>OY728162.1:1031673195-1032873195 GCA_963277665.1 Viscum album | reverse complement strand
AGCCTCCTACGTACCTCGCCATAGCCAAGATCAATGTCCGCATAGTTCAGAAATGGGTGTGTGGTCCTTACACTATAGGTTTCCCATCGATGTTGTGGTGAACCGACGTCAAGTGGTCAGGACCACCGAGTGATGGGATTGATCCTCAGGGAGGCGTGCTACATACCTTGCCTTATCAAGGATCAAAGTCCCCATAGTTCGGGATGGTTGGTGAACCGATGCAAAGGGGGTCGGAATGACCGGGTGTTGGGCTTGAAACTCAGGGAGGTGTCTTGTGTACCCTTCCTTGGCAACGATAAATGTCCATGTAGTTCATGATGGTTTGGGGCTTACACTCTAAGGCGACCCAGAGAAGATTTCATGGTCGATGCTTACACTGAGCCCACATGAGTCATGCTCGGTGTGAGAAACAATTGCAATCAAATAAATGACTATTATGTCGTGAATGGTTTGTATGTATGAAGTGATATGTGGCTTACACATGATTAGTGGCCCAAAAAAGGAAATATGGGCTTATGTGTGCTTAGCAGCCCACAGAGATGGAGACTGGGACATACTATAGGATAGAGGCCTGGGTGATGAAAAATCCCAAATGGAAAGGGATTTTTTGTGGAAGAGAGGAGGGGGATGGATGCTACCTCCTACGAGAAAGGCTGGAGCTTACACAAAGATGGTTGCCATCTCCCCGTTGAAAAACGTCGCTCTAATAAAGAGGATCTCATTCCATGTGAGGAATTATCACACTCCCGTGGACGCCAGTGGGCATGGAGAATTTATGAGATGGGGCACCCCACATGTGAGGCGTGGGATGAGGTCATAGCTTAACATCATGTGTTGATGATGATGGTGCTTTGAATTTAAACATCATGCAGATCAGAAGAGGTGGGTTGACTCCGTACCCCTAATAATTAAATAACTAATACCCACCCGCCCTTGATGAAAGGAAGGCGTCAACAATTCCGTGACTGGGGGATGTCGTGAGGTGTTCACATTAGGGGTCCACGTTAGTCTGGCTATGCGAAGAATATATAGTCGTTAGCTTGCCTATGCAAAGAATCATGAAACAAAGCAAGGCCATAGAATGCATCACCCAAAGGACTTTGAAATTTCTCCATGCAAACTTGAGGGGCCACATGGGATGAGAGCGTGTGACGTAGGGGGGTTGCGCAAAGTAGAGGCTTGCACAGGGTGGCCCATGGTAAGGGAAACACATGGAGCGCGTGTGATAGAATGGGTCAGGGAAAAATATAAGTCATACACGCATGATTCAAGGTTTGCACGTGAGATGAATGGGTACCATGCAAGGGGGACATGTGGCGTGCATGGAGGAGGGGTAGCACACATGATGTATGGGTGGCGTGAATGACTTAGGGGTTGCATGCAAGATAGACGGTTCATGCGCATGTTGGAATGGTTGTGTAAAAGACAGGGGAGTTTTGCGCATAGAGGATGGTTTGCGCGCTAGTTGGACGGTCGGCGTGTAGGAGCACTAGACATATAGGGAACATGAGCACAAGAGGGGACCCTTTGCACGCAAATTGGGATGAAACAAAATTCAGAAGGATTAGAGGTCCCAACCGAAGGCATCCCCTTGGGGGCCAGTCATGTAGAAATCTGATACCTGAGTGCTAAGGGGTGTTTTGCGCAGTCGCAGAAGATGGGGTTTTCGCGCGGCAAAGCATTTCATCGTCTTCTATTACCCTCCCTAAAGGATGGGGCTACTATTCGTTTTATATATTGATTCCTCTATGTGAAGTCATATATCCGGGAGCGCAAACTCACTTTGGTCATCGGCATTTGCGCACAGAGGAGGTCGGTCACGCAAGTGTCCGTTCGACGTCGCCTGGTGTGCGGAAACGGGGTCGGGCACGCATAGACATGCTTGATGTCTCCTTTGGTGCGGAAATGGGGTCGGGTGTGAAATGACCTGTTCGACGTCGCCTTTGGTGTGGAAACATGGAATGTCACGATTATTCATGGAGGACAATACTTTCGGCATGGAAGGGGAGGCTAGTGCGTAAGAGCTAGTGTGCTGAATTCCCTCTTACGTGCGTCTCCCCAGTCTTGTTCGCATCCATCTCCCACACCCCGTAATCTCCTCATTTTCATCCCGGATTCATTCATTGTTCATTTATTGGCATGAGGTGTCCCTTCTCTTAATTTCGTCATCAACACTTATGAAATTATCTTAATCTATTATTAACAATTCCATGTTAATGTTGTGTTCATTGTAATAAATGTTTTTTTCATACATGTGCTGACATGTTATTCTTGGTCCACTAAATTATATCATTATTTCAGAATATCCAGAATGATTAACATGATATAGATTCCATATTTTTGTATATAATCATGGTGACTCATTAATGTAAGCGATATAAAATCAAATGCACAATTCATGGAGACGATAGGTTGTATGTACACATGACCATTAATTTCAATTTTCATATCATATTAAAAGAAAGAGAAGTGTATTATTTAAAAATATTTTTTCTGTAATATTTTTTATATATGGTCATAAAATATTCTTTATTAATACCAATGTGAATGATAGTCAAAAAATTAATCACAACACATCGTGGAGATGACAATTCTTATATAGGCACGAGTGAGTTCATCATTTCCATAAAAGATTAGGAAGTAAAAAAGTAGATATGATATTATCAATAATGATGTATAATCATGTCACAAGTATTTTATATAATCATTAAAACCATCGTAATTCCCACTCAGATAATATGGTGACATAAAATTAATTGTATCGCTATTTGGAGACGTTGAGCCGTATGTATGAACAAGTGAAACTTTAACTTCATGTTCAGTGTGATGAGGGTTGTATAATGGAATGTTCATAATCATAATTGAATTTTAGAAAATTAGGGATACTATTTATATTATTTTATGATATACATATATAAATTATCTATATTTAGTATAGAAGAATAGAAAGATTTTGTGATCGGTTAGAGAAATTACCTATTAATCAAAACAGATCCTTTAGATCACCATTAATGGGAAAAAGAGTTGGTCAGTTAGGAAGAAAAAATACGTAGAATCTGTCTAGGGAATTGAGAAAGATGATTTTTTATAGATTGGTTGTTCTATAAGGTTCACAATGGTGAAATTTGATGAGGGAGGTGGTGTCGTTCAATACTATAGGTGAGGGGAAGATTAGGAGTTTCTTAGAGGATTAACTTATAATAATTAAAAATTAATCCCAATACCTCTGAATGTAAATGAATGGATAACTAATTTGGAATAGCGTGTGATACGATAAAATTGTACATTTTAATTTTTTTAAATTTTTTTTAAACCTTATCCTTTTTATTAACCATTTTATTATCTATATTATGTTTAACTATGGTAACAATATTTTCCACATTAGAAGGTGTTAATTTAATTATAAGTTGGAAATTAAACTATAAATGGTAAACATATGATATTTGTGACCATATATTATCTCATTAACCATCATTTAGGATTCATATAATTTTTAACTATTTTAATAGTATAAGATTTTAATATAATATCATTACTGTAAATTGGGATGCTATTCATTACATTGACCATATGAAAATAAATATATAGATATAACTTCAATAAATTTAATTTAATACGCTCCTAATACCTCAAAATATTCTAAAAAATCTTATTTATCATTAATTAATTCAAATTATATTTATTTTAATATTTATAATATCACATAGTTGATTGTTTCATTAATTGAATGATTATTGTCACATCATTGTGTAATAAATTATTATAATTCTTCATTCACTGAAAATTAAAAATAAAATTCCATGATATTTTTAAACCTCTTATATTTTAAAATAATATACATATTCAATCATATATTATATTTAACTACATATTTAATAAAATATTATACATACTACAAGTAAGAATGCAACATTTTTTCACTCTCCTTGATCATAATAATATCCAAGTCATATTCATGGACTAGTGTCAATTATATTATTTTCATTTCAACCATAATGTGTCAAGGGTAAAAATGAATTCATTAAACAATATTTGATAATGTTATTGGTAATTTTTATAATATTTATAACATTTGTTTCACCCTAAAATTATTTGATTTACACTTAACTGTAGTAATAAAATTTAAAAACATTACAAGTCAAATTATCGAAAAATGAAGGTGACTTATTAAAAAAATTGGGAATTCTTATTTTATATATAAAATTAATTTATCAAAAAACAAAACATAGAATTTTTATAAATTAGTCAAAAGATAATATCATTGAAGGATCAAGAAAATGAGTTTTATAAAAACGTCAAATAGATTGATATGTTTTTGTATCCTAATTAAATGTAAAATTGGTTCCAATGACAATTCATTGATTATGAAAAATCGAAAAAATAATTTATACATAGATATATTTTTTATAAAAAAAACAGTTTCAATTAAAATTCATTATTATCATCACTATCTGTTAAAAAAAGAAACAACTCAAAAAAAATAACAAAAGTAAATAGGCTTTAAAGTAGATGAATGTAAAATTTTAATACATAATTTTAAATTTAGAAGTTTATTTTCTCAAATAAAATTTATAAATGTTTCAAGAGGTAGACTTAAAAAAGTGTGTCATCAAAAGGCAGAAGATACCTTTATATAAAAATACAATTTTTAATAGAAAAACATGATTTGTTCTTATATAAAATGTATAAAAAACATAATATGAATAGTAACCATTATATTAAATATATATTATATATATATTTCGTTAATATAATAATATAAGAGTCGTTTGTTTATTTATTGGTATAATAAACAACTAAATATTTACAATAATAAACTGATTTTTTGTCTAATCTTATTGTTGTTTGTCACACAAGCTAATCCACTGTTCTGTGATGTGCAAGATTTAATTTTTGTATCATATGATAAACAAATAAAATAAATTTAATATATTCAAAAAAAGGTTTATAAAAACAAGGGTTGTTACATTATACCGCCATTAAAATTAATTTCCCCATTGAAATTCCCGGGGGTCATGAATTTTTTAACACTAGAATGTTCATTTCATAGAAACCCACACCGTAAAAATGAACACTAAAACACCATTTAAATGAGATTGTTGGAAACATAACGGTTACCGAAAGTTACTCATAAGTAGGTTTCCACATATGAAAACATAGGTTTCATGTGAAATCATGAATTTGGATGTGAAATCTAATTATCATGTTCTGATGGAGAACGATATAGAACATAGACAAGAGAATGTTAATTACCAATCACAAATACATATATCTATGATGATTTTTAAAACCATTTAAATCATCAAAAATGAATTTACTATAATAATATTTTTTTTCAAGATCCTTTCCCTAGAGTTCTAGTGTAACACCCCGCCCCAAACTCATTGGATTGAGGAGGTGGCGAGGGTTACATAGACTTAAGTGATGTTCCAAAGGGGACAAATGGTAGAAATAAATGCGGAGGGCTCCGAGAACAATAAGGGAACGATTTTACATTATGAAAAAACCAAACAAAAAAACCCAACTATATGATGCATGTCAATAAAACAAACTCATACATTACAAATGACAACCATATAATCCATAACGATCTCACATGCCAACACAATCCAATACAACATCAGAGTACAATGCGGAATACTCAACAAGAAAAACCATGATCCATGGCCCCAACACATCTCCACACCAAGCTCCAAGCTCCAAGCTCCACCACAACCTCACAAAGCTCCACTAAAGGATGTAGATGCCATACCTTTGCCAACGTCACGGTACATGACATCTGCAAAGAAACCAACGTACTAAAGCAGGGGGTGAGTACTAAAACTCAATAGGTTTTACCCAAATGGCTTCCCTACAAATGCCACTAGGATAAAACCTTTAGCACATTTTATATAAAATAGTTTATATAAAATAATCAAATGTCAAACCATTACCATAAGCCAACCATGCTCTTACCAAGCCATCACACCCAACCAAAGCAACCAAGCGATGTCCAAACAACAAGCCACAGACCATTCCATTATTTATACGTTAGCAGAACAATTCCATCTTGCAATGAAATGCACAACAATCAACCATAAAACCAAACGGTGGAGCTTTCGACCAACCCGCGCACCAATTTACACTAAGCGGCACTTCCGTCCACTTATCCTTTGATAGTGGCCCTTCCATACAATATCCATCTTCATTTATTATAGTGGTACTTACCACCAACTTCCACACAACATATGAACCAATCACTACCAATTATATAACCCACCAAGGTCACAAAATCATGAAATCAAGCAAATTCTATTGTATTTCAATCCACATCAATAAATCAACCATTTATTGGGAACCATTTACCCTCCCAAAACACATTTCAATAAAACAAAGTTTATTATTGAAAACCCTTTCCATAAAACATTTCATAATTCAGTCATATCATTCCATTTTAAAATCCCCATCTTCAAATCCACAACAAGAACATTTCACCACAAAACCCCTTTTTCCACAAAAATCCTCAAATGGATTTTCAACCAATTTTAAATGATCAAAACACAATTAATTTCAAGCACAAAAAGTTAATTGTAACAAGAACCACTAGATTTAACCATGTGGAGTCGGGAGGGAATCCACCTTCCTTTAGGGTTCCTGTTAACTGGACACACAACTAACCGCACCTCCAATCCGGAGAATGCACAACCGAAACTTCTTTATATCCCATTACCTAACCAACACAATCCTTAAAATCATCATCCAAGGAAACCAAAACCCTAGATCTACACACAACAAGTGTAGAGCTTGAAATACAAGAAAGAGGGAAGAGTAGATCTAAAGGAAAACACAAGGAAACAAAGTGGATATACATCCCCGAGATAAATCACCTTCTAACCACCTTTAAAACCCTTCGATTTGCTTCCAAAATGGGTGGAAGAGCCCCTAAAACCCTTGAGAACTAAAAACCACGAGTGAGCATCAAGTGGGAGGAAGAGAGAAGTGAAATAAGGCGAGTCTGAGGGAGATCGAAATTAAAACCCCTATTTTTAAGTGGTTGCACAGTTATCCCACACGATTTGGAAAACCGTGCACTAACCGTGAACACGCTACTGTCTCAAGAGGGAGGGTCCACATGTTTTCCTCACATGGTTTGGAAAAACTGTGCGCAGGCTATGAGAAGCCTACTGTCTCCCATGCACAGTTTTCTAGAGCATCCGCATAGTTTCCACTAACAGTGCTCAAACCGTGCACCCCTTTAAAAGCCTCCATACTCCTCCAAAACCATTCCAAACTCTCCCAACCTCTTCCCAACTCATCCCATGCACTTTAAAAACATTAAAATGCATAAACAAAGGTCACATACCTCAAAATGGGGGTACATTATTCTCCCCACCATTGGACATTCCATCCTTGGAATGTAGTGAACCCGTCCTTCGGTGAAAGAGCTCGGGGAACTGCTCGACTGTTAATCTCTCCCAATCCCAAGTATCCTCTAGAATCTGACCTTGTTTCCAAAAAACAAGAACTAAACTTATTATTTTACCACGAAAGACATTCTCTTGAATATCCACGACCCGCACTGGCATGTGCAACAACAAATAATCTGGTTATAGCTCAACCTGATCCCAGTGAATCAAATGGTCATGATCCGGCTGATACTTTTTCTACTATGACACATGAAACACATTGTGTACTTCACTGAACCTAGGTGGAAAATCCAAATGATAAGCCGCCTCATCAACACACTCAATAATATCAAATGGCCCAATATACCTCGGAGATATCATTCCCTTCTTCCAAAACTGATGATGTCCCATCCTAGGAGAGATCCTCAAGAACACATGATCACTCACTGTGAATGAAAACGACTGTCGACGATGATCCGCATATGATTTTTGACGACTCTAAGTTGTCTCCATTCTCTTTTCTGCTCTTCTTGATCTTCTCCGTATTCTCCTGGACAAGGATCCTTCCAACCATCAAGGAATCACCTGTTTCCACCCAACATAGTGGAGAATGACATAGCTGCACATACATTGCTTCAAACAGAACCATCAGTATGGATTGCTGAAAATTTTTATTGTATGAAAACTCAACCAACGACATGTGCTCCTCCCACGAGCCACCAAATCTATAATAAAAGCCCAAAACATATACACCATAGTTTTTATCATCCTCTCGGATTGACCATCCGTATGAGGGTGATATGACGTGCTCATTGTCAACTGGATCCCTAGGGATTGTGGTAAGGATATGCAGAAATGAGATGTAAATCTCAAATCTCTATCTGATATAATTGATACTAGAACACCATGCCTCTTTACCACCTCTCAGATATAGATTATCGACAGATCCTCTACCATATGAGATTCAGGAATTGGAATGAAATGGTCCGACTTCGTTAGCTGATCCAGTATCACCCAAATGGCATCGTGCTTTCTGACCGTTCTTGGGAGACCTGTGAGAATATCCATTGCTATATGATTACACTTCCAAACAAGTATTGGTAAAGACTAAAACATTCTTGCTGGCCTATGATGATCTTCCTTGACCTACTGACAAGTCAAGCATCTCTAAACAAACTCAGCCACACATCTTTTCATACCAGCCCAACCGAACTGCACATTCAATGCTCTATACATTTTCTAAATCCTAGGACGAACAACCCACCTGGAATGATGATACGCCCTGAGAATATCCTCCTGAAAAGAAAATGGTACCACCATCTGATTCTGAAATCAAAAAACTGAATCTCCATTCAGTTTCTAGCCCTCAATGGTCTCCCCAACATTGACTCTCGACCCCATGGTCACACACTCAGAATCAGATATCTACGCTTCTCTAACAAGGAAAACCACGTCAGGAATCAACAAAACCAGAAAGTAGACCACTCTCTCACTCTGGTCCTCACATTCCAACTGCATATCGGCTATAACTGAGATCAACTACCACTGATCTGATGTCTGTTTCACCACCTGAGCTTATAATTTTATACTTAATACATTCGCAACCGAATTTCCCTAACCTGGTGTGTACATCAAGTCAAAATCAAACATTTGGAAACATTCATCCATCTCCCCTACCTCATGTTCAAATCCCTTTGTGAGAAAATGTGATTTAAGATCTTATGATCTCTATAAACTGTGAATTTTTCACCGAAGAGATAATGACGCCACACATTCAAAGCATGCACCACTGCTTCAATTTTCAAATCATGAGTTGGGTTGTTCTTCTCATGCACCCTCAACTTCGATGAGCCATAAACAACCAAATGATTCCCTTGAATCGGAACACACCCTAACCCTGATCCTAATTCATCACAATACACCACATACCCTTTTCATGGTTATGGAAAAACCAAGATTGGTGCTGATGTAAGGAAACCCTTTAGCTCTTCGAAACACTGCTGGAACTTTTCATTCTAGTGGAATCAAACATTCATTCATGTCAAAGCTGTCATTGGTGAATCCAAACCTGAAAAATCACGAACAAAATTCCAATAATACCCAGTGAGACCCATGAAACTTCGTATCTCAAACACATTATTTGGTGGTTGCCACGAGATAACATCCTCTATCTTTTCTGTACCCACTGAAACAACGCTTTCAGAAAACACATCACCAAGAAAATGAACTTCATGTATCGAAAAGTCACACATTGACAATTTGGCATACAATCGATGATCCCCCAAGATCCCCAACACTGTCACCAAGTGCTTCTCATGCTCCACTCTTGTCTTCGAATACACCATAATATCATCTAGAAACAACACCACGAATGAATCCATATATCTATGATATATCTGATTCATTAATGCAATAAACACTACTGGCGCATTTGTTAGACCAACGGGCATAACCCCACATTCATAATGGCCATATCTACTTCTGAAAGCTTTTTTAGGAATATCATCCTTCCTCACCCGCAATTGATGATATCCCGACCGTAGGTCGATCTTGGAGAACCACTGGGCTCCTCTCAACTAGTCGACCAAATCTTCAATTCATGGAAGTGGATATCTATTCTTTATCGTAACTTGGATATGTCTACGATAATCAACACATAGCCTCAATGTTCCATCTTCCATTTTCACAAACAACAGCGGAACTGCCCACGAGGATGTGCTAGGCGGATAAACCCTTTGTTTTCTAACTCATCCAACTGAACATTCAATTCCCACATTTTAGTTAGTGCCATCCGATAAGATGGAAGTGAGATCGTACTGGTCCCTAGAAAGAGATCAATCGTAAACTCCACTTCTCTTATGAGTGGTATCCCAGAGAATTCTTCAGGAAAAACATCCATGAACTGATCCACCAATACTGAAAGAACACTCTTCTCAACACCCTCTATCGATTACAACAACCACACCAACAACTGATACGATAACGTACCCACTACTGGTGCCAGAAAACCTGTTGCACACTGCCTTTCATTTTACTCTCCATTAAAGAGATGTCTAATACCATCATGTGTCGTTAAATCCACAGTCCGTGCATCACAATCAATGTGGGCCTTAAATGCCACTAGCCAATCCATTCCCAATATTACATCATACCCATCCATCTCAAGAACTGGGAAATTCCACACTAGTTCCACCTCATCCACAAGGATACAACATACTCTACACAAGAGGGATAAACACTCTCTTCGACCTAGAGGAGTTTGATGTTTCAAAACTGGGGGATCATTTCTACCCTTAAACCTAGCATATCAACCACATGTGCAGCAATAAAATATTGTGAAGCACCCGTATCAAACAGCACTTGCATCAAGGTAGAATTTAAAAGAGTAGAACCTTGCACCATGGTTTGTCCTGACTGATCATCCACCACAACCTGCTCATCTCTGAAGACATGCTAGATTTCCACACTCTAATATTTTTTTATCTGCTGAGGTGTTGTGGTATTCTGAGAATCACCATGACCCCCTTTACTCTACTACCGAGGGGTATACTGTCGCCCCTGTCTCGTCGAAGCATACGATGGCTACGATCCCTGAGGAGTGTCACACGCACCCGAACTTGGAGCATTCATACAATAATACTGAAGAATCCCCATCTGATTACAATTATGAAATTCTCAAGGTTGTGTCATACAATCCCGCTTTATGTGGCTCATAGAAACACACTGAAAACATCCCATCTTTCTCTGGGGCATCGGAGGAAGATTTACGGATCCGGCCGTAGGATTATCTGCCATATTCCCGCCCTCAGAATATGTGTCCCTCCTCCGCTTAAACCCTGCATTGGTGTTCCCACTAATCCCCATGGTTACCACCATGCTTCCTCCACCCGGAGCACCCAACAAATCCCGCTCAACCACCGAGTCTCTATTCACCATATCTGTGTAATCATCTATACACAACACCACTATCTTCGAACAGATTTCCAGACTTAAATCTGCTTCAATGATTCTTTCATTCAAAGAAGTGCTACCTGCCACCTCAGGTGAAAACCGCGCTATGTTCATAAACATAGCTGCATACTCCAACACAGACATAAGCTCTTGCTTCAAACTGATTAAATCTGTCAGTCGCTGAATTATGAATGTATGTGGGTAGAAGTTTTTGTTAAAAAATTATTCAAAACATTCACACATCATAGCCTGGTCCATCCCTTCTTGGACTACCAACTCCCACCACTGAAGGGAGTGATCTTCCAATATATACATGGCCATCATGAATTTCAGATCTACTGATGTTCCCAAGGACTCCATGATCTTGATCATTCTATTCAGGCATTCTTCTGGCCTTTCTGGCTCTGAATTACCCCAAATGATGGGTGTACTCTGCCTTTGAAATTGATCCTCATGATCCACATTCCTTGGTTCATCCACTTTATTTCCACTTCCCACAGCTTGGAAGGCTTGCACAATGCTTTTCACTAACAGCTGGTTCACATGAGGCTTAGGGGCAACCACATTCTGAACTGCCTCCTCCAGTTGGTCTCTACAACACCTACCCAGTGCAATTTCTATCAACAAAAAACAAAAAACCATGAGTCTCACTTTCGTAGACATCAAAAATCACCATTTCAAATCACATTACACAACACTATCACAACAAAGCTTTCCACAAGTTCACATTTCCCATGTTTCACAATTTCTGAAAACCCAACCATTTTCAAAATTCCACCTGTTTTTATGTTTCAAATCCTTCCATTTTGAAACCAAATTCATATTTTTTTCGAAATCCACACATTCATTGCACACATAAATCATTATACCCCAATGAAATATGCATCCTTGTGGGAAGTCATTTCTATCATGCATGCCATGCTCATCTCATTGGCTACACCCATGAAAATGAGATATACAATGACTATAAGTGTCTCCAAAACACTTATATACCCAACACCCTGGTAACTTGAATTTCAGCAAAAAAGGGTTAGCTATGTAATTTTATACTATACATTCCATGTTGAAACAATCCTACGTCTTGCTACCATCCCGACTCTGGGAATATATCAAATGAATATCAACTCCAAAACCAATGATCAACACCAATGATCGAACAATTTCTCTCACTTGAAATCCAAGGACCAAACAAGCTGATACCACTTGTAACACCCCGCCCCTACCTCATTGGCTTGATGAGGCGGTGAGGGCTACTTGGCCTTAAGTGACATTCCCAAGGTGCCAATGGCTGGCAATAAATGTCGAGGTCTCCACGAACAATAGGGGAATGATTTTCCCTTAAGACACAACCAGCCAAACAAACCACAACTATATGATTCATGTCAATAAAACCAACTCATACATTACCAAAGACAACTACACAATACATAAAGATCTCACATGCCAACAAAACCCAACACAACTTCAGATTACAACGAGGAAGACTCAACAAGAAACACCACGATCCATGAAACCACCCCAACTCCACACCAAGCTCCATGTTCCAAGCTCCACCATGACCTCACAAAGCTTCACTAAAGGCTAGAGATTCCTTATATTTTCCCACGTCACGATACACAACATCTACAAAGACATTACATGCCAAAGTAGGGGGTGAGTAATAAAACTCAGTAGGTTTTCCCCAAATGACATCCCTACACATGCCACTAGGATAAAATCATTAGCACATTTTATATAAAATAGTTTATATAAAATAATCACAAGTGCAAGCATTACCATAAGACAAATATGCTCTTACCAAGACATCACACCCAACCAAAGCAACCAAGGGAAATCCAAACAACAAGACACAAACCATTCAAACATTTATACGTTATCACAACAATTCCATCTTGCAAAGCAATGCACAACAATCAACCAAACAACCAAACAGTGGAGCTTCCTTCCAACCCGCGCACCCATTTAAACTAAGCTAAATATCTGTCCACTTATCCTTTGATGGTGGCCCTTTCTTCCACAATCCATATAACTTTATTATACTTGTACTACCTGCACACTTCCACAAAACATATCAACCATTCACTACCAAGCATATATCCCACCTAGGTCACAACATCATGCAATCAACAAAATTCTATTGCATATCAATCCACTTCAATAAATCAACAATTTATTGAAAACCATTTTCCATGCCAAATCATATTTCAATAAAACAATCATTTTTATTGAATAACCCTTCCATAAATCATTTCATAATTAAATCATAGTATTGAATTTTAAAATCCCCATTATAAAATCCACAATAAGAACATTTCACCACAAACCCCTGTTTTCCCAAAAAAACCCCAAATAGATTTCCAAGCAATTTCACATGTTCAAAACATAATTAATTTCAAGCAGAAAAAATTAATTGTAACAAGAACCACTAGTTATAACCAAGTGGAGTCGAGAGAGAAGCCACCTACCTTTAGGGTTTCAGCAAACTCGACCCACAACCCACCGCACCTCCAATCCGGCGAACGCACCACCGAAACCTCTCTATATCCCCTTCCATAACCAAAACAAGCCTTAAAATCGTCATCCAAGGTAACCACAACTCTAGATATACACTCAACAAGTGTAGATCTAGAAAACCAAGAAAGAGGGAAGAGTGGATCTAAAGGAAAAAACAAGGAAACCAAGAGGACAGACTTACCCGGGAGAAACCACATTCCACCCACCTGGAAAACCCATCGATTTGATTCCAAAACGGGTGGGAGAGCCACTCCAACCCTTGAGAAGAGAAAACCACGAGTGAAATTCGAGTGGGAGGAAGAGAGGAGTGAAACGAGGCATGTAAAAGGGAGCTTGAACATAAAAATACTATTTTTAATTGGCCGCACGGTTAGCCCGAATGGTTTGGAAAACTGTGTGTTAACCGTTCACATGCTACTGCCTCAAGAGGGAGGTTCATCATGGTTTCCTCGCAGGGTTTTTCAAACCGTGCACAGACCGTGTGAAGCCTACTGTGTCCCTTTCTTAGTTTCCTAGAGCATCAACACAGTTTCCACTAACTGTGCTCAAATAATGCACCCCATTAAAAGCCTCCAAACTCCTTGAAAACCATTCCAAACACTCCCAACCTCTTCTCAACTCATCCCATGAACTTTTAACTCATTAAAATGCATAAAAAAAGATGACATACCACAAACTGGGGGTACCACCTATAGTTTTTTAGAAGATTACTTTCTGGATTACATTTCATAAGAACATTTTCATCCTTTCATTGGGATTTGATCCATTTCATCTTTATCTATTACTCTAGGAGATGAAGCTGAATTTTTCATTCCTTAAGCATTATCCAATATTGAGATACATAGGATGATATGTTATTCCATCTGTCTTAGAATCACAATAATATTGTTTACATAGGTTATCCATTAAGCATAAATACTTATATGGAAAGATAATAATTTAAACTCTAAAACCTCATACGAAGAATAACATAAACCATTTCATAAATGGTTATCCCTATAACTCTTCAGGATGTTGAAATTACATAAAATTAGAAAAAAATGTCACTGAATTTCTCAAACAATTCTATGCATTTATCCCACATATATAATAAAGTATCTCTTGTTTTCCACATATGAAACATGTGATTACCTCCATCATATACTCTCTTTAAACAAGGTAATTAACATAAATCCTTATTGAAAACATGCATTCTTCCTCATTCCACATATTATTGGATATATTACATAATTAAAAATAATTATACATTTCATCCATGATAGAATAAACCACATTTTCAAAAAATCCTTAATCATCTCCTAGGTAATCAATACCATATGGTTTATTTATTCATTTGCAACATACCTTTATCCAAACATCATTATCTAAACATTAGGAACATAGTACGATTTATATTTGTAATGACACATTATTTTATCAATGTAATTTCACTATTATTTTAATAATTACATATGTTAAAAATCAAATTAAATCACATAGATACAAAAATAAAAAAAATTTAAATAAAGAATGAATGAAATAAGTGGATTTTTTGAAATTAATGCACCAACTCTAATGAAATAGTATCTTGACCATTGGAATAGTAACATAACCCTTAGGAAGAGTAATCCATCCAATAGAACAACAACTTAACCATTGAAATTAATAATAATAGGTATCTTGTGTATAAATATATGATATATTTATTTCTTCACATAAGTAAATAAATGTTCTAAAAATGATTAATTAAGTTTTTTTATTTTTGTAAATCATCAATATTTAAATAGAATTTTATAATTAGTTTAATAATTTATAAGAAAATACAATTTCATAAAATGTATTTAAAAATTAATATTTTCTTCCATATGTTTATAACATAATATTATGTGAACACAATTAATTTTTAAAATTGTTATAAAATCAGTTTTAATTGTAAAATAATAATTTTATATGTAAATGATGAATTCAATTAAAAATGAAATTTCTAATATTTATATTTTTTTGGTATAATGGAGTTCATTTTTTAATTCTAAATTTCAAAGAAATTGAGGGTGAATTTGTTGGAGAATAGTAAAATGCGAGGATTTTCATTAAAAGCTAAATACATGAATTATTGAGTAATATATGATTTATTAACAATTTAATCGCAAAATATGAAATAATAATTCAATATTTTTATATATTTAGTGATAATTCTCAATATATTAATATCATTGAGCCCAAATGTTAAAGTAATGAATAAAATAATGACAAAACACCCCTCTCCTCCACTATAAAAACTACTCCTCACTACCTCTTCTCCTCACACATATAAAACATTGAGACATGTACAAATTTTTCTCATGTAACATACCCCCCCCCCATTTATAGGATCCCTTGGTTTTATCATAATACCAAAACCATTTCCCTATGGGTTTTCTCAGGGAGGAGAGACTTAAGTGGTGAAATCCACATCTGTTTTTTGCTAATTTCTTTTAATTTTGTTTTCTTTTCTTATTATCTCGTCAACTCCTCTTTAAAAATGTTCATGGAAAGTAAATTATCATTTATATACTATAATTTTATCAATTTAATGGATGATACATCATCAAAATATTTTATCTATCTTTTAATATAAAAATGAAATCATTGCATGTGATGTGTCAATTTACAAGTATCATGGACGATGAATTTTTAACATCATTTATCACCTTCAATTATGTTTATAAAACCACTATAATTGTTAATAAATACTATAAAAAATAATTTATAACACTTTTTATGTTCTATAAATAAAATATTCACATTATACTAAATAATAAAATAGATCTATTTTGATGTGGTAAAAACCACCCAAATTAACCCAAACAATTATCATTAAATATTTATCTAATGACTCATCCTCATAAAATTTAATCAAATGAAATATAAAAATATTTAATAATATTTATGTTTATTAAAAATATATATTTTCAAATTCTATAGAATTATACCCCTTGTACTTAAACTTGCATAATCATATTTAAGTAAACTGATCATGAAAACCAAGAAGATGAACACCATCGAATAATGATATTAAACTATATAACTCTTAAAAAAGACCATATATGAACTTGATAAAAAAATAATGAATAAAATTTATGTATAAAACGTGTTATATATATTAAATAATGAATTTAATTTGATTTTCTAGGGTATTAAATAGAAGAGAGCATTCAAAAAAATTGTTAATGGATTCTCTAAACCAACTCCCTTCCATTGGGTTACCCTAATCACACTATTTTAAGTATAAAGTTTAAATTAATGTTCATTAAATATTAATTATTTATCATTTCCATTTTTTTCTTGATATACATGATTCCAGTCTAATTTTATGAAAAAATAAAATATTTTTCTTAAATATCTCTTCATTATAAAAACAAATGTTTTATTTCTATTGATTTTTATTCTTCGTCACTAAAGATAGATGATTCTTATACCAAGTATATTATTACAAATTTATATTGGGACCACAATGCTTATCCATTAAATCATACATTATGGAAAAAATTTATTTCAATGGGTTATTTTATGTCTAAGATTGGTATATGATCTATGTGGAATGCATGATAATGTAAATTTTATTATTTGAAGGGTGCCCTCGGAAATTTTATAGCGCGATGTAAATGTTTTTATATGATGGGTGCAACCATAATTAAATTTCACTACCATTAATTTGTTAATGTAAAGAGTCTCATTAGATATAGAGAAATATATGTGAACATGATGATATATTTTTTCACAATAATGTGTGGTAGTAGACCAATAATACATGATCCTTCATTTTTATGAATTTTCACATTTCATACCGTTAAATAATTCTGTCTATAATGATTATGAGAATGAAATTATGATTATTTTTCCCACACCATGTTATATTGAATCTTGTTGTATCTATCTTCTTACATGGATTTTATATCACTCTTTTTCTATGATGTATATATTCATGTGGTTACATGTAATAATGTTATCATGTGGGATAATAAGATTCTATAGAAGAAGGAATTTTGTAAATGTTTATGTGTTATTATAAACTATTTGTGTATCGTCCAAATATTACCATGACAAAAAACCATTGGATAGTGGTTGTGTAATTCTTTTCTATAGTTTGACATTAAAATGATGTAATGAGTTATTTATGAAAATTAGGATTTCTATAGTTGGTATCATAGAACATTTTAGTTAATTTGGTAATTATGATTAGAGATACTTGTTGAAAAACCTTAGTATGATACTATGTGAAGTAAGAAGCATATATGTTTTTTAGGGAGAACAAATGTAAACATAGAGATCCTATAAGTCATTCCTTAAGAGTTAAATTCAACAAGGGATAAATTATTAATTCATGAATTACTAGCTTATGTTTTTTATAACCATTTTTATTTTTCAAAATGGAGGGAACTAGGATAAACTAATCAAACAAACCATGTGGGGGACAATCCAAGGATTGCCGGAACAATATCCCCAATTCCTTGGGAGATGGATTTCATGATTTTATGGTGATTCTTAACTAGCTCTCTCAGGCAATGAAAAATATCCTGAACAATGTGGAATGTACTCCTCCAACTAAGAGGGAGAAACATTATATCATTTCCCTTATTTGGAAATGAACACCAAAATTTAGGGGATGTTATGATCCACTAGTCATAGAATGGATGGTAAACTCAATGGATAATATCTTTTTTGTGTTCACTGTTCTGAGATGGAGGAGGTTACTTTGGCCCTTTATCATCAATATGGAGAGGCCTACAAATGTAGGATTTTGATTAAGAACACCTAACCAAAAAATGAAATTAGAGATATGGTGTGGGAAGATTTTTAGAATATAATTCTCAATATGTATTTCCCTCGAACTATTTTTACAAATATGGAGAAATAATTCATAAAGATGAATAAAAAGGAAGGTCAATTTTTCATGGCCAATGATGAAAATTTCACAAGTCTTTCAATGAATTACTTGGGATTTATTATCAATGGTGATATCAAAATTGACATATTTTTTAGTTGTTTAAAACAAGACCTTTTAAAGGATCTATAAAATCTAGACACTATGATTTAAGAAGATGTTGTTTGATGTCCTCTTAATGTTGACATGAAGCTTGGATAATGGTCAAATTGATATCGTAATGAGAAATGAAAGATGGATTTTCATGCTAGAGGTTCTCATGAAAATGGTATGAAGAAATATTTACCAATCTCATGTCAAAAATGTTAGAAGAAGAATTAAGAAACTACCACAACGGGATGGGGAAATTCTAAATTTTTGGGGGAGAATGACACCAAGCTCATGAATAACAAGGAGACATAATGAAGCTAGTTGATAAATTATAGGAAAGGATAGAACCACCCATGTTCCAATGCAACAACAATAGGGATAAGTTCTAATACTCAAGCCAATGAACTAACTCTCTAGTCATTGATTGTAATAAACATTATAATCCACCAAATCCATAGGGATAATGGATGGTGTATTCCATCACTATATCTGAAGTGGAGAAAAAACATTGTAGTACAAGGTATAATTCCTATTAACTCAACAATGGAAAGAGTATTATTTTATTCAAGTTATACAAATTACTTTATATATTTCAAATTTATAGAACTAATGAATCAAATCCATGATACATTGAAGAAGAGATATACAAAAAACAATTGGTGGTGAGATCATTACAACCCAAGTGTTGAACTCTTCTCATATTGGAATATGTGGGAATATTATTCCAAAACAAACGTGATACTTACCTATGTGGACTTTTGTGCGATAAGGGGGCTATTTTAGCTCTCATTATATAGAGCACACACCAATATCTTTGAAAATTAATTACCTTTTAATATTATAAACCATCCCAGGATACTCTATATGTGCAAGGTATATCTTGAATCTCTATTGGAAACTCCTTCAATGGTGTGGGTGTTGATTCCCTATGAAGAAGAATACATCACTCAAATGGTTGAGCCAAAGTAATGTACCATCTTAGGGAAAATTCTAATTACGAGTAAATATAGTTATGTATTTCCCAAAGATTAACACAGACTCCCCCCACTATCATGAGATGGTGTTCTCAATATAACTCACACCTTAAGCTAATCCTATCTCAAACCTCACTTATTATATGGTCATGATTTAATTGGGTTTGATAAATATGCATCTAAAAAGGAATTAATCATGGGTTAAAATGACTTACTGCATCTCTTTGGGCTATGCGAGTTCTATTTTTGAAGAATAGGGTAGATCAATGTGATTGTGTTTCCACTACAAGGAGCTCAACAAGATCACCATAAAGAAAAAGTATCCTATTCCAAGTATTGATGACACGTCTGATCATCTACAAGGAGCTCATAACTTCTCAAAGGTGGATCTTCATTCAAGATATAATAACATAATGGTGAAAAAGTATTATATTCCTAAAGACTATATTATGTATATGGATTGTGCTCTTTGTGTTTCATGTGATACCCTAAGGACTTAAAAATTCCACAACAATCTTCATGGATTTGATAAATAGAGGCTTTATACATTTCATCGAATATTTTTTGTTATTTCTTATCAATAATATTATAATCTACCCCAAGAGAAAGAATGATCATGATGAAGATCTAGGGATTCTATTAGAAAATATTAAGGAAGGAGAATTTGTAGTCCATGTTCAACAAGTGTGAATTTTGTATGCATGAAGTCACATTATTTGGACATATGATCACATGTGATTGAATTTCTATAGACCATTCAAAAAAATATCAAATGAGAATTTAATTATAACATCTATTGTCATGGATATATTTATATATCATATCATAATATGTTATTATCGATGTTTTGTAATACATTTATCATTATTTTCTATCCCTCAATATATGTTAATATGGAAAGTGGTAATGTATGTCTGGATTGATGAATGTGGAAAATGATTTATGGAGCTAAATAGAAGGTTTATCAATGCACCTGTACTCACATGACCTAAAATTAGAGACTATTTTTTGATAAATAGTGACTCTTTGTAGAAATACATGGGTTGTGTACTCATGATAATTGATATATTTATAGAATATGCCTCATGATAATTGATATATTGATAGCATATGCCTCATGATAGTTGAAGATCCCTAAGCAGAACTACCCAACACATGATCTGGATCTAGAGTCGTTGATTTTTTAGTTTTTTGGTTTATTTTTAAGGATATGAATAAATCTAGAGTGGGTAGGAAGGTTTCACACCGATTATTCTAGGTTCTCGTGAAGCTAAATGCATAGATATGGGCTCTCTTATTCCTAGTGGGCCATCCTCGACCTCCCTTCATAGCATGCTTCTGAGGATACTCCCCTCTGTTGAGTGTAGATGAACCCACATAGGAAAATTGATCAAATTGAGGCCTCTTATTTTATTGATTAAATTTAATGTGGAAGTGTCGAGTTTTTTAGGAGATATGTGTGGAGGTAGCCTGGTGTGTGACAAAAATCTTTCAGTGTTTCTAGGTTTTACTTTTTTATATGGGGATGGAAACACCATCGATGTAGAGGATATAAATCTGATTTCTGGACTTCTACTATGCAGGTTGTTTGGTTTCATGATCACATAAGTGGAATCAGAATCATATATGTTATTTGGTTTTCTTTATGGAAAGCCTAGTTGGATCTTGGAGACTTTATATATCCTATAAAAATTTAAAAGGGTTATTAATCAGGATACTCAGGTCTGATATACATTGTATGAATGTAATGATGATGTAGATTATATTTATAATAAGTTGATGGTTGATGATTTCCTCATATTAAACACGAGTATGTGATCTCTCTAGGATGATTGTAAATTTTTTTATGAGGTGATTCTCTCACAAATATTTAAGAATTTTTTTCAGGTGAGATATCTTCTTGAAGAGTGTTAAAATGGGCGGTCTTGCTGATTCGGTCCACCACAACCCATAGCACATTTTTTACCTCTAGGTCTGTACCTATAGGAATTTTCATTAGTTTCCCAATGACATCCAAAATAAACAATGTGCTATGGGTTGTGGTGGACCGAATCAGCAAGACCGCCCATTTTAACACTCTTCAAGAAGATATCTCACCTGAAAACAATTCGTAAATATTTGTGAAGGAAGTTGTGAGACTGTAGCGAGTTCCACTCTCAATTTTTTGGATCATGATCAAAGGGTGAAATCTAAATTCTAGAAGAATATTCAACAAAAATTTATTAACAATTTCAATTTTGGCATGAAATATCTCCCCAAAACTGATGCCTAATATGAAAGGAATATTCATAAGAGGTAATGATACGAACCTACTCCATGGAATTTAAAAGAGTATAGATTCAAAATCATGCATTGGTTGAGTTCTCATACAACAACAACTTCCACTCGAGTATCTAGATGGATCCTTATGATGATCTCTATATAAATCCATGTAGAAAACCACCCATTTCATATGAATATGGAAAATGAAATATACATTGACTTGATCCTAAGAATGAGATGACAAAGATGGTTAAAGATATAAAGTAATATATCAATGATGATCATTTTTTAAAAAAGAGATATTCTATCAACCATTGAAGGGAAATGGAGTTTGGCATTGGAGAAAAAACATCCTTCAAATATCACCAAGGAATATATTCAGGTAGTTTGGAGAGAAGGGGAATCTTATCACAAGGTACATTGACCCCTTTCAAAACCATGATCACCTAAATGTAGTGGTATATCATCTTTCACTTCAACCAAGTATGAATCAAATTCATGATGTGTTCTATGTATCTCTCTAGGGGAAGTACATAACAAAACCCTCACATGTACTAAAATACTATTTGAAACAACTGGAATATTATTTCTATTATGAGGAAGAATCGATAAATATTTCATATCAGAGATATAAGGTTCTATACATCCATAAAACCCACCATGTCAAAGTGTTTTGGAGGAACCGTGATTATGAAGAAGAAACCCTGGAACTGGACGAGGTAATGATGGAGAAGTACCCTCACCTATTTATTTAATAAAAAATTCCATGGTTCAATTTTCAAAATGGGGGAAGAATTTAATTAAATAATCCTTAGTCATTATAATTTCACCATTCTTATAATAATGAAATATATTATAAATCAACTAAAATCACATATAGACAACAATACAATGTTTATAAATGAAAAATTAATGAAAGTTGTCTATGTTATAGTCTGGTCCCTCTACCTAAAAAACTCTCTGTGTCCCAAAGGATTCCAATGTTATTTCTACATATTAACTTGGGACGTGGTGAAATGTGATCTACATAATTTTGTAAAAGATTAAATTATTGGATAGATTCTACAACAGAATTCATGTTCTATAGAGATCGACATGGTGCTGAAGGATAATGATCCTCAATCCATGAATCATTACTACCCCATCAGTATTTTTAATGTTCCCTATAGTTTTTTTCCATGCATCCTCATTAAGAGAGTGACGTATTTCCTCCATGACAGGATTACAGAGTACCATCATAGTTTTACAATGTTATGGAATATTCATGGGGAAATCAGTCAGGCTCAAGAGGTAATTAGATAAATTTATCTTAGAGCATATGGGTGAAACCTATTCATCAATAAGAACATGAACAAGGATTTCGATAGGGTCAAATGAAGAATCTTTTTAACAGTCCATAATTGTATGGGGTTATCACACTGGGTTATTAGCCTCATATATTGATGTTTAAGCTCTATTTTATTATATATTTAATTGGTGGAAAACCGTTTAGTTTATTCAAGGTTGTATGGGGTCTAAAATAATGGGAACCCTCCTCCCATAGTTATTTATTATATCTCATGATGTGTTGTACCAGTACATAAATTTGTATATAAACTATATTAGGGTCCTCTCTAATAGAAGTTGAGTCATAGATTGTGGAATCTCTCACCTAATGTTTGATAAAGATACTAGAATATTTATAAATTGCAGAAGAATTTATATTCAAGAGATCAATGAGGACATGGATGGGTATTGTTCTTATAGTGGGAAGGTGGTTGACATGGAGAATTGTTTTTTATTCACAGGTAATAAATGCATGTGCACGTGGGTCAGTTCTATGGGAAGAATGGTGGGAATAAAATGGTATTTTTTCCAATGGAGTACCTGGGTGCTCTTGTGTCCACCAAGAATCATCTTAATACTAATATTGATAAGGTTATTTATAAGGTCGTGGGATGAATCCTGAACTGTAAGAGAATGCTCCTTTAATTTTGATGGTTTATAACCCTTTTCAACAGTGTACTTTCTAATAATATTGATACACATCTTATCTATAATGAATATTCCAAAAAAAATGTGATTTCCAAAATAGATAAAATTTTCACCTCCTTACCATACATCCAAATGGATGGAAAACATCATTTGGTGTCATGGATGTGGTGGGATAAACCCCTATCAGAGGGGGTGTTAACATCTGGAATCTGTCTGTGACGTTGAGAGGTAATCATGCTAAAAAATCATGGGAGATAATAAAGGCAAAGATGTTTTGGGTTTGACACACACAAATTAAATATGAGAGTTCATCCATACAGAAAGAAATAACATATTCTATCCGTCGGATGGTGAAACCCTATCTTGTCACACTGTATCAGTATGCTCATTGGATCATTGGAAAAGGGGGAATAAGGTACTTGAAGTCGAACTATGTAGGAATGATGCTCAATTTTTCGGGTTTTCCTGCTTCAGTTATCTCCATTATTGGGTCAAGTGAAAACACTGCATTCACTAATAAAATCCAAGATGAGAACATTAGTGTTGTTTATGAGAATATTAGTCTTAATAATGATCTAGGAAAGTTCTTATTTATGGGTTTCGCCACATTTTCTTTCTTAGTAACCAACTTCTTTAAAATTGAGGTTGATATGAATGACCCAGATGTGTGGGGGGAGAAAGTGTGGTGCAAGGAGATCGCATGAAAATTCATTTTCTTGGTATGATATTTCAGTAAAATGGAACATCCCGTAGAGGAAAACATCATGCGTGTCATAGTATACTTGGATTTAAAATTCCATTACTGTAGTTAGCCAAATAGGGTGTTGATCGGTCACCTATTTCATGAATTTGATGTAAAGAAGACAATGTTGTGTGACTTTCAATGATTCATTGGGTAGAATGAGGGGGAGGTTATTGATGTGTACTTCCTCTGATGCTAGTTTCATGGTGCAGATAGTTCAAAAAAGGAAAAGAAGTCCAGGGACATTATTCTTGCTATAGGCTGTTAGAGAATTTGGTCTTATACAAGTAAATATCTTCACAAAAAAAGTTATCAAGACAAGTTCCTGTATTATTTTTAGAACAAAGAACCTGATTCTTGAACTAGAAAGGCATTGCAACAATTGGTAGTATCCTTCATCATTTTTTAGAGCTCTCCTCACTATTATTCCATATCAGATAAGTGGCAGGACTCATGGGCAGGGGGTTTGGTGGCTCCCCCCAATAGAGTCTGATGATGAACGCTGATGGTTCTCACATTTTTAGTAGAATTTGAGGAGTGCGATGTGCTCATGGACAAGTGGGGATTAATGGTTTTGGATTTTTAGGTGTTTTCAATGAAGTTGAATCACTGCAAGGTGAATCATATGCCATGCCTTTAAGTGTTTGGTATCGCAAGCCGAGGGATTTTAAATTTTCCCTACTAGAGATACACTTTCTTGTTCTCTACAATGGACTACATGGAAAAGGTAGAACCCCTATGTCCATTTAGTAATATATTAGAAATGGAAAGGGTTTAGTGAATAGTCGATTATAAATTCTTCCCATTTGGCGTGATGGGAATACAATTACTGACTTCCTAGCATCTAAGGTAACTCCTGATCAATGGATATCATGTTTCACTAGCCTCAGGTCCTTCCCACATGAGGGGATTAAATTATTTAAATCATACACTCATGTTTTACACTATTACAGCCCCCCATAATGCTGAACCACATGTAGTTTATCTATATTTTTTATTGGTAATATAATAAAAGGATTTTTTGTTAATAAGATCAAATAAAATAAGAGGCTTTTTGATAAATTAAGGAAACCATACCAATGTATTAATTACTCGACCTTTGGAATAGTAACATGACCATATGGAATAATAATCAATCCAATAGAATATTAACATAATATTTATAATTATAAATAAAAATTATGTATCTTATGAATCAAAATATGGTAAATTTATTTAATGACATAAGAAAATTAAAGTTTTAAAAATGGAAAATTAATTGTTGGTTTTATAGAGGTAATAAATTTTAAATTTAAATAATATAATTAATTTAATAATTTAAAATAAAATATATTTTCATTAAATGTATTAAAAAATTAATATTGTTTTATTGTGAGTAGAAGATAATTTTATGTAACCTTAATTAAAATTTCAATGTGTTAGAAAATTAGTTTTAATTTTAAAATCATTATTTTTTGAGTCAATTATGATTTTAATTAAAAATTAAACTTATTATGTTATGGATATTATCTTCATAAAATTGAATTTAATTCCCCACATTTAAAAATATTTAAGGTTAATTTTTTGGATTTTTCTGATAATGTTGAAAGTTTTGTGAATAGTTAAATACGACAATTTTCGAGACAAACTAAATACATGATTAACTATGTCATGGATAATTTATGGATGATTTAACCATATATTATCGAATCATACATCAATATTTTAATATATTTAGTGATAATTAGAAAAATATTCCTAGTCTTGAGCCAAAAAAATATACTAATGAATAGAATAATATCAAAACATGCAAATCCTCCACTATAAATATCATCACTCACCAACTCTACTCCTCACAAATATAAAGCATTGATACAAGTACATATTATACTAAAGTACATTACTAATCCCCTCCCACTTTTCTATGATCCCTTTGTATCATCATAAAATAAAAACCTTTTCCCTATGGAGGTTCTTGAGGAGAAGGGATTTAGGTAGAAAATTCCAATTTCTTTCTATTTTAATTTTTTTTAAATTCTATTTCATTTCATATTATCTCAATAACTCATATATATAAACATTAATGATAACTCCAATATTTTATTATTCTATAATACTTTCATGTTAGTGTAAGATACATAATCAAAGTACTTTATTTCTCTCTTTTATTCTAAAAATGAAATCATCAGCTATGATGTGTCAATTAACCATCTTCAGGGATGCTGCATTTTTATGTTACTTTAAAAACATAAATTCTATTCATAGGACCCCTATAATAGATGTAACATTATTTGAAATATATTTTATAACTTTTTTATGTTTTGGAACTAAAATATTCACATAATACAAAATGACAAAACAAATCATAATCGTTGTGATTGAAAACCCCGAAAATTAACCCAAACGATTATCATTAGATATTTATATAATGATTAAACCACATAACATTTATACATATATATTTTAATTAATAAAAAAAATCAATTTTGGATAATTATACCCATTCTACATAAACATCCGTACACATATTCATGTAAACTGATCCTAGAAGCCAAGAACAAGAACACTATCGAATGATTAACTTAAACTATATAAATCATCAAAAATACCAGAAATGAAATTAATAAAACTATAATGAATTAAATACATGTAAATATGGTTTTTGATTTATTAATTAATGTATTTAATTTGATTATCTAGGATATTAAATAGAATATATTGTTCTGACATAATGTAAGTTTATTATTGAACCCAACTCTCTTCCTTGGGGGTTTCCACTTTAACTCTATTTTTAGTATAAGTGTTCCATTAATATTTTTTAAAAAGAATTTAAATTTCCTTACGTTTTTTTTGATATACAAGCTTCCAATATAATTTTATGAATAATTTAAATATTATTTCAAAAGAACGTTTCCTTCTAAAAACTGATGTTTTACTTTGCTCAATTTTGTATTTCATCACTCAAGATGAATGATTCTTATAACAAGTACGTTATTAAATTTTCATTTTTGGAAGAAAATTTTCATCCATTAATTTATGAATTATCAAACACATTCCATTTCCATGGGTTAAATTGTGTTCAATATTTATATATGTTAAATGTTGAAAGCATGATAATGTAAAAGTTATGATGTGACCGGTGCGGCGTAAATTATACAACACAATATAAATGGTATAATGTGAATAGTTCACCCATATTTTTATAGTTATCTAATTAGTTGGGTTATTTTATGAATCCCATGAGATAAGGTGAAATATCCAAGAACATGATGCCAACATTGTTCACAACTATGCGAGGTAATTGACCACAAGGAGGAAATATTTATTTTTTATACATCTACAAATTTGATGCATTTATATAATTCATTCTATCCTGAATATGATGATTTTATTATGATGATTATGCTCACCCATTTTTATATTGATTCATGTTATTTTATATCCTATTACAAGGGTTTTAACTCAAACACTTCTTTGGTCTATATACCAAAGTGATTACTTCACTAAGGAGAACATTATAGACAACTAGAAGTTCGATTAGAAGAAATTAAATAAATATTTATGTTGTATCATGTAGTTGTTATTTATGCCCCTAATGTTCATAAGAAAAAAAAATTTGATCCTAGTTTTGTTATGATATTATGTTTTTTGTCCTTAAAAAGTTGTAATATGTTATGTAAGAAAAGTAGGTTCTCTATAATCTTCCCCTTTATATTTGGTTTCTCATAGTTTCTATCATTCGATTAAATCTTATTTATTTTCCATCATAACCATTCAACATATTCTTGTATATCCTTAATCAAAAAAATAAACTGAACAGTCCCTATATATTTCAGAATTCATATATCATAATAATTCATTCCTAATACATAAACACATTGATTATTTAGATTCATTACTAATCCATTAAAAAGTACCCCTAACCCTATTAAGTAATACCTCTTTCCCTTCACATTTCATCGATTATCGCATCGTACACTACAATATAACCATTACATGTTCCACATTCTTGATTTTCCTCATGAGTGTTCCACTTAGGACATCGATTTTCATAATTCCCACCACTTCCACAATAAAAAAAATCATCAATTGATATTACCTTAGGTTTCCCAATATTCCCATATATTGTGTTAACTGAAATGTTCATTTTAACATTGCAATTAAATTCTTTGTGTCCTTCATTTTTATATTCAAAAAATCTTCTTGTTCATGTAATATATTCGTTTGGGTGTTTCTTCCAACATTATTGGAAAAAAGGAAACAAAATATTCTTTCCAAAATGCCAAACCCAAAACCCAAAAACAAATAACCAATTCCATAATCCTAAAACCATTAACCCTAAATCATAAAAGCTAAACCCTATCACTTATATCTAAAACCAAAACCCTAAAATCAAAACCCAAAATCCTTAAACCTAGTCACAAACCACTATACCCGAAACAATAATCCATAAACTCTAAATCCCAAAATCCAAATCCAAAACCAAAAAACATATACCATATATCAATATCATGAAATCCTTAAAACTAAAACATAAATGCAGATCCCTATCAAATAAATAATAAAAACACCAAAACCAAAAAACAAAATCCCAAAATGTAGTCCCAAAACCATATACCTGAAACCCTATTCCCTAAAATCCAAATCAAAAAATCAAATATATAAACCCAAAAAAATATACCCTATACCCTAATCCTGAAATCCTTAACCCTAAAACATAAAGTTAAACCCAATCACTTAAATCTAAAACCAAAACCCAAAAACCAAAAAACTAGTCCCAAAACCCTATACCCGAAACCCAAATCATTAAAAATAAAAAAAAGAAGCCAAAAATTAAACCCAAAAACATATACAATATGATATTATCTTTAAATATTTATCCCTAAAGCATAATATATAAACTATATCACTTAAATATAAATCCAATACCCTTAAACCAAAACGAAAAATTATAAAACATAGTCCCAACAACCTATAACCAAAACCATAATCCCTAAACACTAAATCCTAAAAGTCAAACCCTAAAAACTAAAAAATATACAATAAAACCTAATCTTGAAATCCTTAACTCTAAAACATAAAATCTAAACCCTATACATAAAATCTAAATCCAAAATCCTGAAACCAAAACCCAAAATCCTAATACCTAGTCCCAAAACACTATACCTAGAACAGTAATCCCAATCACTATATAGAAAAACTCAAACCATAATCCCAAATTATTATACACTATACTCAAATCTTGAAATCGTTATCCATAAAACATAAAATCTATACCCTATCACTTAAATCAAAAATCAAAACCCTAAAAAAAATCTTAAAACATAGTCCCAAAACCCTATACCTGAAACCCTAATCCCTTAACTGAAAATCCAAAAATCTAAACCATAAACTAAAAAATATATACCCTATACTGTAATCTTGAAATCCTTAACCATAAAACATAAAAACTAAACCCAATCAATTAAATATTAAACCAAAATCATAAAACAAACTCCCAAAATCCTAAAACCTAGTCCCAAAACCCTATACCCATAACCCTAATACCAAAACACTAAATACAAACAATATAGACCCTAAACCCAAAAACATATACCATATACCCATAACTTGAAATCCATAACATTAAATCATAAAATCTAACCATCATCTCTTAAATCTAAAAACAAAAAACTAAAACCAAAACCGGAATCCTAAAACCGAGTCTAAAAATCCTATACCTCAAACCCTAATCCCTAAACTGTAAATACAAAAAGTCGAACCCTAAACCCAAAAACATATACCCTACCCCTTATCATGTAATCCCTCACCCTACAACATAAAAGTTAAACCGTATCAATTAAATTTAAAACTGAAAACCCTAAAACCAAAAACCAAAATACAAAAACCTAGTTTCAAAAACCTATTCCTAAAACCCTAATCTATGATCTCTAAATAAAAAAATTCAAACCCTTAACCCAAAACATATAACCTATACCCTAATCTTGAAATAATTAACCATAAAACAAAATTCCTAAACCCTATCACTTAAATCTAAACCCAAAACCCAAAATCCTAAAACCTAGTCACAAAACTCTATACCCAAAACCGTAATCCTTGAAAACTAAATCCAAAAATCTGAACACTTAACTTGAAGACATATACCCTATACCATAATCATGAAATATGTACCCTTATAACATAAATTCTAAACCCTATCACTTAAATATATAACCAAAATATTAATACCAAAACCAAAAATCCTAAAATCTAATCCCAAAACCCTATACCCGAAACCCTAAAATCTAAAATCTAATTCCAAAATGACAAACCCAAATACCGAAAAATATATACTATACTCGAATCATGGAATCCTTTACCCTAACACAAAAAATATAAACCTTATCTCTAAAATATGTAACCATAATTCTAAAACCAAAACCCAAAATTCAAAAAACGAGACCTAAAAACCTATTCCTCAAACCCCAATCACTAAACACTAAAGAAAAAAATCCTAAAACTAAAGGCTAAAATATATTCCATATGCCTTATTCTTGAAATATGTGAAACTTGAAAATAAAAACTAAACCCAATCAATTAAATTGAAAACCAAAACCTTTAAAACAAATCCACATATCCAAAAATCTAGTCCCAAAACACTATACCCAAAAACCCAATCCCTAAACTCTAATTCAAATAATATAAACCATAAAACAAACAACATATACAATATAACCAAATATTTAAATCTATAACACTAAAATATAAATGATAAACCCTACCACATAAATATAAAACCAAAATGCATAATTCTAAAAACAAGTCCAAAAAACCTATACCCCAAACCATAATCTTTAGTCTCTAAATCCAAAAGGCTTAACTCAAAACAAAAAAAACGTCCACCATAAACCCAAATAATGAAAAAATTAACCATAAAACCTATAACAAAAATTCTATCCCTTAAATCTAAAACCAAAACCGTAAAACTAAAACCAAAAACCCAAAAACCTAGTCCAAAAATCCTATATCTGAAACAATATTCCCTAAACTCTAAATCCAAAATGCTAAACCCTAAACATAAAAAAAAATAACCTACACCCTAATATTGAAATAAATAACCCTATATCAAAAACTATAAACCCTATCAGTTAAATATACAACCAAAACCCTAAAACCAAAACCCAACATCTAAAACCCTACTCCCAAAATCTTATACCTAAAACCCTAATCCCTATTGCCTAAATAAAAAAGTTGAACCCTAAAACCAAAAAAAATTCACCTATACCACAATATTTAAATCCTAAACTCTAAAGAATAAAATCTAAACCCTATCACTTAAATCAAAAAACAAAAACCTAAAACCAAAACCCATATTCCTCAAACATAGTCTCAAAACACTATACCTAAAACCTTAAAAATAAAAATCTAAATCATAATAGTCGAACCATAAACTATAAAACATTTAACATATAGCATATTCATGAAATCATTATCCCTAAAAAATAAATCCTAAACCCTATCACTTAAATGTAAAACCAAAACCCTATAACCAAAACCCAAAATCCACAAACATGTTCACAAAACCCTACACCTGAAACCATAATCCCTAAACTCTAAAACCAAAAATCCAAACCCTAGACACAAAAACATATAACATATACCATAATATTGAAACTATTAACCCTAATAAATAAAATAAAACCATACCAGTTAAATATGAAACACAATACTTAATACCAAAACCCAAAATCCAAAAACCTATTCACAAAACCCTATATGTGAAACCCTAAAACCTAATAAAAAAATTCAAAAGGTTAAACCCTAAACCTAGAAACATATACCATATACCCTAATCTGTAAATAATGTACCCTAAAACATAAAAGCTATTCCTTTTCATAGAAAAATCATTCCAAAACCAAAAAATGAAACCCAAAAACCTAATACCTAGTCCAAAACCCTATACCAAAAACCCTATTCCATATACTCAAAGTACAAAAATCAAAAACCTAAAACAAAAAACGTATACCCTATACACTACACTTGAAATCCATAACCATGAAACATTAAATCTAAACCCTACCACTATAATCTAAAACCAGACTCCTAATACCAAAACTCAAAATCCTAAAACCTATTCCCAAATCCATATACATGAAACTGTAATATATTAAAAATAAAACCAATAATGCAAAACCTAAACACAATAGAATATACCTGATACCCTTATATGGATATCCTTAACCCTAAAACATAAAATTTAAACCTTATCACTTAAATAAAAAAACGGTAAAACAATAACCCAAAATACCTAAACCTTGTCCAAAAACCCTATACACAAAACCGTATTCTTTAAACTCAAATTCCAAAAATCTAAACCCTAAAAACAAAAACGTATACCCTATATACTTTTTTATGTTATGTTTCAGTCTTTTAATATTAGGAATATATTGAAAATAGTAATTTATCGTTGGGGCCTACTATAGCCCCTCGATGATTTGATAGGTATCATGAGACAAACTAGTGTTTTGGCACGACGCTTTGAAAAAATAATTATGTATGTTCTTAGAATGAGGCCATGAAGGTATGATTATGAAGTTAAAAATCATGTTGTCCATTATTAAGAGATTATTTTTTGTTATTACATGTGATTATTCTATAGTTATAATATCCATGTAAACTTTTAAATTGAATTATTTTAATTTTTTTCATCTGATATAATTTAAATTTTATGTTCAAAAGGTGTGTGTTTTAGTTTTATACATTCTTTAATGTTTATGTTTATTTATGAAAACATCTATTGTATTGTATAACATTACGGAGCATCTGAGATCACCTCTATTTTATGTTTTTTTAATAGGTTTGGATGGTGTGTTTTATAATTGATGTGTACAATTAAGCTAGTTGAATAATGGAGTTCTCAAAGTATTAACTGTGTTTTATTTTATTTTTTGAATTGTATTTTAATGTCATTGTTTGTAATATATTTTACAAGACTGTTAAACTATCTATCCGTTCCTATTTGATTCCTTGTAGTAATTCCAATTTATTAAAATAATCAATGACTCTAGAGATCTGGGCATTGGGCGTTACACAGATCGAAAAAAACATTAATGATGAAAGGCATTTGTGATTATAATTAATTTGAATCGTAAATAACATGCCTTGTGTTTTAAATGCACTATACAGAAAAGGTATTCTTGATCAGAAATCATTCCAATCACAAATAATGTTTTAAGGAATATGTGTGATGGGATTCATGTATCATCGGAAACATTCCATTTTGAGGTACTATATCCAACATGTTTCGAGGTCATCAGAAACAACCTGTCTCAAATAAACGTTTTTTTCCAATAATGAGAAGTCTTTCAGGTATTTATTCCACAAAATCTTATGTTTTACAATTCTTAGAGGTAAGTGAGATGTTGTTTTCATTAATTAAATTTATTTATTTATAAATTTAGATATTCTATAAAATTTCATAGTTTTGGTTTTCTATAGATTATTCCTCAACCATCTAATAAAACTTTATATGATATATTTCATTGAAAAACCCATTAGTATTTTTTGTTTAATAAATGTCACATTACTTTTGTGTCATCATCCACTTCATTTCATCAACATTGGTTATTGAAGATCCATTTAATCAATTTTCATATTTTGTCACGATCATTTTAAATTTTATTAATATTTGGTTTTACACAACATTGCTCATTAAATAAAATTTACCTATTCAGTAATCTGACATTAAAAAATACATGAATGTGGTTCAACTTCAAAAATTAAATAATATTTATAAATATTTAATTTATATTCAGAAAAATAGTTATTTAATTTTCTTTTTTTTATCTTATTAAAAAATTTCTTTAGCCACATCAATCCTAAATAAATAAGAATAAAATATTCATTAAATAATACTAAATTATATAAGAATATTATAATTACTATTATCACAAAATAAATATTATTATATTTTCATTAGATGATATATTATATATAATTTTCATAATTTTCCCAATAGGTATTATGAATAAAAAACATTATATTTATTTATATGTTATTTTTGAGTTATCAAATAGTGTTTAATGAAATTATGAATTAAATTATGAATTGTTTATTTTTTGATTATTTTTTAAAAAAATATTGTAAAAATTGTTGTTTTCGATACCATTCCTGATTATCGTCATGAGATTCAATATTCATTCAATTATTGAAGAATCTCTGTAAAATGGGTTAATGATTCAGATGATGGAGGTGAAAAGGAAAAGTGGATGGTTTTATTGGACACTACTCTTCTCTTAGATGGCAAGACCAGTTGGATCTCACCATAGATTATATGCAATTTGTTTCATTAATAGGTTAATAAATTCAATTTGAAAATATTGTAAATAAAATTAATTTTTTCTAATTTTATAAATCCTAGTAACGAAATAACATATCACCACACAAAGATTAAATCCTTTAATTTTGAAATAAAAAATTTAATCGACTTCAAAAACCACAATTGCAATATTTTCCATTTCAAGTGAAAAAAATGAAAAAACCCCTTTATAAAATCTATTTCAATCCATTCATGATATTAAAAATAATTATATTTTTTTGTAAAATATTTTTTAAAACTAAAATTTTTTACCACTTGGAAAATATGCATACCCATAGATAAAAAAACACATTCTAAGTGGAACCAAAATATCAAGAAGCAACATGATAATAAGTAATAACAATAAATGTGACACTATAAAAATATTAAATTGATATAAAAAGTGTATAAATGAAAATCTTATAAATTAAACCAACTATAATGGAAAAAGATTCATGGTCTACAAAACTATATATTCATGTAATATAACCATGAACTGCAAACATTAAACCTTGGACAACACTAATGAAACTATTATTCCCTCTATCCCCATTGAAATATTTATATCCTATATACATATTGTGGGAAAACTGATACTCTTGGCACATATTACATATTGAGAGAACTCAGCTTCCATATGTTGTGACCCCATGTTAGCGAAAGATCCACACTAAGGGTTTCCCCACATCTATGTCTCAATCTAATAACCTATCAGCATCTTGAAAAGACAATTAAGTAGGATATAAATCAGTTAATATAATTTTATAAATTATTATAGAAAATATCTAACACCCAACCTCCAACACAATCAGATGAATAATACCATTTCATGTCACTTATCCAATCATCATAATATAATAAAAATCTCATAAAGTGTTAATGAATCATATGGGAAAATAAATATGGCCTCACGAGAGATAACCTATTCATTTTTAAGGTACTAAATGAGTATTTACATAAAATAATTATATGATGTGGTGTCTTTTATAATCCTTATATATTAAAAAATTATAATACATTAAAATAAATTAAAAACAAATCCCCATTTAATCATAATGTAATATTTATTTTAAACAAAGAAACAAACTTAAAAAAATTCAAAACAAGGGCTTCAAGCTACATTTTCATAATGAATATTCCAAAAAACCTCATTAACACATCACAAGTATCTTGGGAGGTAAAATATTTTAATTCCAAATCAAAAAATAATGTTATATTAGAAAATGCATTATTCAAAGACCAATTACATCAAAAACCATTTTATAATTCCTTATAATGATAATTATACAACTGTTCTTTAATAAAAAAATTTATAACACCAAATTAATCAATTAGTATCACATTAAAGGGAAACTATAGAAACATCTACAAAAAACAAAATAAATTCATATTTTAATGTTTCATTGTCCATGGAAAACACAAAAATGGGAACAAATTCACACTCCAAAAGCCCAATAAATGAAACCCTTCTGTTATAATCAGCTAAAACCCCAATACTAGTTTTAATAAAGAATTGAGGTTCTTTCAGTAAAGAAGAACATTTGAAAATTAGAATAAATGATGGGGGGATATAAGGATGTAGATAAGGATGAAGGAATTCCTTGAAAATCTCTTGAAATCCATGGAGAGGTTCCAATATGTAAAAGATGTGAAGCGTGTAGCTCTTACAAGATATCCCTAGGTTCATATTATCAATGGGATACATGAAGAGGATAATTGGGGTTATAAATTGGGGGGGGATTAAGAAATATTACTTTTAAGGTAGATATAGGAAGACCACCTAGTTTTTCCACACATTTATCCAAATAGTTCATAAACTACTAGGATAGAACTATCCATACTAGTGAATTGTGCATAGTTGATGAACATTTTTTCTACTAACCTTGCACAAACACTGTTTCAGAATCATTATGCTCACTAACATATAAAATTTTGTTTTAGAATTCCCCTAGGCCACACCTTAATCAATGATCTACCCATGCACATTAAACAAGAACATTTGAAAATGAATTGAGGACCCTTGTACATGATGTAAACTATAACATCTAGACTAAATTGAGTGGGCTAAATCATTTAAATAAGGAATAACTATGTAATGGTCATTTTTATGTATTTGAAAAACTATGTGGTGACCTTGTGAAAACCGTGTACAATGGGAATTTTTAGAAATTTGTAAAAACCCATTACCAGTTCCTCTATAAATTCAAATTAATCTATGATTACAATATATATAAAAAATAGTAAAATGGGTTATTAAAATCTCTATACAATAATTATTTCTTCCCCTAAAAACCCCTTTTTCAAAAATAAAAGGTAAATAGTCTTTAAAACACCAATAATCATAGAAAAAACTAGTATACACAATCTATGTTTTTAATACCATATAATAAAAAGGTACTTAAATAGAAAAATTAAAATTCTCAAACACAATATAGTTAAACCCTATCACTTAAATCCATAACCAAAACCCAAAATCCTAAAACCTAGTCTCGAAACCCTATAACTAAAACCATAATCTCTAATCACTAAATCCAAAAAGGCCAACACTAAACTGGAAAACATATACCCTATAAAATAATATTGGAATCCCTAACCCTAAAACCTAAAATCTAGACTGTACCACTTAAATCTATAACCCAAATCCTAAATCAAAAACCCAAAATCCTAAAACCTAATCCCAAAAACCTATACCCGAAACCATAATCTCTAACCTCTAAATCCAACATGCCCAACCTGAAAACCAAAAAAAATATAAAATATAGCCTAATCATGAAATCCTTAACCCTATAACAAAAAATATAATCCTTACCTGTTAAATCTAAAACCTAATCCCTAAAACCAAAACCCAAAATCCTACAAACTCGTCCCAATAACCAATACTCAAAGCCTCAATCCCTAAACTCTAAATCAAAAAATCTGATTCCTAAACCCAAAAACGTATAACGTATACCCTAATATTGAAATATGTGACCCTAAAACATAAAATCATATCCCTATCATGATAATCTAAAATAGAAACACTTAAACCAAAAAAAAAATCCTAAAACATAGCCCAAAAAACCCTATACCCAAAACCCAAATCCCTAAACTCTAAATCCAAAAAGCTAAACTCTAAACCAAATAACATATAACATAAAACCTAATCATGAAATATTTAACCCCAAAATATAAAACCTAAACCATATCACATAAATATGAAACCAAAATCCTAAAACCAAAACCCAAAATCATAAAATGAAGTCTCAAAAACCTATACCCAAAACCATAATCCCTAAACTCTAAATAATAAATGATGTACCCGAAACAAAAAAATCAACTACCCACAACCTTAATAATGAAATAATTAAACCTAAAACGAAAACATAAACTCTAGACATTAAATCATAAACCAAAACCCCAAAACAAAAACCCCAAATCCTAAAACGTAGTCCAAAAACCCTATACCTGAAACCATATTCCTTATACTCAAAATTAAAATAACTAAACCCTAACCCCTAAAACATATAACCTAATATTGAAATATATAACACTAAAACATAAAATCTAAACACTATATATTAAATTTAATTGCAAAACCCTAAAACCAAAACCCAAATTCCTAACACCCCGTCCAAAAATATTATAACTGAAACCCTAATCCCTAACGTCTAAATAAAAAAATCACTAATCCTAAACCCAAGAATATATAATCTACATCATAATCATGATATACTTAACACTAAAGTATAAATAATAACCACTATCACTTTATCCAAAACCAATACCATAAAACCAAAACCCTTAATCCTAAAACATGGTCTCAAAAACATATACTTGCAACCCTAATCTGAAAAAACTAAATCGAAATTGTAGAATCCTATAACCGATAAAATATAACCCATAGAATATTTTTGAAATCATTGAAACTATTATTTAAAATATTTACCCTATCACACAAATGTTAAACCAACACCCTATAACCAAAACCCAAAATCCTAAATCCTAGACCCAAAACACTATACTGAAACCCTATTCCCTAAACTCTAAATCCAACAATCCAAACTATAAAACCATATTCATATACCATATACCATAATAATGAAATAATTATCCCTAAAACATAACATATAAACCCTTTAGATAAATATAAAGAAAACCTAAAACCATAACACATAATTCTAAAACCTAGTCCCAAAACACTATACAGGAAACCCTAATCCGTAAACTTGATACTCAAAACGCTGAACAGTAAACCTAGAAACAAATAACATATACCCTAATCATGATGTGCATAACCCTAAAAAATAAAATATAATCCTTTTCACATAAATCTAAAACTAAATCCCAAAAACCAAATCCCAAATTCTGAATACCTAGTCAAAAAACCTATACATGAAACCCTAATCCCAAAACTCTAAATCCAAAAAGCCAAACAGTAAACCCAAAAACATATACCATATAACCTAACCGTGAAATCAATGACCATGAAACATATATGTTAAAACCTATCAATCTAATATAAACCCATAACACTAAAACTAAAACTCAAAATCCTAATACATATTCCCAAAACCCTATACATGAAACCATAATCCATAAACTCTAAATCCAAAAATCCAAACCATAAACCCAAAAACAAATACCCTATACCAAAATCATGATAGAAACATCCATAAAACTTAAAATATAAACTTTATCACTTAAATATATATCAACAAAACTAAATCAAACACCCAAAATCCCAAAACATTGTCCTAAAACCCTATACCTGAAACCATAGTCCTTAAACACTAAATCCAAATATCAAAACCTTAAACACAAAACATATACTTTATACACATGGTTATGTTATGTTTAAATATTTTAATATGAATAATGTATTGGACATAGAAATTGATGGGTGGGGCCTACTATAGCCCCTTGATGCATTGATAGGTCCCATGAGACAAACTACTGTCTTGGAATGAGTCCTTGACAAAATGAATATGTATGGTCTTATGATGAGTCCCTGATGGTATGATTATGATGGTAAAAATTTTGTATTATTTCATTAAGATATTAGTTATTGATATTATATGCTACTATTCGACTGGTAGAGTATACATGTGAATATTTATATTGAATTATTTGATTTTTTCCAGAGATGTTTTGCACTTTTATGTTCAAAATGCTTTGGTTTTAGTTTTATACTTGCTTTAATGTTTTTGGTTATTTATGAAATCTTATGGTGTGTTGTATAACCTTACAGAGAAATTGAGCTCACTCATTTATTATTTTTTTCTTTCCCATGATGCCAATATTTTTTTATGATCAATGTGTATGGTTAATCTAGGATAATAATGGTGTATTTAAAGTATTATATATGTTTTATTTTATGTTTTGAATTGTACTGTAATGTTCATATAGGTAATCTATTTTACAAGACTGCTAAACTGATCGGTCCTTTAAATTTGTTTTCCTCATAGTCATTCCAATGTATTAGAATAATGCACGGGCTCTAGAGATCTATGGTAATGTAGTTACATTGATCGAAAATAAATAAAACGATTAAAGGATCTTCTGATGTGAATTAATTTCCATCGTAAATAACATTCCTTTTGTTTAAAATTCACTATAATGAAAATGTATTCTTGATAGGAAGACATTCTCATCACAAAGAATGTTTTTAATGAATATTTTAGATCAGAGTAATGTCTCCTCGGATGTAGTCCTTGCTGAGGTACTACTTCCAACAAGTGCTGAACTCATAAAAAATAACATATCTCAAAAAGTCATTTTTCATATAATTAGAAGTCATTCAGGTATTTATTCCACTAAATCATGTGTTTTTATGTTCCTAGAGGTAATTTACAGGTTCTTTTAATTAATGAAATTTACTGATTTAGAAGCGTTGAAATTTAATAAAAATGCATACTTTTTCTTTTATGGAGAGTTATTCCTCAACCTTCTAATAAAACGTCATATGATATTTTTTAGAAAAAAAACACTTTTGAATATTTGGTTTAATAAATGACAGAGTACTTTTGTGTCATCATCCTCTTCATTTCGTCAACTTGGGTTATTGAAGATGTATTTACACATTTTTCAGATTTATTCCTGATATTTTAAAATGTTATTAATATTTTATTTACCACGACATTTCTAATTAAATAAAATTTACAAATTCAGGAATATCATGTTAAATAATACATGAAATTTTTACAATTTCAGATATTAAAATATATGTATAAATATTAAATTTTTTATTAAAAAAATATTTATTTAATTTAGATTTTTTTAATCTTATTAAAAATGGGTTTAGCCACATAAATCCAAATTAAATAATAATGAAATTAAAATTAAATCACATTAAATTATATATAAATAACATGATAACTTTTATTACAAAGGAAATTTATTATATATTCATTATATTATATATTATATATAATTTTAATAATTTTCCCATATGTATTATAATGAATAAAACATAATACTTCTTTATATGGTTTTTTGAACTATTATATTATATATAATGACTTTTTGAATTAAATTAATAAATGATAGTTTTGAGATTTTTTTTCAAAAAATTATTAAAAATAGGTTTGTTTGCATAGTATTCCTCGTTATTATCATGTGATTCAACATTAATTCAATTCTTCATGAATCTATGTTAAATGGGGTAATGTTTCAGATGATGGAGGTGATAAGGAAAAGTGGATGGTTCTATTAGACACTACCCATATCATAGATGAAATTCCAAGTTGGATATCACCAAAGATTATATGCAATTCATTTAATTAATGCGTTCCTAAATTCAATTTATAAGTACAACAATGAAAATTAATGGTTTTTATTTTTATAAACCCTAGTACAAACATATAACATATCACAAAACAAAGAATAAATACTTTATTTTTGAAGTAAAAAATTTAATAATCTTCAAAAACCACAATTTCAATATTTTTCATTTAATGTGAAACTACAAAAAAAACCATTGTGATATCTTTTTCAATAATTTTTTGAAATTAATAAAAATCATATGTTTTTTTTTCAGAACTATCATTTATGACATCTAGGAAAACATGAATACACATATATAAAAAATAAAATATTCCAAGTGGCACCAAAATATCATGAATCTACATGAATATAAATAATAAAAATAAGGATTCCACAAGAAAAAAAATCATAAATTGATATAAAAAGTGTCGAAATGATAATATTCTACATGAAACCACCAATCAAGGCACAATATTCATGTACTACGAAGATATATTTTCATGTAATATAACCATGAAATGAAAACATTAAACCTATGACATCACTAATGAAAATAATTTTCAATATATCCCCATTGAAATATTTATGCCCTATATACACTTTGTTGGAGAAATTCAACTCTTAGAACATAATACATCTTGGGAGAACACAACTTCCAAGTGTTGTGAACCCAAAGTAAGGGAACAATCCACACTAAGGGTTTTCCCAAATCCAAGTCTCTACCTAATAACCTATTAGTCACAAGACCAACCAATAGAGGTGGATATAAAGATATCAATATATTTATAGAAATTAATATATAAAATACCCAACACCCTACCTCAAACATCCTCTAATAAAAAAACACAACTTCACATCATTTATCCAATCACCATACTATAATAAAAATCCAATAAAGGGTGAATGAATCATAAAGGAAAATGACTAGGGACTCAAAATAGATGACCCATTCATTTTTAAGGTACTAAATTGGCCATTACATAAAATAAATATATGATGCATTGTAATTTATAATACTTTGAAATTATATAATTATAATTGTTTAAAATACCTTAGATACACACCCCCTTTCAATCATATTGGAATATTTCATTTAAACAATGAAACATCCATCGAAAAATTCAAAACCAGAGCTTCAAGATACATTTTCACTAAGTATATTCTAAAAAACCTCGTAAAAATATCACAAGGATCTTGGAACATGAACTATTTTCATTCCAAATCAAAACATAAACTTTTATTAGAAAATACATTATTCCAAGACCAAATAAATTAAAAAACACTATATAATTACATTTAATTATAATTATACAAATATGATTTAATAAAAGATAATTTATAACACCAAATTAATAATATAGTCTCACTTTAAAAGGACACTATAGAAAAATCTAAAAAAAATTCATATTTTAATGTTTCATTGTCTAGGGAAAATACCAAAATGGGAAAAGAATAACAGTTCACATTACTTAAAAATGAAACCCTTGCATGATGATAACTAAGAACACCAATACTATTTTTATAGAGAATTAATGTTCTCTGTGTATTTAAGAACATATGAAAATTAGAATACAGGAAGGGGGAAGATAAGGAAGAAGAAAAGGAAGAACGAATTCTTTGAAAATAACTTGAAATCCATATAGAGGTGCCAAAATGAAAAAGAGTTGAAGGGTATTGGTCTCTATTGATCTCCCTAGGTTCATATGATCAAGTGGGAGAGGAGGAGAAGATATTTATTATTAAAAATTTGGGGAGAAAATAAGAAATTTTTCTTTTAAGGTTGATATGGGAAGACCACACAGTTTTTCCACAGAGTTATCCAAATATCGCATAAACTACTTTGATAGTAATATTTGTTCTACTTCACATTTCATAGTTGGTTGTCACATTTTCTAATAACAATGAACAAACCATTGGTCACCCCTATTATTTATACTAACATATAATGATTTTTTTATGGTTCCCCTTGGCCTCGCCTCAAATAATGCTCTACTAATCCACATTAACCAAGAACATCTTAAAATGAATTGAGTAACCTTTTACATGATGGTAACTATAACATTTGGACTAAATTTTCTGTGTAAACTCATCAAAAAATAAATAAATCCTATGTAAAGGTCATTTTTATGGATTGGAAAATGATGTTGTGGTGTTTTGAAAAACATACACAGTGGTAATTTTTTGACATTTTTATAAATCTATGACCAAATCCTCTATAAATTAAAATTACTCCAAGATAACAATATATTAATATAATAACAATAAAACGGGATTTTAAAATCTCCATACAATAATTCTTTCTTCCCCTAAAAATCTCTTGGTCAGAACGACATGGTAACAAGCCATTGAAACCCCACTAAACATAGAGAAAAGTAGTATAGAAAATCTATAATACTAATATCATAAAATGAAAAGGTACATAAATTGTAGAATTCCAATCCTCAAACTAATACCAACTACCATCATCTAAATTCGTGTCCCTAATAGGACATATAACCATTATGGGTTTCCCATAAATTTTAATTATCATATGTTTGTGGAAATGGGAGGAAGGCTCCTAAAAGGGAAACAACACTATAGATAACCAAATACCCAAGTAATATCTAACCATTCCTAGAATATCAATCATAACATCGAGATGGTATAACCAGTAATAAAACTAACACCCACAAGAAAAACTCGTCATCAAAACCCAATGAATATTACATAAAAAGGGGAAAATGAGACAAACCTCAAAAAATTATTGTAAAATCCAAATAATGGTACACAACTTGGTAATTGATAATCCACAAGGGTAGCATGTACATTACCTACGAAACACTGTCCTATAATGATTCTACAAAATAGTATCATCACTAATACATGACCACATTTAAAAAGAAACCCTCATAATATTCACTTGAGTAGGGTATTATAGGACTACCATGATAAACATATCTCAATTCAATCTTAAATATACCATGATCAAACCCATTAGAGATCTCGATATAACCTGCTAAATTTAAAACCACATTACCCTTAAGAAATAAAATTCCACCATGATAATGATAGCACAAAACAAAAAACCAATATCCCAAATCAACTAACATTTAAAAGGGTGATAAAAACTCCCAAATGAAATCATATATATCTTAACATGATCAAAATATAAAAATGATAAATCTAAAAAATATGAAATCATCCCAAAACATGATTTCACACTAGATTTATAATTTTAACCCAACATAATGAATTTATCAAGATAATCTAGTAATATATGATACTAAGAAACCATAAAATACCCAATATTCCCTTAATATGTAAGTGGAAATCAAATAATAATAGTAGACTAGTTTGTTACAATTAATACCAACCACTAAAAAAGATTCGAGAAATCTTAAATAGGGTCCATTAAAAGTTAACATCCTTAAATCACCACTCTATTTAGATTCTGAGTGGAGTATTGAATAAAAAGAACCCAATTCAACCAAAGATATGTTTCAATAGAGGAAAATCATTCTAATTCCCCTCTTATAGATTCTCGGTGGAAAAGTTTAAATTACAAAAGGAATACACTCACAAAATTTATGCTTTAAAATTTAAACAATACATCCCCCATTAAAACCCAAGTGATAAATCTAAAAACAGAATTATTTAAAATATACATCAATCAGAAAATTTAAACTTCCTTTAAATTAAAATCACTATAATTTGAATAATAAATTATTCCACCACTAAGTCATACCCTTACATAAAAATTTTATTCTTTTAAAAAATATACCACTATAAAATGGAACACTTCAATTTTAAATTAAACATAATCTGCACACATTTTTATTAAAATTTAATACAAGCATGAAAAAACATTAAAAAAAATGAAATTATAATTACTTTATAATTCATGTCAAAAAATATACATAAAGATCAAATTTAATCTAAAAAACATTTTCCTACACCATACTAAAATTGGATTCTTAACAGATTCCCGATCTAAAATAGATAACCCCTTTCAAAAACAACATACAAAAAAACTATTTTAAACCCAAACCATTTTAATGTACTCATTTTCACATAATATAACATTACTAAATGAAACACATGAACATGGGAAACCCAAATATAATGCCACTCTTCAATCATAATTTACATAAATCACCTCAAGAACTATTAAAAATCCTCTTTAATGCATGCCCAATATGTGGAAACAACATTAGGGGAAATCCAAAACTAAGAGAGATCAAAATATAAAATTTTAAAAAGATTAAATGTTATGGATGGATTGGATACACATTTGTCTAGGCCATGAACCAACCATTTGATATCCATTATGAATATTAAAAAACCATATTAAGAGGCATCAAATGAATATTTATATAGTGTGGGATAAGCATGAAAACCATGTTCATCTTCCTCATTCAATCCAAAATGTAGATGGACTCCCAAAATCACCTTCCAAACTCCTCAGAATCCAAATATCTTCTATTGAAATTAAAATATATAAAAAATAAATAAATAAATCAAATAAAATACATAATCATAATTACAAATGGAAACCTCGGTCTTAGGGTAGGCAAGAGTATTCTTGACTCCTCACACATCTTCCAATAGAGTTCTGACATTTCTATCTTCTTATTACCCCAACATAGCCCCAAAACAACAAGATATAAAAATCAAGAACATAGGCTCATAAAATGAATATAGTCTTTAATTTCATTTTGTAACATACTGGCCTGGGATGACCTAACATGTCAGCCAAATCTATCTATACAAATGCCTAAAGGATGATCCCAATTACAATAAGAATTATTACAGTTCATGGGAATCGAAATAATCACCTTATAAAACATTTCTATCAAAAATAATAGTTTAGTAAAAGAGAATTAATCGACATAAATCTATAATATAACATCAATTCCATGGATTTGTATTTTAACCATAAACAAGAACGAACAAATGAATAGAAGGAAACAATTCATAATCGGTAAAACTAATTTATCCCGTCAATATAAAACTGCATCATGACATATATAAAAAATAAAAAATATCCTATAAAAATTTAAATATAATACAAATATAGAGGTTATTGTATTGGCTAGTAGAATATTACAACCAATGAGAATAAACTACAACCACCTCCAAGAAACTCTTATTTTCCTTCCACATCCTAACTCATCATCTTTGACAAATATAAAAAGTAACCAAAATCAAATGGAACCTAAAACCTATATAAAATATATAATTATTATATACATACACAATTCTGTATTCATTGTGTCATCCAATTGTCTTTGTTGGATATCAGAAAGGATTATATGATATCACATTCTATAAGAATATACTAATTTCTAGTTTTAAATATAATAATGAAAAAAATTGTTCTTCATTTTTATAATACATAGGAAAAACATATCAAACATCACAGAAAAAAAGAATAAATCCATCATTTTTATCCCAAATAAGAAACGTCACTTCAAAATCCAAAATTCTAAAATATAACGTTTCATAAAAACCCCAGAAAAACCCTCTATAAAATAAATTTAAAATATTTAAGGAAAATTGAAAAAAATAAAACTTTTATCTTAAAATATTCAACCAATCCATGCTTCATGAAAACTTCAAATACATACCTGTACATGGAAAAATATTAAATTCAATGTGGTGCCACACGATGATGATGTAACTTGAAAATAAATAAGTATAATAAGGTAACTAGTAGAAAAAAGTGTTACTGTATATAATAATAATGAAAATGAAAATCCAAAATATAGAACCATCCATCAATGAATATGTGAAATTGGAAAGAAAACTAGGTACCCAAATAATACAACCTTTTACTGCAGACATGAACCCTTGGAAAGAAATAATGAAACTCTAAATAACATTATCCCCATTTAAAAAATTGTTCCATATATCTATCCAATGGAATTGATGATAGTATTTGAATATAATACATCTTAGGTGAATTCAACATTATTGATTAATGACCCCTTTTCAAGAGCGTAATTGACACTAGGGTTTGGAACTCATCCAGCACTCCACATAATTTCATAGCACTCTCATGAACAAATAATTAATGAGGTTATTATGAAATGATGATTACAACATAAAAAAAAGAAATATATCACACCACACATAAAATATCCTCACAAAGAACATATTGTTTTTACATCATCCATTCAATCACCATATAATAATACGAAACCCATTAATGGTGGAACAAACAAAGGTGAAATTGAGGATATTTTTATGAGATATGAACTATTCACTATTAAGGTTGACAATAGGCCTTTATATACAAACTAACTTTATATGTAAAATATTTTCCATTCATTTTATTTTAAATAAATTAAATAACCTTAAATTATTTTGCGACAGACCTAATTTTAAACAAAAGAGAATATTTATTTTATAATTGACAGCATCTTCTAAAAATTAAAAACAATTCCCATGACAAAAATTTTTGCAAAAAATATTCTCAAAACCCTCATAAATATTTAACAAGGGTCTCATCAAATAAAACCATTTAATTTGAATGGAAAACATAAAATCTCTTTTGAAAACCCATTATCCCAATCCCAACTACATAAAAACTTTTTATAAAATAAAATTTAATAATCAATATACAATTGTATAGTAATAAAAATAATTTTTAACACCCATGAATTCAAAATATTACGTAATAAATGGAGTGAATATAAATAAAGGCCTCAACCTGAACAAAAGCAATCATTCATGTTTCTCCTTTCACGGAGATCATGAAAACAGAAAATGATCCACTCTCAATAATCCCTAAATAATGAAACCCATGTGATAGAATAAACAAAAGTATCAACTATAGATTTATCAATTAATTAGGGTTTCCAGTGATAATAAGATCATAGAAAAATTATAATAATGTAAGGGGTAAAATAAATAATATAAATGGAATATGAAAGACCTTAAAAACATCATACAATCCATGGAGGAGGGAATATTTAGAGGAGAAATTTGGAACTCTCCCTTTATCTCCCTAGGTTTGTCCATGTTTGTGTGTGAGGTGGAGTGGAGAATAAGGATTTGAATTATGGAAAGAAATAGGAAATTTCACTTTGAAAGTGAATCTAGAAAAATCACATAGTTTTTTCTGCACAGATTTCCAAACCATGCACCAATCAAACTAATAAAACCATACAACAAATTGTTTAACATATAGTTAACTATAATTGTTTTATTAACCATGAACAAATTAGTCTACACTACACTTTACACACAGTCACATGGAATGGTAATTTGAATCATTCCCCTCGGCCTTGTATAAACCGTTTTGTTACTAGTGAACACTCAAAAATTTACTAAGGACCCATAAAAATAAATAAAATCACATGGATCAAAATAAATTGTGTTCCTTAAACTACTCATATAAGTAACACCTATGTAATGGTAATCTATATGGGGTGAAAAATTATATAGTGACTTTGTAAAAATTATGGTTATATAAATTTTTTTGAAATATTTAAAAATCCATGCTTGAATCAGCATGGAATTTTAAATACCACAAGATATAATTAAATAAATAAATATTAACATGTTGTGTGATATAATCTGAGTGATAAATCATATTATGAGGAGAATCATTCTCAAGATTTCTGAAAATATGAAACATTATTTTAACACATCACGTTTTTGGATAATCGTACATAATATTTAATTTATCATAAGTCAGTTTTCATTTTAAACACTAAATGTTAATAAATAAATACACTAAATCAACAATACCCTTATCTACCACCAACTATATTGAACCAAGATAAACATGAATATATTATACATCTTTTTCAGGATGTAAACATTATATTTTATTAATAATCTCAGAATCCCAAAATGCAATGGTTTAGTGCCTTTATATAATAGCTATAAATACATTGAATTACACATCATTTCTTCAACATATCCCAAAGAGATTTCTATATATAACTACATTTAATTAATTGGGATGTATATAATTTTTTATAGAAGTGGAAACTAAAAAATAAGAGTTATATCAAACACCAGATAAGTGAAAATTTATCAATGTGGAATAAAGGTTTAGATTATAGTCTTGTAATAAAAAATGATCATAGGAGAAATAACTAATATAAAGAATCATTGAATAATAAGATATAATCATTAGAAATAATATAATATCATAAATCATGTCTTGAGATAATGGGATCATAAAAGGGCCGTCATAGGAGCTTAAATCATATACAATGTTTTGGAAATAAGATATAATAATGATAAACCATGGTAACAAAACATTAGATTATGTTATAATGATATGAATATACGTCAAACGAATGTTAAAAAAATTTAATTATATCCAAGTCCACGAATTCAATAATAAAAAAATAAAAATAATCATGAATCTTGTTTTCAAAATTACAAACCTATCCACAGATCATGTCTTAAGCATTATAATATTACCCATACATCATGTTGTGGACATAAAAATAATTACCATGCATAAACATAATTATATCACGAGTAAAAAAATTTTGATGAATGAATTTATGGGATACGTAGGATATCACCTATCCCATCACGATAAAACATACATATATGAGCTATAAGAACATTATATCATTCATTATTCCAACATAGTTTAATTAACATGTGGAAAAGGAATAGGTTTCATGACAATTATCTAAAAAATCATAATGATCAATCTAAATAGTAAAGTGGGATTGTATCATAAAATAATATACATTTTGAATAATAATAATAATAATTTTGTGTGAAATATATTAAAATAATTATTAAAAAGTAATTAGATATATTCTCTATGAAACAATAATAAATTGCCTTCTTTTTTGGTAATGTTTAGAAAAGAAAAGATTTCATTGAACAACGAGAATACGATTTTATTTAAAAATTTATGTTTAAAAATAAATATTAATTATTAATAATTTCCATGGGTAAATGAAGATTTTTTCAGGTGGTGAACATTATGAAGCAATATTTTTTCACTTTTATAAAGAAGGTCAAAAATTACCCATATGGAAAATGATAAGAATTTTTTTAAAACATTTTACGGAAAGGAAAATATAATATAAAATGGGATTAATTTTTTTTTAAATATAGATAAGAAAATAATTAATAAAATATATTGAATATAAATATAGAGGGAAAGTAGTTTTTTAAGAGCCTTTAGAACATTAAAATAAAATATTTCCAATAAAAACTCATTAAACATTTAAAATAAAAAAGTCTCTTTAATTAGAAAACAATAATCCGCTTTAAATAGAATGAGTATAAATAGAATCATTATACAATATTTAAAATATTTATTTTATGCACTATATAAATATATAATTTGTATATTATGAGATATGTCTCATTGACACGAGGATGAGATATAAACCCTTAAATCATTTGTAACTTTTGAAATAAAAGATATTGAAAGAGAAAACATGATATGGAATTGTGAATCTAATGAATGTATTAAAATGTTTATGTAAACAAATACATGTGTAATATATTCACCAAAAGAGAGTAAACAAGTTTTTAATATGGTATATGACTCAATTGATATGAGAAACCCTTTCTTGGTATTTTGGATACCTCAAACGCGCTCGATCATGCTTATTCCTCAAGAAATTTCCTTAGGCTTTATTATATTGGTATTTTAGTGAGTACAACACCAATAAAACGATATAATGTAACTTTTAATAGGATTTTAGTGTTTTTTCAATCTAAAAGTCTTTATATGTGAGGAGAATTGGGGTTGTGAAAGGATCGTTTTTTATGTGATCAGGGTTGTGTTTTTAAATATTTATTACATTATATTAAAGTCATATCAATTTTAAATTAAATTGGACCCAATAGTGGGAAATAATAGACAATGGAAAAAAATAGGTTGATTCGACCCTCATAAAATATAATTATGGGATATTTGTTTAATATTTTTGCCCCCACATAATTTTGCTTTTTATCGTGATATAATTTAACCGCATTAACTCACTTTTTACCCCAAATACTTATTTTTAGGACTCAAAATGTAATTCAAAATAAAACCTAATATGAACATGACCGTTGGAAATTTAAATACCACTAGAAAATATTTAAATTATAGAGGTGTTAATAATTAAATTTAATAAAAGTATGATTAATAAAAATATATATATTTCTAATAGAAATACATTTTCTAAGAATAAAATGAATCTAAAAAAAATATAGTATTCATTACCCTGACGTTTATTATCGTAAAATTATATAATTATTTATTTTATGACTTTCAAATAATTTCAAAATAGAATGGATCATTATTAATATTTAATTAAACGAAAAGGACCAAAACGATTTTTTAATAAAAAAATATATTACATGGGTTCTAGAAGTCATAATTAGATATATAAATCCACAATATTAATTTTAGGTGTTTTGTTTTACTCCATAAATGAGTTTTTGGTTTATAAAAAGTAATCATATATATTTAAGTCATTCTTATATAAGAAGGTGTCTTAAACATTGTGGAATTTATAAAAACAACATTTTTACTATTCAGATAAAATTCAACAGAAAAAAAACTCACAATTTTTACCAATGATTATTTTAATATGTTGAATTTAAAACATAATTTTATATTAGCTAACCCAAAATCTAATGATTAAAAATTTACATTTTAAATAAATAATATATAATATAGTGTAAAACCAATGTGTTTAAAAACAGAAATTTTTTTTATCTTGAATAACGAATTTCTGACTCTTTATATTTACTTAATTATTTCTTAAAATTACCTAATTGATATTAAATAATATTTCCTTGAATTTATTAGTAAATTTTATTCACATAAATTTTTAATCTTTTTAAATTTAATTATATTATTCATAATTCCTAAAATCATTTTCATTAAAATCAATGGTTTTTTGTAATTGTATTGTGATATCTTAATTCATGAAATCATTTATTTTGCTAATTTCCTTACCTAAATATAATTTCATGTTTTTCACTATGTATTGTATAATGAATTATTTAATTTAGTTTAGTTTTTCATGCATTAAAATAATTCAATTTATTGAATCTATTCCAAAGATAAATATAATATAAAATCACGATTTGCAATACTTTACCTCATTAATATAATTCAATAATAACAATTACTTTAATATCATGAAAATGAATAACGATACAAATTATTCATTAAATCATTTCATTCCCACACCATTTCATAAATATGATGCTCCCTATATATTACCTTGACTAGTTCAGCGGTATTGTTTTGTAGTACTTTATATCTATAATCCAGGATTTCTATTGGTTTCTCCTTATAATAAGCACATGAACCACCTGTATAATATATATGTTCAATACATGTTAAGGGTTGGGTATATAGATTTTTAGGGATATATGCATCACATTATGCACTTGGCATACATTCAATGGATGTGAAAGACAATAATACATCACTCCAACATGATCAAGAATTTAAAAGGACCAATGATCCTAGGGCTACAATTACCCTTCATTATGAATAGAATATACTCCTTAGAATGTGATATTTAAAGGAAATCCTTTTCTCTGAATTAAAACTCCCAATTTCATCAATGATTATTTTCATATATTTTATGTCTACTTTTTTTAATTATAATGTATTTCTAAATGGTTAGGATTTTCTATTACATTTATTATGAATGATATGACCCAGTGGCTCGAGGTCTTTAAATTAATCATAACCAGATGGACTTATAAGCCTATTTCCATACAAATAATCATATATTTCCAATTTATTTCTAGATGTAAAATTGATTTTATATTGTAACTATATAAGGGGAAGGTATTTATCCCAAAAACCATTGAAATCCATTAAAAATGAAAACATCATCTATTTTATAGTTTTATTGATCCAATCACACCGGCCATTTCATTGAGTTTGATATGAAATGTCAAAGCTGAACTTCATAATAATTGATTATTAAATACTTCTCTAGAACATCTTGGTAAAACACATATCCCGATCAGATATAGTTAAAATCGGACTCCATGTAGTGTATCACATCCTTAATGAATATCATGGATAATTGTTATAGAGGATAATATTCTTTGGTAATTATTTAGTACACAAATTGTTTATAGAAATAAACTATAATCCATTTGTTATTATAGAATTTACATTTATTAGGGAGTAATAAGATAAAACCCCTTGTGAATTTTTCCATTTCTATATTGACATTGGTAATGGTTTCATCATCCCGTTATATTTTTTTTTGTTAACATTAATTTTATGGAATAACAACAATAGAGATACATACTAAAAATAACCCCTCACATATTTTCCCTCCAAAATTTATTTTTGATAACTCTATACATCTTTGTGCTCCCTGAATATAGTGATAATGGTTTCCTATGGGAGTCATCCAATGTCTCCTTATTCAGTTAATGTATTGATAGAACACCAATTTTATCATTAACCTAATCAATCAATCATCCTCATGTTTAAACATTAAAACATTCTTTGCCATATTTTGAATATCCATATGTTCTTTCTATACCTTTTTTATCTTCACATGCATAGATGGTTAAACGTACATTTGTGAAATATAATATTTCCCATTTTTCCTTATAATTTCAAATTATGTCCTTTATAATTCCATGTGTATTATATCTTTATCAATCAACATCATTGATAGTCTCAAATGATCATTTTTACTCAGTATATCAATAATATTATTTTCCTTCCCAAGTTGGTATTGTATTGAGAGATAATCATCCTTAATAAATTCCAACAATCATATACGGAAAAATAAACTATCCTACAATGTGAATATATAATTTATTCTTATATGATCAATATATATATATCACACATTTCACTACATATATATTACCACCATATTTATTACGGAAAAATTACTACTTCTAACTTTATATCACGAGTTTGGTATTTTTTATCATGAAAATTTAATTTATATAAGGGATAATAAATTACCTTATTATACTGCATAACGAAACATACCAATCCCATCATTAATGAATCACTATATATAAATAACCCTTCCCTCATACAAGTAAATGTATGCACATTTGTAGTTTCTAAACACTTATTAATCTCCTTGAATATTTCTTCACAATCCATTTTCAGTGAAAGTTTACTCACTTCCTCATTAACTCTGTTATTGGATTATATATCCATGATACATTTTCAAAAAATTATCAATAGTATATACCCAAACTATGTATTCTACATATACTAGTTAATGAAGTCAGTCTGGTCTATTGTTCAACAAACTCTATCTATGAAGTATCAAAAAATATTCACTTTCTTATTATTACATGAGAGAAGAATTGTAATTTATATAACCAAAATCAAACATGGAAAATTTAACATACAATTTATTTTTTCTCAGCGTCATTGACATAATACTCATATGATAATCAGATCCTCCTTGTTTTAAGAATTAATAATAATATCATCTACAAATACTACTCCAAATCTATCATGGTAATATATAATGTCTATATTCATCAGATACATGAATATTGAATGGTAAATTTTAATTCTAAAAGGAAATATTATATGTTTATAATTCTTATAACTTATAAAAACTATATACTGGGTATATCCACCCTTCCAACCCTTAACAAATGTTATCCATATTGATGATTAATCCTCAAAAATTAATGAGTCCCTATAAGTTGATCGAATATGTCATCAATATAGGGAAAGGTATTTTTTTAGTGACCATTATTTTGGACTATAGAAAAATTCATTTGAATTACATTTTTTTCATTTATGAGATACAATGTTTTAAAAACTATTCATCAAAACAAAATTCATAGAGATGGATGAATTCAAATTGTTGTTTTTAGACATGGGGGAAGGAAAAATTGTTTCCTTTGGTGCCTCTCTGTCTTATGAAAGAATTGGAAACCAAGATTAAAATCATGGGTACTCTAAAAAGGTTACAATGTTTGTCTAAAATCATGTGCCCTCAGTATCAAACCATGTGACTGTAGTATGGGAGAAAAAATGATAAACTTGAGTTGCACACTTTTTTCCAAAACTATGCACTAATCCAACATGGTTATTTTTATTTAGGAAGTAACCTCCAATTATTTATTTCATGGTTGGTTTATGTATATACTAAACATGAGACACAAACTGTGTGATTTGATTTATTAAGTGGTGGTGTCACATGGATGGAGAACAGTTGGGAGAAAATGTGAGATGTATTTTTTTACTGTTAAAATGGACAAAATTCCATTAATTCCATTATATTTTATTTTCCTTATTTCTTCCCCACCTGGAAGACGCATAAGAATCCTCTCCATCATGGGTTTCTCCTTCTACTAACAAATAATGTCATGTATATATCTCTTGGATCTGTTGTTCGATCCAATCATTATCATCCTTATGGATATGCATTGGTATGAAATTTTTTCCTCTCTAATATTTTTAAAGTTTTTATTCCATATTATATGATATTCTTGGTGTGAGATCATTTACCATATTTTTAGGTCAATGTTCCATTTCTATGTTTTCATCCAAGCCTGATCACATCAGACATTGATATTGGATGAGAGGATTTTCATAAGCATGTGGTAGGTGGTCTATCATTTTTTAGATAATTTTCCATCATTTTTCAGTAGTTTCATTTTTTCTTGCAATGGAATTTTCAAAGTTTCTCCTATTAAATTGATTCATCATATTAAATTTATCCTTACACCTAGATACATGCACATTGATACTTATTTTGGGAATTTGAGATTTCTGGGTTCTTCTAAAGACACCCCATGGGTGTACCAAGTGAATTTACCCTTTATAAATAAACGGTTAAAATACAGAAATGAATTCTAAGAAATCATCTTATATATATATGGAAATTCAACTTATATCTATTTTTTCTAAGTGAGGATGAAACCTTTTAGGTGATGTTTGTACCTTTACAAATTTATTTTAAATAAGTGTTTACTACCTATAATGCTTCATTTGATAAATTGAATTTTCATGAATGAAATGCATAATATTTATAAAATGAATTTTTATGAATAATGTCATGTTTTTGTAATAAAACCCCATTATGGTGGTGTGAGAACTTTTAAATTAAAATGTAATGGTTTGTGATATAAACCATGCTTAACATGTTGCAATTGTTTTATTCTATAATTTGATTTTCTCTTTTGGAAAATGAAATTTTTGAAAAATAGCATTTACTAAATCTATAAAATGAGTTGAAACTCTTATATATATTACTAAAGATCCAACACCTCCTAAGTGCTTGGATTTAATTTTATGGGGTTTATCAATGTAGGTAAGTTCCATGTTTACTGTGGAAACATCCTAGTGCATTTTTGAACATTGATATTGTAATTTCCATGATTTGTTTATTTAAAAGGAATACCTTAAATTGAATGGAATGCCTCATGATTGATTTCATTCCATGAATGAATTAAATGGTTTAATTTAAACATATTGTATGTGACTTCATTTCCACACCATTTATTGAATGTTTAAGTATATTTTTAATTTTAATTATAGTAAATGGAATACTGTTGTTTATATTGGGTTATTTAAATTCCAATTACGAGAGTTATTACCCAGCGGAATGTATTTTGAATATGAAAATTCATTTATATATTGGGATTAATAAATGTAATCCATGAGTGGTAATGCCTCATGGATGTTTATTATAAATATGATTATTCTTAATATATACTATATGGAATAATGGAAAGGGGTTTATTGAGAATTACACAACCACACTCTCTTACATTGGGTGTTGAGTATGACATCTAACCCATGTTATATTATATGGGAAAGTAGTATTACACACCACGTTCCATGATTAGAGTGTTTCCATGGAAGTTCACCCATGACCTCGAGTGTTTCAACATGTATTCTCTCACTATATAGGGATGTATGAAATTTACCATATTTTATGAGCTTATAATCTCATTTAGAAAACTTCAGGATGTCAGAGTTATTCCTAGGTTCATTCAGAAATGATTATTCCTATTATATGGACATTAGGTGTCAGCACACACATGATGATAGAGGTGGATGCAATATATAATTATACTTTATATAATTATTGTATATATTTTTCCTACTCAAACATTCATTATAGACATGATACAATAAATGTAGAGCTTCCATGTTTTCTTAAATAATTTGAGGGGAATTGTTGTTTATTTATTTTAATACTGTTTACCCTTATAGATTATTTATTTATACTATTGACACAATGATTTTCCTTATATTCATGGTCTGGAATAGTTCTAGACACAATGGGTTGTAAAATACTGGGATTTATATCTCACACCCTACTTAGACTTCCATTTCACTGATGTACCCGAGTAGACCTTTATGTGCACAGGACAATGGACCCTTTTTTGTGTTATTTTCTTGTATATAAGAGTTATGATAAAAGGAACGAGAAAGATTTCAGGATGGTCAAAGATTTATTCATGGGATTATGTTTCCATTTATTATTTATGTTTTGTACTATTACAATTTTAGGATGTGTTACTTAATATTTTAGTAATGTATCATTATCAGAAAATGCATGCATCAATTGTATATTTGTGTTGACCATCTTCTAATTTCAGTTTATATTATTTCATATGTTATTTTCTAATATTTACTTTAAGAATTACTATTTTGATATGTTGATCATGACGTTATATTCTACCCCTATCACCTCCATATTTCGTCGATGTTAGTTGGTAGCCTCTTGTATATGGTTAGGCATTCTTGGGGACATGTGACCCACCAGTCTGACCACCATCATAGTGGTGAGTTGGGTAAGGATATTAAATGTGGTATCAAAGACTTATTTTCACATTTGTCTTACTATTTTGGTCTAACATATATGAGACTAGGAATGTATAAATACATGGTAAATAAATATGTATGGGAGTGATCAACCCATGTATGGGGAAAATATCATGTTTCATGATAATTGATTGTTGTTCATATTGTTTGATGTTACAACTAATTTTCATTTCACATACAGTGATTGGTTTACGTTTCACTCCTTCTTTATTTATGGAATTGTTGTTGTTTTGCACTTGGCCTAGTATGGGTTTTATGAATAATGTCATGAATCATACTAGTAACATATTCCATTTAGTTTCATTTATAGGATACTTGCGGATTTTTATTTCAAGACTTGAGTGTTGATCCATGCTTAGTTTGATTTGGTTGAGGTGATTTTTATCATTGTGGTTTATATACCATGATTGAGTGATTTAATTATCATATTAATATATTTATATTATTAGGTGAATATATTCCATGTTTCCTATATAATTAACATGTTTTCTGTGTTTATTACATGTAATAGCACAAATAGTTTTCTTGTGATAACATGCTTAGTTATAATTTTATATACATTTGGTTTCATGGGCTAATTATTTAGTTTGTGATTAAACGGGAACCCATTTTCAGTTTTAAGGTGTATGAATGACTTATAATTGGGAAATGGTAACCCATATACTTAAGCCGTATTTTACGTCTTGTTTGTTTATATGTGGCCTTTTTTATAATGTAAAAGAATACTAATGATTAAAATTTTAATTTGAATTAGTTTTGATTAATGGGAGGCAAATTCCAAACTATAATGTTTGTCGTAAATTTATGAATTGGTAGATGTCCACCCATATAACTAAATTATTATGATATATAACCATAATATATCTAAAATGGTTAAAATTTAAATGTTGTTTAATTTTAATCTGAAATGAATTGGATTTCTTTATAAGGATTGACATCTATTTATTGGCTACAATGAACAATACTAATAAATTCTTAAATGAACAATTTGACCAAATTAGGATATTTAGGGCATGTTTCTTATGAGATACCCATATATGGGTATTTTGAATCATTATTAATTAATCAACTATTATTAGGTTTCATTTTCATGAACACATGTTGGTTAAATGTGACCCTCCTTGGTCGACTTATCTATTACTTATTGTGATTCATAATGAAGATTTTATGTGATAAATTGCATAATTTATAATAGTATGTCAATAAAGTTTTAATTTTCAAAGAATGAGGTTGACATAACTTGCCTAAAATCCTTGGTGATTAATTTAAAACATTTTAAATGTTTAAATATTCAATGTGAATCAATATAATTTAATTAAAAAGGAAATTTAATTAGTGTCCCCCATTTAAAGCCTTTCATAGTTGTAGTTAAACTGTCCCTATGAGTTTCCGTCGAATGGAATCATGGGTACATTCTGATGGTTTTTCTCTATTTTGAAATGGATTATATAATGGGAAAATGAGAATATTTATGGTCTATTTGACATTAACTCTTTAATAATCTACATTAATGCCTTCTAAGGGGACAACCCATGGTAGGTATCATCCTTAGTGATTAAATTACTTGAAAGACTCTTTGAGATTTATGATGTTTGGTGTCGTTCGAGTGTCATTTCTCTTAATATAACTCTTAGCTTATAAATGAAACCCTTGTTCAGATGGGTGGTCATGACTTCTTTAACACTTTTTATGGGAGTCAACATCGGGTAATGCTCGGTTTCAAAAGGTTTAACATTCCATGGGAATGATCGTCTGCTTCATAAGTATCATGACCCTATTTTCTTTTTCTTGGGTGACATGGGAGTCCATTGGAATGGTTTACGGTCCTATGAGACAATGTGTGACTAGAGCCAGTTTTCTATATGATCCATCCGATACTTGAATTTATAAGGTAAAAAATACATGTCTAATATTCATGATGTTCTGATTGCTCTTATAGTCTCTAGGTAGTATGAGTTTTTATATGTGGTACCCATCGTGTTTCTAAATATTGTGAAGATACAGTTGAGTTTGGGGTAACCATTTAGCCTTGTGCTGTTAAGTGTGTTGGTGGGTTATCAGGATAGTAATGTGAAGTATGGGTTAAATAAACCATGTACTTCTCATTGATCGGGAGTAATTTTTAGAGAAATTGGTGTTTTGACCCAACAGTCATTCTGGATTTGGTTCTCATACCAAATTCTTAAAAATTTGAGTTTTATGGTGAATATGATATGGTGTTCTTGTGAGTTACTAGTTTACTCTTCCTATCGATGTCTAAGAAAATACAATGGTGGGGATTTTTGTATCAGATCTCGTAAATATGTTCTCTTCTATGTTTTATGAACAAAACTGAATTAGACCATTTCAAAATGGTTGGCCTCCCTTGAAGGCCATTGTGAATTAAATGTTATGGATCATGCCATTGATTTTTATAAGCATGATGTTCTTCTAGTTAGATGTGAAAGAAACCCTTTGGAATTTTTTTTATCTTGGGTATTTTTGGTGGTTAAGATTTAACGGTCATAGAAGGCCTCCGATGGTGAAGGAATCATGGTTCTATTGTCAATACATCGATAGGTGATGTCGAGCTTCTTTCAATAAGTCGACTTGTAGTGTACTCTTTTGAAAGATATGAGTGTGTCCCCTATATTTACATCTTCTCTAATGCACTATGAGAGATTTGGTATTACATCATGATAATGTTTTAAATTATGTTGGGAATTATAAGAGTTACATATATAAGTTTCATTCTAGATGAGTGGATTTTCATTCTGGTGTGGTTAGTTCTGAGTGATACAAAGATTCCCATGTAAGAATTACTTTGAAGGACTAATGGAAACAAGCCATATTCCTATGACTTGACTACTAGGATAATGCTTCTACGAGCTCAGTCAATTATCATATGTGGAAATTGTGGCCTTATACAAACATCTCACTTGTAGACAAGGATTGTGGGCTACATGGGTTATTTAATTGGGAATTTTTAATGAATCAGAGGTAATACTGTATTTTTTTAGGAACAAAGGTGTTTTTTATTGTTAAAAATTCCATTGGGATGGAATAGGGATACCACATGTTCGTGTTGAGGAACAATAATGGAAATGTTAATATGTTGGTTTGATTAGGGAATGTCTCCAGAAATTATTTATTTACTCTTGTGAAAGTTATCATTATAAAAATGGAATTCCATGAAAAAAATTCATTGTAGTTTTGGTTGCAATATGATAGTTTCCTTAGACAAGTGTTATAGAGATAATTCAACCAGAGTGGCTTGACTTGTTTTCCTCCTCATTAAATGTTATGGTCAGTGATGGCCTATTTTTGGGAACATCATCAGGTGGAGGTGAGTGTGTTATCGTTCATCATGTGCTTTTCCGGAAAATACATCATGACCCAATTAAATGAGGTTGGTTGGTTACTGACGAGTTGATCATTCAAAATTATATCAGGATTTTCATGAGAACATATATTGGTATTCTTTGTAAGTTCATTATGATGGTGAATGTTCCATGGCTTATAATTTACCCCATTCTGATGTTAAATCACATGGTGTGGAGCACCTTTGGCTAGATGATTAATGTGATAAATATGTGAGTGTGTCTTTACCTAAACATGATTAGGTGTGCTTAGTTTTTGTGTTTTATTGGGAAAATGAGCATTGAGGTAGGTTTTTTATCATTTGATATCTTATTCTAATAAAGTGCTTGATGTTTTCTTGCGATTTTGGAAGTGCAATGTATCCATTTGAATGAAACTTCATGAGCATTTTTGTTCGGTTGATGTTTTTTATTACTGAAGGCTTCATGATAGTAATAGGTTTTATGGTTTGGATGTTATAATGACCCCTTGTTTTTGACATGAATAAAATTCAATAACATTTTAACATTTGAGTTTTCTAGACAGGCCATGTTTTAAACTGAGAAACAGAATGAAATTTCAATAGTTGGAAAACTTCCATGGGTTGTTTTTAGACTTGGGTTAAATAATTCAAGTTTTCTTGGGTGTCTCATCAACTTTCTGGAGCATCATACCCAAAAATTACAAGGTAGGTTGCTCTGAATAGAGAACATGGTTTTTCTGAAACAATGTGGCCCCCACCTGTAGACTGTGAAAGTATAGTTGGGGAGAAGAAATTCCCTATATAGGTTATGCAGGTTTTTCCCAAACAGTGTGCCTATCCCACATGGTTAGTTCCATTTAATCATTAAATCACACTATAAATCACATGGATAGTTTATGATTAGTGTACCCATGTGGGAAAAATCATGTGAGTTGATTTCTTAAGGAGGGGGTGTTGAAGGGTTGGTGCATGGATCCACCAATCAATGTGGAAAAACCTGCGGACATGGTTTTTTTGGGTAATATAACCAAACTGAAATTAATAGATTTAAGATATATTTCCCTACATTATTTCCCTCCTGGAAGCTCTGTGAGCCTCGTCTCCTTTATGGGTTTCTACTCCCCCTCTCCAATATATGCATATAGATAACTCTTGGATCAGTTGTCTGAATCAATAATTGTGTGTCTTTATTGATCCACATCGGTATTCCCTTTGACCCTCTATAATCTATTTCATGTTCATATTTCCATATATTATGTTATTTTTTTTCAAGATCATTTACCCTATTTTTAGGTAAAACATATGTTTCTTAGTTTTCTTCCATTCCTCCACGAATCTAACCTTAATAATGGATGAGTGGATCATTCTAAGAATGTTGTAGGTGTTTTATATAATTTTCCTTAATTTTCCATTGTTTATGAGCAGTGATGTTCTGTTGCACATTGGCCTTTTATGGGTGTCACCTATTAATTAGTTTCCTCATATAAAATCGATCTTATAACCTTGATACATGTATATTGATACTTTTCTAGGTATTTAGAGACTATTGATCTCTTATATTGACAACCCATGGGTGCCCAATGTTTATTTACCATTTATAAAAAAATTATTTGAAAGATCATTACACCTTCTAACCATTCATCTTAGATGATAAATTGAATTTACCCTTGTATCTTTTTTTTAAATGAGGATGGAACCTTCTATGTGCTGATGGGACCTTTATAAATTTATTTCCTATATGTTTTTACTTCCTATAATGAATCATTTGATAAGTAGAATTTTTGTGATTAAAATTCATAACTATGATAAATAAATTATTGATTAAAAATTTAATATTTTCATATAAAAAATCTTTCTAGGGAGGTCTCTTATCTTCCAAACTAATAACTAAGGGTTTCTGATATAAAACAAGGTTAGTATATATACATAGTTTTTCTTCTATGCCTTTATGTCATGTTTTGGAATGTGACATTTTTGTGACGTGGCCATTATTGAAGCTATACAATTAGTTTCAACACTTATATATTTGACTAATGAACTAGGTTCCTCCAATTGGCCTGTATTTATTTATAAATGGGTTTACCCATGTATGTAACTGAAAACATGAACATGGTAACTTCTAAGAACCCTTTTTATCATTGATATAGGAATTTCTATGTTTTTTTATTGACATGGAATGTATTAAATTCAATCGAATTCCTTATTGGGGATTGCATGGATTAAATGAATTAAATAGTTTAATTGAATCATAGTGTATTGGGTGGAATGGCCACACCGTTGATTTCATGTTTAAGTATATGATTAATTATCATTGTAATAAATGGAATGCCATTTTTTATAATGGGTTATTTTAATTCAAATCATTAGAGGTATTGCCTCATGGATAGTATAATAAATATGATGATGCCTTAATATATTGGTCATACTAAATATAAGGTATGAGAGGTATTACATCATGTAAATTTATTATAAATATGATTATGACTTATACATATGATGTTGAATGATGTTAAGGGCTCTATTGAGCATGGTGGCATCATGATCCCTTACATAAAGTGTTGAGTATGGAAACTCACACTAGTGATATTATATGTGTGATAGGATTTACTCTCCACAATTATTGATTAGATGGATTTATTGGTGGATCACTCATCATTTATAGTGTAATAGAATGACATATCTAAAACAATACATATTTGGCGCATGTACCCTATAACAATTGCTTATAGGATTTTTTAAACTTCTTATGGATGTTCGAGTTACACCCTGGTCCAGCTAGCAACTATTATGCCAGGTATATGGCCATTAGGCATCGACACACACTTGATTCATATAGGTTGATGCAATATTTAATTATAATATAAATATATAATTAATCTGTAAATAGTTATTGATCATACATTAATTCTTGCCATCAGATGAAGCAGGTGGAGCCACATGGTGTCCTTAAGAAATATTATTGGGCTAGTTGTTTATTTATATCATCACTATTATCTTTTCATCTTTTTATTTATTTAAACTACGTTTACACTGATTTACTATATATTCATGGTCTAGATTGATTTTCGACACTATGGTTGGTAACCAACTATGATTCATATCTCACACCCTATTGTGGACACCACATGCACCAGGGCATTCAAGTTGACCATTATTTTCCTAGGACTAAGATCCCTTGTGTTATTTACTAATACCAGGATGTTATGATCATACGACCATTCCAGAGCTCGGGATGCTCAAGGAAATCCCCTTTTGGATATTTTCCATTATTTATTTATGTGTAGTACTATAACAATTGTGTAAGGTATTTTTTATAGTTTTAGTTATGTATCATTATCATGTCATGCCTACATTTTTTGTATATTGGAATTAGAATATTGTACTTTTAATATATATTATTTCTTCATATATTGTATTTTATTTACATATTGATTTCCCATTGTGATAATCTGATAATGAGTGTATAGTCTCTCGAATATCACCTCATTATACCCTCGCTGCTTGTTAGAAACCTCTAGCATACAAGGAGACACACTTGAAGCCATTTGACCCACCAGTCCGAACACTGTCTTAGTGGGGAGCTAGGTCAGAATTTTAAATTCATGATCATGTTTATATTATTTTCATTTTAATCAGTACTGAGATGAATTGATATATATTTCATTTTGAAAAAAATGATTGATGTACCCCAAAGTGATGAAAAAGGGTGTATAAATCCTTTATCTAAATCAATATGACGTTTTTCCATCAATTATTATACATTATGGAATTGATTAAATAAGGGAACATTGATATCATAATTGAAAATTCTATAAGTTTCGCTGATAAAAACATCACATTATAGGGGAAGACGATGAATATCCTTGGTAAATATAACAATATACTATTTTATAATTGGAATATATCAAATTTTGAGTTCATAATAACCCATTTGAGCCTAAAATTCCTTGTGATTATATATCACAGAACATATTTTTGGGAGATCCAATCCATTCCTAATATCACATATAATTTTTTCAAGGAAATAATAAATATATTTATAGGAATTATCTTCCCACAAACTTCACATGAAGAGTTAAACTATTTATAAAAAATAAATGAAACATCATGTGTTTTTACAGATAATTTGGTATCCAATGATTTCACTCATGAATATATATCCGTAGAAACATTAATGACATGAATGAGTGAGTAGAACCATAATCAAATAAAACAATCATGTGTTCTTAATGAATATTATGTTCACCCTTCTCCACTTAATTATCATGATCAACTTTAGTAAAAATAATTTCAAAGAATCATTGTTATTCCCTTGATCATGGAGGTTGATGATTAATATTATCTTCATCAACCCTAGTGATTCAGAATTTATTATTATAATATCTAAAATTCATTATTTTAAGCATATATGTGTGGGTGGTGAATTAGTTTCCACATTGTTTTCATAAATTTTATTAATAGAACACTTCACCAAATTTAAAAAATTATTAGGTTTGTGGTCATTACTTACACACATGAAAAATTCATCATTTTAATGGATAATTACAAGGTGTTTCCTCCTAGAATTTTAGAATATATTGGGTTTTCCTTTCATCATTCAATATTATTTTTTATTAGAGTCCCCATGAAACTATATTTTCATTTTATTATCTCCAAATACATGGGACGAGTCTCCAATTTTAATTTCTACCTCGGCTGCACAACATAAAATTTGACTATATATATCGAATTATCATACAAAATAGTGCATATGATGACTTTTTTTTTGCACACTAATGAAATTATTCTTTATTTATTCAATGTTAATAAGAAAACCGGTAGCATAACTTATTATCCTCATGATATTTTCTTCATAGATTTCCATAGACTCGCCATCCTTTTATCATATATATGAATCCATACTTCTTTTTCATAAAATGTTATTATAGAAAATACATGGTGATGAAAATTTTCATTAAATCTTATCATTCCATATGGTAATTATTTTCCTTTTTATTCATATTCTTAATTTGTCCTCACCAATGGTCAGCCACACCTTCCAGTCATAAAATGGGAGAAACATTTGAGATGTCTATTTCATGCATATATTTTTCAGTTTTTTAATGTTTTATTTTTTTGTATTTAATCAAATATTATTTAAAATTTGTGCGTATTTGATTTTTTTGATGTCTTATGGTCTGAATTTACAGATTTCTAAAAAATAAATGAAAATACTGTGTTTTTGGAATTTCATGACATTTCGTGCCATGACCTTCGCTCGCATCACATCATTGGAAATTTGAGGAGGTACAAGTGCTGAAATTTTTCAGAGCACGAGTAAACCTCATGTACTATAACTAAATGTCATGACTTAATCATAGAAGCATGCCTCCATCAGATAAGTCTTGATGATAAAAAAATCCATGAATGATAAATTCACGTTGTGTAACCCTAGTACACAACGTGACATTTTATCAGATTTGATTCTGGAGAATTTTTTTCTGAGATTCATAGGATTTGAATTTTTGAAAGTTACAAATCATATACCATCAGTACCTAATTTTACTATAGTCAATGTTTTGAAATTGTGGATGCAGTACGTGGAAGATTCCCATAGACACATTTGTAACGCAGATCGAGGGAGCACATTGTATACCTTTAGTACAAATCATCTATCGGGTCGAGAATATCTCAATGAGTGCCTATAAATAGTACACTCAATGACATCTTTTGTAATATTCTTCTAGATGGTACTCAATTAGGAGGTACCATAGAATGAAGGTACAACCACTTGCACCGCCAATTTATGTGGGAATTCTCTTTTATTTTTTTTCTATACTCGCTCATGGATAGAATGAGTAGGTGATTTTTTTTCTAGTGGAAGAGTGATGAATTGGAATTCAACGCAATTTATTTTAAATTTTAGTCAATTCATGTTGGGATTTCACATAATCTTTTCAATTTTATATTTTATCAGATTTTTTACTACATGAACATTGTCAGCGGGGTTCAAGATTGTGTTTAATTTTTTTCTATATTTTATCATGACCATCACCTGAGTGGAATGAATACATATATTTAATGTACAATCTAGGGATTATATTTACTCCATTACCATTGCATTTTTCTCGTCCAAATGTTCAAATAAGGTTTCAGGTTACCCATTCTTTGTAATCCCATGTACTTGATCCTGTGAAAAGAAGTGTTCTGGATGGAGTGCATTTATCATAACCATTCAACTCACTAAAACTATATTCTAACAACATCATGATTGTTAATTAAATCTTTTATACCTTTTCATCTAATGAACCATGAATCATTTCTACCTGACACCCTTTTATGTTGTCTTCCCCCACATTCTCCACAAATCCAATACTCAACACTTTATATTAATTTTGCTAAAACTGAAATTAGCTTACGTTTATCTAATCTAATTAATATTTTATCCAACATTATCCTTGTGGGTTTGACTATGGAAATTCAATTCCTATTCAACCCCATTGTTTTGTGTTTTTTCTGTTTCTGAAGAGGATTTCCCCATATGAAAATGTCTCGGAATGGTGTAATCACATTTCAAATAAGAATCTGAGGTGTGATAGGTCTTGATAACATCATTGAGTTATATATTTTGATTTTTTTTAAATAATTATTTCAACCACCATAATCTCCCATGAAAATTTTCTTAGATTTCTTTTTCTAACAAGATTCTGTATGGCATTGTATATATATATATAAGCATGTTTACAAAATCCTCCATTTATTTTTTTATCATTGTTTATATTAGTTAATTTATAATTGTGAAAATATTAAGATAGTGCATGTAAGAAGACTCATTGAGATCAACCCTAGGGTGTGATGTCATGGTTCATTATTAGGAATAGATAAGAACACAATTTAATATTGAAACAAAGCTAAAAATCAGTGTTATCAAATTGGCGTTGTTTTTAGGGAGGCCAAATGCTTAGACACACTATTTTTCATCAATAAATATAAATTAATTAATTTCATGTCATTATTTTTATATCAAGATAGATTATTTTAATGATTTCATGTATTATTGTCTAAGTGATGATTTTTATATTAGGTGTGAATTTTTTAATATAAGAATGGAAGAGCTACAAAACCAATTGGACAACCATTTATCCCTCATTCATGAATCTAGAGTCTGATGGTTAGAAGAACCACATAAAAAGAAAAATTGAGATAGAAGTGATAAATAATGGTACACCTACCTTTGATGTCGAAGAACCCAATGAAGCCATGGATATGCAACATTAAGATCCAATCCTATCTCCTTGACAATTTCTTGATGTGGTTTCGGATGGAGACATTCCATGTGATGCAACTTTAAGAGGTCAACACACTTTGGATGAAAACTGGTTAGATTTTATTGAATACAAAGATGTAAGTTATCCTCCCATGTATTTCAAAGAAGAACCAGTACCTCTCTACCTCAGTCTTACTATGAAAAAATATGATAAATTATACGCTACAAAAGAATTCCCAGGGGACTTTCTGGAAGAGATCATGATTCAAGATAACCTACATGAAATGGAATATATTTATATTGAATCTTCATGTTTCAATATCATTCAAGTTGAACTATTTTATGATGTCACCTTTTCTGAATTTTATGTAACAATGTCACATGAGAAAGGGCGGGAAGATGAAAATGAAGATTCCACACAAGTTGTGGCATTTAATAATGATGAACCATTCTTTCTACAACCCCCCTCATTCGAGTTATACCACATTGAAATTGGGGAAGAGATGACGTTCTCTCTCCATGGGTTCTTCCATGACCAATGCATGATAAAGAGAACTGGATGAAAGAATTTATGGGGGGTTATAAACAAGAAACCCCATCCAAAATTAGGTTGGGGTTAATTTACTACAACTACATGACTAGAAGAATTAAAATACTAGATCCCTCTTATGGGTCAAACCAAGCACCATCCCTTTACTTTCCAATTTATATTAATTTTAATGTTTCTTATGTTCTTTCATTTCATTTTTTAGGTTTAATACTCTAGAACTAATGATCCTATCTTGATGATGCCACATCCAAAATAAGGTCAGGTTGTAACTATCCTTATCATTCATTTTTCTGCCAATATATTTATTTTTTTGAGGTAAAATGAATTTAGTGAAATGTATTTGTGCAAGGAGTGTCACATTGTGTACTGGAGACTCACTATGTGTACATACAGTTCAATGTGTGTTCTGTCATCACGACATATCTAGTGTAGATATACCTTATCCAATTAAGTCACAACATATACTCATGGTAGAAGACGTGTAACCCTTTTTCTTCATTTTCCAGCTCCTAATGATCTTCAAAAATATGGTCTCACACTACTTCTCTTAGCTTGGGGAACGAAGGGTCTTTCAGCTCGTATTTTCTTCTCTTTTTATTATTTCTTCAAATATTAATTGTTTCATTCCATAATACATAAAAAAAATAATTCCCATAGTGAAAGGATTCATCATTTAATTACATAAATTAATGCATAAAATGTATGCATGAAATGTTCTTATCAAATACCACCACAATTACACCATTATTATCCTTATGTATAAAATATCAATATATAATTTAGAGGATTACTATGTTACCAATATTCAAATTCCAAATAAATAAAATCAAAAAATATTCAGTGTCAAATCAAATCATTAATAATCCATATAAATTATTATTTTAGTTTACCATTTTTGAATAAAACAATCAATTCAGGTATTTTACTTTTCCCTATTGAAAAATGATGGAACTTATCATTTCAATCCTTAAATATCATCAATTCATTAATATTAAACATGTAATGTAATGAATTACGTCACATTAATATGTTCTCTCATCTCTCATGATACAATTCAAGTGGAGTTTTGATCATATCATGAGAACATGTTAGTTATCCATAGGATTGTAAATGAACAAATTTATCCAATTTGTAAATACAAAAGCACATAAAATGATTAGGATGTAATGTTTTAAAAAATAAGGCTCATGGGGAAGATTTATCTCTTATGTAAAATGCATGGTAGAAAAAAAGTGAAATTAAATTCTCCCATTCAATGTAGTAACCCACACTTCCACCCAAAATTCAATGTAAGGTCATGATCATTTTATGCATCATAAATAATTTTTTAACACTTTTTTTTACTTTTGTACTTTTTTTAAATTTTTTAAAACGTTGTGATTAGAAAAAACCACAAATCCATCATTATAAATTGCATATACTCCTTACAATTTGATATAAAATGGAAAACCTTTTCTCTGAATTAAAACCCCAAATTTCATCAATGATTATTTTCATATATTTTATGTCTACTTTTTTTTAATTTGAAGGTATTTTTAAATGGTTTGTATTTTCTATAACATCTCTTATGAATGATATGACCCCAGTGGATCGAACTCTATAAATTAATTATAACCATCTTTATTTATAAACTTATTTCCCTAAAAATAATGATATAGTTCCAATTTATTTCTAAAATTAATTTTTTTATATGATAACTATAGAAGGGGAAGGAATTTATCCCCACCACCATTGAAATCCATTGAAAAATAAATCATCATATATTATATAGTTGATTGATACTATCATACTGGAAATTTCCTTGAGTATGATATGCAATGTCAAAGATCATCTTTATAATAATTGATTATTGAATACTTCTCTAGAACATCATGGTAAAACTCATATCATGGTTAGATATCATTAAAATTGGACTCCATGTAGTGTATCACATCCTTAATGAATATCATGGATAATTTTTCTAGAGGAAAATAATATTTGATAATTATTAAGTACAAAAAATGATTATGGAAATAAACTATAACCCATATGTTATTATAGAATTTAAATTTATTAGGGAGTAATAAGACATAATCCCTTGTGAATTTTCCCATTTCCATATTGAAATTGGTAATGGTTTCATCATCCCATTATATTTTTTATGTTCAACATTAATTTTTTTGGAATAACAACAATAGAGATACATACTAAAAATATCTCCCCACATATTTTCCCTCCAAAATTCATTTTTGATAACTCTATACATCTATGTGCTCCCTGAATAGAGAGATAATGGTTTGCTATGGGAGTCATTCAATGTCTCCTTGTTCAGATCTTGTATTGATAGAACACCTATTTTATTCATAAACCTAATCATTCAATCATCAGCAAGTTAAAAAATTGAAACATTCTTTACCATATTTTTAATATCCATATGTTATTTTTATACCTTTTTTTATTCACATGCACAGATGGTTAAACGTACACTTGTGAAATATAATATTTCCCATTTTTACTTATAATTTCAAATTATGTCCTTTGTAGTTACATGAGAATTATTTCTTTATCAATCCACATCATTGATAATCTTAAATGATCATTTTTACTCAGTACATCTACCATATTAGTTTCCATCCCATGTTGGTATTGTATTGAAAAATAATAATCCATAATAAATTCGTACCATCACATATGAAAAAAAATTCCTATCCTTCAATGTGAATATATAATTTAATCTTATATGATCAATATATATATATATATATATATATCAGACCTTTCATTACATAGATAATACCACAATTATTAAGGAAAAATTACTACTTCTAAATTCATATCATGAGTTTGGTATTTTTTATCATGAAAATTTAATTTATATAAGGGATAATAAATTATCGTATTATACTGCATAACAAAACATACCAATACCATAATTAATGAATCACTATATATAAATAACCTTTACCTTATACAAGTAAATGTATGCACAGGTGTTGTGGCTAAACACTTATTAAGCTCCTTGAATATACCTTCACATTCCTTTTTAGTGAAATTTTACTCCCTTCCTCATGAACTCTATATTTAGTTTAGATATCCATGATACATTTTCTAAAAAACAATCAATAGTATCTACCCAAACTAGGGATTTTACATATATCAGTTAATGAAGTCAGTCTGGTCCATTGTTCAACAACCTTTATCTATGAAGTATCAACAAATATTCACTTTCTTATTATTACATGATACAAGAATGGGAATTTATATAACCAAAATCAAACATGAAAAATTTAACATACAATTTATTTTTTCTCAACGTCATAGACATAATACTCATATGATAATCATGATCCTCCTTGTTCTAAGAATTTATAATAATATCATCTACAAATACTACCCAAAATCTATCATGGTAATCTATATTGTCTATATTAATCAGATCCATGAATATTGAATGGTAAATTATAATTCTAAAAAGAAATATTATATATCTATAAATCTTATAACTTATAAAAACAATATATTGGGTATATCCACCATTTTAACCATTAACAAATGTTATCCAGATTAACGATTAATCATTAAAAATTAATGAGACCCTATAAGTTGATCGAAGAGATCATCAATATTGGGAAAGGGATTTTTTTTGTTTTAGTAACAATTATTTTGGACTAGACAAAAATTCGCGTGATTTTAAACTTTTTCATTTATGGGACATGATGTTTTAATAAATATTCATCAGAACAAAATTCACAGAGTTCGATGACTTAAAAGTGTGGTTTTTAGACATAGGGGAAGGAAAAAATAGTTTCCTTGGGTACCTCTCTGTGTATTGAAAGAACTGGAACCCAAGATTAAAATATTGGGTACTCTATGAAGGGTACACTTTTTTTATAAAATCATGCGCCCTTAGTAGCAAACAGTGTGACTGTAGTATGGGAGAAAAAATGATCAACCTGAGTTACACACATTTTTACAAAACTATGCACTTGTCCCACATGGTGATTTTCATTTAAGAAGTAACCTCCAATTATTCATTTCATGGTTGGTTTATGTTTATAGTAAGCATGAGACACATTCCGTTTGATTTGATTTCTTAAGTAGTAGTGTCAAATGGTTGGTGAAAAGTTGCGATAAACCTTGAGATGTATTTTTTAGTGTTAAAATGGCCAAAATTACCTTAATTCCATTATATTTAATTTTCCTTATTTCTTCCCCACCTGGAAGACACATAAGAATCCCCTCCATCATGGGTTTCTCCTTCTCCTATCAAATCAAGGCATGGAGATATATCTTGGATCCATTGTTCGATCCAATCATTATCATCTCTATGGATCTGCATCGGTAAGGAATTTGATACTCTCTAATAAATTTAATGTTCTTTATTTCATATTATACTATATTTTTGGTGTGATATCATTTTCCTGATTTTTAGGTCAATGATCCCTTTCTATGTTTTCATCCAAGACTGATCAAATCAGACTTTGAATTTGGATGAGACGATTTTCATAAGCATGTGGTAGGTGGTCTACCATTTTTTAGATAATTTTCCATCATTTTATAATAGTTTCATTTTTTATTGCATTGTCATTTTCCAAATGTCTCCAATTAATTGGATTCATCATATTAAATTTATCCTTGAACCAAGATACATGTATATTGATCCTTATTTTGGGAATTAGAGATTTCTTGGTTCTTCTACAGACACCCCCTGGGTGTACCAAGTGACATTACACTTTATAATTAAATCATTAAAATCCTGAAATAAATTATAATAAATCATCTTATATATATTGAATTTTACCTTATATCAATTTTTATAAATGACGATGGAACCTTTTAGGTGCTTTTTGGTCCTTTATAAATTGATTTTAAATAACTTTTTACTACCTATAATTATTCTTTTGATAAATTAAATTTTCATGAATGTAATACATAATATTTATAAAATGAATTTTTATGAAGAATGTCATGTTTTTGGAATAAATCCACTTTATGGTGGTGTGACATATTTTAAATAAAAATGTCATGGTTTGTGATATAAACCATGCATAACGTGTTGCAATTGTTTTCTTCTATAATTTGATTTTATCTTTTGGAAAATGGAATGTTTGAGAAATGCCCTTTACTAAAGCTATAAATTGAGTTGAAACCGCTGTATATATGACTAATGAACCAACTCCTCCTAAGTTCTTGGATTTAATTGTAATGGGGTTTATATATATAAGTAATTTCCATGTTTACTGTGGAAACATCCTAGCACATTTTGGAACATTGATATTGTAATTTCCATGATTGGTTTATTTAAATGGAATAACTTAAATTGAATGGAATGCCTCATGATTTATTTCCTTCAATGAATTAATTAAATGGTTTAATTGAAACATAGTGTAAAGGATGTCATTTACACACCATTTATTGCATGTTTAAGTATATTCTTAAATATAATTGTAGTAAATGGAATACTGTTGTTTATATTTTGTTATTTAAATTCCAATTACAAGAGTTATTACCCCGTGGAATGTGTTATAAATCTGATGATTCATTTATATATTGGGATTAATAAATGTAATCCATCAGTGGTATTGCCTCATGGATTTTTATTATAAACATGATTATGCCTACTATATACTATAAGGAATAATGGAATGGGTTCTATTGAGAATGACACAACCACACTCTCTTACCTTGGGTGTTGAGTATGACATCTAACATATGTTATATTATATGGGAAATTAGTATTACACACCACGTCCCATGATTAGAGTGTTTCCATGGAAGCTCACCCATGACCCCGAGTGTTTCAGCATGTGTTCTCTCACTATATAGGTATGTTAGAAATGTACCCTATTGTATGAGCCTATGAGCTCATTTAGACAGGTTCAGGATGTCAGAGTTATTCCTAGGTTCATTCAAAAATGATTATTCCTATTATATGGATATTAGGTGTCATCACACACTTGGTTGATATAGGTTTATGCAATATAAAATTATACTCTATATAATTTATTTATATATAGTTCTTACTCAATCATTCATTATAGACATGAGAGAATGAAATTAGAGATTCCATGTTTCCTTAATGAATTTTAGGGGGCTGGTTGTTTATTTATTTCAAAATGTTTACCCTTGTAGATTGTTTATTTAATTATACTATTGACACAAGGATTATCCTTATATTCATGGTCTGGAATAGTTCTAGACACCATGGATTGTAAAATACTAGGATCCATATCTCACACCCTACTTGGACATCTATTGCACTGATGTACCCAAGTAGACCTTTATGTGCACAAGACCATGGACACTTTCTTGTGTCATTTTCTTGTACATATAAGTTATGATAAAATTAATGATCAAGATTTCAGGATGGTCGAAGATATATTCATTGGGATTATGTTTCCATTATTTATGTATGTTTTGTACTATTACACTTTTATGATGTGTTGCTTACTGTTTTAGTTATGTATGATTATCAGAAAATGCATGCATCTATTGTATATTTGTGTTGAACATCTTATAAATTCAGTATATATTATTTCATATTTTATTTTATATAATTTACATTATGAATTACTATTTTGATATGTTAATCATGAGGTTATATTCTCCCCCTATCACCTCCATGTTCCATCATTGTTAGTTGGTAGCCTCATGCATACGGGGAGGCATTCTTGAGGACATGCGACCCACCAGTCTAACCACCATCTTAGTGGTGAGTTGGTCAAGGACATTAAATGTGGTATCAACGCCTTATTTTCACATTTTTCTTACTGTTTTGGTCTGGCTGATATGAGACTAGCAATGTATCAATACATGGTAAATAAATATATATGGGATTGATCAACCAGTGTATGGGGAAAAGAGAATGTTGCATGAGAATTCATTGTTGTTCATATTGTTTGATGTTACAACTAATTTACATTTCACATTCAGTGATTGGTTTACATTTCACTACTTCTTTATTTGTGGAATTTTTGTTGTTTTACCCTTGGCCTCATATGGGTTCGATGAAGAATGTCATGAATCATACTAGGAACATATAAATAAATATTCCATTAATATTACATTCCAGTTAGTTTCATTTATAGGATTCCTGCGGATTTTGATATCAAGACTTGAGTGTTGATCCATGTTTAGTTTGATTTGGTTGAGCTGATTTTCATTATTGTGGTTTATATACCATGATTGAGTGATTTAATTATCATATTAATCTATTTCCATTATTATTTGAATATATACCATGTTTCCTATTAAATTAACATGTTCTCTGTGTTTATTACATGTAATAGAATAGTTAGTTTTCTCGTGATAACATGCTCAGTTACAATTTTATATATAATTGGTTTAATGGGATAAATATTTAGGTTGTGATTAAACGGGAACCCATTTTCAGTTGTAAGGTGTTTGAATGACTTATAATTGGGAATTTGTAACCCATATACTTAAACCATATTTTAAGCTTTGTTTTTTTTTTCTATGGCCTTTTTTTAGAATGTAAATCTCTACTAATGAATAAAATTTTAATTTGAATTAATTTTGATTAGTGGGATCCAAATTCCAAACTATAATGTTTGTGGTAACTTTATGAATTGGTATATATCCACCCATATAACTGAATCATAATAATATTTAACCATAATAAATCTAAAACGGTTAAAATGTAATAGTTTGTTAATTTTAATATGAATTGATTTGGATATCTTGTTAAGGATTGACATCTATTTATTGGGTATAATGAACAATATTGATAAATTCATAAATGAAATATTTGACCTAATTAGGATATTTAGGGCATATTTCCTATGAGATACCCCTATATGAGTTTTTGGAATCATTATTAATTAAACAAATATTATTAGGATTCATTTTGATGAACACATGTTGGTAAAATGGGACCCTCCTTGGTCGAATTATCTAATACTTATTGCGATTCATAATGATGATTTTATATGATAAATTGCATAATTTTTAATAGAATGTCAATAAAGGTTATATTTTCAACGAAGAAAGTTGACATAACATTCCTACAAGACTTGGTGACTAATTTAAAATATTTTAAATGTTTATATATTCAATGTGAATCAATGTAATTGGATTAAAATGGAAATTTAAGTAGTGTCCTTAATTTAATCCCTTTCATAGTTATAGTTAAACTATCCCAATGATTTTCCCTCAAATGGAAACATGGGTACATTCTGATGGTTTTTCTCTATTTTTAAATGCATTATATAATGGGAAAATGAGACTAGTTATGTTCTACTTGTCATGAACTCATTAATAATCTACATTAATGCCTTGTATGGGGACAACCCGTGGTAGGTTGCACCCTTAGTGATTAAATTCCTTGCAAGACTCTATGAGATTTATGATGTTTGGTGTCGTTCGAGTGTCATTTCTCATAATATAAATCTTAACTTATAAATGAAACCCTTCTTCGGATGGGTGGTCATGACTTCTTTAACCCTTTTTATGGGAGTGAGCATTGGGTAATGCTCAGTTTCAAAAGGTTATACATTCCATGGGAATGATCATCTACTTCACAGGACTCATGACCCTATTTTATTTTCTTGGGAGACATGGGTGTCCATTGGTATGTTTTATAGTCATATGAGACAATGTGTGACTAGAGCTAGTTTTCTATATGATCCATCAGATACTTGAATTAATAGGGAAAAAATACAACTATAATATTCATGATGTTCTGAATGCTCTGATAGTCTCTGGGTAGTATGAGTTTATATATGTGGTAACCATCATGTTTCTAAATGATGTGACGATCTAGTTGAGTTTGGTGTAACCATTGAGCCATGTGCTGTTAAGTGTGTTGGTGTGTTATCAGGAATGTAATGTGACCTATGGGTTAAATTAATCCTTTACATCTCATTGATCGGGAGTAATTTTTAGAGACATTGTTGTTTTGACACACCAGTCATTATGGATTTGGTTCTCATACCAAATTCATAAACATTTGAGTTTTATGGTGAATATGATATGGTTTTATTGTGAGTTACTAGTTTAGTTTTACTATATATGTCTAATAAAATACAATGGTGGGGATTATTGCATCAGATCTGGTAAATATGTTCTCTTCCATGTAGTATGAACATAACCAAATAGGACAATTTAAAATGGTTGGTCTCCATTAAAGGCCCTTGATAATTACATGTTATGGATCATGCCATTGATTTCTAGAAGCATGATGTTCTTGTAGTTATAAGTGAATGAAACCCTTTGGAATTTTTTTTTTGCTCTTGGGGATCTTTGGTGGTTAAGATTGAATGGTCATAGAAAGGCTCTGATGGTGAAGGCATCATGGTTCTGTTGTCAATACATCAGAATGTGATGTTGAGATTCTTTAAATAAGTCGAATTTTAGTGTATTATTATGAAAGAGATGAGTGTGTCCCCTATATTGACTACTTACGTAATTCACTATGAGATATTTGGTATTCCGTCATGAAAATGTTTTAAATTTTGTTGGGAATCATTTGAGTTACCTATCTATGTTTCATTCTAGATGCTTGGATTTTCATTACGGTGTGGTTAGTTCTAAGTGATTCCAGGATTCCCATGTAATAATTCCTTTGAAGGACTCATAGAAACCAGCCATATTCCTTTGACTTGAATACTATGATAATTCTTCTATGAGCTCAGTCAATTATCATATGTGGACATTTTGGCCTTATACAAACATCTCAGTTATATACAAGGTTTTTTGGCTACATGGGTTATTTAATTAGGATTTTGTTTAATGAATCTGAGGTCGTACTGTCATTTATTTTGTGAACATAGGTGGGTTTTAAAGAGTGAAAATGTTATTTGGTCAGTGGTGGACTGTTTTTTGGAACATTATCAGGTGGAGGTGAGTATGTTATGTTTCATCATGTGCTTTTCCTGAAAATAAATCGTTACACAATTAAATGAGGTTGGCTGGATACTGAAGAGTTGATCATTCAATATTATATCAGGAACTTCATGATAACTCTTAATAGTATGATTTGTAAGGACATTCCGATGGTGGATGTTCCATGGCATATAATTTTCCCCATTCCGATGTTAAATCCCATGGTGTGGAGCACCTTTGGCTAGATGATTAATGTGATAAATATGTGAGTGTATCTCTACCTAAACATGATTAGGTATGCTTAGTTTTTGTGTTGTTTTTGAGAAAATGAGAATTGTGTTAGGTTTTATATCGATTAATATCTTATGCTAATAAAGTGCTTGAAGTTTTCTTGGGATTTTGGAAGTGCAATGTAGCCATTTGAATGAAACATCATTAATAGTTTAGGTCGGTTGATGTTTTTTATTCCGGAAGGATTCTTGAGAATAAAAGGTTTTATGGTTACAATGTTATAATAACCCCTTGTTTTGGACAGAATGAAAATTCAATAATATATGAACATTTGAGTGTTCTAGATGAGCCATGTTTTAAACTGAGATTCGGAATGAAATTCCACGAGTTGGAACACATCCATCTGTTGTTTTTAGACTTGGGTGAAATACATAATGTTTTCTTGGTTGTCTCATCATGTTTCGGGAGCATCATGACCAAAAATTACAAGATAAGGTGCTTTGAACAGAGCACATGGTTTTTCTAAAACAATGTGGCACCCACCTATAGACTGTGAAAGTATAGATGGGGATTAGAAATTCCTTATCTAGGATATGCAGGTTTTTCCCAAATAGTGTGCCTATCCAACATGGTTAGTTCTATTTAATCATTAACTACAACTTATTGGATTTACTATACATCAAAAATTGATGTTTTTCAGAAAAATACCAAAATTCACCCTAAGCTATATTTGATATTCCAAATTCAAAAATGATGTCTATTTTATAGAATTCAAAACATATATGTTTCATTAATTAATTTTAGAATTAATTCATGCTGTCACTACAAAAATAGGGTTTTTATGAAATAATATATATCAAAAGATTTACAATTGTTTATGTTTAATTTTAAAGTGAAATTAATTTTGATGACCACCATTGGATAAAATGGTAAAAATATATTCAAATTTAACCCTAGGCTAAATTCTACATTCCGAATCCAAAAATGAAGTCTATTTTGAATGATAAAATTTATAAAATTTAAAAATGTATGTATTAATATTAATAACGTCTAGTTTGATTGGTTGTGATGTGTTATAACTCGAGGTTGCGTACAACACACACTAATGTATTTTTCAAAGAGAAGCGTTCCATGGATGCTTCGGGTGTTACAGCTTCAACCCATATAAATCATTCATCAGTTAAAAACCTTTAATTTATTCTTCATCACTTAGAAACCCACACAGATTTTCAATGTAAACATCTTCCTTGGTCTCTTCATTTAAGAATTCTAAATTTACAACCATCCAATAACCAATTTAATTTTTATGAGAAACCGTTAATAGAAACCTTTTAATAGTTTCTAATCTTGCCATGGCAGAAAATTTTTCATCAAGGTCTACACCACCGACCTATAAAATATTCCATAAAAAATGCGATTCTTTGTTTATTGAAGCTTATCCATGTTCATTCTACTTGATTTTGTAACCCACTTTGTTACAATAACTTTTTTTTATAGTTGTCAAAGATGTTCTCATGGATAATTTTTTTCAATCTAATCCTAATAAACATTTATTTTATCCACCCATTCATTGTGTGGTATAGATCCTGAAAATAATTTTTGGTTGACTTCTGAGATAAGTGAAGAATTATTTTATAATATCAAAATTCATCAATTTTGAACAGGATCATTATGATTCCCAATAATATTTTCAGACATTATATGTTTTTGTAAGTTATGAAATTTCAAATATTCTCTTATGTATAAATTTTCTACATCAAAATATTCCAATAAATATTGATAATTACGTTTTGGGTCACTTTTAAAATTGTTGAAAATTTTAATTATATCATCCTTAGTATTCTAAACAACTTTTTCTATGGAATTTTAATTTTCGATTACTTTCTCATCATAAGAGTCCACCAGATTTTTAAAAAAAAATACCATCATTTTTTACTTCTCACATTTTATGGATAAGAATATAAAAGTTCCTCCCTCAGATATATCATCAATCATTCCAGGATTTTGATTTTTTATTTTGATAAATATAGACAGTTAAAAACATTTATGTACTTAAATGAAGGTTTTTATACAACATTTCATTTGAAGTCATGTGGAATTCTAGTGTCAACAAACATACATTCTGATAATTTTCATATATACTAATATATTATCACTAGTAAAACATCAAATTTGTTAATTAGGATAACATTATTCTTACCACTTCAACAAAACATCAAATATTTTTTTAGACCTTTTTTTGTAGAGTATAAGGATCACTATAATAATGTCTCATACATTTATTTATCAGATATTTTTCAATAAAATTACTTGTAAATTTAGTACCATTATCTATAAGCAATATATTTATATAAACCACCAATTCATTCTCAACATATTACCTAAAAAACCTAAATATTTCCACATACATTGTCATGTGTTTCAAAATCAATATTTTTTTATTTTGAGTGAAATAATCTATAAAAGCTATAAAATTTAAATCTCCTATTATTGATTTTTGTATGATACACACACGTAAATCGTAATGAATAAAATCAATAGGTTTTTTAGATTGAATCTCAAATCTATTATGATTTTTTTTGTCATATTTCCTTCTACAAATGTAATAAAATTATCTTCATTTATTCATTAAAATTATATAAAATAATTGATAAAATAAAATTTTTAATGTTCGTTAATGATTTTCTAAAGATATTTCCCAAGTATCTAATGCGACAATTTATTTTCATCCTTAGAACATGAGTAACATGAGTTATTAAATTTTCACATTTGAAAGATATCCCCACTTGTTCTATCTCTTTTTTCTAAAACTTCTTATATCATTCAAAATTTTCATGACAGAAGAGTATTTTCTTAATAAAAAATTCCATCATCACAAGGATTACTTCTACTATGTATGTTATGTTTTATACAATGATCAAAAAACATCATTATATTTCAATTCTTCTCCTTCAAAATCAGTCATTCCCATTACCTTCTTTTTTATGGAACTACCAATTGTAAAAGTAAAAAAACCTCTATTATGATTTTAAAAAAATTTCAAAATTTCAAAATCACATGTCATGTGTGAAGAACAAACAACATCATGTAACGTTGTTTTCTTCTTTATACTTACTTTCAATTCTATCTCATCATAAAAATCTCTTTCATAAAATTTCTTCCATATACCATATTTTTATTCTCTACCATAAGAAAAATATTTCAGAAGTTCTATCAAATATCTTTTGGAAATATGAAAATAATGATTGCATATTTTGGGAAAAAAATTCTTCATATAGTTTGATTTATTGTTGGACTGTTTATAACATCATGAGTTTTTTATCGTTCAACATTCTGTCTTTCTGAATAGATTCCCATTCTACTTTAACTATTTATTCCACATTGCTAAATCCAGATTCCATGAAGGGATATGTTGTACAAAAAATAATATTATATGTTCCCATAGATTCCACAACACTACGAATACCCTTCAAATCAAGATTTTATTCTTAAGTATCATATTTATTAGAAGAACATTTGTTGAAGTTCATAACTCATTTATGCTCTAATAAATTCTAGGCATATACCATCTTTCAATTATGAGATTATTTTCATATTTTATTGTCTAAATAGGTTTATCACATCCTTTTTAAAACCAATATTTCCAAAAAAAAATCATGAATATTAAATTTTTGGAAGAACAGATGAAACATTGTTATTGGTGGGTGAAGATATAACCATATCTTGGATTTGAACTTTCTTAGAGATTTTATAAGTATTAGAATTTACTTCTGAATCGTTGTTAAAGTTTTCATTATTCTTCCTCAAGGTAATTTCAGAATTAATATTTTTTATTTTAACTTGTTAACATCTTCTTCCATTAGTGAAAAATCATGGTTGAATGTAATTTTTTTCAATTTTACTATGTGTTTTTAATCGATGTTTACAAAATAGTTGTTATAATTATGGATTTCAATATAATTTTTTTAAATAATGATTATAAAACCTTTTTTTTAATTTAGAGCATGTAATTGGTTTTTTATAGGATATACTGATTCCAGAATGTACATTTGGTGTTAGTTTATATAAATAAATGATGTCAAACAACAAATTTTTTTCATTGTCGATTTTGGTTAAAATAGATAACCAATATTTGTAAGGTAATATATTCAAAATTGGTTTATAATATTTAAAAAATACACAAAATAAGTCTTCGGCATCGTTTTATAGAAAAAACTGACACCTAATACCCAGTATATTTTTTAAAATGGTTCGACATAGACATTTTATAAAACCAACGCAGAAACATAATTTTTTTTATAAAAAATACTATATATTAGACCCCCAAAAATATCAAAATTTTGTAATATATAACATATTTTATAGACATGAAATATCATTTATCACACACTAAATTACTATAAAAACAATCATATTATAAACACTTAATAAAAACAAATTATCAAAATAATTATATTTTAAACTAAAATTATAAAACACACACCTGATAATTGATATTATAATCATTTGTGGTTGTTGAAATTTTTTTTGATATCATAATGTCCAAGTACCTATTATAAAAAATAATTAGTTTTTGAATAGTTTTTATTAGTAAAATGAGATATTAATCATAATCATTAAAATAAAAACACATTAAATCATAATCGTACTTATGAAATAGTTCACAAACACATATTGAAGATTGGTATGTTCATCATTCATATATGACTGGACGTCATTCGACATATACAATAAAAATAACAAATATAAAATTTGAAATAGAATAATAAGACATAAAATATAATATTATTAATACTACTATCCTTATCAAAATCATTCATTTCCCCATTTGTGATTATATCAAACATGAATCATAGAACATAACAACCAAATTTAATATTTTATTGTTGAAGATGAAAATGTGGTTGTAAAACATTAGCATGATAAAAAAACAACACACACACACACACACACATATATATATTAAAAATATGAACATAATCTTATATAAAAATTATTTACCATTACTTCCATGTTTTTTGTTTGACATGGGTTATTTTGTGAAAAGTGATAATTGTTCAAAAATATCCATGAAATGAATTTTCATATACATCAACAAAAAAATATCTATAAAAATTAAGAATTAAATATAATAAAAATATAAAAATGACGAAAATTATTTTTCAAACAAGGTGTTAATTTTTTTATATAAACCACATAATATAGAGAAAAACCAATATCATGTTCATTTACTTTGGAAGAATACACATATCATCCAATGCATTCTGAAGAAAAAAATGTTCACAACTAATGAATTTATAATGAATATAATTTCATAATTATATTAGTGTTCTTACCCATCATGGAATGGAATAAACCAACAACCAATATCTATCTTGAAAAATATCTCACATATATATGTAACCCTATCAGCATCCATCAAAAATTTGAATCATGTTAAAATGGAATCCAGATATATAAAAACCTAAATTCTAGTGGTATCATTTCGATTAATAAGTTTGTTTAGATAACCAATTAAATAATTATAATAGTAAGTAACTTATAACCATCATTCATAAATGAAATAATATATAAAACATAAATTTATTTATAAGGAAGAAAACTGAAATACGAGCTTATGGATCTCCTCAAAATCAACAATATCCATGATACATATTCTGAATATTATCAGTGGATATTCTCATCCTCATATATCAGAGTTTATCATAAACTCATATAAATTATCAACTAAATGAGAATCCTAAGATAATTTTTGTATCCCACAAGAAAAATAAGATGTATATATTGTTTTCTCATTAATATTTTGTTTCATTTATGCTGATTATTTTCTTACTTTAGATAATCCTATATAAATTAAATGTCATAAAATATTATAAATAATTTTCTATAAAATTTATTTAATATTTAAAAAATTGTTACATGGAATGAAAGATAATGAAGAAGTCTAGCTAGAAAAAGTTAAAATTTACCCACTAAATCCACAACACTGGTAAGCTCTTTTATAGTTAATGGTAGTAGAGCATTAAATTAATTAATATAATCTATTAATTCTCTATCCTAGCCCCTCTTCATAGGTGGTTTATATACAGAATCACTAAATATATGTTTTAATCCTTACACTAGAATATGTAAATGTGGATCTACAGCATAAAATTCATTGTATAAGGTAGGGTCTGAGCGAGGAGGTGGAGGATCTTAGTGTAGGTTCCGGGTATAGTTGAAGCAAGAGGTGGGTGGTGCCCATTATTTTTATTTTCTGTAATCGATTATAAAGCCAAGATCTATGAAATGATGAATATAATAATCAATGGAATGAAATTATAGAATATAAAAAAGGGATATAATTATGGAACTATCTAAGAGGATTAAAAAATGACATTTTTAGTTAATTAAATTAAATTAATAATTAACTATAAGTAATTAATTCGCTGTTAATAAATTAGTGATAGATCTATGACGCACTGCCATTGTATTGTAGATACCTAGTGTATATTTCCCCGAGTAGTGATCCACACATGTTCCATGAATATTTGGACATTGCCAATGGAATATCTAGGTTCTAGTACATATGATCCTTGAATTTTCATTGTCCAGCATTGATCACCTCGAGAACCGCATCGAATGAATTCTCATTGATATGGTGGAGGTGCATTGCCCTATATTATTGGGAGTGTTCATTGACAAGGTAACTCTATAGTCTTGAGAGGATTATCCAAAATCCATTGTGCATACCTAAATTGGATCTGGATAAGATAACATAATTGGTATTTATATTCCTGGGGTTAAAATAAATTCTTTTCACAAGGTCCCTTAATTATTTACTTAATGATAGCAAAACCCCATTTCAAATAATAATAGTTTTATTAATATTTCATGGAATACTCTTAACATGGTAATTATAATTAAATATTATTTAAACAAATAATATTAATTATATATAATTTCTCACAGAACCATTAAACTCATACCACCATTATCCCTTAATATTTATCAATACTTGAATAATATATATCTATTTATTAAATAAATATCATTGCAATATTTTCCATTAAATAAATAAACATTATATTTACAAATTATGAAATAAAAATTATTAAATAGTCGACATAGATTATATTCTCTTGAATAATGGGTAATATAATAAATGTAATCAAACACACATGAATAATTATTAAACCATAATTGGGAATAATATTTTTTCATTTTTTTAAATAAGAAGTAGTAATATATAATTCATCAGAGATTCTTGGATACACATAGTGTGTTAACCTCTTCTCCTCTTTATTGGGGCATTAGGAAAATCAGCCTAAAGTCCATGTTTAGGGTCTAGAAACACACCAAGGAACCCATAGAGAATGAAGTTAATGTCATAATGATATGTCACCTTATAAGAATTCTTACCATATAATATTTTCCAATTATCATGATATCTAAAATAATATTGGTTTCATACTATTTCCATAAACCCATGTGTATGATCTCACATTATTTGAATTCCTTGAAAATTAATTTCTTATAGAAAACCATGGACATGGATTTATGTATTTTATATCCTTTCCATCAAGGGTCCCCAGATTACAACATTCGTTAAAGAATATATGGAAAAAAACCATTTCTCATATTATCAATAAATGAAATATTACTAGTGACTCACCCAATGTATCCTACCATACAAAGAACTTTTTTCATCATAGTTTTCATCAATAAATCCATGTATGTGACTCATTGTACTCATTAATATTAAAATTAATGTATATGGATCAATAAAGACATCCATAGATAGGAATATCTAATGACACAGATAAATATAGATTAGGTACTAGCAGGTCTCATTTTCATAATATCCTACTTGATAATACTAAGGGAGTAAACCAAGAGAATGTGTCTCAAAGACCTATGGGTCTCCACCCATGATAGCATGTATCATTTGTGTCCATAAAATGATATTATCATTCTATGAAACATATAATTAAGAATATTTTCAGAGCACATTAAGGTTCTCATCATAGCGAGGAGCTGCTATGAACATTTACTGAGACATATACTCTTATGATATTATTATATACAACAACATGTAGAATAATAATAATGATGTTATAATTATTTTATTAATATAAAAAAAATTAATTAAATTTATCTTAAAGTACACAAGAAGGTGGTTCTAGGGCACGAACACCAATATACACCCACTTACAATAGATCCAACTACTAACAACCATTACTATGGAAGCTCTCACATGATTTGTATGCCTCTATCGAGATAGGAAATTAGTTAAGAGGTCCACCACATTCTCATCCATGGGTACTATATATACTAAAACATCACTCTTATAATTGAATGCCTTCAAGAGGTGGCACTTTTGGAGTATATGCTTTGTATGTTAGTGTGACCTTGGCTATTTTGCAAGATCCATCATAGAAGTATAATCATGGTACAATGTGATAGGGCCTTTACTATTGGGTGTCGCATCAAGCTCCCAAAAAAAGTTCTGAATCCAAAATAATTACATAGGTGAATCAGAAGTCGATATATACTTAGACTCTACTATAGAATCAGCTAAAAATGGCTACATTGAAATCTTCCAACTTACTAATCCTTTTTTCAAATAGAAGACATAACCTGACTAGAACTTCATATCATTCTAATCTATTTAATATCTACTAATAGTATAACCTATTATTACCAACTCCTCATCACTTCCATACACCATTAACATGTCATTAGTTCTTTTTAGATATTTATAGATATCCTTAATAGTAGTTAAATGTTGTTCTCCTTGACATACATAATATCTTATTACCATGCTAAGTGAAGAATGAAAATCAAGACTTATACATAAAATATAACACATTATTGATGTTATCGCCAAATATTATGAGGTCTTACTCATTCTATCATTATCCTGTTTCATTTGAGGAATTTTTTTTAGAAATATGTAAACAAATTTGACACTGGGACTAACCCTTTATAAGATTGTTCCATACTATATCTCTTTAGTACCCATTAAATATATATGCATCAACATAGTCCAAAAATTCTCTTTTATCTATCAAAAAATATATTAATCCCTATAATATAGGCATTTTCAACTATTTCTATCATATAGAATCACTTGTTTAAATATCACTTAATTGACTATAAGACATTTTTTTGTTTCCATTAAGTAACATTTCATCAAAATATATACTAGGATAAAGACTTCATTTCAAGTGAAAAATAATTAAACACATATCTATCAATCATTTTTAATAAAAAAATTCATTTATATCTTCTTCTAATCGAATTTTCCATGACCTGGATTCCTGTTTCATTCCATAACTGGTTCTTTGCAACTTAAAAATACTTTTGGCGTCAACTGCAGTCACAAACCCTTATGGTTGACTTATATATAATGCTTCATAATGGTTCCCATTGAGGAATATAATTTTTACATCCATATAAAAAATCTCAAAGTTGTGGTAAACTACTATAGAAAATATGTTTCTGATGGATTTATACATGGAAACTGGTGGAATTGTTCCATACTAGTAAATTCCTTGTTGTTGATTGAAACCCTTAGCCACTAGCCATCCTTTATAGGTATTTACATTACCTTATTTCTCCACTTTCTTCTTGAATACCCATTTATTCAAAACATATTATTCATCAACTAGTGCATCTAACATAACCCAAACCTAGTTCTAATACATGAAAACTATCTCAGAATTCATAATTTCTAGACATCTTGTAGCTTCTGTTATCTTTACTACCTCCTTGTAGAAGAAAAAATTATCATGGTCATCCAATTACGAGTCACCTTCCTCAGTGAATAGAAAACTGGATCTCTATGTTTATCTTCCCTATCATGATCTTTTACAATGTACTTGTGTTTTAGGAACTAAATATTCCATGAGGACAAGTTAAACTTGTTCATGTACCAACATATATGTATCATGAGCATCAACTATAACAAAATTTTTATTTCTCCAACTATCATTTTTGAAGATGTTACATATCTCATAAAAAAATTATTTTTTGTTGATGAACAATTATTTGTCTGATGGGTTGTATATGAATTATACATTTGATTAATTATGATAGCCTATAATGATAGACTTTGTTCCCCAGGGTGCTAGTTTGTTTCATGAGAAGCCCTTAAAAAAATGCTTCACAACCACATACATGTGTATGCAAAAAAATATTCTTCCCAATCCAAAAATAAAATGAAATTTCCATTTCTAAAATTAGATGTTTCTTAGTTTAATTTGTATGACATAGTTTTTAATGAATATCCTCCAAATGTTAATGTAAAATATACATGAACCATATTTAACCTTACCATGTCTAAAAGATATGGTTCCTCCATTCACTAACACCATTCCTCTGTGTTGTATAATGTGGAGTGTGTTGATAATGAATACTAAACATCCATATAAATTTAATGAACTATTCGTTTAGATATTCACCACCTTGATCTAATCAAAGAATCTTTATATTCATACCAAGTTGATTTACTACTTCATTCTTGAACTCCTTTAATTTATCAATGGTCTTGGTCTTATACCTCGTAATGGAGAGATATCATTATCTAATAAATTATTTAGCTTAATACATTATGTAATAATATAAACTTATATATTCTATTAGTAATGGTGTACACACATTTGTGTGTACCAATGATAGAAGCTCTATGGCCATTTCACCCTGTCAGCCAAATAGACTACCTGCCTGAATGGACCAAAGGCATTATCTTTTTATTCATTTTTTTATAATCCCCTTTTTTAGGCTTCAAGGATAACCCTTACAATTCCCATAGGATTTACTGGAACAATACATGACTTGATGGTTTTAGAAAAATACATCACAAAACCCTACTACATGGAACTGCTCCTCCCCAACATCTATGTCATTATTATAGCTCTCCACCTTTTCAAGGTTGTTTTTATAGCATGCCTATATAGAAATTCATAGGCATAGTACTAATAGATAGGGATATACCCTTTCATTCTTCCTGTGTTGTATAGCTCTACGCTGGTAAATGCGCCTGCTCTGAATCCTCATCTGGAGCCTTGATCCTTGTAGAATCGGTCTGGTCACATCTGCACTTCATGTGGCCTAAAGTCCTTGAGGTGGCCCAAAGGCCTTCTGGTGTTTGAAAGGCCCATTGTGGCCCTAAATACTTAATGGGATTAATAACATTGGTTGAGTGAAGGCCTTAATGGACCCAAGGAACGAACCGGTGGCCCAAATGCCCAAATGGGTGAATAGTTCCAACTGCTAAATTACGAAATAGTACTTCCTAAAATACCTTATATATTGCCTACTATAGTACTACTAATGTCACCCTAAGTATGCCTCATATAGGATTCGATCTCATGTCGCTTATATGATCCTGGAGGGTCCTCACAAAACAAGTTGAGGCTCACAAGATGTCCACAAAATGATGGTTTCATCATTTTTCCTTGTAAACAAGCATGACATATATCAAGTGGTTTTAGCTCATATGTCTCAAAATAACAATCTTGAATGATCCTTTAAAACTCCTCTCAATTAAAAAACCAATATGATGAATCCAATGATGGGTGTTAAATGAATCATGTGAAAATTATTTTTTATCAGTTGAAAACACTTTGTTTTCATTATTTAATATGTAATGATCATTATTTAAATGTTCCATTCAATATCATATGTTATCAATATAAAAGAAATAATTTTTCATCCAAAATAGGTCATCTATATATGGTTATGATACATAAAATATGTTATTGGTAACTATAGGTACATAATATTAATCTCTTAAAAACAAAATCATTCCCATTAGCAATGAAATTTGGTAGTCACCAATGGCTATGGTAGCCAGCCTCGCACCATTGGTTGATCGTAGATCCACCTCTCCAATGGAAATATTTTGGAACATAATTTTTTTATACATTTGGATATATATGTGGTCCCCAAAAATTGTATTTTATATGAAATTTGTATAAACAAAAATATTTCATCCAAAAAAAACATGTTTACTTTCCCATTGCTTTTGGGTATATTTCCTATTCTAGTGGTGTGGCTTGCCACATAAAAAATAATAATGTCTCCTTTTCCGTTCCCTAACTCTAGATTTTATTCTTATTGAAAAGTCTATGCTTGAGATATTTAGACTTTTTATATGTCTTGGGACCCTTTTCCTTGTTCTTCCATTACGTATTCACCATAATGACCATATGATGGTCACACCTCAAGTCCCTATCCACTTGGAAAATGAATGTACGATTTTATAATAGACACTTCTCATTATTTTTTATATTATAATTAATAATAATACTATATAAGGTCGTGAGAATTGATGAAATTATGATATTAATAATCAACTCATCCATGAATTTAATCCCTAAGGTGTCTAAACACAAAATTTAGCCAATAATCTTGACTACATGGGACCCCATTGGAGTAGACTCTCCCTGCATAGTAATGAATGGAGAATTAGAGATCTAAAACATCTATTGTATATCCTTATCTAAATAGAGATCCCGAAGGTGAGAGGTCATGATATATGCATCCATGTCCTCATTTTTTCTCAAAATCTCATTGGACATTAAAGATAACATAATCCACTAAATATATACATTAACCCATTGTTCCATGATCCACTGAGTGAACTCCCCGATCCATAAATCCTTTTTTATATTTCCTAAACCAATGCCTCTTAGTTACACCAAATACTACAATGGATGTCTACCCTCGATGTCAAATATTTTAAGTCAACATCAAATGTCAACATAGAATTCCCTGATAATTGAAAGCACCACAACATTGGCTGGTTATGCAATTTGAACTATGGTTCAATTATAACTGAAGTATTGGAAGACTATACTGACTTAATATTTTATTGAGGAATTTTATTCTTTTATGAATAAATTTCCAATTATTATCATTATCAAATTCTTGTTAATTTAATATGTGATTACTAAAGTGATTAACCAGATCTCAAATAATATTTTTGAATAAGTAAATTTATATTAGTTCCATCTTTCATTCATGTTAATTTATTAATTATGTTATTGGGACAAAACATCAATAATAAAATAACCACAAAATTTGATAGAAAATAACAATTTTTATATTAATGAATGTATAATAATGTTTAGTTCATCTAGTATTTTATTAAATAACTACTGAACTAGTGAAGAAACACAATAAAACAATTTTGGTTTGTGTTTATAGCTTCCCACCTGCCCACCGTTGTATATCACATCGGTTGATTTCACCTCATCTCCATACATGAACCTCATCCACTATCTTAGGAGATCCATCCATTACATATTATTTTAATCACATCCCCATTAGGGGATAATATGTTTACATAAAATAAATAATAAGAAAGAAGGCACAATATAATAATGGGGAGAGAAGGAAAACATTCAAAAAATTTAAATTAATGACAATTTAATTGAAACCAATGACATACAAAAGGTTTTTATAGATCATTATCATCCACATGAATTCAATGAATTACAATCTAATAATTCTAGCAATAAATTATTAATCAATCTCATTTAAGATAAATCATTCTAGAATCAATTAATTATTATCTTTAATTAATAAATCCTTTTTTCATAATCCTTATTTGAATTTTATTGAGATTCTAATTCATTATAATTTTAAAAAAATTAAATTAATTCATTTACAAATAATGATATACATAGCTTGTACATTAGAGGCAACATGGTAAATACACATCTTATTCTTCCCAACATGTATTGTACTCATATACGTGTTTTGATTTTTTGACATATAGAATACATGACATATCATGTACATCCATGTCTTGTTCTATCAATTTAATAATTATATGATTTAAGTTATTATTCAGTCACATCATATGCTTCAATGAACATAAAGTAAAAACTGTAATATGATTTTTTAATGACATGAAGATATGAATATTATGAAGATATTAATTAAACACACAGAGACAGACACTGATATATATATATATATATATCACATGTCATAGCCTATCATATTAATGACCACTTTATACAACATGTCTCATGTTTAACATCGTATAATAAATAAATTTCAATCTGTTAAATGGGTATAAGTACATGGAATGTTGATCCAATCTACACGACATGTATATTTATCATCATCTATCCTTGGTATATTCCTATGGACTCAGTGTATAAGTCATACCGCTTAAAATCTGAAGTACATGGCATGTCCAATGGGCCACATATCATGTTGAATCTATGTTACATGGTCATCAGTCTTGTAGGCCATGTATGGAATACATAACCCATCTATGACTCAAACTGACTAAATTTTTTGTTCACAGCCTATAGTACAACTGACCATGCACCATTATATTGGAATCAACATGCGGTTCCTTAGTTTATGTAATTAATTCAGTAATAATCGAATAATACTGATTTTTTTTCGATTCAATATTGCAGTGTTGAATGTGACTACACGGCGTGTATCTCTAATTATAGGGTGTGTAATATATTGTTGTCATGCAAAAAACCTTGTCTCGACCAGATGAGTTCCTCAATTTTATATTAATCATCAAATTAATCAGCTCAAATATTGCTTCAAAATTAGGAAGAACCATATCTCACAATTCAGATTAAAAGAACAAATAAACATAAATTGAAAAAATAAATTAAAAAAATGTTTTAATAACCAGTGATCCTTAAATTATTATAAATAATTATCTTCATGTTCGGATTACACTTTTACGTTTGGGGTGCAGTGGATGCGTGATAAGGGTGGTGCCCAAATTTTTGTTTTGTCATAATCATTTATCTACCTGAGATCTATATGATGATGAATGTCGTGATCAATGAAATTGAATAAAAGAATATATAAAATGGTTAGAACACTGAAATAAATATATTATTAATACATATCGTTTAAAATTAATTAAATTAATTTAATATTTACCTCGAAGGATTAATATTTTCATTGATGAATTTGTGATAGATCTGTAGTGCATCATCCTTGAATTGAATAAACCATTTGTTGATTTCATCTAGTAGTGATCACACCTGTTCCAATAATCATTGGAAATTGTTGAAGGAATCTCTAGGTACAATCTTGGAAGATCCTTGCACATTTTTTGTTCACCGTTGATCGCCTCAAAACCCACTTCCGAAACATTTTTCTTTGATCTGGTGGAGAAGGATTTCTCTCCATTCGTAGAAGTGTTCATGGAATAGGGAGCTCTCTAGTCATGGGAGGACACACCAAAATATATTGTGTGAAAATAAATTTTCTTTTGAGAAAATAACATAATATTGTTTTTGTATCACTAGATTTAAAATAATGTAATTTCACAAGTTCCCTTAATTATTTTTTTAATCCTATAAAAATGCCACGTCAAATAATAATAGAATTAATATTATTTTTCAACATTCATTTATCATGAGAATTATAATTAAATATTATTTTATTAATTAATATTCAATATTTAATATTTCCCACCATACCATTAATCTCAACCTGTGATTCCCCCTATGTATTTACCGGGACATGAATTGTGACAATTTATTTGATAAATAAGATTCACTTCATTATTCAAAAACAAATGAATAAATACAATATTCACTAATTATAAAGTAAATAATTATTTAATATTCCACTAACAATATATTCTCTCAAATAAATAGTGGTGGAATAAATGCGATCGTGCATACAAGAATATTATTAAACCATGATCGAGAAAAATATTTATTAAACCAATTAGACAATAAATAATAATATATAATTTTAATAAGATTCAGGGATACACTTTGTGTGTGACCCTCTAGACCTCTCTCTCAACAACATTAGGAAAAATAGCCTAATGTCCAAGGTTAGCATTTAGCAACTCGTGAAGACATCAACAGGGAAAGAAGTAAATTATGGAATGACATGCCACCTCATATGAATGTTTACCATGTAATATAATCCATTTATCAAGATATCTCTAATCAAACTGGTTGCATACTAGTTCCATCAACCTATGTGATAATTATCTCTTTCCGTGACTTCCCAAAAATTAACATGCTTATAGAACATCATTACCATTGATTTATTGAGGATATGTCATTTCCATAATAAGGCATGAGATATCCACCTCTGTTAAAGAATATAATTAAATAATCACTTCTCACATTATGCATTAATGAAATATTACTCGTGAAATAAACAATATACCCTATCTATCTATGAAAAGATGATGTCATGAGTTTTTCCAATACATTAATGAATGCAACACATAATACTCAATAATTTTAATCCATAAGTCTAAGGGTCGGTACACACATACACAGATAGGAACATCAATTGAAACATATAAAAGTGTATTTCTTACTAGTATGTATCGTTATCATAATATCCAACTTGATATTACCAAGTCAATGTACCAAGAGATGGTGCCTGAAAGTCCAATGAGTCTCCACCATTGTTATCAATTATCATATCTGTCCATCAAATGATATAATTTAGCTGTAGAACATATGTTCAAGAATAGTAACATGGAACATCCATGTTCTCATCATAATGGAGATCTATTATGGCCTTTTTGTGCGGTAACTACTCTTAGGACCTTATCATATACAATGTCACAAAGAATAAAAATAATGATAAGATACGTAGATATTTCATATTAAAAACATAGATCACATGATATCATAAAGTAAAAAATAAGATGGTTTTGGGGAACCAACTCCTACACAGAGTAGATTGGATGGGAATTCTTGGTAGGCTGGACGGGATGGGTATGTTATATAGCCTACACAACCGGCTAGAAATCCTGGTAAGGCAGTTAAGGCTACATAGACTATGATTGACTCATCAATCAGTCTAATATATCCTTCACAACTGATAACATTTGATCACCCATACGCTATTTTATATCTTCCTTCTCATCTTTTATGGATTCAATTTTTGGGTCTCTTTATTTCTCACTTTGATGATAGAAACCATTCCAAATAATAACACACGTATCATATCCTCTTATGCGGTTCGGGTTTTTTTGGATTTTATAATGTTGTGACTAGGATATCCATCCTTCCCTCAAGGATAAAATATCAATGGGTTTATTTCTCCTGAAGGTCATCAAAAACAAAAAAAACAAAATTTTATATTAGTATTGTTAATTGATAAAATACAAAAATTTATGAAAAAATAAGAATTTTTTACTTACAATTATTTCACATAAATTGATTTCCCTATATGATAATTTTCATTTATCTTCTAATATCTCATATCCATTTTTCATAGTAGTTGTTGGGAGATGGATGAACTAGTTGAAAATCGTCTAAACCATTTGAAAAATTATCTCTTTTTTTCTTCAATATTTTCTTCTATCATTTTTTCTCTAAGGAATGATACCCTCCAATTGATAATGTGTGATCATATATATTCTATTGTTGGATCTGTTGATGAGATTTTGTGGAGGCCTATTATATAAAATTAAACTATTAAGTATTTAGCTAAATATATAATTAAATTTAAATGAAAAAATAATTATCATTCAAGAAATGATTCATCATATCGACTGGAATCAAATTTCATCAATGTATTTGCATATATAAACTCTTACATAAGGCATAAGTTTCCAATTTGTTTCTTTCCTAGAACATACTTTTTTTGTCAATATTGTTTTGAAATATCTCCATAAAAACTTCAATAAATAAAGGAATATTTTCATAATTGAATTCATTTATTCATAATCGAATATCAACTATAGTGGAATAAATTAAATGTTAGACATTTACATTATATACTATTCAAAAAATGAGATAAAATATATAAATTGAAAAATTTTACCACTAAGGCCTCCCACAGATGATTTATCTCCATCTTGTTGATGGAAATACAATTAGGATATGATATGTTGATTCTATAATGATTCAATTTGGTGATGTACCTAATAAAATGTGTTTCGTTTGGGCTAATTTATTTATTATTATCATCAAAACTAATATTACATCACTAGTATCCAAAACAAAGTAATAGATTTGGAAAATGTGTAATGCCATATTTACCAACTCGAGATGTGCTTTTTAATAGTAAAAGTAGAAGATTCCACAACTAATGTATCTTCATTTTTCTTAAAATTATTTTATATAAATTAAATGATTACTTTCAGTAAAAAATTATATTAGTGAATATTTAATAGTATGAAAAAATTCATATACTTTAGTACAAGTTGCTCTTCCTCTTCCTCTGTATCTATCACTGAAATAGGAAAATGAAATGAAATTATTGGGTACCTACATATTATTATAAAAATGAATAATTATAAAATTTGAAAATAAAAATATAAAAGTACAAATGTGGCACTAAAGTGTAATTTTAAAAAAACAAAGATGTAATGTTTTCTAAGAAAAAGTTATTCAAGGTAAACAATTAAATATAATCCTTACATATAAAATGATACAAAATATTATAAAATTAAATATGAATGTTAGAAAAAGTGTGTTTATATGCGTCCATTTTAACAAAATATAAAAATATACCACTTTATCTTAGTGAAAAAAATATTAACCATAACCATGGAATATAACATTTAACCCAAAAAATCATATAAATAATCAAATATGTAAAATTAATCAAATAAAATTTATTAAAAAATAACGATTGTACACATGTAATTTTCAAAACACAAATATAATATAAATATTTACCATATTTATTATGTGTGTAATTTAGTGTTTTCCCATATCCATTCAACATGATCATTTTGTAACGTATGCATATGTCTACCTTGTAGTAATTTTTATACTATAACCATGTAATAGACGAAGAAGTCACATATAAATCAATGTCATCATCATCATTCTCATCAAACAAATGTATTATTTTCCTTTTCAATACAGAAGACCACAAATCACTCGATGGATCATTGTCATAAAATATTTTCTTATCATGAATCTCCATAATAAATGATTCATCATTGCATCTAGATATTTTCTAATAAATGAGTTTATACCCATATTCATAAAGTTTCACACCACTATTACAATAAACTCAATTACACTTAAACAACATGACTAGAAATTTGGTATAATCAATTTCTAATATTTAGTTAGGAACTCAAAAAATATTCCATTGATATAGATATTAGGGTTTTATCTTTTTCACTTGAAAAATATTGTGCTTCAGTGATGACCATTGGCCCACTATTTTGAATAGTACTATTGTCATTTATCATATTCTATAAAATTTGTACCCATTAAAATTAATACCATACTATTTGATCACATTATGATATAGTCCCCCTTCCAACTATTTCAATGATTCTGATGTAGATATATATTTCTTTACCTTGTCATTAAAACATTAAACATATAAATTTTTATGATCAATCATCACTATCTTTTTATTTCTTTTCAAAAATCATTCATTTAATTTGGGAATATGTGAGTCTATATATGAATGAAGCTCATATAAGTTTTTCATAATGTATAAATGTGCCTACATCACTTAAGCACATGGAATGAAAATTACCTTTAATACTTAAATCCCACTACTTTCAATGTCAACTATATTATATCAAGATATAGGTATACCAATAAGCTTCAATTCATTGAAAAATTAATTGCATAACTTAGTCTCATATTTCGATACAAATTTTTGAATAATAGAGACCTCTAGTCGATAAGTATTTTTTTCATATCCCTTCAAAATCATTACATATCTTTCCAAAGGATACATACATATTAATTAAACATACCCATATATTCTTATATCTTACACAAAATTAATCACAATATGAACCATTATATAAAAAAACATTGGTGTGAAATACATTTCTATTGGAAAAAGTATAAGAGAATCTTCATTATCCAACATTTCTAAAAAATTGTGACTAATGGATTTTCTACATGTGGATTTGAAATAATTACATACCCTGATGATAGTCTCTCTATCAGAAATATAAAATATTCCATGTAGTGTGGATAAAAGAAGTTATTTCATTAACACATGTCAGTCTAGATATTTCATACATATTAATTTATACTCATACAATGACACAATATTCATCACATTTTAAGAATATCAATAGGGTACTTTAATACGATAAAGATAGAAAAAAAATTCATGTACTCAAAAAAATTTATTGTCTGACAGGTCAGAGGTAAATATGTTATGCTCTTTTCATAATGGGAGATTACTATAATTATATTCCCATTGATATCAAGTCCAATATATCATTCAATCCATCTTTTGTCTTTCCATTTATTTAAAAAAATATTCCAATCAAACTCACATATATGTTTTTTTCAACAAGAATCACCTCGATGTTATGTTTTATCTATAAAATTTTCTAATACTGTAGTTAAAAATACATAGACTATTTCTTCAGGATATTTTTCTAAAGAAGAATCATTTCTTCATTCAAAAATGTTGAATCAAGATTTTTCACCATGCCAAAATATTCTTTAAATGGAAATGGTCATGGGGGAATATTTTATTCTTATAAACCTTTAAATAATTTTTTCAATCTAGGATAGGGATTATCAATTCAAAAAAATATTCAATATCCTATGAAAATTATCATTCATAAATTCTGAAATTGACAATATGAAGTCTCTTATCCAAAAATTGTACTTTCTTTTTATCCCTTAACACTATATCTAGATATATTTCCATATGTGGGAATGTCGTTTATAATGAACTTTATCATAGAACACAAATGAAAATACTCATTCTTATATGTTTAAAAAACATTTACACATATCACCAAAAAAGTATAAAATCATCTATCAATGGATAATGATACACATAATTATCTTTTCCCAACTATATTTGTCTAGAAATCATCATTTTCATTATAAAATATTATTTTTTTGATGAAATCTGTTGAGAAATGTTGTAAAATACAAAAAATATACCATTAACTATTTTGGATACTTAGGCTCTGATATGGATTAATACCATAGAAACACACTCCCATTCAAAGATATCTAACATTACTTCAAAAATAATGAAATGTTTTTTTAATTCATTCCACTTTGATTAATCTGTAGGGTGACTCAAGTTTCCATCAGATAGGCTCTCTTTTGAATTCCAGATTAACCCTTTTTCATCAATTGAATTTGACAATAGACTCTTCATATAAGGAAGTATTGCTAGGTACCAAATATCAGTAGTAGTAGATTTGATTATGGATCTGAGAATGAATCAACATTGATTTATTATAATTATATGAATTGAATATTTGAAGGAATTATTTTAATTAGCAAGAGGTTAGAATCCAGTACCTCAGAATTAATTTGAGTTGAATTTTACATCCACCTTATAGCATGATCTCTCACAGGTAGTATATTAAGATAAATATTCATATTCCCTCATATAAAACACAATATATTTTGGTAAAGAATGTCTTTTATACCCAATTACTATTATGAGTAATATTTTTTTAACCTCATAATTGGAATTGGGAAGGTTGTTCCTTCTAGAAGTAGCTCTTTTTAAAATCTCAATTAAATTATATAAACTTCAATCACACCTCCCATTTATTCTTCCTTGTTAATTAATATCAAAACTGTTAATAACATAATATATTTATTATATCATAGGAATATTGGATTCTCCTAATATCCTTATAGTCATTGAATAAATTCTATTCTTCGGTGGTTTCAACAACTAAATCAGGATTTAATTCTTTAATATGATCTTATACCTCATTATGAATATTTGAATCAACATTAGATGTTTAATTTTTAGTTCATTCACAAATAATGATACAACATCTATAATTAAGGATAAAACCATATGTAATGATATGACCCTTGATTTATCTAGAATTTAACTTTCCCAAATTCAAACACTTTACAGATGGATAGAATATGAAATATATGTTTTGATGATTTTGTTTAGAAAAATCCAAAAAACCATCAACACATTTTTTATATTCACTAGTGATTGTTCATAAATTTTCTAATTACGAACCGATTAGTGCATGATATCACAATATAATTGGTGAATATATTAAAACATATAAACATATATATATATATATATATATATATTAATGGATAAAGTTTAAACAAAAACATATACAATAAAAAAAATATTGATCTGATGGGTAATATCAACGATTACGAGGAAATAAATTAAAAAATATTTAATTAATGTTATTCATTTAGCGTGATGTGAGTCATGATGATGCAAAATTACATAATCTTATTAGAATCAAAAATGGAAAATATCATAGAAACAAATTTCAACTGATACACACACACATAAATATATATTTATATATATATCCATAAACATATAAAAACATTTTCCAAAATAAACATAATTAAACAATAACATTTAAAATAAATAATCAACTATATTCAAAAAATTGTATTAATAACTCACAATTATAACTAAATGAAAAATAGTTTATCTTAAAAAATTTAGAAATAAATTACAAAATTTGGGGTCAACAAGGAATCTTGACATGTAATCTAAATTTGTTACGATGAATCCATTGCATAGATAAACATTGCATGATCCAGTAAATATTTTTCTATAAACAATCAATAAATAAGAAAAAAAAATGAAACCATGATTGATGGTCAATAGGAAAATAGTTTCTAAAGATAAAATACATATGTGGATTTTCAATCAAAGTTAGAGGATGAAATAACGAGGGCCACTGATTGTGACATGATGATTAAAAGAATTAAAAATCAAGAGAACATGATGTTGAGGATCCTCAAATGGCTGTTAGAAACATCATGAGTCGAGATAAAAAGTGTTCTATATATCATAAAATGAGGGTTTATTAATACGATATTTATTTTAAAATGTTTTTGGCATCAAATTTTATAGAAACTGATGCAAATGTTTTTAAAAAAAATATATGTTCATTGGTTTTTAATGAATTCTAATACAAAAATAAAAATTGGTTTATCTTTCTACATATGATTCCCTAAAAAACCAACACAAAATATTATTTTGATAGATACTCTAGACATCATGTTTTAAAAAAATCAATGATAAATCTCTAATTTAGATCCTTTTCGAATCAGTTTTAAAAAAATTGATGGGAAAAAGTCCATGCAATCATGTTTTGTATAGGTTTATAAGAAATCAATGATATATTTTTGATGTAAATGCCACACATTCTACATGTGTTTCTTGGAAACAATAATTATATTGAGATCTTCAAATATCATTACTTATTCTTAAATTATATGTTTATAACTCAAGATCCCCTAGATGAATTCTTCTTCTAGTTGTCCAACATCCCCTTCACCATTATAAAATTTTCCACTATCTTTAATTATAATTCTAATTTCATTCATGAGATATTTTTTTACCTCAATAAATACAATAGGTTCTATTGTGAGTTAATACTCTCTATAAGAATCATCACCCATTTATTCTTCACTACATGAATATTCTTCTACTTTATTTGATTTTTTAATAAATGTTATATCCTTTTCTAATCTTCTTAGAAAGAATAGATTTCAGGTGAGATTGATTCAACTTTAATACTAACATACTCTTTTTATCTTCAGTTATATTTTTCTTATATTATTTTGATGACTTTTATTCTTTATAACTTTTGTTTCAATTATACTATTTAGCGTTTTCATTAGAATCATCTCGGTATTCTCAAAGAATCTTCATTTGGAAACTCATATTAAATCATAAAATTCCACCACACTCAAAAAAACATTGGAGGAATTTTTCATCCATACGTTCCTATTCTTATACGATGGTATTTAGAGATAGGATACATGATATTATTAGTTAACTCATCACACCATCATCATCTGAATCACAAGAATCACCGTATTCAACATCATATATTTTCATTTTTTCTCATGGATTTGAAATACATTTCATCATTAAACCTTCTTTTTGAACATTGGATCTGAAATCATTTCAAAATAAATAGTAATTTTTCACATTTCATCAAGAGATAAGTCATCCTTATCTTATAAATATGTTATTTTAGAATCAAACCAATTCAGAAAATTTCTCACACGTATCTTCATAATTGTAAAATTGTCTAGGATATATCTTAATCCTTTGATGTCACGAACAATTTTGTTTACTATAGTGATGTATTCATTAAAACTTTATTAATATATCATTCTATTTTCTTCATACTTTCTACACGAGATTTGTAGAAATTCATCATTATCTTTATCATTCACATTAAAAATACTTTCCATCTTGTCTCACATACTATTTGATGTATTGAGACCAAATATCATAAAATATTTTTTTTGTTATGGATATAGAGATATAATTTATATACATTCCACCAAAATATATATTTCTCTAATCAAAATATTTCATAGGAGAATCTTTCTCAATAGAAGGAAAACCAATATTTAGAGAAATAAAAAATTTCATTACAAGTGATATAAGATAATGAATCATCCTTGTTTATCATCCATATTAATATTTTACACCAAAGGTCTGAAATGTTCCATTGTTGAATGAATTGATATTTTCCTTGATAATAATTCAACAAGGGAACCTTCCCTTCCATACTAATTAACGATCCAATGGCTCAAGTAACAAATTATAAGGGTGTTTGAATAAATTGTTCACTTTTAGAAGCTGTAATACATTTAAAAACATAACTTTATAATCTGTTTAAATTTTATTTCAATATAATTTTATATTAAATATTGAGGCATGAAAAAGTTGGAATGCAATATAAGTACATGAGATTTACAAGGTTTGACCTTAGGGTGCGAACCTACAACCATTCCATTTTTACTCTTGTGGGCCTATAGAAATTCCCTATAATGAGGAAGTGATTATAAATTGTGACAACTTCCATTAAAACAATATATATATTAACATAATTATTATAAAAACTCAGAAAATTTAATAAATTTATGTTATAAGAAAATTTATCCCCAAAAAAAGAAAAATAATTTGACCATTCAGCTGCACTATAATACCTGATGATCCCTAGTCTGATGGCATTCGATTTTATAAACTCATTTAGATTGAATCAGTCTGGTTGATTCAATAATTTTCTTCCATAATAAATTTATTCCTGAACAAAGTTTTTATTTTTTCTCGATAACAAAACACATTCCACCCAAAACTTAGTCAGATATTCATCAGTTCGATTGAATCGGTATTATGAACCCATTTTGAAACTAAAAAACTCAAACTATACTCAATATAATCAGTGTGATATTCCTCAGTCTAGGTTGAAAACGTTCAGATGTTTGAACTTCTAATTAGGTCTCAATCTGAAAGGGAATCTGACTCATGAACACTTCAACACTCTTCCTTTTCCACACTTGTAAAAGTCCCAAAATTACAAATGAACTATGCTTCTATTTATATGAACCTCATAATGAACATTTTGGTAAAATGAAAAACATTTCCCACCAATATAAATTGAATAAATTTGAGAAAAAACTCATAAATAAAGACAAAGTTTGACTATTTCAACTCTGAATAACCCTTATAGAATATTCTTGCATCTTTTCTTTAATAATCTTCTCATACATCCTTATAGGTCTTCATCCTGATAGAACATCCTGACTTTCAGTCTGATGAAGCTTCCTCAACATCAGATTAATATAAATTCTTTAACATCATTCAAGTTTAACATACTCATATTTATTGTTACGTAACTTCATTATGATAGAACTTACTCAACTCATTGAAATTTATCTTTCTTCTTCGGCTCATTACGAGCTTACTTTCGTCATATACTTATTTCGATTTCACGTTCTTCCTCTAAAAATTATGATATGAATTAAATCTAGATCTCAATATAATATGATTATATTCCCCATATTATTAGCATTTGAATTTTCTCCTTAGAGTTGGTTAGATTGACACTCCCCCTCATAGATTGTCTAATTATCTTTCCTTCACAGATTAAATATGATGGAATTCACATAATGATGGAAATATAATTACAATGAAATTATCATTACAAATGAATTATAATTATTATTGAAACATCATTGAGTAACTTCTAATCTATTCAAATATCATCAGTTATAACTCTCTCATAAGTTTGAAAAATTCGTTTTAAGGTACCACTTGATACGATGAATAAATTTTCTTTGTTTTTAGAACCTATGTAATCTTTATGATTACTCCATTTCTTCCTAGCCAAAACTCAATATCATAGGTAGAACATATTCTCTCCCATTTTCATCATAACGAATGCATAATAAGTGATACATATAAATTATAATATTATATAACTATAATCTATTACAGCATCATTATTCCTGATTTTTAGAAAGCATCAAAAATTTGAACTTCTAACATCTCATTTTAAAAAAAACACCCTCTTGAAGATCATTCTGAATTACATTCTAAATATAATCTTATATTCTAACTAACACCAAGTCTGATGAATGTTTCACTTCATGCTAATTTATTTGAGACTGATTATTCATCTGATCAAAGACATCATATTTCTGACAGATTATACATTTGGTGTTTCTTAGTTCAAAAATATGATTTTAGAAACATGTGACTAGAAAATAGCATTCTTAATGATAAAAATATACTCTCACATTTTTTTTGGATCTATAAACTTATATAATTCTCATGAACAATCATTACAAGGGACTAGGCCTGATCTTAAATAAAAAAAATTCTTTTAAAAAAATGTATTGTTATTAATTAATACGAAACATTGTTAAAAATATTACAATGATAATCAATCATCTATGAGACTCACCAACATGAAATTTGTTCATAGGAACATTAAATGGTGGGGGATATTGTTTCTCAACATAATAATATTGAGGCTGATATATAAATAATATTTCTATTGAATTATATTCTCCACACCATTCTACATCAATATAGGACATTTTAAATCTCTTATAAGACAAATAAAAATAAATTTTTAATTAGTAAATTAATGACGATGTGTGTTCAAGGGGTGTAAAGGATAGTGTTAAAAACTGGAGTGACCAACATGATGAAAATGCAATTGAAACAAATGGGTTATAAAATTATAGGAAATAGGAATGGTAATGGTAAATTGATACCTCAACCAAATATTAATAATGAACTAATTAGTTTCTTATATACTTAAAATGAAATGGGGTGAGATGTTGTCCTAAATTTTAGAAATGGTTTCTAATGAATGATATTTCACTCACATTAATTTTTTATGAATTATATATTATTGATATTTTTTATATCACATGGTGGATTAATTTTCGTTCTAAAATCTATATTTTTAATACCTTGTAGGGTATGAAAGACCTAAAGAAAATATTGGGCCTCATGTAGCTTTTCAAACTACAGGACCAGGACTACTCCCATGTTATAATCCATGAACACCTTCTATTTCTGAAAAATAATCTATTATAAGATCTGGTAAAGCTCATTTATAAGTTATTATAAGGCGATGAATACTAAAGAGAGTTTCAAGGGAATGCATTATCAGTGCTCACAAAAAGAACTGACAAAGGGCCCATTTAACAACACTATAAATGTACCGATAAAGGGGGACATTTTTAGTCCAAAAAATAATGATAATGGTTGCGTTGTTAAATGGGGAATTTTTTTTGAACCTCTCTGAGCCCCATCCCCCCCAATCAGTGCTTCCCTCGATCCCATTATCAGCGCTTCCACAACACCTTCATCAGTTCTTTTTGAAATTCGAGCCTCCTCCTCATGCTGGGATTTGATACTTATACCCTTCCTTCAAAAACAAACACCTTTACCACTACACAATGATGTTTTATTATATTTTTTTTATATTTATCTATATTCATATATATATATATATATATATTTACTCATACATTTATACGTATTATTAAATACATCTATAAAATACATGTTTGAGTGTGCGTGACATAAATTATTAAATATATTTAATTTATTATATATTATATATTATATATTATATATTTTATTAATTTACATGTACTAAAATTATAAAAAAATATATGTGTTTGTTAATATTCACATATATTTATATATGAAAATTATATATATATATATGTGTGTATATATATATATATATATATTATTCAAATATTTTTATAATTAATATAATGGAATGATATTGAATTAAATAAATTTGGGAAAATGAATTTATTTACCTATATTGCATTTAAAATTGATAAATTTTAACATTTAATAAAATTAATAAAAAATATTTATTTTATATATTAAAAAATTCAACTTTACGTAAATATGATGATATCTATACTTATAAAAGTGATTTATTATAAGTAAATATAAGAAAATATTTATATTTGCAACGATAAATAAATCTAAATTATGAAAACTATAAAATTTCAATACCATATTGTCAATATGAATATAATCTCTAATAATGGATGAGTATTCTTTAGGGTTACATGATTGATAACATTTATTATTCTTTGAAAAAACCTCAATCTATGGTTGAGAAAATTTAGTTTTATAGTAGTTTTATGTTAACCATTCAAGTTAAATAATTCCAACCATAAATTTGTTGAACATAAAATCAATATCATATATAAATCCTTATATTTTATAAATGAACAATTTAATATCATCTAAACATAAATTTATAAACAAAATATATTGATTTCAATTTTTATAATATTTCTCATAAGTTATTTAATGTAATAGATTATTAAATAAATAAAAATATATATTTTGGTTATTTTATTAGTGTTTACATACTAAAATCAGTAATCAAAACCCGCAAAAGAATCGTTTCTTATCCAGTAAAATTTTTACAAACCAGTACTAATTTTAGTATAATATTTATGTTACTTTTTTTTTGGTTTTTTGATATTGGGTTTTTAACCACCTATTTTCCCACTCCTAAGTAGCGTTCTAGATTAGGGGAAAGCAATACAAAAAAACATATCAATTTATGAGTGGTTAGAAAAAAAAAAGAAAAATACTACAATTATAAATAGAAATGGATAATTGTTTTATAAATGTTCATATGAATCAAATTATTGATTATTGAATTATATCCGACATTAAATATTAGATAAGATTCAAATATTCTCAAAATCCATTATAGGATGTTCAATTAAAATACAACAAAAATATTAAATTCTACATCTTCTATAGACATGATTAATATATTCATTACAATAACTCAAAATTAGGGATGTTTACTCCTCAAGTACGCATGAACATTAGGACACGTGAATCATAACATGTTTTATTCCTTAAAACCTGAATCTATTTATAACCTATTTATTTCAAAACTCATCATTTTAATACAATTATATTATATTTTGAAATTTAATTTTAACTACAAAAACATTTTTAATTAAGTATATGTTAATTACTTTTAATTTTAAATTTTTTAAATAAATCTAAAATAAAATATAAATAAAAAGAAAAAATATTTCTTAATTTAATTATCAGTTTAAAATTAATCATGATTTAATTAATAAATAATTAATTTAATCCAATTAAAATTGAGAATACATTTATCAACTTAATATGAATAATAATCAAAATATATAAACAAACTCAATAAATTTTCAATATTTTAATATCCAAGTAATAAATCAAAAATAATAAAATACATATGGTTGGATACCTATTTATTAATTATTTTTATAAATAAATTATTTTAATATATATAATTTAAAACTTATAAAGGATGTTTGGAAGGTTTGGTTTGGTAAATGCAAAAAAATAGAAAACAATTGGACAATGTGAGTTTATAAGGGTGACTTGCTGATGTCGAATGGGTTGTCGTTGGGTCTGAGGGTTGGATGACTATGTCCAATTTGATTTAGTGTATCATGGTTAATGGTTTAAAGCATGTGCATTAGGGTACGTTTGTCATTAGGTTTATTGCATCCATATAATGGGTTATCTTTTTCAACAAGAATAAGGCGTTTTGATTATTTATTTCAATAAAAAAGGGATAATTCACCAATGAACGATAAAAAACCAATTATAATATAATATCCTGAGTTTATTTTATTGTAAACCCAATTATTTTACAATATAAAACAGATATTTGTATATAAAAAATGTTTTAAACAATTTAATAAAATAAAGAATAATATATATTTTTTATAAAAATTGATATTACTAATTTTAGTAATATTCATAATTTTTCATTAATATTTTCATATAAATGGAATAATTTTAAACATATAAGAAATATTTATTTTTTTGAAAAATTAAATTATTAGATTTTCATTAACAAGATGACTCATCACAATATTTTTTTAATGAAAACACTTTTATTATTAAATAAGAAAATAAAAAATATATGTTTGGAAATATATATATATATATATATAAATTAATTCATTGTGAAACAATAATAGTTTCTTTTTTTATACAATAACAAATTTTTTTATGACATTATAAAATAATTTGAAGAATAACATTTATTCTAGTGGAATTTTTACTAGAATTTCTAGTGGAATTTTTACTAGAATCTACCATTGAAGATCCAACTAAAACATTAAAGTGGATGTTGAAATTACTATAGGGATGTTCTAATAGAGTTTTAACTTGGGTTTTGAGTGGAAGTTTCTTTGAAATTACAAATGGATGTTTTAGTGAAGAAACCCATAACAGTTTTACTGAAATACTCCAGTGGAAGTATCTAATGAATTTATAATGAACTTTTCACTCCAATTTCCACTAAATGTTTCAAATAAAACTTTTATGTTGAATTAGAAGGTTCTATTAAAATCTTAAATTATATGTTTTCTCTAGAATTTTTTATCATTACATTATATTAAAATGTTACACTAGAAGTTTGCAGGGAATGTTGACACTGAGATTTTCCAGTGAATGTTCATATAAGAATTCTCTTAAGGATGTTTCAACTAGAATTATATTTATGAAGTTATACATTACATTGAAATGTTTTATTTTAGATATCACACTTTTCAGTATAATGATTCATAAATATATCTCTCATGTAGTTTTTTAATCAATGTAATATTTCATGGAATATTTAGTCAAAAATGGAATATTTTACTATGATATTTTTTGGTATTTTTATGTATTTTCTATCTAACCATTGAATAAAAATTTTTTATATAAATTCTCAATGAATATTTTCATTATAAAATTCTAGTAGTTTTTTTGAAGTGTATTTTGATATAAATTTCCCATTAATTAACTAATAATTAAATAAATTATGGCCTAGAAAATTATATAACAAAATATTAATATGTTACGTTATGTTAAAACCAATAAAAAATTGTCTATGAGTTAAATGTATTAAATTAGGTTTATAATATTTATTTATTGTTTTTTGGGAATCAATATCAATACATTAATACTCCTAGTTGATGGAATAGAATGGGGTGGTATCATGATGGTTGAAACCACAATAAATATTAAGTTCCCTTCACTTAGCCGATTAAGGGAACATATACCATATTCACCCCCCATGCAGATTGTAGCCACAACTGATAAATTGATTATTTATGATGAGGAATTTGTGATGGGATCCCATTAAAAATAAATATTTGTGATGTGGTCCCATCATAAATACTTTGTTGCCAAAAATAGTGTCGTGAAAGGGTTTTTTTATAACATCATGTCGCAAAATACAATCTTCTGCAACCGACCACCCACTATAAAAAAAAAATTTAGCCAAATTATATAAACATGTATTTATTATTTTCCAAGTGACATATCATTAAAATTATATAAAGTGGGACAACATGCCGTCAAAAATGATTTAAAAAAAATAAAAAAACAGAAAATATTAAAAAATATAATTTTTTTTATAAAACTAGAAACATATTAAATAAAAATGATAATACACCAAATATTTATATTCAAATGATAACATAATAAATGTTAATATATCTTTGGAGGGGGTGGGGAGGGGTATGGTAATCTAGAAGTGGAGGTGATGAGAACTCCATCCCAATACTAGGAGCCAACGGTCAAATTTACTCTGTCATTTGATCATGATGCTTATGGTGCTGTCATCACATCTCTTTCTGCATCTTCTCATTAGGGCTGGATAATAGGTGATCCCCACAAGCCGGTGGGCATGAGAAATTCTTCGATCGGGAATAAAACCACTCAACCCCCACCGGTCCCCGCCCTAATTTTACTTCTCTCCACTACTGATCATACAACATTTCTGGCCTCACCCCAAAGCCCTTGATACCTCCTAGACTAACCTGAATTCCATTTCTGATCTCTCCCTGTTGATGCCCATGTGCGTTCTTGGTCTCATCTTGACACCCTACCCAAATCACCTTACTAATCTCCTTTTATCTAGGTGTTCATTTATCTATCCTTCCATTTTTCATTTATTCTTCCCTGATATCTTTTCTATTTTTTTCTATTTTTTGGATTTATAAGATTATGTTAATTTGAGTCATTTTTAGTAGCAAATAATTAGTTTAGTAGTAATTTGATAAATAAATATGTCAGGATGGTTTGTCAGATAATATGAAAACATGTTTTTTTGTAAATAATTTTTTTCATATTGTCTGATATGATAATCCCATGGGGGATTTCTTATTATAGATATTATTGATTTAGTCATCCTTGTGATCCTGATAGTCTAAAATTATAATGTTTTTGGAGTTTCAGTAAGATTTTAGTTGCGTTTATAGGATGTCTTCCCTCTATCCTTATGATCAGACCTACTACTAATGGTGTTGATTGAGCTCTCATTCTATCTATGCATGACTAGTGTAACCCAAATAAATGCTCCCAACCACTCCTCATAGTATGAGGCCATTGATGATGACTCTCCACTATATACCTTTTAGTTATATGCTCATCATGTAGTAGTTCCATAAGAACATTGAGGCGTTAATCGTTAACTACTACCAACCACCCTTCCCATGTTAGAGTCATATTTAATCACCTCCAACCATGTTACAATATAAAATATTGCCACACCAGTGGCCTGAATCTCTATATCGATCTAACTCTCATCCAGTGATTGAGAATATTTTTCCTCATATGACTTATTCAATTGAAATTTAAAATTAAAATAGCTAAAATATTATTTCGAAGAAATATTAAAACACAAAAAATTATACAGGGAACAATGTGATGCTGGAAACCATCAGTAATCTATCATGTGACAAGATCACTATACATACTCTTACGAACATTTAACTCTGTATTATATTTATTTTTAACTTCCTATATGAGTATAAAATAAATAGTGTATGTTTAAAATTATTTGAATTATTAAAAAGTATATACCACATGTCATTGAAGAGTATGGAATGAATGACTTCCATCACATTGTGTCACATCCTACCTCCCCCCTATTCTACCGAACTAACAAGGACCTCCTCTAAAAACTATCTCTCATTTGGTATGATAATAATCCAAACCAAACATGAGATGAGATGTAATCTGGTTGTTGGGTACAAATAGATTGATCATAATCCATGACTCTAACTTATTTCATAGGTCTCCTAATCAAATTTTCCATATATCAATCACAATGATCAAACATAATGACCTCCCATGACTACCAAAAAGATTTCCACATGCGATCATCAATGAGATACCATCAGACCACAAAATAATTATTAATATAATGTTAATAATAAATAATTTTCAAAATAAATATTATTTATTTATGTACAATCCAATGATCAAAAAATAGGTTTCTAACACCAATGAGAATATGATCCCACATCAACCATGATTTATAAATGTATTACTACAAAATAGAACTCCCTTTTTAAATGAGTGATGTGTAATGCTTTGAAAAAATCATAAAAATAATCAAGCAGTTACTACATAAATAAATTAACGAATAGTGATGAAATATAACTAAAATACGCAATTGAACATATCTCTCCATGTGTGTATCAGACTCAATTCATGTATGTCTCTCATGAATAGGGATATGAATCATAAATCTCACAATCCTCTGTCTCCTCTGAGTCAATGATTACCCACTAGGAACCTGAGGGTTAGATGATAATGCATCAAGCTCATCACCTGGTAGTACGATCTCCCCGAGCCTACGAAATATAACATCATAAGTCATTTCATCCACCTGAAACATGAAAAGATTGTTAGCAGAAAAAAATTGATAATGATGGATACATATATATATATATGTTGACTATAAATACAAAGTGATTGACTCATTCTTCATCTTCATACTCATATTTATTTATGTAGGATTGAATATCTACTTCCCCCTCCTTAGTATCATCATTTCCCATAGCAGTTGTTTCTTCATTATCACATGTTATTCTAAATTCATTTGTTACATCATCCACATCATCACCACCATCTACCTATATCCATAGGGTGTCATAATAATTATTTGGTTCTATTACTTAAAAGTATATATTCACATTTTACTCTTGGATATTTCCATTTTATAACACTTCAACAGAACCACATTCACTTTTTATAAATCATTTTTCATGTGATATCATTTTTATATTGATCGCCCCAATAAAATAACTCACTAGAAGCATCACAATAATGTGCATAATTTAATTTTTGTGCATGATGGGATAATAAAAATGGTTCATTTACAATATAAAATATTCTATATTTTACATAAACTATTCCATGTTGAAGATGGACATGAATGACTCTATGAGTATCAAACAAATGTAATTTAAACATCATTAAATAATATTGTCCTCGATCAGAAATCTCAATTATTTTATCCCAAATTACATAAAAGTCAACATCAATTTCTATATGATGGGATCCTCTAAAAATCACCACTATTCACTGATTTTTTGACTGACCTTATGCACATGTATGAAATCAAAAACCATTCACCACTTAGGAATTTTATGATATAACCATTTTGGATGGTGGGTTACTCAATTCAAACCATTGATTATAAATATTATCAACATGATGAAAAATATAAGAAATAGAAAAATAATTAGTAATATAAAAAATAATAAATTGATTTCACATGTTAAAAAAAACTACATTACCAATCCTTGAAAATAGAAGTAAAAATTACATTGTTGGCGTTCTTTAATAGAAGTAGTTTCAATTTACCGATATTTGTTTTATATTATCATCATATAATCAACAAGTAATTTATTATTTATTTATATCATTTAAATGTATTAAGGATTATTTTGTAGCAGCACTAAAAATACAAATAATGTCACTTCATCACAATTGAGAAGAACTTATGTATGACCCATACTATGTCCATTATCTGAAATTCATGATTCATGAACTCTGCTAAATATAATATTAGGATGATTAAAAAATGATAATTGAATGTTCGGTGCATCATCAAAATTTCACTCATTATGTCCCATTATAGTTTTTGTAGGATATTCAGTTTTGAAATAATGGTAGTACAAAAAAATCAATTCCCGCCTATATATAAGCTTATAATTTTGACCCTTCCACTAATTATTAGATATGTACCTTTCCGTTCAGTAATTGCAAACATATCTCATATGGATAGTTCCATTAAATCTATGTCGTCCATTTACATTTTTCTTCATGTGAAAAATGTTATATTATTTGTTGTAATGAATCAAAGAAATATGCCAATTTTTCCTCTATATTATATAAAAGTTAAAGAACATATTCTTACAGTCTACAATGTGGATCATAGTTTTTTAACACCGCAAATACGTCTCAAAAAATATGATAAAATTGTTAGTTCATTGGAAATGAAATAAGTCGACAAACCTCTAAATCTAACCTAAATGAATCATTCTAATATAACAAGACAAACATGAATAAAAAATATATTAATATCACTCTATCAGACACATATAGATAAATTGATAATGTAACCATATGGTAGTCTCAACTCCACAATTCACTGAGAAAATAAGATACTATATTCTTTGGCAATTTTATAATAATTAATTTGCATCATTAAATACTATGATATTTCATATTAAAAAAATTAATGTTCTAGTCTCTAACCAATTAAGGCATGATCTAACCATGCCTTTATCTTTGGTCATACTACAAATATATACAAATTACCACTAATTTTCAATAATGAACCCTAATATTTAATTAGTACAACAAACTATTGTTATTATTTTTCTATGTAGTGAAAATTATCACTAATTATGAAAATTATTCTTTAGTTATATCTAATTTTTAGTAATTACTAATATTTTTTACGAATCACCTCTAAATTTGAGTGTTTAAAAAAAATTCTGAAATTTATTAGTAATGAAAAACAATTATTACAAAATAAAATTAATAATGGCTAATTATAGCTAAATAGTACTAGTTATAACTTATTATTAAAAATTATGGATAATTTTTAATAATTACAACTAATTTTTACTAAGTGATTCTTCTATTAACTTTGTAGAGGTCATCATTACCGATCGCCACTAATTACTGCTAATTATTTATAATAATGTATTATTTTTACTAGGTTACATATATATTTAAAAATTACTACTAATCTATATTATGTATCGCAAAATAGTGGTAATTTTTACTAAATATCGATCATATTTTGAAATGTCAACTTGTTTTTATAATTTTTTTTCATTTTTTGTTGTTTTAATAGTTCTTTTTTGTAATTACATCAAATATTTATTAATTACAACAATTATTTGGTAACTAGAAATAATTTTTTATGTTTACAGCTAATTGATAGTAATTTTTGACAATTATTACAATGTATTTCAAATTTTATTATGTACAACTTATTATCAATACATTTTAGTAATTACTGATAATTTTAACTAATTACCATTATTATTTACTGTGTAATTATAATTTTTAATAATTATATGTAATTACTAGTTATTTACACTAAGCACTACTAATTGACGGTAAATTTTACTATGTACTTTTTATTACTGCTAATTTTTAATAGTTATAACTCATATTTAGTAATTACTTCTATATATTAACAAATCCCTCTAATTATAGCTATTTTTTACTAATTAGTACTTATTATTGTTAATTGATACTAATTATTACTTTTTACTACTAATTTTCATTATTTATTGAAATTTTTTTTGTAAATATTTCTAATTTATAATAATTACGGTCAATTTCTAATAATTACCGGAAATATATAATAGTTTCTATTAATTTTTAATAATTGGTACTAATTAATAATAATTATCACCAATTATTATTTATAAAATCTATAAATTATTACTACGTTCTCTTAATTCCTTCTCATTTCCAATAATTATGACTACTTATTGTTTGTTAGCGACAAATTTTAGTAATTACTTGTTTTTTAATCTAATGATCACTAATTTCTAATAATTTCAATTAGTTCGAAATAATCAACATTAATTTCAGATAATTCGAACTATATAATAAAAATTTATACTAATTAATTCTAATTAAAAATAGTAATTAATAATTTAAACTATATAATTTTAATTAAAAATAAATACTATTTCATAAAACTAATGACTGAAAAATAAAAATATGTAATTATAATTAAATATAATTAATTCTATTTAATGATAATTTTTTATAATATAAGATAATATAAATTAATAAAAAACATAAAACATTAAATAAATACCATAAAAATAAATCTTTTAGTAGATACAAAGCCTACAACTTCCATACTGGTAAAATTTAAAACATTGAAAATATAAAGAAGGAGAATATTCTAGTAGAGGAGATATCACATCAAAGGAGAATATAATGAAAAAAATTCATGTGGTTAGGGGTATATATAGGGTGGGTAATTTGTGATGGGGTTCCCTTTACAAATAGAATTACATGTAATAGGTTCTGCTAAAATTAGTACCAATAATTAATAATTACAATGAATATAAAAAAGAAATTTCCAATGGGTCCTTTTGAAAATTGTCTTTTCCATATTTTTTATCTATGATGGGGGTTAATTCCATTCATTAATAACTATAATAATGAAAGTTATTTGTGACAAGAATCAAATCTCATTAAAAATACTATTCCAGAGGTTTAGCGTGTATTATGCGCCAAAGGTGTCTGTGACAGGAAAACATTCAATGTTGAAAATAATGTTTAGAGGAATATTTTTGACAAGATTTGTTTATCATCACTAATAGTTCTTATCAAAGGTATATTTTCCATGGTAAATGGGCATGTCGCAAATATCCCATCATAAAACCCACTTCTCCCATATTCAAAAGTCATTTATGTTTTTACTCCACCATATCCTACATTTATCAATGTATGGTGGTATGTAATAGGTTATTTTCATTAAATAAAAGTACAGATCCCGAAATTTATTTATTCTATATGTTTTTAGCCTTTGGTTTCATATCGATTTATACCATTTCCCTATATTAAAACATAATTAGTTTTGTTTTAGAAAAAACACTTTCGTATTATCAGTTTAAGAAATAACATATCAATTTTTTGTTTTCAAAATTTTAATTTCCTCAACATTAGTTATTAAAGATGTTTTCATCATCTCTAATTCTTTAGTCATTATTTTTTAAAAAAATTTTGTTAAAAGTTTTTCTCTTACAACATTCATAATAAAAAATGACATTTTCATTAAAATCACATTAAATAATATATTCACTTGTTTCAATTTCACTAATTAAACGATATTTATACATCATTAATTTTCATTTGGGAAAATAGTAATTTAATTATGAATTTTAAAATTTATTAAATAATATTAAATTACATATGAACAGTATAATAAAATTTACCCCACATGAATTTTTTATTATATTTTCATTTTATTATATATTAAATTAAATTTTTATTATGTTCTCATTGGTTTTATAAATATTATGAACTTACTATTTTTATCATATAGTTTTTTTACTTGTCAAATTATTATTCATGGATTTATCAGTTAATGTAATATTTTACAATGTTGTGATTTTTTGTAAAAAGTATAAAAAAATAGACTTTTCTGTAGCATTCGAAATTAAAAATAAATTTACATGTTCCTTAAATAGTATTGAACAATAGATGAAGAATATAATAAATTTTATCCCATGAGAATATTTAAAATATTCTCATAAGATGATATATTAATATTAATTTTCTTATTTTTTCATCATGTATTATCATTGTTAATGGTTTAATACTTTCTCATAAGGTTTTTTGCGTTATCAAATTAGTAGTCAGTTGATTTATTAATTAGTATACAACTTGATACTTCATAATTAATATCATGATTCAATAAAATTTTAATATTTACCCACGAGCAATATTATATTTTTTATAATCATGTTAACAAAATTTGATATTTATGTTTTGTGAATTTGATTAATAATCATGTACTTTATTCTCAGATATATCATCTTGTTTTTCTAAAATTTAGTGTGACATTCCTATATAAAAGGTTGACACCAATAAAATTTTGTAGAATATTACATTTCATCTGGTCTGAATGGACTTTACTTTTTCCATCTAGAAATAAGAACCACCAATAGTTAATAATGATATTATGATAAATGTTACAAAATTTTATGAACATTGGGAGCGGTCGAAATCTCTTATAATGATGTTCATAAAAACTAAATTATGTACTATCATTTTCTGTTCATTCAATGAGCATAATATTGTTCATAACTTGATGAAATCTATAGACGTTCTGGTCATGTCATCAGATAAACCATTAGTAATCACATTATTAATGTAGATATCATCTATAAGACTCAATACCATGAAAGGTTTTCATGAGCACATCTTCTATGTGATGGATATTGCAGCTCAACAAAATAATCTTATATTCGATATATCTATGTTGTTCCTAGTCAATTACATTATCAACTCTCTTACAAATCAATATTAACCATTTGAATTATATTATTTCATGTATAAAGATAAAAGGTCAGTTAATTAATATTTGACTATATGTTTTCTGTGGGAGGAAAGGATTTTATTTGAAATGGTAGAAACCAACATATAGATAATTAACAAAAAAAAGGGATAAAAATTTCAATACAAAAAGAAGTGGAAAAATATTTCTACCTAAACCTAATATTAATAAGGGTCTCATTTATTTCATATATGCATTAAAAGGGAATTTAATGAAAGTATAACCTAAATTATATAAATGGTTTTAAAATAAAGGCATTTCATTCTCATTGGGTTTTTTATGAATCAAATATTTTTGATAAAAATTATAGCACATCATGGATTATTTTTGGATCTATAATAAATAATTTTAATACCGTTTAGGGAATGAAAAACTTGAGGAATCTTGTGGAAAGTGATTCTAGATTGTATTTAAGAAACAAGATGGTCTCACATGTGGAAGGAATGGTGAGAGGATTTTTCACGTTATACACTGGGTTTAGTTTTCTTTATTAAAAGTCATTTTAAATTCCATATTCCTAGAAAAACATGAATTAAGTTTCCAAACATGTACCAATGTGTTTTACATTTAGTTTTTTTAAAACTAATATTTATTGAAATAAAGAAATGATTTTATTAGATGTAGTGCATTAAAAGATGGTCTTTTACCCATTCATTTGATAATTAAAATTGATAATGATAGCATGGATGATCATATTGGTATTAAAATATGTGTTCTATATGAAAATTATTATATTTTATAAAACTATACATTAGGTAATATCGCAAAATAACGGATTCAAAGATCAGTTCATGGTTGTGTACCTAATAATTTTGATTTCACTTATTTTGACACCTATGATTATTATATTATTAGAAAGCAAACAAATATATCAATGAAAGGTGAAAATAGAATCACATAAATATTATATTCCAGACATACAGTAATATATAGCTCAAACATGGATTTACATAACCATGAATTCTTCATTATATTCATTTATGACTACTCATGATATATGTATCTCTATTTTATTGATAATAAAAAGGAAGAAATTGCTTCTATTACAAATTTTAAAGACAAATAAGATATATAAGGTAAAAAAAATTATGATCATGTGGTCAGATCATGGAGTAAAATATTAAGGGTCATTCACTAAAGATAGACAATTTCTTAGTCCTTTCACAAGGTTTCATCATGAAAATGGAATTATTTAACAATAAACTAATCCAGGTTCACCAGAAAAAAATAGTGAAGCTGAAATAATAAACCGGAAATTTTTGTACATGGTATGAAGTATGATGGGTAACATTATGGAACCTAAATTATTTTATATTGATTCAATTAAAGTGACATCATACATTTAGAATTGTGTTCAAAAAAGGTTGTTCCCAAAACAAATTTTGTATTGTTTAATGGTTGGAAACTGAGTTTGTGGCATGAACACATTTGGGGATGTCCATTAGAAGTACATTTTTTTAAAACATAGGAATGGAAGATAGATCCTATGAAAATTAGTGGATACTTCATTGGATATTATGAATGGTATAAATTATATCTTCTTTATTTCCATCATTGAGTACTTGAATTGTGGAATCATTAAAAAACATTTCATGAAAATGAACTAATTAGTGGTAATGATCATATAAAAACTAATTCCAACAAAGACTAATCCGAAGTTCAAACCTCTATATAATGTGATAAATGTCCTATTTTTCATTAAAACCAAATTTTCTATCAAATATAATTCCACAAATGGATGATAATCATCTTTTATAACAAATTGTTTGAAATTATAAAGTCATGAACAAGAAGTGGAATTAAAAACTTCTCATGAAAATAATAGTTAAAAATGAGAATATCTTCAAGTATGTTAAATCCATCAATTTCAAATCATTATATTGAGTGTCTACAAGAATCATAGGGAAATATTGGATCTGAAAATTATCCTAAAATATTTTCACAAGTTACGAGTTGTAAAGAGTCAAATATATGATATGATTCTATGATATAATAGTAGAAATGTTTGATGAGTTATTGTGCTTGGGAACTTAAGGAATTTCTAATTGATTTAAAACCTATTTTGTGTAAATGTTTGTTTCAAACAAAGAAAAACTTATTATAAAACATTGATAAATATAAGTCCCAAATTGTTACTAAATTGTTCACATAAATGGAAGGGATTTATTATACTAATACATTTTCTTGAGTATCAAAATGTCTTACTTATTTATTATATTGGCATTAGTATCTCATTTTGACTTCTAATTACAACAAATGGATGTGAAAATTGATATTTAAATTGTAATCTATATGAGGATGATTACATGAAATGACATGAAATATTCTCTTCAAGAAATGTAAATAATTTCGATTTCAATCTCAAAATGTCTATCTTTGGTTTAAAACTAGTATCTGGATAGTGGTATTTATGATTTTATGATGTAATTAATTCATCTAGTTTCTAATAAAACATCATGGATCATTTTATATACCAAAGGGTCAGTGGGATTAAAATTTGGTTTCTTATTTTTTTTGTAAATGAAATTTCACTAGTCAGTATTGATAAGGGCTTCAAATATGAGGTTACACATATTCTTTAAAAAATATATGACATGAAAGATATGGGTTAGGCATCCTATTTCATTTTATTAATGATTTATAGGTATATTTCATGATACCTTCTAGTATTTTCTCAAGAAACCTATTACAAAAGTCTTAGAGAGGTTTTGTATAATATATTATACACCAAGTACTGTACACATTGTTAAGGGTGATAAAATCATCTTGAACCAAAACCCTAAAAATGGTTTTGAATGATAAAAAATGGAATCCATCCTATTTTCTTGATTCAACTAATGGATGTTTAACATATTCTCTTGATTCCATGTGAAATGAAATTACATTTATAACATGAATATTATGGTGATATCAGTTTAATATTGGTATAGACCACTATAATGCTGTGAAGACGTTTTTGAGATAAATTAAGGGGACTATATACTTCGATACATACATTGTTTGTTGTTTTTATTTAATGAATTAAAATTTAGAGTGCTAATTTATTCTATGTAGTAGAGTAGTGTGTCAAAAAACGCAAATAGAGTGTTATGGATTCTATTTCTAGGATATTGATTTCATATTGTTAAAATACACCTCATATCTTTATGGAAATGAATTACAAATTTTTGAGTAAATCAAAGCACATCAACATTAATTACATTTACCTAAGGGAAATTTTTATGGATAAAAACGTGGTTATTCAATATATAATCACATGATAAATGATTGCAGATCCCTTAACAAAAGACATGCCTCTATTTAAATTCAGTACACTATGTATCATGCAAAGGAATTTTTTCTACTTTTAAAATTTTTTAAATAATAAATATGAAATTTGACACCTTATATATTATATTAGTTCTTTATTTTATTTTTTTTGTATACTCTCATTACTGGAGAAATATATATTTTTTGATTATTAGAATAAACCATAGGGTTAAGGCTTGTTCTCATAGAGCATAAACCATGTGGTTAAGGTGTATTTATAGATTTATTTATGTTACATGATATGTTGTGATACATGAAAGGGGATAGTCACTGTATATAGGAAACACCACTATGATTCATGTGTCATTATTTTTTCTAAAGAGATATATGGAATTCATTATGAGTAATTGTTTTCGACCAAGTTGGAGAATGCAATAAAAGTTCCATCAATTAATTAATAATGTAATAAACTATGGTTTAATAAATTAGATCATAAAATATTATTACGATACATTACATTAAATAAAATAAACTATTTCCTATTCATTTAATGTATTAATTTCAATATATAATATTTATTTATTTATTATTTGAGGGAAATCAAGATCCATGTGCTGATACTCATTTTTGTTGGATAAAATTGACATGGTTCTTGAATGTAGAACCCGATATGAACACTAAACCCTCTATAATGAGTGTATTAAGAGAATTTACAACTTATACATCCCCAATGTCTAATCTAAGAGAAATTATACTTTTTATTCAGCAATTTCCAACTTTTTATCTTGGTTACAGATGAGTGAAATTCTATTTACATTAAATAAATTTATTGATCCTAGTATTTAAATAATGTGTACAATTTCAGAAGGATTTTTCTTTTTTAAAATATTTTTAAGAATCTAACATTATTATATATATATATACAATATTTTTATGTCATTAAGAATTATTAATTATTTATAAATATATTAAAATAATTTTTAAATGAATAAATTTTTTTACTTTTTTATATCAATTTCTAAATTATTATTTTGAATGTATTTTTTTCTATTTTTTTGAATTGAGTTTAAATTATTATTTCATACATATAAATACATGTCATGAACCAACCTTGATAAAGAGCTTAAAGGGTACATGAATCCTTTCAAAAATGGCTTGATGGTAATTCTCAATACGCATGAGATGGAGACTAGTCTCTACACATCAAAACATGATTTTAATGAAATTTCAATGCCCCGAATTATGATGCATTCAAATGAACATTTCTCTAATAAAAGGTATATGAATGAGAATTTATCAAAATAAGCATGAATAAACCGTTCAATAAAAATTGGAGTGGATAAACATTTCATAATAACATGGCATGTAATAATCATTTTAAGTTATATCCCCATGGTCATAATGCCTGTTGTTAGCAAGATCAAGGATCAAGGATCCTCACACATCTTGGTGAAATGCATATCTGAGTGTGAATAAAACTATAGTTCTTAGTCATTATGGTAAGTGAGAACACCCCTAAGGAATGAAATCCCTAACCACGTCATGTTTGTATGATTATTATCATCAATCCACTGTTGTGGATTACCTACCTAACTACCCTTTCACTCATGTGATTCCTTGAAATCAATATTAAATGGTTCTAGAATATATTTAAAGAAGTCAAAAATCATTTCAAATAATAATTTAATGTTTTCCCCATGTTAATGTTTTAAAACATTTCTTTTTATTTTAAAAATACATAAAATGGTTTTCTAAAAACTCATGTTTCTTCATTTCAAATCATTTCATGCTTTTAATCCAATGAAATTCATTTTGAAATTCATTCATATTTAATCAAGATCATTTCATTAATAAATCTATAAATATTATGAAATGAAATTTTCAAAGGAATTAATTACACACACATGTACACTACACCATTTATAATCATTCATCAGGAGAATAATGTCAAGGTTTAGAAATTTATTCGAACAAACTACTGGGAACAATGATAAATCAACGATTTGGAACCATTGGTATAGACCCTAAAACTGTTGGCATAACCATTAAATATTATTTTAGAGATCATTGGGTGATTTTCTACCAGTATAAACCTATAATAATGGTTTGAAGAAACTTATAGTATAGGTCTTCTATTGAAATAAAACCTTTCTCTAGGCAGTAATCGCAAAACCTCTAGCTTATATTCTAAAAATATTACTAGTAACCCAAAACATGTTTTGTATTCGTATATATATATATGTATATATGTATATATGTATATATGTATATATATGATATAAAACATTATTCAAATAAATGTATGTCTTATTATTATCATTATGTTTAAATAATGACACCTCCTATACAGACAGTTTACCGAAACCGTTTTCATAGGTGTCCAAAATCAACACTTATAATAACGGTTTGACAAAAACGTTGATATACATGTCCATAATTGATTCCTATAATAGATGTTTTGGATAACCATTGGTATAAGTGTGCATAATTAATACCTATACCAGTAATTTGATCAATTGAGTATTATTGGTGTTCAAAAAAAGTCCTTATATAAACTATTTTGTCAAACTGTAGGTATAGGTTCTATAAACCATACCTATACCAACAGATTTCCAAAACCATTGGTATAAGTTACATATAATAACTTTTCAATCCATTTGTATAAAACCATTAGTATAGTTTAGCTTTTCAGTGGTATATACCCTATATCCATATAGAGTGAGAGACATCATGTTGCAACACTCGGGATCATGTGTGAGTTTCAATGGAAACACTCCAATAATACAACATGGTGTTTAATGCTTATTGACCATATAGTATCATAAGTGTGAGATGTTATAATCAACACCCATTGTAAGAGAGTGTGATGTCATCATGCTCATCAAAACCCTTTCCATTATTCCATAGACTATATATACGGCATAATCATATTTATAATAAAAATCAATGAGGTAATACCTCTCATGGAATAAATTTATTAATACCACTATATAAATGAATTTTCTTATTTATAATACATGCCATGGGGTAATAAATCTCATAATTTTCATTTAAATAACCCATTATAAACAATGGTATTCAATTTATTACAATTATAATTAAGCATATAATTAAACATGCAATCAATGGTGTTGTAATGATAGCTTTTACACTAGGTTTCAATTAAACCATTTAATTCATTCAGGGCATGAAATACATATTGAGGAATTCCATTCAATATAATGTATGCCATTTAAAATAAACATTGAAATTTCATTATCATGTTTCAAAAATGAACATGGACGTTTCCACGTTCAACATAGAAATTACCTACATTGGTAAACCCATTTACAATGAAACCCAATCACATAGGAGGATCATGGTTCATTAATCATCTATATAATGTTTTAGACACATTTTAAAGAATTAATAAAGACCATTTCTCAATCATTCCATATTCTAAATCATGAAATGAAATCACATAAGAAAACAAATAAAGCACGTTAAGCATGGTTTATATCACAAACCATTACATATTTGTTTAGAATACATCACACCACCATTAAAACGATTTATTACGAAAACATAACATTATTAATAGACATTCCATTTATCAAAATTATGCATTTCATTCATGAAAATTAAATTTATCAAAAGATTCATTATATGTAGTAAAAACTTATTGAAAATCAATTTATAAAGGTCTAACCAAAAATTAAATGGTTTCATCCTCATTTAGATAAAGATATATAAGGTGACATTACATTTATATAAGATGAATTATTAGACGTTATTTTATTCTATTAAACATTTAATTATAAATGATAAATTCACATGGTACACCCATGGGGGTGTCTATGGAAGAACCCAAAAATATCTCATTCCAAAAACATGAATCAATATACATGTATCATAGTGTAAGGATAAAATTACTATTATGAAATAAATTAGTTGGAGATGATTGGAAATGGTCAATGCAAGACAAAAATAAACTATTAAAAAATTATGGAAAATTTGGAAAAAGCAATAGATCACCTACCTCATGCTTATGAAAATCCACTCATTCAATATTTAAGTCGGATTTGATCTGTCATGGATGAAAACATAGAAATGGACAATTTACCTGAAAATAGCGAAAATGATCTCACAAAAAAATAGTTTAGAAGGTGGAATGAAGAACATGAAATAGATTATAGAGGATTGGTGGCCTTACCGATGCAGATCCATAGATACTGATGATGCTTGGCTCAATCAAAGGATTCATGAGATATCTCCATGCCTTGATTCGTTAGGAGAAGAAAAAACCCATGATGGAGATAATTCATATGTGGCTTCAAGGTCAGGAAGAAATAAGAAAATTAAAACACAATGGAATTTATTTAATTTTGGCCATTTTAAACCTAAAAATAAATCACATAGTTTGGACAAACCATTATACAACCATGCAACACCACTACATAAGAAATCACCTCACGTGGTGTGTGTCTCATTATTTAGCTAACCATAAAGCATCCATGAAACTAATAATGAGAGGTTAAATCCTAAATAAAACTAACCATGAGGTATAGCTGAATTGTTTGAAAAAAAAGTTGCTCAACTTGTTTGGGGAATTTCTGCTCTCATACTACAGTCACATGGTTCGATTATCGGGGAATATGATTTCAGGAAAATTGTGCACCCTTCTTAGAGTACCCAAATATTATATTTTGGGTTACAATGCATTAAGAATTCAAAGAGACACCCAGGGAAACTATTTTTCCTTCCTCCATGTCTAAAAACAACACTTTAAAGTATTAGAACTTTGGGAATTCAATTCTGATTCATCGTTTTTAAAAAATAATGTCTCATAAGTGAAAAAGATCAAATTCCCTTGAATTTTTTTCTAGTCCAAAATATGTGTCACTAAAACAATAAGAAAATTTACTTACACTATATTGATGACCAATTTGATAAACTTATAGGGTCTTAGTAATTTTTTATGATTAAAAAACAATCTGGACAACATTAGTTAATGGATAAAAGGATAGATATTCCCAATATAGTATTTTTTAAGTTATAAATACGATGAATATATAATGATTCCTTTTAGACCGAAAAATTACCATTCAATATTCATGGATCTGATGAATATAGACTTTATAGAGTACCAATATCAATTTTGGGTTGTATTCATAGATGATATTATTATGCATTCTTAAAACAAGGAGGATAATGATTATCATTTTAGTAGTATGTCGATAACCATGAAAAAAATAGATTGTATGATAAAATTTTCATGTTTGAAGTTGGTTATATAAATTACCATTTAGGTGTCATGAAATAATAAGAAAGTGAATATTTATAGATACTTCATAGATAGTGATTTTTTTACAATGGCCCAGACTAAATTCTATAACTGATATATGTAGTATTACTTGTTTGGGTTGATAATATATATTATTTTTGTCAAATGTCTCATGGATATCAAATCCAATAACCGAGTTAATGAAGAGGGGAGAAAAATATAACTAAAAAGGGATTGCGAAGAAATATTCTAGGAGATTCCTAAAAGTTTAGAAAGTGCACTTTTTCATACATTAACTTATAAGAATGATGGGTTTTTTATTTATAGATATTATTTAATAAATGGATTTTTAAGTGTATTTATGCAGTATTACAAGGAAATTTATTATCCATTATATAAATTATAGTTTCATAAAAAACCATACAAAACACATTATTTTTAGTTAGTATTAGAATCTTTTCCTTATAAATATAGCGGTGTAATCTAGGTAGTGAAAGGTGTGATATATATATTCATATATATTGATCATATAATATTAAATTATATATTAACATTGAAGGATATGAAATTTCATTCATATGTGATGGTTGTCATTTATTTAGGATTATTATTTCTCAATACATTACTAACCTGTGAAGGAAAACAAGATGGTTGATGTACTAAGAAAAAAATGACCATTCAAGATTATCAATGATGAGGATTGATATAGATACAATACTCATGGAAGTATAATTGGCATAACATGAAATTATAAGTAAATACGAGAAATATTATCTTTCATAAATTTACATTTAACCATCTATGCATGTGTAGATAAAAAAGGTATACAAAAAAGATATGGATATTCAAAAGAAGGAATTAAATGTTTCTATGTTTAACCGTGATGATGATAGAATGATTATGTCTATGAATAATATATGTGTTCTATAAATACTATAACTGAAGAAGGATACATTGAATGACTCACATAGCTAACCATTATCCCTTAATTCTGGGAGCACAAAGATGCATAGAGATATCAAAAATGCCATTGGGTGGGGGGAATATGTAGGGGATATTTTTTAGAATGTATCTCTATGGTTGGTATTCCATAAAATTAATGATGAACATAAAAAATCTAATGGGATGTTGAAACCATTAACAATATCATTATGGAAATGTGAAAAACTCACTATGGATTTTATCTTATTACTCCTTAATAAATTGTAAAGGCTGTAATACCATATGGGTTATAGTTTATTTCCATAAATATTTAGCATAGTTATTAATTAGGAAAGACTATTTCTCTATAGAATAACTATCCATTATATACATTAAGGATGTAATCCACTATATGTAGTGAAAATTATAACTATATATGATAATGATATGAGTATTACCTTGGTGTTCTGTAGAATTATTTAATAATCAATTATTATAAAGTTGAGATTTGACATTTCATATCATTGACATTGAAATAGTCAGTATGGGAGGTTCATTCAAACCATATAAGATATGATGATTTATTTTTCAATGGGTTTCATTTGTGGTTGGGATATATACCTTCCACTTATATAGTTCACATATAACAATAGTTTACATTCTAGAAATAAATTGGAACTACATGATTCTTCATAAGGAATCATGTTTATAAATACAACTTTTTATTATGAATTTAGAGTGATTGAGCCACTCTGGCCATATCAGAGAAAAAGTTATCCTTTAAATATCACATTATAAAGAGTCTATGTGATTTATAATGAAGGTAAATTTTAGCCCTTGGCTCACTGGTCCTTTTAAATCCATGATCTTGTAGGAGTGATGTATTATTGTCTTTCACATCCATTGAATGTATCCCAAGTGCATAATATGTTCCATATATCCCTAATAATACATATACCCACTCCTTACCATGCATTGAACATAAATGATATACATGTGGGCCATGTTGTTCTCATAAGGAGAACCCGATAGAAATAATGGATTATAGATATAATGTACTACAAAACAAGACCACTGACATAGTCAAGGTATTCTGGAGGGAGCATAATATTTATGAAATGATGTGGAAATACAAGGATTTAATGAATAATTAGCTTCCTTATTCGTTTTCATCAAATTAAAGTAATTGCGAGTGTTTAATTATTTAAAGGGTTGTAAAATATATTAAATCCTGATTTTTGTTTATATTTCCCATTGGAATAGATTAAATAATATGGAAATATTTTAATGCATGAAAAACTAAAATCAATTAAATAATTAATTATAAAATACATAATGAAACATAAGAAAAGATATTTAGAAAAACATATTAGAATAATAAATTATTTTTTAATTAAAATATTATAATCCAAATATATAAAAAATTTGATTTTAATGAAAATGTTCTTAGGAATTATTATTATTTTAATAGAACATAAAATATTAAACAAATTATGTAAATAAAATTTACTAATATAAATCCGGGTTTTTTTTCAAAATCAATTAGGTATATTTTTGAAATAATTAAGTAAGTATAAAGAGTCATACCTTCATTACATATGGTATAACAATTTTTTTCATAAACACATTGATTTTACAGTATATTATATATTATTTATATAAAACATAATTTTTTTTCATTTGAATATGTGTTTGATAAAATAATATTCAGTTTTAAATTCATCGTGTAAAAATAAGTATTAGGAAAAATTGTGTGGTTATTTGATTTTGAATTTATCTGAATAGTAAAAATGTACTTTTTAAAAATGAAATATTTTTTATGACACCTTTATTATATAATAATGAATTAAATATATATACGAGAGCTTATTATGAACTAATAATTTATATTAGGAGTTAAAAAACATAATTAAAATTAACATTTTGGATTTATATATATATTCATGACTTTTTTGTAACCCTTGTTATATCTTGTCTTAATACAAAACAATTTTGGTCATTTTACTTTTATTAAATATTAATAATGATCCATTCTGTTTTGAAATTATTTTAAATACAAAAAATACATATTTATTTAATTATATGATAATAAATGACTTGGGAATGAATACTCTATATATTTTTGTTTAGATTTTTTTTCTTAAAAAATTTATTTCTATAAAAACTAGATTTTTTTGTTAAGAATTTTTTTAATAAATTTAATTATTAACACCTCTATAAATTGAATCTTTTCTAATGGTTTTAAAATTTTCATTCCGCATTTCAGTTATTGGTTATAGGTAAAATTTAATTTTGAGTCTTAAAAATAAATCATTTGGGTAAAAAATGAGTTAATGTGGTTAAAGTAAATCACAATAAAAACCTAGATTTAGTAGTGGATAAGATATTAAACAATTATCCAACAATTAATTTTTATGTGGGTTGGATCAACCAATACTTTACCCTTATCCATTAGTTTCCACGATTAGGTCCACTTTTCATTAAAATCGATATGTCTTTAATATAATGTAATGAATATTTACATAAAATGTCACCCCTATCACCTAAAAATGATCATTTTAGAACCCCAATTCTCCCCACATATGAAGACTATTAGATTAAAAAACTATTAAAAAACTTAAATATATCATAAAAACATTTTATAGGTGTTGCCCTCACTAAAATACCAATATAATAATTCTTAATGAATTTTCTTTTGGAATAAGCATGAAAAAGAATATTTGATGTAGCCAAAATCCAATTCAAGTGTTTCTAATATCAATTTAGACATATACCATATTAAAAACCATTTCTCTCTCTTGTTTCTCATATATTACACATATATGTGTTTAATTATACATTTGAGTACATTAAATGGATTTACAATTCCATATCATATTTTCTCTTTCAAGGTCTTTTGATTCAAAAGTAACCAATGTCGTAAGGGTTTTTATCTGATCTTCACTTGGTTGAGGCATATCACATAATATAAAATTTATTTATTTATATGGTGTAAATAATTACCCTTTTACATATTGTATAATGATTATATTAATACTCGTGGAATTTAAACCTGATTCTTTTTATTTTTTTCATTCAATGGAATTTTTTAATTTAAAAGTTGTATGAGTTTTTATTATAAATATTTTATTTAAATATTTTAAAGGCTCTTACAAAAATATTTTCCCACCATATTTATATTCATTATATTATTTAATAATGTAATTATAAATATTTCAAATATTTTTAATTCCATTTTATATTATTTTTTACTTTATTTATATTTTTTTTCTTAGAAAATATTCTTAACATTTTCAATATGGTTAATTTTTAGCATTCTTTATAAATGTGAAATAATAATGATTTTTAATGTTCACCACCTGAAATAAATTTCATTCCTACATGAACATTATTAATAATTAATATTCCTTTTTCAATTTCATTTTTTCAAATAAAATCATATTCCCATTGTTCTATGAAATCTTTATTTCTAAACATTACAAAAATAGAAAGTCATTTATTCATGTTTCATAAATAATATATCTAATTATTTTTTAAAATTTATTTTAATATAATTCACATGAAATTATTTGTATTATTATTCAAAATTTATTTTCACTACTGATATAGTCTATCTTTTCTATTTGGATGGTTCATGATGATTGTTTTTAGGGAATGGTCATGAAACTTGTTTCTTTTCCACATTTTAATTAGTCTATGTTGTAATAAGGAATAATATTATGTCCATATAGAACATATATGTATGGTTTATCATCATGTGAAAGGTGATATCGTACATATCAAATAAATTCATTCATCAATGTTTTGCGACTCATTATATAATGATGTTTATGAATGGTAATTATTGTTATGTCCACAACATGATGTGTGGGCACTGTTGCAATGCATAAGACATGATGTGTGGATAGTTTTGTAATTTTAAAACCATATTTCATGAGTTTTTTTAATATGTTTATAAATTTATTCATGGACATATAAATAATTAAAAAAATTCACATTGTTATGATTTATATGCATATTTATATACCACACTCTAATGTTTCCTAACCGTGGGTTATCACTATTAATGTTTATTTCTAAAACATGGTATATGATTTATTCCCACATGATGACCCTTTTATTATCCTATGATCTCAGAAAATAATTTTTGATATTATATTATTTCTTATGATTATATCTTATTATTCATTGATTATTTAAATTAGTTATTTCTCCTATTATCATTTTTTATTATGAGCCTATAATCTATTACTTTATTCCTTATTGACATTTTTTTCCTTTATTAGGAGTTCGATATCACTCTACGTTTTAGCTTTTATATCTATAAGAAATTATATATATCATAAATAGTTGAATGATTTTATAAATAGAAATATGTTTGGGATATTTTGAAGAAATAATTCATAACAAAATGAATATATAGTCATTCTCTAAGGTCTCTAAACCTTTTTATTTTGGGATTGTGAGATTTTTTTGAAATAAAATATTTATATCTTAAAAGGTAGTATAGTATATTCATGTTTTTCTGGGTTCACCTTAGTTTGTGTTATATAAGGATTTCGTTGTTTTTGGGTATTCATTTATTAATATTTAGTGTATGAAATGAATAAAAAACATATGTTACACTTAATTATATATATGATAATCCTAAAGGTGATTTATTAAAAGAATGTTTCATATTTTCAGACATCTAGATAATGATTTTTATCATTATATGATTTATGACTCTAATGATGTCACAGAAGATGTTTTTATTTGTTTATTTAATTCTATCTTGTGGTATTTTAATTTCCTAGAGGATTCGATCTTGGATTTTTAAACATTTCTAAAAAATCTCTATAATAATAATTTTTATATAGTCACTATATAGGTTTTCACCCCATACAGATTACCTTCACACAAGGCTTCCATATATGCATAGTTTAAAGATCACAATTTATTTTGATCCATGTGTTTTTCCATATGTTTAAGGGTATTTAGTAAATTTTTTAGTGTTCAGTAGTAATAAAATGTTTTGTACAATTCTTAAGGGAATGATACAAATTACCATTCCAAGTGAGTGTGTGTAAAGTGTTGAGTCAAATGTTTTCCTTTGACTTCTATATCATGTTTTGGAAATCACAAATGCCTTCTATCTTGTATCGTACAGACTCTTTCAATCATATCGTACTGACTCTGTCAATTGTATCGTACTGACTCTGTCAGTCATATCGTACTGACTCTATCAATAGTATCATACTGACTCTGTCAATCGTATCGTACTGACTCTGGCAATAGCATCGTACTGAATCTGCCAATCGTATCGTACTGACTCTATCAATCATATCGTACTGACTCTGTCAATTGCATCGTATTGACTCTGTCAATCGTATCATACTAACTCTGTTAATCGTAATCAGTTTTGTGTATCTTACTTTGTATCATATCAATACATTACATTTAGTAATACTTATATTACTCATACATTCATTACTTTCTTGTTTTGGTACATAGCCAAAAAACAAATATTTCATATTAATCACACTCTTGCTTATCATCTTCATATGTATTTTGTTTTAACCTATACAATGTCGTTGAGTTAGTTACAAACTAATCAAAACGATGTCGTGCTTTCTATTTCAATGTGACCGTTATAATGTCTGGTGTCCAAGTCCCTCCGAGTTTTTCGGAGAAATAAGATTTTTGGTGGAAATGTGACCGTTGGAACCTGAGGCCTGTAAATAAGAGGTCATTTGAAGCCAAGAAAGAACTACAGTGATATAACTATGATACTTTTCTTCTATCATGTTCTAGACAGAGACGATGTGACTTCTCTCATACTTTGTGCTTTGTTCGTCCGATCATCGTATCAAGGGCTTTTAAATATTTGACAGGCAGAGGTTCTGACTACCTAAAAAATCGAGGGCTGCCGGGGCTAGAAAGAAAGACGTTCCGATCATAGTATCTAGTGTTGTCGGGGATAGGCAGACATATGTTCCGATCATTATATCGAGGGCTACCGGGTATAGGCAGACAGATGAACCGATCAACGTATCTAGGGCTTACAAAGGTGGTTGTAAGATAGAACTCTTATCCTAGGTAAAAGGATAACCCTTCTCTTTATGATAAATATAATTTTAATACTTTTAAATTTCCACTGTTGTTTGTATTAGAAATGAATTTGTATTGTTTCCTTTCATCATTTCACTTTCAATTGTAATTGATTCAATTACAATTATTCTATTACAATTTGTATAAATAGATTCTATACGCTTTATGGTAGAATCTCTCACACTTGTATTACTCTGATAATTGTATTCATCTTGAATACAATTAAATTACTTTTCTAATAGTAATATATTACCTCATACCTTTATATTCAATACAATTTTGGTTGTTTGAATTGTATTAGTTTAAGATCATTTAAACTAATCTCTACGTGTTTAAAATCAAAGTTTTAAACAATAAATTCACCCCCTGTTGTATTGTTCCATCTAATATACATATAAATCTACATATTTGATCCAAAAATTGATATCAATGGAGTTTTCCACTAATTAGTATTACTTGCTCTATTTCGTTCAAACTTTCATTTTGACTACTTACTACACTAACCTGTGGAGTGGAATAGATTTTTCTTTTCAGTAGATGACAGGAATGTATATTGGGATAATTTACAACCTAAATTCTTCTACAACACCAATCATTGATGTAAATGATTATGAGTACTGGAGAGATCGAATGAAGACATTTGTGATCAATACTAGTGTATACAATTTTATAATGCTTAATGGAGGTTACAAAATTCCTGACAAAGAATTTAGTTCTTTCACTATTAAATAGAAACAAGAATATCAACTGAATTACAAGGTATGCAATACTTTATTATGTTCTATGACTAGGAATATATACAGCCAGATATCTTCTTGTGAAGAAGCCAACTGTATTTGGAAGAAATTGGAAGTCACACATTTTGGTACATCCAGGGTTATAGAAACAAGAAGATCAATGTTTCGAGGAGAGTCTCGTGGATTTGTTTTTCCTTATGGAGAGCCAGTATGTAAAGTGAAAAAATTATTTATGACAATTGTCAACAATGTAAAAGCTATGGGTGGAAAATTTTTTGATGATGAATCTCTTGTAGATAATATTATAGATATAATTCCAAATTAATGGGAGTTAAAAAGGACAGCTATTGATGAAAATAGAAATTTTTCCCAGATTATTCTTGATGAACTATTTGGAACTCTTTTATAGAATGAAAAAAGAATGAAAAAGATTCTGATTTCAACAAGAAGAATAATGTAAATGGTAGTGTAGATTTTACATCTAAATCTAAGATAGCTAAAAGGATAACAATATCCAAAGCCAAGAAAGTTGTTATATCTCATTCAAGTGATTGTGATCATTAAGATAATGAGTTATCCAATCTTTCTCAAAGGATGAACACAATTTTGGGAAAAAAATCCTTTCAATATATATTCAAAAAGAAATATAGGAAGGATAAGAAAGATTCAGAGGTAACTTGTTACGAATGTAAGAAAGTAAGACATATAAGAGAAAAGATAGAAAGGATAATCATTCTAAATGAAATAAGAAAAATTATTATAAGAAAAAAAATACTTGAAGGAAAATGATACATGGAGTTCAAGTGGTAGTGATTCTTCAGACAATTCATTAGAATATGAGTCCTCGGGTCAGAGAAATATTGGACTTATAGCCAGAATACCAATTGAGGATCATTGTCTTATAGCCAAGGTACATAATGCTTAAGCTTTCACAAATATCTCTTTAAATGCAAATTATATTGATAATAAATATTATGAATCTTTAAATGATGATTCTTCGTCATCAGAAGATTATACTCTTTCTTCTTTTGAAGAGGTATCTAGATTTTCTAAATCACATGAAAATGAAAAATATATACTTATGAAAAATCTTGATAATGCAAATTCTAGAATTTCAGTTTTAAATAAAGAAGTATCAGATATTTCAAATGATCTTGATAAAAAAACCTCTTGTTTTGAAAGTATATTAAAAACCCTTGAGAAAGTCAAATCTGATAAGGATAAACTTTCTAAGGATCTAGAAAATTTAATTTCTATGAGAAATGTTTTAGAGTCAAAATCTAGTTTAAAATCAAATGTTTTGGATGATAAAAGCATAAATTTAAAACTAATGACAGATATTTTCTCTTTAATGAAATGTATGTCAAACTTTTCTCATGGAAAAAAAACTTTGACAAGATGTATTATCAAATTAGACATTTGAGGAATCATTCTGGACTTGGTTATACTTATTCCAAAGCAGTTTTTAGTAATAATGACTTTATTCCACAAAAAACACCTCTTTGTTCTAAGTGTAAATGTGGTGGACATTGGAAAATAGAGTGTTATCTTAAAAATACTCAATCTTTAGGATTTCATAAAGCACATTTTTATAAAAATGTGGATTCCTAAAATTCTCTTGTCTAACCCTTCTGTATCCAAACAAGTTTGGATTCTGAAAAACTAATTGTTTCTTTTTCTGGAAAATAAGAAGTGTACCAAAAAGAATATTTGGTACATGGATAGTGGTTGTTCTCGACACATCACCAGAAACAAATATCTCTTTGAAAAGATTATCAAAACAAAAGGAGGAAAGGTTACCTTCGTAGATAATGCTCAAGGAAAGATTGTTGGTATAGTTAATATTGTTTTTCTTGGAAAGGTTCTTATATCAAATGTTTTGTTTGGTAATGGTCATAGGCACAATCTCACCAGCATAAGTAAATTATGTGATGAAGGTTACCTTGTGAATTTTTATAAATGATGAATTTATAGTTCACAATTCTAAGGACGAGTTCATTCTATCTACTAATAGTCAAGATAATGTATACACTATTAATGTAGAAGATCTTAGAAGCCAAAATATACCATGTTTAAGTTCAATAGAAGACCATTCATGGCTATGGGATAGAAGACTAGGATATTGCCATCTATGAAACCTTTGTAAACTCTCAAAGACAAGACATGTAAAGGGACTACTAGATCATAGATATGATGCTTAAAAAGTCTGTGATCCTTGTCAATTTGGAAGGCAACATAAAACTAGCTTTAAATTAATTAATGAAGTTTCATCTTATAATGCATTACAGCTAGTGCACATTGATCTTTTTGGTCCTTCACAAACAGGAAACATTGGAGGCAAATACTATGTATTTGTTTTAGTTGATGACTTTACTAGATTCACATGGGTTTATTTTCTAACAAAGAAATATGAAGCCTTTTCCTATTTAAAAACATTTAGATCCCAAGTTAAAAATTAGAAAAACCTATCATTGATTACTTTTAATAGTGATAAATGTGGTGAATTTTAAAATTCTGTATTTGAATTTTTTTTAGTAAGAATGGTATTACTCAAAAAATTTCAGCTCCAAGAACTCCTCAGCAAAATGGTGTTGTTGAAAGAATAAATCGTATTCTTCATGAAATGACTAGAACCATGTAGAGTGAGTACTCATTTGCCAAGCACTTCTGGGCTGAAGCTTTTAGTACTACTTGTTATACTATAAATCGTGTTTTAACCAGACGTTTTCTTAATAAATAACATTATGAGTTATGGACTGGCTGAAAACCTAATGATTCATACTTCAATGTTTTTGGGTTCAATGTATTCATTCTGAATAAAAATGATAATCTACACAAATTCTCACCAAAATCTGATGAAGGAATATTTCTAGGTTACTCCACAACTTTTATGCTTATAGAGTTTTCAATAAAAACACTTGTACTATTGAGGAAATAGTACATGTAAAATTTGATGAATCTGATCCTTTTTTTTAAATCATACCTACATACATCCTCAAATGTATTTTAAAAAACTGATTATCAACTTTTTTTATAAGATCCTTCTGATAAGGAAAATGTTCAAGAAGATACTTCTGAAACATTTACCACAGAGAAATTTCTAGTATATGTTGATGAACAGCTTTTAAAAAATCCAAATCAATTGTTCCATAGGAATCATCCTATTGAAAATATCATTGGTGATGTAAAACAACCTGTAAGGACCGGAAATTCTTTAAGAAATGAAATAGAACATCTTTCTTTTCTTTTTCAATTTGAACCAAAAATTCCAAGTGAGGCTTTAGGTGATGAAGATTGGATCAAAGCAAAGAAAGATGAACTAAACGAATTCGAGAGGAATAAAGTTAGGATTTTAGTTGAAAGACAAAATAAAACAACTGTAATTGGAGTAAAATGGGTTTTCATAAACAAATGCAATGAAAATAGAATCATTGTACGAAATAAAGGAAGACATGTTGCCAATGGCTATAATCAACAAGAAGGAATTGACTATGATGAAACATATGCTCTGGTAGCTAGACTTGAATTTATTCGAATTCTATTAGCCTTTGCAGCTTACTTTAACTTCAATCAATTTCAAATGGTTATTAAATGTGATTTTCTAAATGGTTTTTTCCAAGAAGAAGTATTTTTTCGAACAACCTCCTGGTTTTCTAGACCCAAAACATCGTAATCACGTTTTTAAACATACCAAAACTCTATATGGTCTCAGACAAGAACCTGGAGCATGGTATGATAAACTTATATGATTTCTTTTACAAAATAATTATAAAAAAGGAACAACAAATCCAACCCTTTTTATAAAAATGGAAAATAAAAATGATTTAATTGTTTAAATTTATGTTGATGAAATCATATTTGGATCAACTCAGAAATTTTTAACTGATTCTTTTTCTTATTTAATGAAACTTGAGTTTGAAATGAGTACGATGGGTGAGAAAACATTTTTTAAGGTTTTCAATTTTCTCAAAAACTAGAAGGGAAATATATATCTCAATATAATTATATTAAATACTTACTCAAAATGTATAGATATGACAAAACTAAAAGTATAAGCACTCCAATTTGTACATCAAATACACTTGATCTTGATGAAATTGGGAAACTGGTAGATCAAAAAATCATTAGAGGTATGATAGGATGTTCGCTATAATTGACAGCTAGTCGACCAGACTTAATGTTTTCTGTATTTTTATGTGAAAGATATCAACCTAATCCAAAAAAGTCTCATTTAAAAGTGGTAAAGAGAATCTTTGGGTATTTAAAAGGCACTATGGATTTAGTTATTTTTTACTCTTCGGGAAATGATTTTGTTTTAAAATGTTTTTCAGATGATGACTTTGGTGGTTGTAGAATGGATAGAAAAAGTACATATGGAACATGTCATTTCTTAGGATATTCTTTGGTTTCATGGTCCTGTAAGAAAAAACACTCAGTAGCACTTTCCACTACTGAAGCTGAATATGTAGTAGCTAAAAGTTGTTGTGCCTACGTGTTTTGGATGCAACACACACTCACTGACTATGGTTTTAGATTTTCCAAAACCCACATTCTATGTGATAATACTAGTTTCATAACTCTTAGTAAGAACCCATCACATCACTCTTGTGATGAACACATAAATGTTACGCATCACTTTCTTAGTGATCACACATAAAAATGAGATATTATTTTAAAATTTATCGGAATGAAAGAACATATTGCTGAAAAATTCACAAAACCATTATCTTCCGATAGATTTGAGATTGTAAAACAGAATCTATTAATGATTACATTAAAATAATCCTTAATATCCCCTTCCTCTTTTACATTTCTCCTTACATCAATCAACTCCTCTAGAAAGGGGGAGAACATTTATTAATATGTTTCTTACTATGTTTCTTCTCATCTTATGATCTTTAATTATGTATTCTCTTGGTATGTGTTTTTAATTTTCTATTTATCGTATATACAGTTTTATCGTATCATTTACTTTTCTATTTATCGTATTGATAGTTTTATCGTATCATTTACTTTTCTGTTTATCTTATTCACAGTTTTATCATATCATTTACTTTTCTGTTTATCGTATTGACAGTTTTATCGTATCATTTAATTTTTTGTTTTTTGTAATGACAGTTTTATCGTATGATTTACATTTCTATTGTTCGTATTGACAGTTTTATCATATCATTTACTTTTCTGTTTATCATATTGACATTTTTATCATATCATTTACTTTTTTTTTATCATATTGATAGTTTCATCATATCTACCGATCATGGTAATGAATTTATTTTCCATCTTATCGACCGATCATGGTAATGAATTTCTTTTCCATCGTATCGACCGGTCATGGTAACAAGATTGTTTTCCAATGGCTTGTCAGTTCATGGTAACAAGATTGTGTTCCATCCGGATGTCAGTTAATGGTAATAAGATTGTTTTCCATCAGCTCATCAGTTAGTTGTAACGTCTTTGTTTTCCATCGGTATGAAGATTGATAGTATTCTTTTACTTCGTACGCCTGTGTTTTTTTCTTTCACTTAATACTATCTAAAACCAACAATTACCTTACGATCTCCGGTAGGTCCATACTTTCTTCATTTTTTTTTTCATTTTTTCATTTTAATCCTATCTGTTGATCTTATTTCTTCTAATCTCAACCGTAGAAGAATAATGATCACCCTTTTTTCCACCTATAAATAGCCCCCCTCCCAAAACCCACATTGGTTTTTCAGTTTTTGATGGAAATCTATGATCCACTAATTTAAGTCATCATACGATCTTTCACGCGGCTTCACCTATATGTCGCATTCCTCTACTAATACTCCCACCAAAATGTCTTCAAAGACTTTTATAGAGAAAGAATTTTTCAGAGAAAGGATAGTATCTTGGGACTTTTTTGATTCGTATGATTCTACAATCAAAAGAATAATTTTGTTTCAATGAGGTGAAAATATATGTGTTGAAAAACCTGTATCTCAAGATCCAGTTCTTTTTTATAAATCACTCAGTTTTATAAAACCGTATCATTTGATTAGAATATATCTATAAACTTTTATTTGTACGATAGAATGATTTCTATGTCTGTGTGTCAAGAAGCTCATTTTATGAATGTTCCGGTAGAAGGTGACTCTTTCTATCCATCTCATAAACTACCAGAGGAAGTTGGTACGTTTAACAAATAGAATTCTGAAAAGTCTCTGTTTATAATAAATGAAGAAAAGTGGAGAGAATCTCATCTTTCTCAGGACTATTGGTTTCTGATTCATTTCATGCAGGGTTTTCTTATCCCAATGAAAGGAGATAGAGAAACTCTGAATGTTTCTGATGTTTTAATGCTTTACTATCTTTTAAATAAGAGAAAATTAAATCTCATGTGATGTGTTTTTGAAACTATCAAGAATGTTATGTCAGGAGGAATTATGTGCCAAATGATTATGTATCCAGCTTTTCTTACAAAATTCATTCTCGAGAGTATGAAGTTTTGTAATATTCCATTGAAAGGAAATATGCTAGATTTGAATCCCTCATGGATTAGAAAAAGTACTTTGAAGAAATTTAATGTTTGTTTTGACACAAATTCAAAACATTTTATAAGAGATTTAGAAGCAGAATCAGCTCAGAATCAATCGGCACCTATTCCAGCAAAAGACAATCCTTCTATTGGTGTTCCTCAAAAGTTAGATCCCCAAAACATTTCAAAGCCAAAGAGGAAACCAAAGTAAACCAAGGAGGTTGTGTCCAAGTGGAGAAAAGAAAGATAACCAAGATTGGAAGGTGATCCAAAGTTCAGTCTTGACCCATCTGAAGCTTTTGTAGAATGAATAAGGGTAGAGGAAACCCTTCAAGATGATAAGAACAAGAAGTCTATTTTGAAAAGAAATGCTCGAGACCTTGATAGATCAAAATACTCAGAATGGATGAGGATTCTATTTCTCAACTAATAGAAGAAATACATCAAGAACCAATCGTACAGAGTCTTCTAGAGAATGAATAATGAATTCTAATGTTGTAAGAAATAGAAGAAGCTGAAGAAGAGGAAGGCGGTTTTCTTTTGGAATTACTTTAGAGTTCGAAAAAAGAGAAGAGAATAATCGGTTCAAAAGTAGGATGAAGGTATTCAACAAGTTACTCATGCCGATCAAGAACCTATTGAATCATCTGAAACACAAGATAAAACAGACCCTCAAGAAAATAAGTGTTCTCAATCCTCTCATACTGAAAAAGTTATTGTCATCAGTGACAATGTAGAAGAAGAAAGAATGGAGAATGAAAAAGAAAAATGAAAACAACCAGTTGTTGACTCATGCCGATCAAATGAACTGCTTTTGTATTATGAAGATACTAATTCAAAACAAAAAAATTATCTCAAGAGAAGTGATTTCATTGTTCATGTTTTAATGAGTGTTGAATAGACTATTCCTTACATTCCCATGATGGAAGGGAAAATTTATTTTATTACTGAAAATCATAAAAACAAATTTGGTTCTGTAAGAGAATTTAGAATGATTATTTTGTTAGTTGAAGCTAATTTGAAAAATCTATCTGAAACTTCGGCTGCTCATAATAAGGCTTGCAACAGGATGACCAAGTGGTCATGTAAAATAGAAAGCTCGGTAAATGACCATGACATAGCAATTGAAGATATAAAGAGGTTGTCAAATGAACTTGCTATTTCATTTAACAATCATTACAAAGAAACTGTTGAAACGCTGAATCAGGTAACTCGTGGAGTCGACATTCATTCAGTGAAAGAATTTCAAGAGAGAATTAATGCTTTTCAGTCTTAATTATCAAAGGGTTCATCTTTCAAAAATGAAATGTTTTTTTGATGAAACAAAATTTTGGGTTATCCAAAGATAACATGAATCGTCAAGATAGAATTGATACCCTTGAGGATGTAATTAGAATCTAGGAGGAGACTATCTGAAATCAAGATCAACTTTTTGCCGACCAAAAAGAGCTTCTCAGATCTCAGGGTGATTCAATTTCTGAAGACAAGAAAGAAATCAAAAAGATGAAAGTTATTCTTCATGAGTTGATAAATAAGTAAACGGATAGATAAATCAAATGACTATTGTATTTGGTTTTCTTTTTTTAATGGAACCTGTCTCTGTTTTGTAATGACATTTATGTTAATCATTCGTTTGTCCTGCAATTCTTTTCTCTAACCATTTCAGGAAACCCTAGGATACCCCATTCATTTGTAAATCACAAAGGTGGAGAATATTTTATAAAGGGGAAGAATGTTATACAAAGAGAGATTGATTTAATAAAATACTTCGAATCCAAGGAAAATATGTGAATACAATCCTTAAGAAAGTATACACAAAAGGGGGAGTTAGTTGTATTCAAATTCATATTTAGAAGAGTTTCCAATAACTCAGGGGGAGATAAGTATTTCTTGTGGTCTTTACTTTGTGTTTTGTTCTTTCCAAAAAGTGGGAGATTGTTGAGTCAAAAGTTATCCTTTTAATTCTATATCATGTTTTGGAAATCACAAATTTCTTTTATCTCGTATCAAACTAACTCTGTGAATCGTATCATACTTAATCTTTCAATCGTATTGTATAGACTCTATCAATCGTATCCTAATGACTCTTTCAATAGTATCATACTGACTCTGTCTATCGTATCGTACTGACTCTGGCAATAGTATCGTACTGACTCTATCAATCGTATTGTACTGACTCTGTCAATCGTATATTACTGACTCTGTCAATTGAATCGTACTGACTTTGTCAATCATATCGTATTAACTCTATCAATCGTAATCAATTTTGTGTAACTTTCATTATATCATATCAATACATTAAATATAGTAATACTTATAATACTCATACTATAATTACCTGCTTGTTTTGGTACTTAGCAAAAAAAATGTTTCATATTAATCGTACTCTTGCTTATCATCTTCATTTGTCTTTTGATTTAACAAATACGATGTCGTTGAGTTAGTTACAAACTAATCAAAACGATTTCATTCTTTCTGTTTCAATATGATCGTTTGAAGCCAAGAACGAACGACAGTGATATAACTGTGATACTTTTCTTCTATCCAGTTCTAGAGAGAGACGATGTGACTTCTCTCATGCTTTGTGCATTGTGCGTCCAATCATCACATTGAGGGATTTCAAGTAATTGAATGACATTGGTGCTGATTGTCTACAAAATCAAGGGCTACCGGGGATTGGAAAATAGGTGTTCCGATCATCGTATCAATGGCTTCGAGGGATAGGCAAACAGACGTTCTGATCATCGTATCGAGGACTATCGGGGATAGGAAGACAGACGAACCGATAATCGTATCGAGGGTTTACCAATGTTGTGGTAAGACAAGAAAGAAATCAAAAAGATGAAAGTTATTCTTCATGAGTTGATAAATAAGTAAACGGATAGATAAATCAAATGACTATTGTATTTGGTTTTCTTTTTTTAATGGAACCTGTCTCTGTTTTGTAATGACATTTATGTTAATCATTCGTTTGTCCTGCAATTCTTTTCTCTAACCCTTTCAGGAAACCCTAGGATACCCCATTCATTTGTAAATCACAAAGGTGGAGAATATTTTATAAAGGGGAAGAATGTTATACAAAGAGAGATTGATTTAATAAAATACTTCGAATCCAAGGAAAATATGTGAATACAATCCTTAAGAAAGTATACACAAAAGGGGGAGTTAGTTGTATTCAAATTCATATTTAGAAGAGTTTCCAATAACTCAGGGGGAGATAAGTATTTCTTGTGGTCTTTACTTTGTGTTTTGTTCTTTCCAAAAAGTGGGACATTGTTGAGTCAAAAGTTATCCTTTTAATTCTATATCATGTTTTGGAAATCACAAATTTCTTTTATCTCGTATCAAACTAACTCTGTGAATCGTATCATACTTAATCTTTCAATCGTATCGTATAGACTCTATCAATCGTATCCTAATGACTCTTTCAATAGTATCATACTGACTCTGTCTATCGTATCGTACTGACTCTGGCAATAGTATCGTACTGACTCTATCAATCGTATTGTACTGACTCTGTCAATCGTATATTACTGACTCTGTCAATTGAATCGTACTGACTTTGTCAATCATATCGTATTAACTCTATCAATCGTAATCAATTTTGTGTAACTTTCATTATATCATATCAATACATTAAATATAGTAATACTTATAATACTCATACTATAATTACCTGCTTGTTTTGGTACTTAGCAAAAAAAATGTTTCATATTAATCGTACTCTTGCTTATCATCTTCATTTGTCTTTTGATTTAACAAATACGATGTCGTTGAGTTAGTTACAAACTAATCAAAACGATTTCATTCTTTCTGTTTCAATATGATCGTTTGAAGCCAAGAACGAACGACAGTGATATAACTGTGATACTTTTCTTCTATCCAGTTCTAGAGAGAGACGATGTGACTTCTCTCATGCTTTGTGCATTGTGCGTCCAATCATCACATTGAGGGATTTCAAGTAATTGAATGACATTGGTGTTGATTATCTACAAAATCAAGGGCTACCAGGGATTGGAAAATAGGTGTTCCGATCATCGTATCAATGGCTTCGAGGGATAGGCAAACAGACGTTCTGATCATCGTATCGAGGACTATCGGGGATAGGAATACAGACGAACCGATAATCGTATCGAGGGTTTACCAATGTTGTGGTAAGACAGACCTCCTATCCTATGTAAAAGGATAACCCTTCTCTTTGGGATAAAAATAATTGTAATAATTTTACATTTCCGCAGCTGTTTGTATTAGAAAGTAATTTTTATTATTTCCTTTCTTCATTACACTTTTCAATTGTAATTGTTTCAATTACAATTATTCTATTACAATTTGTATTAATAGATTCTATATGCATTATGGTAGAATCTCTCAAAGTTCTATTACTCTGATTATTGTATTCATCTTAAATCCAATTACTTTACTTTTCGAATATTATTACATTATTTCATACATTTATATTCAAAACAATTGTGGTTGTTTCATTTGTATTAGTTTAAGATCTTTTAAACTAATCTCTATGTGTTTAAACTCAAAGTTTTAAACATACAATTCACCCCCCTCTTGAATGGTTCCATCTAATATACATATACATCTACATATTCGATCCAACATAAAGTGTAGTGTTGACTAATTTTTTCATGGTTACTTGAAACCATGCGAGTTAAATACATGTAAAAAGGTAGCTTTGATGGTTTTATTGGCTTGATTTGTGCATGGTTTGGAAATTTGTGCATAAACACTGTGTGCTTTGTCCAGATTCACATAAATTCTGAAATTTACTATTTCCTTCCATAATTCTAATCCTTATTCTCCACTCCTCCTCCCCTACTCACCTTTCCAAACGTAGGGAGATCCATGGAGAGTTCCAAATTTCACCTCTAAATTTTCCACTCTAAATGGATTTCAATTGGTTTTTATAGTATTTTATATTGTATTTATATTATTTATTTTACCCCCTATATTCTTATAATTTTTCTATGTTATTATTTTCTCTAGAAATCTTAATTAGTTGTTTAATATATGGTTTATAGTCTTGTTGATTCTTTCCTAGGGGATTCATTATTTAAGGATTATAGAGGGTAGCTCATTTTCTGTTTTTTACGTATTTCATGTAAGGATACACATCGAAGATTGATTTTATTCCGGTTGAGTTCATTTATTTAATTAACTACCTTTATTATGTATTATTTTGAATTCATGGGTGTTTAAAATTAATTTTATTAAGATATAATTGTATATCAATCCTTAAAATTAACTGGGTTTATGTGGAATGACCATTGATAATTGTTTATGTGGTATTTTAGAATCTGTTTTGTGAAATTGTTGGTCATGGGAATTGTTTGTAAATTTCAGAAGAAGTTGTTAATTTTCATCGAAATTTTCTATTGTGTTCACAAATAGGTGTATTTCAAAATGAATTCAAGTTATTTAAATTATTTTAAAAAAAAGGTAAGGAAATTATTTTACATCTAAAGTTATTTTTTAGGTGAAGGATTATTTTAAACATTTATAATGAATCGTTCATATCTCAATCAAAAATATTCAACTACACATATCTATGTTCAATTATTTATGGGTTTATTATTATTATATGGTGATTTAATGGATGATTCTAAAATGGTATGTTCTATTTGATGTTGTTTTATGTGGATTTTTATATATTTAATTTTTACATTTATATAGTTATCTTAATTTCTTGATAAATTTTTTAATTATTTGGTCATGGGATCACTAGGAAATTATGTGGAGTCCTAGATGAGTGACAATCCGAGTGTAAATTTAGCTCGGGGGGCATTCCTCGAATTTTAATTCACATAATATGTATTATATTCCCATATTATATTCAATACGATGGGGTGGATATATGATACAATTTATTCAATGGGGATAATGGTAAATAGAGTGTCATTATTTCAAGCCTAGGGTTAGTGTCTACAGTACAAGGTTGTATTATTTGAGTACATAAGTTTTTGTCCCATGTCATTTCTACTTTGATGGATGGTTTTATATTAGGTATTTTCAGTTTTATTATTGATATATCTGCTAACAGTTTCCTGTAGTTACCATATTATACTTATTTATTTTCATGTTACGTCATCATCTTGTGGAACCACATTGATTTTAATAATTATATCCATATATAGTTATGTTATTGAATTTGATATGAATCTTGGTTTAGTTAAATATTTTTGAAAAAATGTTTTAATTTTTACTATTTAACATAAAGGTTGTAAATATATATTTTTAGAGGGTTTTTTCCTAGGTATTATTGAAATGATATATTTTATCATTTTGAATTTTGAAGCAGATTTTCATATATGGGATTAAAAATGAAAAATTTATTCTTTTTAATTTGATGTTTTCTATGTTTTTCCATTTTATTATAAAAATTAAACACATATTTTTCATTACTATATTTCAAACTAGAAATTAGTATATTCTTAATGAAATGTCTTTCATATAATCCTTTTTGATATCTTACGTAGAAAATTATCTCACACCAAGCACACACACTTGTGTATGTATATAATAATTCTATGTTTTATATATGTTCGAGGTTCCATTTCACTTTGTTTACCTTTTCTCGTTGTCGGAGATGATGAGTTCAGATGTAGAGGGAAACTGGGAGTTTCTTGGAGTTGGTTTTAGTTTACTCTCATTGGGATGTATTATACTTCTTGCCAATACAATATCCTCTATATTTTTATTCATTTTAATTTTTTATATCATGTTTTTTATTTTTTATATATGTCATCATGCATTTTTATATTGATGAGTTGAATTAGTTTTATTGAATATGACTTGATTCCTTATATTTATTTGTTCCTTCTTATGTATGTTTTCTATATAAATCCAGGGTATCAATGTTCTATTATGGATTTATGGTGAATTATTCTGTATTAATTAACAATGAATTTTGTTATAAATGATTTATATGGTGTTTTCTGCGATTCCAATGAACCAGTTTCCTTCATATAGTAATTGGGATCATCCATTGGGCCATGGAATAGATTGAGTTGAGTGATATGTCAGATCATACCAGGACAGAATGTTACAAAATGAAATTAAATACTATATTAATTTAATGGACCTAGGTTCTTGATTTGTATATATTGATGGTTTAGGGGTGTGTTATTGTATAAAAAAGATAGAAATTTCAAAACTCTAGAGGAATATGTGGGAATAGAATAGAAAACTCTTTCCTACCCAAATACTGAGGTTTCCATGGGTAATTATGATTATATATTTTATTACATTTTATTCTTTATTTTTTATATATTTTAATTTAAAAGGAAAATATTTTGATTCCCATGATTTTATATGTTGATTTTGGGAGTCCCTCTACATTTTTTATTGAATGAGAAAGTTGAACATGGGTTTCATGGTAATCCCACATTATATACCATGTCATGTTAATACTCTACAGATGGCTTTTTATACTTCTTAAAGGCAATCAAATGGTTGGTTAATGTACTAGATAAATGTGTATCCAATACCTCTATAACATTTCATCCATTAAAAATTTTATATTTTGATCTCCATTGGTTATGGAATTCCCATAACGTGCTTTCCACTTATTGAGAATGAATTAATGAGGATTTTTAATGGTGATTGAGGTGATTTAAGTAAATTATTTTTGAAGAGTGGAATTATATTTGGTTTTTCCATGTATGTGTGTTTGAATTTTCAAAGTTCTATTATGTGAAAATGAGTACTTTAGAATGGTTTGGTTTTAAAATAATTGATTTGGTATGTTGTTTTGGAAAGGGGTTATTTATTTTAGATGGGGAATCTATATTGTATCAAATTAATGTGTCGTGTTGGAAAATGTTTTTAAGATGAAATTTGACCTTTATGTATATTTTTTTACATGAATTATATGGTAATATAAATTTAAATTTTTTAATTAAGATTTAATATTGTTCTAATTTGTAATAAAACAGTGAAAAGATTTGGTTAAATTTAAAAATGAAGTGTTCTATTTTATAATGGTTTTCTTAAAGATTAACTTTGATTTGAATAGGTGTAACATGGTGGGGGGGATAAACTATTTTTTGAATAATAGTGATTTTTAAGTAAAGGAAGGTTAAATCGTGTGATCGATGTGTATTTTAAATAATTTTTTTTTCATATTTTTCCCCTTTTTAATGGGGGATGTCTTGTTTAAATTTTTAAGCATAAATTATGTGAGTCTATTCATTTTTTAATTTAAAAAATTCCACCTAGAATGGTTAATAGAGGAATTAGAATTATTTTCTTCTATTGAAACATATAATTGGTTTAATTGGTTTATTTTGATTAAATACTCTACTTAGACTCTGAATAGAGTGGTTATCGTAGGATGTTATATCCTATTGGACCCTATTAAGTACTTCTTGAATCATCTTTGGTGGTTGGAAATCATTTTAATGACCTAGTTTACTATGATTATTTCAATTTCACTTACTAATAAGGGGTATATTAGGTATTTTATAGGTTATTATATTTCTAGATTATCTTCATGAATTCTTTAATTTGGATTATCATAAGAAATCTAGAGTGAAATCATGGATTGGGATGAAAACCTATTTTTTTAAAATACAATTTGTAGATTTGTATCATATTAATCTAAAGATGTGTTCATTGGATGTTTGTATTACCCTATTAAATGTTATTTTTTTTAGGATAATGTTTTTTTGCTTTATTCTATTATTTTCTTGGGGAAATTTTTTTTCTTGAGGGTAATGTGGTTTTTGGTTCAGCTGTTTATAGTGAGATATCTTATGGGTCTCATGAATGGATATTTAAGATTGAGTAATGTTATTTTTAACATGGTAGAACCCTAATTCCCTACTGTAGTAAATATGAAGAGTGTATCTTTTTAAATGTGATCACATGTTAGTTATGATCTTTATTTTTAGAATCGTTGTATTACATTATTCAATAGCAATTGTATATTTTGCTCATGTGGATTATCAATTACCATATTTGGTACCCATATTTGTTTTCATGAATAATTCACAGAGTATTGTCTCCTTATCCCCTTTTTATGTAATATTCATTGGGATTTGATGATGTGTTTCTCTTTTGGATGTTAGTTTTATTTTTCGATGTAACTTCGGGATGTTATGATCGATCTCCTTGGAATGGATAACTATGACATAGGGATGTGGTTATCTATAATGGTTTTTCCCTTTCAAGATTATTTCTACTCATTTCCACCACTATATATAAACTATAAATTGTGGGAAACCCACATTGTGTCTATGTCTTATTAGAGCCCAAAATTTAGATGATGGTTGCTGGTTTGTGTTTGAGGATTTCAATTTGGTTATTTATGCACCATTTTATTATATGGTATCGAGATGATATATTCATTGTACTGGTTTTCTCTATGTTTATTGGTGTTTTAATCACTAGTTACATTTTATTTTTGACCAATGTATTTTTTAGGTACAAATGAATTATTGTATGGATATTTTATTACCCCGTTTTACTATTGTTCCATTTATATATTGTTATCATGGAGTAATTTGAATTTATAGAGCATTCAGTCATTGATTATTACAAATTTCAAAAAAATCACATTGTACATGATTTTCATAAGGTCACTACATGGTTTTAAAATACATATAAATGACATTTACATATGTTTTCATTGTTTTCATGAGTTAACACACACAATTTAGTATATAAGATAAAGTTAACATCATCTACCAGGGTCATCAATTCATTTTCAAATGTTCCTCGTTAAAGTGCATGGGTAGAGAATTATTTGAGGCGAGGACTAGGGGGGCCCGGAAACAAAATATAATATGCTATTTTTCATAATTGTGGTGACACATTTTTGTTTCATGGTTAGTAGAAAATGTGGCAGTCAACAATGCACTGTGGAGTAGCGTAGATTGTTTTATCAATTAGTTTATGTTTTATTTGGATTACTGTGTTAGAAAACTGGGTGGTCTTCCAATATCCACCTTAAAAGTAACATTTTTTATTTTACCTCCCAATTTTTAACTATATTTATCCTCTCCTTCTCAGCCACTTGATCATATTATGCTAAGGAGCTCGAGGAAGATCTACACCCTTCACCTCATTTGCATTTTGGCACCTCTTTATGGATTTCAAGAGATTGTCAATGGATTCCTTATTTCTTTTCCTCTTCCATATCTTCCTAATTCATTTATTGTAATTTTCATATGTTCTTATTTACACACATAAACATAATTATCTATTAAAACTATTATTTAGGTTCAAGATGATTTTAACACAATGGTTTCTTTTTTAGGGCTTATGTGGTGTGATTCCTTTCACATTTTGGTGTTTTTCATAGAAAATGAAACGTTACAATAATTTTTTTTGTGGTAGATGTTACTATAGTGTCATTTTAATGTGAGACAATTTGATTTATTTGGGGTTATAATTTTTTTATTAAATCATATTTGTATAAAGATCAATAAAAGGAATTATAAAATGGTTTTTGATGAAACTGGTCTTGGAATAATGTATATTCTAATATAATTTTTTTTTGATTTGGAAGGAATATATTTTATGTTCCAAGATCCTTGAGATATGTTAAAGAGTTTTTTTAGAATATTCGTGGTGTAAATGTAGCTTGAAGCACTTGATTTAAATTTTTGAAGGAAGTTTCTTTGTAAAAAGAAATATTACATTATGATTAAAAGTGGGTGTGTTTCTAATGTATTATAATAAATTTGAATTATTTAATTTCTAAGGAATATAAGAGACACCACACACTATATTTGTTTTATGTAAAGGTCCATTTAGTAGCTTAAAAATTAATGGGCCATCTCTCGTAAGGCTGTATTCATTTTCCCCTATGTTTCATTCACCCTTTATTGGATTTTTAATATAGTATGGTCTTTGAAAAAATGATATGAAATGGTGTTTTTTTATCTTAGGGTATGGATGGTGAGGTTTTGGTAATTTTTTATATTAATTTATATCATTATCTTGATAGCATTATCTCCTTGATTGTTTGTTAATGAGAATAATTGGTTATTTGGTACAGACTTGGATGTGGTAAAACCCATAGTGTGGATTTTTCTCTTACTTGGTGGTCACTGCACAGGGAAGGTGAGTTATCCCAAGATGTATTATGTTCTAAGAGTAGGATTCCACCCGTAATATGTATGTCAGGCATAAATATTTCAATGGGTATACATGGAAAATAGTTTATTTAGTGTTGTCATTGGTTTAATGCTTCCAGTTCATGGACATATTACATTAATATATAGATTTGTATTCCATGAATCTCATTCCTTGACAGGTGGTTTTTGTAGAATATATTTATTTCCACAATTTTTATATCAATTTATGATTTTTTATAGTGGAACCATTATTGTAATTATTTATTTTCATGTTGCTTCTTGATATTTTGGGGCCACATAGACTGTGATTTTTATCAATGGGTATGCATGTTTTCCCTGATGTCGTAAATGATATTTTCATAAAATAATTTTTTTAAATATATTTTAATTTAATGAATGGATTGAAATTGATTTCATAAATGGGTTTTTCATAGTTTAACATGAAATGGAAGATATTGAAATTATAGTGTTCGAATATGATTAAATTTTATAAAAAAATGAAGGATTTATTATTTGTGTTGTGATATGTTATTTGTTGGTACTAGGTTCAATAAAAATAGAAAACATTAATTTTCCTTAGTATATTTTAAAATTTAATTAATGAACTCATTTATGAATGGAGTTTCATATATTATTTGGTGATATCCAAATGGGTATTTCATCTGAGAGATGAGAAGTGTCCAATAGAAACATCCACTTTTTGTTGTCACCTCCCTCATCTAAATCATTACCCCATATTACATAGATTCCTCAAGAATTGAAAGAATGTTGTATCTCATGATGATAATCTGGAATGCTATGAAAAACAACCATTTAAAAAAAAAATCTCAATATTATCAATTAATATTTTAATTCATAAATTAATGAAATATATTTTTAAAATTAAAAAACAATATAATGAAATAATATTTTTTTATTCATAATACCTATGGTAAAATTATGAAAATTATATATAATATATCATATAATGAAAGTATAATAAAATTTCATTTGTGATAAAAGTTATTGTATTATCATATACATTTTAATGTGATTTAAATAATATTTAATTACTATTAAATTAAGGTTGATGTGGCTAAACACATTTTTGAACATGATTTACCAAAATGAAAATTAAATATCTTTTTTTTCTGAATAATAATCTATGATTTATAAATAAATTATAATTTCTGAAATTGATCCATGTTCATGTATTGTTTAATGTGATGTTATTGAATTAGAAAATTTTATTTAATTAGCAATTTTGAGGAAAACCAAATATTAATTAAATTTAAAATGATCCAGAATAAATATTAAAAATGAGTAAATGAAACTTCAATAAAAAATGTTAAGGAAATGAGTAGGATGATGACACATAAGTGATGTTTCATTTATTAAACCAAAAATAAAAAAGGTTTTTTTCTTAAATAGAGCATATGATGTTTTATTAGATGGTTTAGGAATAACTCTCCCTAAAACCAAAAGTATGAAATTTTTTAGAATATCAAAATTTATAAATTTATAAATTTTATTAATGAAATGAACCTGTCAGTTACCTCTAGGCACTAAAAAACACAATAATTACTGGAATAAATACCAAGAAGACGTCTCATTATAGGAAAACATCCTTTGAGACAAGTTATTTGTGATGATCTCGACACTTGATGGAAGTAGTACCTCAGCAAGGACTATTTGCGACAAGACATGAATCTCGTCACAATAATTATTTAAAACAATTATTTGTGATGGGAATGTTTAACTATAGAGAATACCATTTTTTTATAGTGTGTGGAAAACATAAGGAATTTTATTTACTATAGAAAATAATTCTTGTCACAACAACCATTCGTCGTTATGGTTATTTTCTATCAGTGTAGTAACCCAACCCCATATCTCTCGAGACAAGGAGTTATTTTAATACATTGGTATGACAATAATGAGTCAAATACGGAAGGACATATCAATTTAGAAGTCTTGTAAAATGGATTACTTGCCTAAAATTTACGATATTATTCAAAACAAAATATAAAACAGAGATAATACATTGAGAACTCTATTATTCTTCTACCTTAACCGTAAACATTAATTATAAAACACAGCTCAGAATCCTCGGAAAACAAAGCATAATAAAGGGGGAAACTCAAATGTTACGTGAGGTAAAACAATGCACCAGATGTTTTCATAAAAATCAGGAATTTTAAAGAATGTATAAAACAGAAACACAAGCCTTTTGAACATAAAATTGAAAATATATCACCAGAAAAATAAAATAATTCAATTTAAAATTCACATAGAGATTATACCAATTGAATAATCTCATGTAATATTTATTAATTTTAACATAATGAGGAAATCTATAATTTCTAACAACATAATCATACAATAAATAACTCATTCTCAGAACATACATAATCATTTTTTCAAGGCCTCGGGCTAAGACACTAGTTTGTCTCATTCGACCAATCAATGCATCAAGGGGCTCTAACATGACCCAACCATAAATTATTATTTCTAATACATAAATCGTATTAAAATAGTGAAGTATAACATAAACATGTGTATAGGGTATATGTTTTTATATTGACGGTTTATATTTTTGTATTTAATGTTTATGGATTAGGGTTTTAGGTATAGGGTTTTGGGGTAGGTTTTGGGATTTTGGGTTTTTTTTAGATTTTTTGTTATAAAATTTAGTTATAGGGTTTAGATTTTATGTTTTGGGGATATGGATTCAAATATTAGGTTATAGGGTATATGTTTTTGCGTTTAGGGTTTGGATTTCTGGATTTAGGGTCCATGGATTAGGGTTTCAGCTATAGGGTTTGGGTATTGCATTTAGAATTTTGACTTTTGTTTTTAGAGTTAATGTTTTAGATTATTATAATATGGTTTATCTATTATGATTCATGGTTATGTATTTCATGGATAGGGTATATGGTATATTTTATGGGTTTATGGTTTGGATTTTTGGATTTAGAGTTTAGGGATTATGCTTTCAGATATAGGGTTTTTGGACAAGGTTTTATGTTTTTGGATTTTGGTTTTTCTGTTTAGGTTTTAGATTTAACTGACAAGATTTAGCTTTTATATATTAGGGTTAAGGATTTAATGATTAGGGTATGATATATATATATTTATGGGTTTATGATTAAGATTTTTGAATTTAGTGTTTTGGGATTAGGGTTTCAGGTATAGGGTTTGGGAACTGGGTTTTAGGATTTTGGTTTTTGGTATAAGTGTTTTTGTTTTATATTTAAGTGATAGGGTTTATATTTTCAATATTAAGATTATTTAATTCATGATTAGGGTTTATGGTATATTTTTTGGTTTTAGGGTTCATATTTTTTGACATAGATTCTAGGGATTAGTGTTTCACATATACGGTTTTGGGACTAGGTTTTAGGATTTTGGGTTTTGGTTTTAGGGAATTTATTTTACATTTATTGGATAAGATTTAGATTTAATGTTTTAGGGTTAATGATTTCCAGAATATTATATAGGTTTTATGTATTCGGGATTAGGTTTTGGCATTTTGGATTTAGTTTTTTGGGATTATGGATTCAGGTATAGGGTTTTGAGACTATGTTTTAGGATAATGGGATCTGGTTTTAGGGTATTGGATTCATATTTAAGTGATATGGTCTATATTTTATAAATTATTGTTAAGGATTTAAAGATAAGGGTATAGGGTGTATATTCTTGGGTTTAGAGATTATATAATTTTAATTAGACTTTAGGGATCAGGGTTTCAGGAATAAGATTTTGTGATAAGGTTTTAGGATTTTGGGATTGGGTTTTAGGGTTTCCCATTTAAATTTATGTTTTTTGGAATTATGGTTTCAGTGAAATTTGTTACATACAAATGATGAGTGGATGATATGGACTAACAAAGCCAAAGGTGGATCCCCTTCTGAAGAAGCCATATTTGGCAGACACAAAGATCCAATGGCACCAAATCCAAAGGTGGAGGTTGAGACCCGCAAGGGAGAGACCGAGAGGAGGGAGCTCGAAGATGCAACAACCCAACATTGTTGGTAGCACATGTTATGTATATCTTGATATAGTTTCTAATTATGTATATCCTTGTAAACAAGATGATTCCCGTCATTGAATGATTGCGATGTTTCCATTCTCCTCTGGATCTAGGATAGAAGTCTGAACCACATAATCTCATTGTGCAATGTTTTGTAATTTGTTCTTGCAAGCATGTTTCCTTGTTGTGTGCATTTTTATGTAAAGAAATAAATTCCTTAAGAGGAAAATAACCATATGAAATGATGATTCTGTGTGATGGATGGGGTTCAGGGAATTCCCAGTTCTAGACACAAAAGTTATGGGGGATCATCCAGAGAATTTTTTGTTATTGTTTCTTCGGGCCCCAATCCCCAACAATCTAGTCCACAAGTTGGTGTATGATTGGGATATCATTAGGAAAACATGGTTAGTGGTACCAGGTGAAGTAGATGGAAAGAAACTTCCAATCATGATAAGAGTTTTATAATACATCCTTCACTAGATAATCTCTTTTTGATGATAATCTAAAACCACATTGAAAGGTTCAGCTAAAATCCAGTATATGTCAAATTTCCACAAACCATCTAGTGTCAATGTAAGGCACAATAGGTTTCTCTTGGGATGATTTTTTGATGCGTTTAATATCTCTTTAGTTGGGTACCTCTAGGGAGTGTTCACAAGTGAATGGGACTACTGGGAACTAACCCTCATGATAAGAGATATGTGATAATCCCTTCATTGTAGAATTGTATTTTTATGTGAATCACTGACCTCATAGAATTTCTGGCATCACTGGATTCTTAGATGCTGGGGTTGGGGTATGTTTGGTGACACCATGGATTCGACAGACTACAATCATTCATCTCATTATCATCTTCTTTTTAATCATCCTAGAAGGAGAGGTACAAGAATCTCGGTGGAAGGGTGGATGTTTGATAACATGGCCACCACGCATAAATACTCACATACTCCCATTGTTTCTTATTTTCTGTTCCTTTCCCTCACAAAACATTCCACATATCCTTTAATTTCTATAAATTCTAGATACTCTAATAATTTTTTTAAAAGAATAATTAATATGGAAGTACACACGCCTATTTATTTAATTATTATAAATTCATGAACTGAATATTAAAAAATTGTAAATCTATCAAATTTATTTATGTATTTTTAATATTATTCATATTAAATTTATAAATTAAATCTTCATTGTAATGGTATTAAATTAATTATTATTAATTTAATGATGATTTACTTTAAATTGTTAATTAAATTATGAAATATATTGGTTTTTTATATCAATTTCTCATAAACTAATAAATAAATTTTTAAATTAAAAATATTGAACATCTCATTAATTAAACTGGTTTGGGGAGTTAAGATAATATTTCAATATATTATAAAATTATATTAAAATAATGAGTTAAAATTTAAAGTGATTATAAATGTTTGTTTTAAATCAATAATCTAACATTTGACTAAAATTATCATTTACAAAAATTTCAATTTCTCTATATCAATTAATATTTAAAATTATACAAATATATATATATATTAATAATATATATTTATAAACATTAATTATAGTATTAAAAATTTATAAAATTTATATTGATAAATATGAATAAAACTATAAATCATATTATTACATACAAATTATATTATTACTTATTAATTATATTATTTAATATTAATTATATTACTACAAATTATATAAATGATTTGTGCTTCGGGGTATAATTACATCTAAACATAGAAATGCGACTCACACAACCTGATAGGGCAAGTCATATCCCCCCATGGGAAACCCTTCCCCCACCCCATTTTTTATAGCCTGAAGGCCCTGTGGACATTGATTACATTAGAAATTATGTAGCCTAGGGTCCCAGAACATGCAGTAATTTTTCTGGTTCTCAAATGGTTGATCCCACCGTCTACGTCTTGCTTGCATCAAACCACCTGCATCTCCAGGCCTACATGAGACCCGGTTCAAATCCGGGTGGGAGCGAATTTCTATAGAAAGGTGATGACACATGAATGAAATAATAATGCATTTATTGACATTAAATAATAATTAAAATGTATATAATAACAGAAATAATAATAATTTATGTCAATAGGGCCTTCGGGCCATCAATAAATGGGTGGGTTATCCCTTGGGGGCTATGACTTGCCCTAATAGGTTTTGTATGTTTCACTTATATGTTTTGTGGTAATTATATTTTCTACATATTAATTATTTTATTACATATTAAATATATTATTACATATTGATTATATTATTATATTAGTAATTATATTATTATATTAGTAATTATATTATTATATATAAATTATATTATTACATATTAAAAAATATTAATTATATTATTTTAAATTAAAAATAATGATGTATATTATAAAAAAATTTCAATAATTCTATTAATAAATATGAATAAAAATTTAAATACTATTAATAAATTAGTTAAAAAATTTCAATATAATTAATAATTATATCATTACAAAATCCTTCAGGCCATTCCAAGTATACATATAAAAAATATAATTATAAATACATAAAATAATAAGTTTATATGAATAAATATTAATTTCTGAGTATAAATACATTCATACATATATATATATATATAATAAATTTAATTATAAGTCTATTCCAATAAATAAATTTTTATAATATTATAAATATAGATATATTTAAATGGAAAATTCTAGTAAAACATCCACTAAAAATCATAGTGTAAATTACACAAGAAATAAAATTCATGCTAAAAAAATTATAATGCTATACAAAAAAAATAGTTCTTGTTTAAATGAACATAATCTATTTATTTTCTCTCATATAATTAATATATATATATATATTAAATAATTATTTCTCATTTTTCCTATTAAATAAGAAAACAATTTTTATAAAAAAATGTCAATATGTATTTTTGTAAAAGAAAATATAATAATTTAATTAGACTCAAATGAATTATTTAATATTTGTTTGAATATATTCCATGTTTTTAAAAATATTAATGAAAATTTATGAATATTATTAAAATGATTAAAAACCTTTTTTTTTCTAAATGAATAAAATATTTTTTATTTTATTAAATGGTAAAAACTATTTTTTGACCTAAAAATGTGATTTTATTTAGAAAAATAAATGGTTTTACAATATAATAATCTCAAGTTATTGTATGATTATAGGGTTTTTATAGGTTATGGGTGTTTTCATTTTTATTAAAGGAAATAATCAAAAAATCATATTCTTATAACCATTACATGGTATTAGTAATTCCAATGAAAAATATACCATATCCCACAAGTGTCGAATTGTGCACACTACTGCACTGAATCACACTGTACGAGACATCCACCCCATAGACCTAACGTAAACCTATTCCGCTTCCACACATCGCTCTTTATCTAAAGTCGTTAACGACACTCATCTTTCCCACATTCCCTTCCGCTCAAAGTCCCGTCAATCCTGCTCCACTTCAATGTGTCACCCTACGAAGGTCTCCACAGCCTATGCTGTCATTAAACCACTACAACCATGACATCAGAAAAATCATTGCCAATTGCATAAATATCTAATCCTCATCGTCTGCATGGTACTTTAAGATGGACCACCCCACCTAAACTAGTATCCCAACCCAATCACCTCCTGAGCACCGATCTACCTATTCCAATTGATGACAAAGATATTCATAAGGTCAAACAATAACATTCATCGCATGGTCGTCACATCTTGAAAAAAATCATTTCATCAAGTAGGATTTCATTTCAAATTTATTTTTCAAGATAAATCATTAACATTTAATGGAAAAAGTCCCTAACCATTGAATTTTATTACAGATAGGCTAATGAATGGGGGTGAAAAGAACGACTGACTGAAAACCATCTGAAGGATCATCCAGCCGATCAAAACAATCTTTTGAAAGCACCTTAAACCTTCTCATTATATATCCACATTTATTATCATTCCATGCTCATGTGAATACGATGTTAAAATTATGTTGGTATACACACAATTATTTTTGTGGAAAATATTTACAACGGGGAATATCCATATTTCATTAGTGATGACAATGTAATGAAATCCTAGATTATTATTATCCAGCAAGCTCAGTTGTAAATGTATACATGATGCATGCTTTCATGATTTGATTTTCCAAAAGCCGGTATACAATAATAATTATTAGTAAATAAATTTCATATTTTTCACAGGTATATATATTAAAATAATTTTAAGGGATATCCCCATGAAATCAAATTTGGACTCCTTAGTCCTCATGTCACCTCTATAGAAAAAAATGATATAGAATCCAAGAATGTGGGTGAAATTGTAGTAGACCAACTCAAATTTTAATTGAAAAATTACAGATGACGAAGTCTTCATAATACCAATGATGGAGGGGTAAAACTACGAAATTTAATCATATCAAAAATACTATAATTTCATTCATTAATTATTCTTTTTTTTGTTCTTATGAAGCATTGAAAGCTCATTCCGATCAATTTAGATACTCTAGTGAATTTTTTCCTTGATTCAATGCATGTATATCCAACTAATCGACCACACATTATTGTGTTTGTGAATTATTAATATACAACATCAAACATTTTAGAACTAAAAATCTAGTTATATAATTTATATTATCTATTAATAAGTATTTTTTTATGATGGGGCAGTGTGTGGGTATCAAATACATCATCGAATAACGTCATGGTAATGGAAAAGGAACATCATAAGTACTACAATTGGATACAAATTAGGCCATATTTAATAGAATTTCACTATCCAAACACATGTAAAATTACATATTTTTATCAATGATTTTGAAGCATCTGAAATAAACAAATGATAAATAATTTGATTAATATGTTTTAAAATTTATGAAAGAGTTTGTATTTAGTCAACAAACTAGCATCCCTAAAGATTTATTTATGAAGCTAGTTACTATTTAATTTCAAATATTTATTAAACCATTGTGTATTTATATTTTCTCATCACTGCCATGATTATGGAAAATACTCATATTCACAAGATGATAAATATTTTTTAATAATAAATGGGATGTATTACTTATGGAAGAATGTACATAAATAGCATAAAGAAGTGACCAGTATGACTTGAAGTGTCTATTTTTATTTAAAATTGTCAGTATTATTTTAAAATGAATATGTGACAAACTAAAAACTAAAAAACCCCATTAGTATTTGTTTTATAATTTAGGAAAATGATTCAACGGTCATTTGTGACATGTATGAATCAACCAAACATAAATATGAATCATTTTGTGACTGTTATGACTTTAGTTGTGTTTTTTCATTTTAAATTAACAATACATTGAGAATATCAGAAAACGTGACATATTGAAAACTGAGAAAACACATTCATATTGTTTTTATACTTTAGGAAAATGATACATCATTAATTTTTAATTTTTAATAATTATCCACACCTCAATATGATGAATAGTATGATCGATATGACTAAATGTATTGGTTATCAGTTTAAAATTGACATTATAGATCAAAATGTCTCACTCACTAAAAACTAAATAAACTCTTTACAATTTTCTTCATAATTTAGGACAATGATTCATATATTTTTGGGGACTTGTATGAATGAGTCTCATTTCCTACTGACACACTATGCGATTTGTATGACTCAAATGTGTTTTTTAGTTTGAAATGATATTTTTGTAAAAAAACAAAACAGACATACTAAAAACTAAGTAAATGCAACTGGATTGTTTTTATACTATAGGAAAATGATCTATAGGTCATTATTGAAATGTTGGAAACAAAAAAACCTCTATCCAGCACTCGGTGCAGTTGGTATGACTCAAAGTGTCTATTTTTATTTAAAATTAACATTAATTCTAGTAATAATACACAAGTGGAATACTAAAAACTGAGAAAATGCATTCAGGTTGTTTACGTAATTTATGAAAACAATAAATGACTTATTTTTGATGTCTACGAATCAACCTCTCCCCAATAAAATTCACAATCGGACTGATATAAATCCAAATGTATCTTTTAATTTATAATTGACAATAATTTAAGAAAAATAGATCAACTAACATACTGAAAACTAATTTTTTTATTGTTTTGAATCATTCAGAAAATGATCCATGACTCATTTTTTTAGTAGGAATCAACCTCACCTCAATCCAATGCATGGTGTGACCGGTATGACTAATAATGTATGTTATTAGTTTGAAAGTTATATTTTAGCTCAAAATACGCCACATACTAAAAACCTGGTAAATTCTTTCTGATTGTCTTTATAATTTAGGATAGTTATTCTTAAGTCCTTTTTCATGTGTATAATGTAGTATCACATCAAATAAACACATTATTTGACCGGTATGACTCCAACAACATGTTTCTGCTTTGAAATGATATTTGAGGAAAAAACAAAACTAACATACTAAAAACCAAGAAAACACATTTGGATTGTTTTGATACCAAAGAAAAGTGATCCATGAGTTATTTGTGACATATAGGAATCAACTACACATTAATCTAATGAAAAATGAAATTAGTAGAAATCCGATGTTTTTTTATTTAAAATTGACATCAATGTATGTAAAAAAGAATAAGTGACATACTGAGAACCATGAAAATTCATTCAAATTATATTGGTAATTTACGACAATGATTTCTGTGTCTTTTATTATGTATATGTAGCAAACACACCTCAATATGATGCACAATGTGATCAGTCTAACTAGAAGTGTCAGTTATCAGATTAGAATTGGTATTTTTGATCAAAATGTTTCACTCATAGAAAACCAATAAAACACAATCCTATTGTTTTCATGATTTAGGAGAGCGATTTTTAATTAATTAGTGACATTTATGAAGTACGGTTACCTCAATACGATGCACAAAGCGACCAGAATGACTCAAAATTTGTCGGTCTAGATTGAAATGATATTTTAATAAAAAACACAACTGTCATACTGAAACCCGAGAAAACCCATTCAGACGATTTTGAATATTTTGAAAAAAGATCCATGAGTCATTTGTGATATTTATGAATCAACCACACCTAAATACGATGAATAATGTGACCATTATAAATCCAAAAATGTTATTTAAATTTGATATTAGAAAACAAGGGACATACTCAAAACCAAGAAACCCCATTCAGATTATTTTGATAGTTTAGGACAATGATCCATAACTCATTTGTGATCTGTATGAATCGACCCCACCTCAATACGAAGCACAATGTGAACAGTAAAACTCCAATTGTGAATTTTTTATTAAAAATTGACATTTTATTAATGTAATCTTTAAAATTACTGTTTAATTTATTTCTTTATATTATTATTATCATAATATTTGTTTTATTATATAGGAGGAACCATTTACATTAGTTGGGATGATTTTTTCATAAACTTATACTATGAACGGACATTTTTGAGAGGGGATCCCGAATATCAAAGTATGAAAAATTAATTTTTTAACAATTTGTTGGATTATTGAATATTTAAATATATAAAACCTTGTATTAGTTACATATAGAATTGTTTTATAATCCATTTTATTCACTAAATTGTTCTTGTGTGTGTTGTTCATATGCTATTTTTTGTAGGTGGTGTGTGTGTGTTGTGCAGATGCTACCGGTGGGTGTATCGTTTATATGTATAGGTTCTTATGGTGGGTGTTCTATTATATAAAAAACATATCACAGGAATGTCAGGACGTTATTATCACTATTTCAACCGATGATAAATGCTTTCCTTTATTCATGCTAAAATAGCTCTAATAAAGGGTGTGCCTTTTTCAACTCCTTTTTTGCATTGATTAAGGGGACCCCTTTTTCACTGAGATTAATGGTTATTTTCTAGCCCAAATAAAAGCACCATATGTAGTAGTGTGTGGATGACAATCTTTTACTTGGAAGGATGGGTCATCATACTTTCATCTTTATTGTTCATAATGGATCCTGATTTGATGGGAGGTTTAAGGTACTATGTTCCTAAGTCGGGGTACATTCTAGATCCCTTTGGGTAACCTAAGGTAGTGTTCCCAAGTAAAGGGGAATTCTGAAAACAACCCATTATGATAAGATTTAGGTGATAATTCATTCACTATATAATCAACTTTTGACGAGAATCATCGATCTGGTTGAATGGGTCGGATAACATCTAGTATATTTCCACTTTTTGAGAACCATGCCACATCAATTTTATGCACAACATGGTGATCCATTGCTGAAGTTGTTGTATTTATGAGATCTTCCTACTTGGAAACCTCATGGGAGTGTTCTCAGGAGATGGGGAATGGTGGAAAGAGCCAATCATGATAATTGTGGTCTGATACTCCCTTTATTATAGAAGCCTATTTCCACGAGAATCACTGACCACATATAATGTCAGGAATCTCATGGTTCTTGGTTACCGAGGATGAGTTATGTTTGGTGATGTTTTTTTTCATTGAAATACAATCATCAATAACTTTATCATCATCATCATCATTTTAATTCAAGTAGGGGTACAATAATTCCAGTTGAAGGGTGAGAGTATGAAAAAATATCCACCACACATATACACTTGCATCTTCCAATTGCTTCTTATTTTTTATGCCTTTCCCCCACTAAACATTCCACACATCCTTTAATAGGTCTTAATTCCAGATATTGAAATTATTTATTTGTAACAATAATTAATAAGGAAATACCCAACCCTAATTTTTAAATATTATTAGTTTTTTATATGAATATTAAAAAATTATAAAACCATCTAATTTATTTATGTATTTTGAAAGATAGTAATATTAACATTATAAAGGATATCTAAATTCCAATCAGATAAAATTAATAATTATTAATTAAATGTTGAATTATTTTAAAATGTTAATATAATTGTGAAATATATTTGTTTTTTTGGATATAAATCACTATTATATTTAAAAATAAACACAATAATTAAAAATAATTAAATACTCCATAATTAAACATGTTTGGGTAGTTAAAAAAAATATCAAGATATTTTATAATTGGATTAAAATAATAGAAACAAATTAAATGGCATATATATGTTGATTTTAAATCAATAATCTTACATTTGACTCATATTAACATTTATACACAAATCATTTTATCTCTTTATATATTCTTGACTCGTTTGGTTTTTTATTTAACCACTCGTAAATGGTAAAAATATTTGATCCTACCAAAAATCTAGAAAACTACATAGGGGATGAATTTACATGGGAGGTTATTTTAGTTTTTTATATAATAAAATTGTTTTAGGTTTCATTTAATTTGGAAAATGGGTTAAAAAAAACCAAATGATGTGGCACATTGTAAAGGTACCCACAAATGCCACATCATGTGTTGTTTCCCAACACACCCATAATTCCAACACCCCACCCCCCATTCCTCCACCCCATTTACAATATATACACATATAATTATGTATTTAATATTATAAAAAAATACACGTATTTATATATTATTACATATTTTTTAAAAGGCGCGACCATGGGAAAAACCCCATGGCCTTGTATTTATTAGGAAAACAAAAATGTAAAACAAGGGGATCAAATAAACATGAAATTGTATACCCATTATTAAACACATAGTATATTCTTATGGCCATCACTAGATCACATGTTATGGGGATATCTGCCCCTCCCCTTGGGATATCGGCCTCTCCAATATGTCTTGGTTGGCTAGTATGATTCATTAGATGAGGTTCCAGATTATGGCATGAAACCCTCCACAAACATCTAAACATCCAAGATAGGTCCAAAAAGTGTAGTTCCATGTTTGACTAAAACCATCCTAAAAGTTTATTGGAATAAACTTCTGAACTACATGTTAGTCAGTACAACCCAACACCACCAGCCCCATTATATGAAAAATGACTTCCAACTACAAAAATATCAAGTCAGTCGCTTCATTATCAATAACTATAAGAGGTCATTGACTGTCATGGCTCCCTGGGAATGTCAAATTCAAATTATTTCTCTCTGAACTGATACACTCCCCGTTCAACGTCTTTCCAATATAGTCATATGAATTTTTGAAAAATATCCTTGATGTTTGAAGGATAAACCCATTCCACTTTTTTACCAATATCCACAGTCATAGTTGAGTGTGCCTCTTGCTAAAATGCCACCATCACTCTCTCAAAATGTAGAAATATTTCATGATTATTTAAATCATTACCTAGATTAGTATCATTAACTTTCAATGTTGGAGAAACCATTTCCAATTCAATATCATCCAAATTATCATGTGACTTAGATAAATCCATCAAATCTTTACGAGACTCCTTTAATCTAGATTTCTGATTCCAGACCAATAAGTAACCTTCATCATCAACTACATTATACATCCCCATGTAGGACCTCACCATAATTAGTCACTCATGCTATGGCTCTTTATCATTTGACACTTTAATTTTATCCTAATCAATTTACTAGTTGTCAATCGATTCAATCAAAATTCCACCATCAAAACTATTGATTATTCCAACAAAAACACCTAGCCTCACAAGACAATGTATTCTGACCAATGAAGGGTAAAAGAACTAAGTCAATTGTCCCAATAGAGTGATCACCCTCATTATGAACCTCTAGTATTTCATCCTATAATCTAATATATTTTATGTCTTCATACATCCACCTATCACCATCACATATAGAATTATGAATAATAGTAGGATCATCCAAGTGGCCTGATCTTATTTCATTGCATTTTTTACTCTTCTTTCTCACATCCCCCATAGAGGGGCCTTAGAGTGCCCTTCTTTTTGTGGAAAGAGTCAGTCCTCCCAATTTCATGTAGTTCAGAACCTCATTCCCAATATTCTTATAGTTAGAATAACATTTTTTTCATTTTCTATATTCAATTTCTGATTTAATTTCTTCATCCTTATTGGCAAGAATGATATGGTCAACCAAGACAGAGGCCAAATCAACTACAATTAGAAAAAATGTTGAATGCCCGACCCAAGAAATTTATGCCTCTTTTACCAATATTAATGGCACCCTAATGGAAATCATGATGTCTTAGAGAATATTTCGGTGCCAAAGAAAGCAATTAATTCCAAATATGTTAACCCATACCTAGAATGAAGAACGTCCTACCTAGAGAGGATTGATGAAAAATTCTCATCCGCAGATATGAAGAAATCCTAGTTTCAGTTATATCGAACTAATCCACATGCCTTCAGCTTATGATCCATCGAATCAAATATGAAATGGAAGAACACCCTCCCCAGATAGATGCATCTCCATCCCTTGAATCATAAAATATTCGAATGATTAGAGAAAAAATCCTCGATATTCCATGACAATGATCTTTTAGGTGGTACAATACATACAAGAATTGAGAACTCCCTAATTTTTCGATGATTGGATAATTCCATGCAATCAACGATAACTTATGTGTTTCTACCTTTCTGGTGGATAACACCAACCGATCCCTTGAGAAGAAATATGTTGATTTTACTAGGGGCTGATATCAACACCTTATTGGCATTATGTGAAGTGGCATCCACAAATCTGTGGTAGAGGACCCAAACATGAATCCCAACATGTGTCAGGGTCTTCACCTATTCATGATTCCAACGAACCAAAGTACAATCCAAAAAGCGGTGGGAGTAAAAGCGACTGTGCACAAGAAATTCAACAACCAATTGAGAAGGACTCTCTACAATAATGAATCCCTATATTCCATCATTGGGTCCGAGAAGAACTCGTGATTCCATCGGCCTCTTTTTCGGTCTTATTTTTGCTTATTGTTTTGAAAACATTAAATTTTTTAATTAATTAATATTAATTAATATTAATTATATTATTATATATTAATAATATTATTACATTTTAATAAATATTAATAATTACATTAATGAAATTCAATCATAATAAAAATGTAAATAATTATATTAAAGTGGCTATAAATATAATTATAATTAATGGGATTCTGTTGATAATGTTGGTGCGTCTGATCATGATTCTGATCCTGATTATGGTGACACTTAATTTGATGTTAATATTTTTGAGTGTGGTCTTGCCTTTCTTCTATCATGTACTATTTATTTTTCATTACTTTTATAATAAGAGGTTTGACCCTAAACATTCTAAGTGTTATTTCATATTAATTATAGAAAAAGGTTTGGGGCCATGCCCCATATTATTACATATTAATTATACCGAATGGCCAGCACATTTCCAAAAGGAGAAAATAGAAAATCATGCAGCAATATCATCATGATCAGAGTTATGACCAAAATCATCACATGGTTATTATATTTTTACATATTAATTATATTAATATATTATTAATTATATTATTATATATTAATTATATTATTATATATTAATAAATAATTTTAATATTTTATATAATAATTATATTTTTAATTTTTCAAATAATAATTAATTTATTACATATGTAAATTAATTATATTAATAAGTATGAATAAAAATTTAAATAACACTAATTACGTAGTTACTACTATAATTAAAAATAAATATTAATTATATAATTACATATTAATAATGAAGTAAAAATTATTTAAATTATTATATTATTAGTAAATATTAATTATTGTATTACATATTTACATGATTCACATTAATATATATGTATCAAAATAATTGTTATATTATTACATATTAATTATATTATTACATATTAACAATATTATTACACATTAATTATTTCACAGAGATATATACATTCTTATATATATATATGTTTATTCATAATTATATTTATTTATAATTGTAAAAATATATTTGTATAACTATATTTTAAATGAGTATATAAATATATTAGATTTATAATTATATAATAATAAATATTTTTTAGTGGAATATATAAATATATTTGAATAATTTTATAATTATGAATATAGTAATATTTTGATAACAATAAATATTCATTTATCGATAGAGAAATATAATTACATAATTATAAATATAAATATATTTATTCTTTATATAAATATTTAAAAATATTTGTTTTTGTATAAATTTTTTAAAAAATATAACTATATTTATAAATTTATTTATAATGTTATGAATTAATATGGGTTCTCTCTTAGTTGAGTTAATGCAGGAGATTATCCAATAATGAGTTAAAATATATATGATATTGGGTTATTTAGAGTTTATATATATACATATAACTATAAATATGTATAATTATAAATATATATTTATAAATATGAATATATATATATATATATATTATAATTAAAAAAATCTGTAAATAAATATTTATAACTATTTAATTATAAATATATGTATTAAAATATATTTATAAATATTTATTATATTATTACAAATTTACAGAAATTATACTGATAAAAGTGAATAAAAAAATTATTTTATTACATACTAATTATATTATTACATATTAATTATATTTCTACATATTAATTATATTATGATTAATTATATATGTTATAGATACTTAGGGATAACGCACCCATTTGTAATGGCTCATAGGCCCTGTGGGAGTGGATTCGATTATAATGACTATAACCAAGGTGCAGAGAACATGTATCTATTTTTATCTTCACAAATGTGTGGGCCCACCACCTCTGTCATTCCTGCATGATACTCTCTGCGTCACCACGCCTCCATCAGACCCGTGTTTAAATCCCGGTGGAAGCGAATTTTGGCAGAATGGAAGAGACATAGGAAAGAACAACTAATGTACTAAATGACCATAAATAATAATAATAAAATAAATACTAACACTAATAATTGTAATTCATGTCTATAGGGTCTTTGGGTCGTAAAACAATAGGAGGGTTATCCCTTTCGGGGGCTATGACCTGCCCAATTAGGTTGTGTGCGGTGTATTTCTAGGTTTCGTTGAAATAATATTATTACATACTAAAAATATTATTAATTGCTAATTATATTATTACTTTATAATATTATTATTATATTATTATAATATTATTATATAATTATATATAAATAATATTATTAAATAATTATTACTATTAAATATATTATTACATTTTAAAAAATATAAATTATATTAGTACAGATGTACGATAATTATATTAATAAATATGAATAAAAACGTAAATAATACTAATACAGTAGTTAACAATATAATTAAATATAAATATAAATTATATTATTACAATGGCCTTCTTACCATTCATTGTATATATATAACTAAATATAGTTATAAATATATATTTATAAAAATTTGTTTATATATATATATATAATAAATATAATTTAAATTACATTTATAAAAAAAATTATTTATAATTGTATAAATACAAAAATATTTAAACAAGAAATTCTCGTAAAACATCAACTGAACATTTGTGGAAATTAAACAAGAAATAAAGGTCATGCCTAAAAAAATTATACTGTCATAAAAAAATAGAACTTGTTTAATGAAAAAAAACTATTATATAATCACATAGAATTAAAATATATATATATATATGTATGTATATATGTATGTTTATTATATATATATATATATATTAAAACATGTTTTTTCATATTTTCCCATTTTATAAAAAAACTGTTTAGTTTTAAAAAAATCGATATGATATTTTGTTAAATAAAATATAATAATTCAATTTGTCTCAAAAATAAGTATTTATAAAATATTTCAAAACATTTCATGTATTTCAAAATATTAAATAAAAATTATGAATATTATTCAAATGATTATGACAATTTTTTTCTAAAAAAAAAATTCTTTTATTAAGTAAATAAAAATAATTTACATAAAAAATAATTTTATTTAGAAAAATAAATGGATTTTACAATATAATAAACTAAATTACTTATATTATAATCAGATATATTTTTTAATATATAAGGGGATGTATTTTGTTATTATAGAAGGAAACAATCAAAATGTCTTATTCTTCTACCCATTTCCTGGCTGCAGTAAACCCAATGAAAAACTAACCCTAACCCACATGTATTAAACGGTGAACCCTACAGCACTAAATCACACTTGATGAGTCATCCTCCCCATCGACCTAGTGTGAACATGCTCCACATAAGCACATCAATATTTCTCTATCGCTAACGACATCTCTCATCCCATCCACATACCCTACTAATCAACTCCCAGTCGACCCTTATCTACTTCAGTGGGTTCCCGAAAAAGGTCGCCACTGCCTATGTTATCACCACACCCATTCCAACTCGCCTACAATAACATCACCATTAATTTCCTGGACCTCCAATCCTCACCATTTGAATGATACATTGGGATAGACCACCTCGCATATGCTGGTATCCCAACCTCATCACCGCCTGATATATTTCCACCACCCCACGCTACCCTTATGACTCGAAGTCACTAAAAGCTACCGACCTATGTTTCGGGTCATCCCAACATAGACATAATAATTATTATTCAGTACTCGGGCCAATAGAGAAGCTTCTGTGGAAGTGAATATTTTTCCTGTTAGGATTTGTCGTCTCACCTGCATCTCTTGTTTTCTTAATGGAACCGGATCTTATTGGAGGTTTATGCTGCTCTGATCCCCAATTTGGGTGCGTTCATGAACTCCTTGTGTAACCATGGTGAGTATTCCCAGGTGAAGGGATCTATTGGAAACTACCATTCATGATACGATTTTTGTGAAACTTCTCTCACCGTAGAAGACACTTTTTATGAGAATCGTCTACCATGTTGAATGGGTTAGATAAAATCCAGTATATGTCCATTTTTTGATAACCTTGTCACATTAATGTGAGGCACATCAGGATTCTACGGTGATAGAGTTGGGGTATATTCAAGATCTCCTTGATTGGGTACATCAGGGGAGTGTTCCTAGGTTATGGGGCCTATCAGAAACTAATCATCATGATAAATGTTTTTCCGGTCCTCCCTTCACTAAGGAAGCCTCATTTCACGAGAATCGCTAACAACATAGAATGTCAGACATCACAGTGTATTCAAATTCCTGATATAGGGTATGTTAGGTGACATCCTGTTTTCTTTAGACTATAATCATCCATCTCTTTTACATCTTCATTATAGTCATCACCCAAGGAGGGGTAAAATAATCCCAGTGGAAGGGATGATGTTTTAAAACATGGCCTCCACCCCAATATACTAACAACCTTCAATTATTTCCTTTTTTGTGTGTTTTCCTCACCAAACATAGAAAACATCCTTTAATATCTATAAATGATAGATATTTAAATCCATTATTTAAAACAGAATTAATAAGGAAATACCCAAACCTATTTTTCAATTATTATTAATTTATTAACTAAATATTATAAAATAGTGAATCTATCGAATTTATTTATGTATTTATAATATTTTTCATATTAAATTTATAATTGAAATCAATATTCTAATCGGATTGAAATAATTATTATTATTTGATTGAATGTTTATTTTAAATTATTATTGAATTATGAAATATATTTATTTTGTTTTATATCAATTTCTTTTAGATTAATAAATTATTTTTTAAATTAAAAATAATAAGCACCTCTTTAATTAAATGAATTTTCATAGTTAAAATAATGTATCAAAATAAAATAGAAATTGATTAAAAAAATGAGAAAAATATTAAATGGATTATAAATGATGATTTTAAATCAACAATATAACATTTCACTCATATTAATACATATACAAAGTTTATTCTCTCTCACTATATATTTTCAATAATTTGGTTTTTTATTTAAACTCTCAACTAGAAATGTTTTTTTCTGAACATATCCCCAATCTATTACACTAACTAGTGGAAGATATTTACATGCATGTTTGATTCATTATTTATATAAATTGGGACTAGGTTTCATTTATTTGTGGAAATGGGAATAAAAGACACCAAATAAAGAGACACTTTGTAAAGGAATCAAAAAATGCCACATCACGTTGTGTTATCCCCCACACCCCAAATTCCAATGACCCACAAACCATTCCTCCAACCAATTTCCAATATATATTTATAATTAAAAATTTACAATTATAAATAAATAAATGTATTTAAATATTATTATATATTAATTAATAATAATTATAGTATTACATATTAATAATATTACATATTAATAAATTCTAATAATGAAAATAATGACCTTTAATAATAATTAAAATATAATTAATAATGATTATAAAGTACATAAAAAATTATTGAGAATAATTATTAATTATATTATTGCATATTATTAAAGAATTTAATATTAAATATATTATAAAATTATTAATAAATATAATTTATATTATTACATATTTACAATAATTATATAAATAAATATGAATAAAAATATTAATTGCATTACTAATTATATTATTTCATATTAAATATAACAATATTGATTGGGGAAAAGTCCCTTATTATTATTAAATATATTATTACAAATTAATTATACCAAAAATGAAAGCACACATTCAAAAGAAAAAAATAGAAACTCAAGTGTTACCATAATAATGATTAGAGTTATGACTAGAATCATAACCTTGCAATTATGTTGTTAAAAATTAATTATATTATTACATACTAATTATATTATTACATATTAATTATATTACTATGTCATTAATTATATTATTATATATGTACAATAATTATATTAATTAATATGAATAAAAATGTAAATAATACTAATAAAGTACTTAATGATATAATTAAAAAAAATGAATTATATTATTACATATTGATAAAGAATATAATGTTAAATATATTATCCCATTATTAATAAATAGAAATTATATTGAAGAAGTTCTATGTTGGATAAAAATCTTCAGACCATTTATTAAATTTTATGAATAGATATCAAGTACATGATAACGAGAATGAGAGAAAAAAAGGGTACGCCCCCAAATAGTAGATAAACAACACATCAAACATTATCATAATCATGATATCAGTCTTGTTTAGAGTTGTTAATTTCAAGAATATTCCCAATTAACAAAATTTATTACTGGATGAAATGTCCATTGAACATTTCCTTATGCACCAACTACTCTTGCATGAGCCCGGAAGATCTAGAAGAACTAACTCATAGTCCCCTTCAAGTAACATCCTCTCATCCAAATTTGTGGGAATGACCCTTTGGGTGCCTATCCCTTCTCTATTCTTGTTGGATCATAGTCAAATGATGTTCACCCTTTTGAGTGGTAGCCATATCCTTAGACAGATGACTTTCATAATAATTTAGATATTCAAGAACCTGAAAACATTTGACCTGAGTGGAAATTTTCTAATAATTTTTCTATTACTTAACGTTAGATGATTCAATATTGAAACCTAATTTACATTAATGATTTGAAACACTTCATTACCCACAATCAGCTTCCCTTTGATTTTTACATCACCTTCGCTCTCAATATGTTCCAAACTTTCAGATATATTTTATAATTTTATAATCTAGTCACTAGCCATCATCCTCACAAAAGGTATTAATTTTTTTTTCTAGAATGACATTATGATGCCCAACTTCATGAACAATCTTCACTATTTCTTCTTCATTATTCTGGATAGCCAAATTTTCTTCATTTGTAGAAGCAGGTTCAGAAGAAACAACGACTGAAACATTCTCTTCTCCCTGACTAGGCCGAGATGACTTCTTGTATTTCTTCACATAAATATTTATATCATATCCACAAGTAAAACACAAATAAAAAACCATAAGTCTCTTGAAACCATCCCTTTTGTGGCTAATTACCCCACATTCTAGATAGAATTTTGGAAATCATTCATAGACAATATTTGAATCATACTCCTACTCATCAGTAGATAAGAAAATTTTATCTGTTTTTGTTGAACCTAAGTCAATATCATCCAAAGACCTAGAAAAATGTGCATATGTTGAATCTTCTATTTATTTACCCACAGTTATGGGTAGACCAATCAACATCTCCACATTGTGGGTGATTATTAGATGCAAAGGAAACCAATGAAATCCATAATCTCGAACTCAATCAGTTGAAGACGATTTACCTACATTCAAATGATCAATGAAATGGACCCATACTTTAATGTGATGAAATTCCTAGCTTCAAATAGACAGATCCAATCCCCCAAGCATGTGATTTAATATATTCGATGGTAAACAAGATGTGGACGAATCACCAACCCAACAACAAACAATGCTAATAACCGAAGCCTCGAACAATGTGATACTACCTATACAACCCATCATACAATAAATTGATTGTCTCCAGACAAGACTTATTTATTTAGAGGTAGAATATCTTCATAAATTATAGTGGGAGAATGATTTAGGTCGATGTATTTGATGCTCAAGATACACATGATTTGGTTTAGGAACAAGTTCTATAGGTCCCTGGGGGTGAATTAGTTCCTAAAACACAAATACAACATAGAAATTTAAGAGAGGTAAGGGAACTAGAGAGATATGGTTTCCAAGTCACAGAGTATGGTGACTCATTATTATTTGAAAATTATAAACCTATTTAATACATTGAATCTGTCAAAATATTATAAGCCACAAGAAGGGTATAATATATGAATTGGGAGATGGATTCAATGTATCAAAACCATGTTTCAGTTCTGGTGAGAGTTCCAGTTGATGTAAATCGAATTGCATGCAAATGGGTATTCAAAAGAAAACTGGACATGCAGGAAAATGTAGGTACCTACAAAGAAAGGCTATTTTCTGATGGGTTTAAATAGAGTCAAGGAATTTACTATGATTAAACCTTCTCTCTAGTTTCATTGTTTAAATCGATATGAATCATACATTCCATAGTAGGTTACCATGACTATGGGATTTTTTAAATGGATTTTATAAATAAAATCTTTAATGGGAACCTTTAAGAAGGTGTCTATATGACACAACATGAAGGGTTTGTGACTCCGGGTGATGTAAAATGTATTTTTAAGTTGTATAGATCCATTTATGGATTAAATCATTCAACCAAGTAATGGTAAAATTGACTAATCCATAAAAGAATTTGTTCTCATTATGAATGAATGTGATACATGTGTTTACAAAATGTTTAATGGGATTGAGGACATTATACTAGTAGTGTATTTCTTTGACATATTTCTTATTGAAAAAGGAATACAACTCTTTCTGTTATTTGATTAATGGTTTAACATGTACTTCATTATGAATGAATTGGGTGAAACAACTGATATTATAGAGATCACGATCATTCGTGGTAGTTCTAAGAGGTTTCATGAACAAAGTCATAGTACATACATTTACAATATAATAAAAGGATTTAGTATGGAAAAATCAATTAGGTGATTGGTTCCAATTTAACAGGGCTTACATATTTCTAATAAAATGTTTCTCCAGTCACAACAGGATAAAGATAGAATGAGTAAGATAAAATATCCTTTAGTGATAGGGTCAATCATGTATTCCATTTTATGTACTATACATGATGTTCCATATCCACTGAGCATGGTCGGTAGACATAAATAAAATATAGGAGAACAACATTGGACTTCTCTTAAGACTATCCTTATGTATATGAAATTAACTATGTGTATGTTCCTAGTGTATGTAAGAGATGAGGAGCTTATTATCATAGGATATGTTGATGCTAGTTTTCAAACAGATCTAAATGATTTAAAGGTTCTATCATGATAATTGTTTTGTCTCAACGAAGGTGTTTTGAGATGGAAGTATTCAAATTTGAAGGTTTGTGATGATTCTACTCTATAGTCTGAGTATATAGCATCTTTTGATGAAGCTACGGTTTACATATAGTTTTGGAAATATTTATAGGATCTTGATGTGGTTCCTATCAGTAAAGAACCTATCCCATTAGATTTTGATAATACTACAATGGTGAATGTTTTAGAAGAGTCAAGGTCACATCAACAACCAAATAAAATACAATATAAGTATCACCTATGGAGGGATTTCTATCAAAGGGGTGAAGTTGTAGTGACTAGAGTCACCACAAAAGATAACGTCGAAGACACCTTGAATAAATTATTATGTTAACATAAGCATAAATATCATGTGTGAAATAGTTAACTGAAGGTTGTTTTTAGTTGGATCTTGTGAAAGTGTGAGTATGTTGTAGTAGGTTCCCTTGAACCAAATTTCTTTTTACATTATGATAAACTTGTGTTTATGGATTAGAATATTATCACTTCATTATTGTTATTATGTATGAAAATTCATGTGATAATGTCCTAAGAGTAGTTTTTTCACTAAGAGGTCATAGCATATTCATACAATGATGAGAACCCAAAACTGATATGACACTATTCATGAATATGTGTTCTATATCCAGATGAAATTATTTGAGGAACACAAATAATACTGGCTATCGGGGGTGGAGACTAATTTGAATTTTATGCACCTTATCATGGTGTATTCCCATGGTAAAATACTATAGGTTATTATGAGAATGAGACCCTCTTGTAGGAATCCATATTTATATGTGTCATTGGATGATCATATCTGTGGATGTGTATATTGGTCATTAGAATTTAAGATTATTATTATTGATTATTATGACTCAAAGATAGATGTATTGATGAAAACCATGATGACACATTGTCGTGGAGAGGTTGCATATGGTGGTTGCATCATGAGTAATATTTCATTAATGAATGATGTGGGAAATAATTTTTACATTTTATAGAATTTTATATCTTCTGCCCTTTTATGGAAATGATATAGCCTAAATAAAACCATGGACATTGTGTTCAATAGGCATGTTCAATTTAGGAAAGTCAATGAAAAATAAATCTAGAATATGGGTTGATGACAATGGAATCTAACCCACTTGATTATAGATATCAAGACAAATGGATTATATTACACGATGTGAATTCATATGAGGTTAATGTCATTATGTCATTAACTTATTTCTCTATGGGTGAATTTGGGTGTAAATAAATGCTATCCTTTTACTTTGGCAGATCCACCTAATGCCACTGAAAAAGAGGCCTATAAGGTCACATATTATGTTTATCCAATACCATTGTAAATTAATTTATTTATTTTATAATTTGAATAAATATTATTCCCAGTTGATGTTTAATAATTATTCATGTATACCTAATCTCATTTATTACAACACAAGTTATTCAAGTGAATATTTTTTGAGAGGAATAATTAATAAATATTTATTTTATATTTAGTGAATATAATATTTATATATATTTATTGGATAGTAATGAATTTAAATTTCTTTAATAAATAAATAGACATTATTGATGGCCTAAAACATATTATTGAGGATTGGAGGACCGAGTTTTAGGATCCAATGAGATTAAAAATATTGAATTTTATTCATATAATATTTAATAAATATTTTTCAAGTTATGTGCCTATCAATAATGATAATATTTTTATAATTATTCATTTACATGGGGGTTATATAGAATTAATGAAATAAATTAGGGCACATTTGTAATTATTTTATTGTAACCCTAGTGATATAAATACCCAAATTGTATTATTTCTCTCACAAAATAGTGAAATGTTTCATTTTAAAAAACAGATGGTAGAAAAATCACTCATTCCTAGAAAGTTATTCCATATTCAAGAATTCTATAAAAAATGAGAGAGATATTTATCCATAGAATAAAGGAGAATGATTTGGAATTGATTCTCAAGGTGATCGAAGATGGACATCGCAAGCTCAAGGATCTACCATGATATCACCTAGAGACTTCTTTGATGATGTCTGGAGATACATGGAGAACATGTAAATCACCAATAGAAGAATTATTCACATGGACTCTAAGATGAAAAAATGTTGCACAAAAAATATGTGGTTAGACACTTCAACAAGGAATGTATTCCTTTAAGTAAATTTATGTTTTAATTAAATTAATTATAAAGAAAATGTAACATTCTCTTATTTCATGGTTATGAGTTCTTATTTCCCATGTCTGTTATTTGATTCCATTCTCTTGGTCACCATGTTATTCGTGGAAATAAACCGCAGATCGATTGTCCAAAATGATAAAGAAAACTATTGTGCACCATCCCTCTAATGCTTCCACTGCACTAAGAACCTATAAAGAGTATATTCTCCATAGTGAAGTGGGATAACTAAAATCAATTTACAAGGTTATAGAAGGAGATTAGTAGGAAAAATGGGATACTATAATGGATAATTAGATGAGATCATTGCATTAATATGACAATATTGCGACGATAAAGTTACCTAACTAGAAGAGTGCTTCAAAAAATTGGTGGATTTAACAGAATAAATATTTATATTTTAGTTTTTTCCCTAATATAAGTCAATGCTAGTTCTTAAATTCATCTATCAAGAGAAGGGTAATTATATTGAAGAAATTTTCAATGTTATTTTTACGATATATTTCATTATATATGGTTTTATTTTGTCTACTAGTTTATATCTATAAGTTGAGATGATGTATGTGATGGAAAATTTCATCTATGTTGATTTTAAAGAAGAGATTTTTATGGATCATTTGGAATGTTTTGTTGAATAGGTAAATAAGATTATGCTTGCAGGATGAATAAGAGTTTTTATGGTATGAATTAACCTTTGAGGTAGTGGAATAAAAATATTTAACCTTCCCATATTCAACATGGATTTAGGTTGACCTATTCTAGTCATCATTTTGAGTTTTATTAATGATAATTTTATTACATAGTTTTGTTTATATTGTTGATATTCATATTGTTGGTTATGATGAAATTCAAATTTACCAAATAAAGAAGTATATTGGTTGCTTTATGTGAGGAAACACTGGGGATCAGTGCGTTAGATTCATAGTATTAAAATCTATAATCACATAAGTTCAACGAAACCATGGTTATCTCATGAAATATACATTTATATGTTAATTAAAATAATTAATAACATATTGTCAAATTGGATAGTAATCTTATTGATTTACATTTTTAGCTGAGTTATTGTACCTAAACATTTTAGTTATGATGTGAGAGGGAAAATGAATCACATATATTATTCAATTATCCTTGGTTATTTTATGTATGTGACGATATATATTTGACCTAATATAGATCATGTGGTTGAAATGGTTATTTATTTCTATCAGATCATGGTATTAAACATTGGAGATATATGGGGTTCATGCTTTAATATATTTATAGTCCTTTATATTTGATATTGTGTTTTGTTAGTGGGAGAATAATGATTTACAGATTTATATATTCAGATATTCCATGTTATATGATTCATTGATGCCAAATTTATTTTATTTGAAAAAATTTATTGTTGTAGTTGTATCTCAGCAATCAAACATGTAAAAAATTATTGTTTTATCTACCACTATGTTTGAGTTTATTAATGTTATATATGAATAAAAGAAATTATATCAAATGAATAGTTTAATCGATTAACTCAATTATAATATGGGAATTTATATTTAACATTTTAATATTAAAAATACCATTTTGGGAAAGAATTACACATTTAATGTATATAAAACATATTTATGTGAAAAATAACTTTATATGAAATTAATCAATTCTATACAGTTGTAGGTTCATAATATTCACATTGATGATAGTGGATCATACATATTTACAAATATTTTAGTGTAAAGTAATTTTGAGAGATACTAAAAGATTATATGGTTGGAGATAATACCTAGTTGTGTCAAATGGGTATTTTTTCTATGAACATCCTCATGTCGGGGACTCATATTCATTTTTTAAAAGATGAAAAAAATAAAATATATAAATGGAATTGTGTTTTTTTGTAATGAAATCTTCAAGGGATGTCACATTACTCTATTACTCTCATGATATTGGTAGAACCATGGCTTAAAAGTGTTTTTTGGTTCTATAACTGATAAAAAATGCTTTTAGTATAACTAGCTTCATGTGATTATAGACTATAGATTGATTCAAGTTATATTTCTACACTTTTCATTCAGTTGGTGATTCTTCATCACAGACAATAAGATAATTTATTTGGATCTCCTTCACAAGTTTTTTTCCTAATTCTCGGACTTCTTTTATACTTTATCTATTTTCTATCCCACTTATTATTTTATCAGAGTACTAATTTTTACATCCCAATGAAATATATTATATAAATACAATGAAATCATTTATTTTTATTGGATCTAGTTTTTGGAATAAGTCCCATTCCCCTATTTAGGGTTTCCAAAATAAAAACATTTTATGTAGAATATTTAGTTCTCTAATATATATATATATATTATAGTATATTTAAAACCTAATTATTTTTTTGGATTTCTCAAAAGGGAAATGTATATTATTTCATTATGTGTCCACATATTAATTTTTTCTCATTTTTCTCTCACTACCATTCCCAACACCCACTACAAGTTATAAAATGAATACATAGTATATGTAATGTATGCACATATACATGTATTTGTTGGTATGTTTAACAAGTCTTTACTATTATATTTAAAAATGACATGTTCTATTAATATAGGAGTAAAACTTTTATCCAATCTTTTAAAATTACTATAACTGGAGAAAAATGTCTACAATATAGTTAAAAAGAACCGTATAATTTTATTAATATCATAGATACTACTACTAAATCCACACATCTTGAGACAGTTTGATTGATAAGGTATGATCTTACTCACCCACAATGGGTGTTAATGTTGAATAAAAATTGTTCTATGAATACCCCTCCTTCATTTAGTATTATGATATAGAAAATGAAATAATGCATTTTCTATCCTCTACTAAAACATATAAGTCATGAAATAATGGCACATAATATTAGTAGTTATACTTATGGTAATTCTTATTTTGATATTAGGGATTTTTTAAATAGATATCAATGATAGTAGAATGATAGGTTTGTATAATGAGGCTTCTGTTCCCCTAAGAATCATGGTTCATGAATTTTAGGTGTTCCCAAATGATGAATGTAATTTAAACCAATATTTTTTTGTATATTTTAGATCATTTTAGAGTCACTTTAACATCCACAATTTTAGTTATCGTAGAATCTATCTCAACAATGTGATATTGTATTATAATTGGAATATATTGTATAACAATACAATCACCAAATAGTATCTACTACATTTATACTGGAATAGAATTTATATATGGTGGATAGTGTAGTGTGTAAATAAGTCATTTTCTAGGAACATTATACTCAATTATAACCATATGTATATGTTTATAATTTGAATATACATTAACTATGATTATCATTTGATTTAGATCACCTAGAATGAGTATATTTGAATTGGAAATGATGTAAATGATATCATAATTTTTGATATAATATTTATTTTTCCTCCCCTATGTAGTGTATATTTTTTAAGGATATTTGAGATGTGTATATGCATTAATTTCACATATAAATTAATTAAACTAACCAATTTTAGATAAATATCGTGTTATCACACCTTTATCACATACTCATGTATTCTTTCAAAATGAGATGGTGTGGGATAAATTTTATATTCTAGTATGGTATAAAATATAATATATTTACATTTGTGTGAAAAAAGGTATTTTGGATCAATACACATGCCTCAACCCGATATTATTAGAGGATATTCACATGTATAAAATAATATATTAAGAAATACCATTTGAGTATGAAGGAGAGTTATTTTTAAATCATGATTCCAATCTATTTTAGTACGAAAAAGGGTTTTGAAAGGATGATTATCCTTTAAAAAAATCCATAAATATATATTGGTAGTACTTTTATGGGGCTCATGTATTATCACCTAAACCGAATCTGGTTTATTCAATAAAGAATAATATCGTAAATCTCCCAGCCATGTGCACATGGAGGGGTATAGGTAGGAAATATATTGGGTGCATATTCCATCACTATAATTTAATATCAATCATATTAGATATGAGATGAAGTGATTTACTATGGAAAATGTTGACTTATATAAGTATAGGTTGTATATTATGGAGTGCATTTACCCTCATCATATGTGAATTTACATGAAGTGACCTTACCCTAACATAAATACATGTTACATCATTTTACTAGAATATTGATTACATCTCAAAATAAATGAAACACCCACAACCTATCCATATTGGGTGTCCATATATTAGATCCATGAGCTTATAATTTTAAAATATGTATTTAACATCACCTATAAGACTCTCTACACATGATATTTTTATTTATCAATGATGGTGCTCCACTTTTATTTCTTGAACATATGGTTCATGATTTATTTATGATGATTTATCACTTTTATGATTTCTGTCATTTATAATGCTAGATTTTTATGCATTGAATCATGTTTATGATATTTATGACCTTTATATGTTATGGATGTGATCTCATACCCATATACATAACTTATTCTTTCATCTGATCATCAATTCATATCTCCGATATTTACCGTTACTGAAATTTTTTTTCTCACACTTTCTTATATTTATTTCCATATATTATGATGAATTATTTGATGTAGGTTATTTGATTGAAAATTAATTAAAGTTGTTATATTTTGGAGAGATATTAGAGATATAATATGAAATAATAATATTGCGTATCTAGTATCCAAAGATGAAAAACCATTATGTTCCTTAGGTGTGTATTTGTGAAATGTATTGAATATTCATATAAAAACATGTAATATTTTGGTATGTAAATATTGGATTGTTACATGGTGGATTAGGTTTTTCATTATCATGACTATATAAAGGAGGAGACCATTGGGATATTATTGGACCCTGTGTTGGACCTGAGGCTGACTTTATATATTGCCTAGACTAGTTGGTTATTGTGAGGTGGTTCTAGGGAGATAATGGATGACATGTATGATTATATCCACCCATGTTTAGATGATCATCCTGGCTAGGGGTACTGGACCATGGTGGAATTTATTCTCTTAGGGCCTAGTTCTTTGAGTATTTGGTCCTTTTCATATATCATGTAGATGTTATGGTAGGTTCGTTATACCATAGTATGTTCTAAGAGACTATAAATACATAGTAATATCCTCCATGGAAAAAAAGAAGCCCTTAAAGCAAGTTAATATCATTCCATTGAATTTATATTTCCTTATAAATTTACTTCATTATTATAGAAATTTGGGATAAGATAAAAGATTATATACTTCATGTTTAAAATTGTGTTGGAATTTGTATCTACTTCTTGATGAAGTGGACATAATTGATGTTTTGGAAGTGTGAACCATCATTCACAATTCCTCTGGTTGGTGATATAGTGATGGTATATTTACCACTGATATGAAGATAGAAACCATGGTAGGATATTTTCCTTTTGTTTTGCTGTTTTGTTTAATTTTCTATACTTTTTCCCATTTATTCTAGTAGTCACTATTTTTATAGGTTGGTATTATCAGGTGTTTCATACACATATAATGATATATGATTTTAGGACCACCATTGAGGGTGGCCTACTGAGATTTATTTCTCACAACTTGTGCATGGATATCAATTTAAATGAATTCCTTATTTTTACTTATCTCTAGGAAAAGGATTTGGTGGATCAAATAGAGACCCAATGTTAGTTTTTTAGACATGATTGCTCAGGTGGATTATGTGGTTTGTGCTGGAGTTGTCTAATAGTCATGGAGATTAGGTATGTTGTACAAATGGGAGTGGTAGTGGAGCCTCATGTATTTATATTATATATTTTATTTTTTATGTTTAGTCTCCCTAGTGAGTGACCGATGTATTTTTCTTTTTTCTTCTAGAATTTATAAAACAATACATTCATTATAGTTTTAATGTATATTATTTTGTATTTAATTAAGTATATATCATGTTAATGGATATATAGGTATTTTTTAATTTTGGCTAATATTTTTATATGATATGAGGGAATAATCTCCCCACATTATCTTTCTGGGCCCTCAATTCATGTCAGAATCATCTACTATATGGGAAGTTGTGTTTGAGGCCTTTTGGAAATCCAAATTGCATGACGGGATGAGTCAAACATAAATGGTTTGTCAAAAAATGGTTTAAGTTAATTTTTTTTGTTATCATACTATTATGGGTGTTGGTATCCATGTATTATATGAATGTGTTGGAACTTGTGATGGATATCAAGAAAGTGTGTCATGAACACTTAATCTAGTAAGAAATCAGATTTTTCAGGATATGGGATTTGTGTTCCCAGTTTCAATATTATGGTTCAATTGTTTTCATCTAGGATTATTCAATAAATATTATAGATTTTGTGAAAAAATATTTTTTAGAAATTATCCAAATGTAAAGAGGTTTGTTTTCATGTATCATGATAGTAAATTAGGATCCTCATGGTTTTTTTACCATAACTATTTTTACGAAAGTTTAAGGTTTAGTGGTTTAAATTTTAAACAAAACCAATATTGAATCATCCCATATAGATTAATGGTTTTATTATACTCAATAGAACCCAGATTATATTTATCTTATGTTATGTCATGTGGATCCTTTGGATAGTGATATCCAGAGATAGAGATGTATTCTGTTAGACTAGTGATACATGGAAGCACTTTTTGGGTCTCGTAGGCTTTCAAATTCCATGCTAATGTTGTTTGTCTTTTAGAATTTAAAATGTATCTGAGATTTCTGGATTTAGATGATGTTTCCCTGTGTTTGTGGTTTCCCTATGATATTATATGTTTAGGACAAGGTTTCCTTGGACTTGTGATTCAGAGAATTGGGAGTGATCTTGGCTTATTATATGGTTCCAAAGGGTTGGTTTAGTTTGATTCCAAGCCTTTTTCGGTTTTGGTTTTACCTTGAGTATCATGTTGAGGTCCTGGTTCAGATCTCATGGTTTCAAATCTAATCATTAGTGGAGAGTTCTTGTGTAGTGTATCAAAACTTTATGGATATAACTTGTTTTTATGGAGTTTCTAGTGTGATCCGGTTTATTGGAATTAGCATGTGTCAGGTGCATGGTTAGTTGTTTCAGGTGTGTTATCATAGGTTTTTCACATCATGTATTATAGTAAAATGAGTGTTTTGGAGAGGAGTTTTGAAAATCACTCTTACATTAGGCTGAGAGAGGTGGTTAGAATGACCTTTTTGCGTAATGTACTTATTGAGTTAGGTTATCTGCACATTGGTTAGGAACACTATTGGTTGGTTGAGGAGGTAAATGATCAAGTAGTACTGTAAGGTAATCTTTATATTGCGGAGTTTAACATTGGATTCTAGAGATTGTGTTCATTATTTTAATATGTTTTTTGATTGTGGAGCTGTCATTCCTAGTGATCTTAGAATGTGATGTGGTTGGTATTTTTGTTTAGAACACTTATGTGAGAAATTTGGATATGTATTGAAATTTTAGTTGGTCGTGTGTGGATCTTGGGATGTTATGTTTAGTGTTTAGAATTTGTTCTATGATAAGGGTACTCATATTGGGAGGAGCATCGTATGAGACCAAATTAAATGTCTCTCTTTTTTGGGGAGTCATGGGTGATGTGGGATCGTTTGTTGGACTATCATTATTACATTGGAAGAACTGATGTTTAGGTTAAACCTTGATAGCTGGTAGACTATCGAGGATTCTTGGTAGTTTAGATCATTTATGGTGGGTATCTATTAACGATCCTCATGATGAATATTTTTATAAAAAATGGGAAATTTTAAATTTTTTTCTCTTAAGTGGTGTTCGAGGGGATTATTTATTATTTCTATCATCATGAAAACTAGATTAATTTTGATGAAAACTCTTTTTTCTGTAAATATTTTGTTTACCCTAGGGTGGGATTTTTTGTGGAATTAAGAGCTGTTGTAATTTTATCATAATATTTAATAATTGATTAATTATAATTTATTATTCATGTAATTTCAAAGATATCCTTTACTTAGAGAATTATATTGGAATTCCAACTTGTGGATTGAGTAAAAAATGGGTGGGGAGGTTCTTAGGTGAGGTATAACCTTATGTCAGGCATAGAGCCCGTGATCCCTTTTCATTTTTTTTCTTTTAATTTTCTTTCTTTTCTCATTCCTCCTTTCCCCATTTTTACTATTATTTTATTTCCTCTCCCATATTGATTTCTTCATACTCCCCCTGGGTATTTCGTTCACCATTCCTGAGATAGGAGAGGGATATGGGTAGAGAGAGGGATAGAGTGGGAGATAGAGTTGTCCCAATTGATCTTGGGACAAGTTGGAACACAGTACAATAGCTATGGATCATAGATAAGATCAATGCATAAGTGGTTTTCACTAGAACATTGTCTCTTTTTATTGTTTTCATAATAAATCATCATAGGTAAGTTGTCATTATGTTTTACTCTTGTTTTTGGGTTTTTGGGGACCCCTATAGACATGATATACTGGTTTCATGTGCTAATCGAGGGTTTCATGAGTTTTATAGTGGTTTCCAATTCTTGAATCTAGATCACATAGTGTCTGGTTTAATGAAATCTCATTACGAGATCTTCTTTTTTTTGGGAAGATGGGTTTTTAGGAAGTATATACCATGTAGTACTAAATGGTCATGTGGATGAGTACTTGGGAATGTGTAGTTTTTGGGACCAAATTCCTTGTACCTTCCCTACAAATTGTGTAGTTGTACATGGCCATGTAGCCAAATACCTGGGCAGAAACGTTTTTGGGAACTACACATCATGTACTCGATGTACACACCATGTAGTGGTACATGTCCATTTTGTAGAGTACTTGGGAAGACACTCTGTGTAAAGGGAGAAATGACCATGTAATAGTACATGAGTAGACCCCATGTATTCCTTTCCCATTTACTAGTATATGGGTAGAATTTAGGTGTGATCTATCCATGTAGGAATACATGACTATGTACATCTCATACATTACACGCTGTGAACTCAAAATAAAAATCCATATTATATTTCCAACTAGAGATTTTGGGTTTCATTGTGCCGTAGACATATAATTGGACTTATGATAAGTCTGATCGAATCATTTTTCTATATAGATCATGATGTCGGAATCATTTCATATTTTAGAGTCAATATGGATGTTGATTTGGATTAAGATTTTATTTTGGGATGAAACCTTGCTTTTTTTGTTTTATAATCTACTTAGAGGGTGGGTAATGAGTTGTGAGATTTAGAAATGGTGATGTGATTTCTAATCACTGTGTCTTCAAGATTACATGTTTGTTCATTTGAGTTTCATTAGGTTGATTTTAAAATTTGGGATTGACTATCTTCTTTGATGATATTTTCTTGTTGTTTTCTCGAGGTGTAATTCCTTATGTGCCTTCCAGTTTGGAATATATCAAAGCATTTTACGAATAGTTCAGTGTCAATGTGTTATCTTGAGATAGGTTTGACATACCTTTTTAAGAAATTCCATTTATGACAATATTGAATCATGATTTCACCCTTCTAAAATAGTACTTCTTGAGGTTTTCCATCTCAGTGTGGGGTGGCTTGAGGTTTTACTTTTGTGTATATTGTTTCGTGAAATTGTTTTTCCCAAAGATTAATATTTCCACTATGAGTTGTGAGACATGTTGTGCTTTTTTTTTGGTAGGATTCTCCAGATGTTTGTTTTTTTGGATGAGACCCTTGTATGGTATCCTACACAAGATAATATTTTTGGGACCATAGAGGGTACCTCATGTGTGTTCTCCAGTGAAGTGTCTAATTCCTATCTCAGATGTTCTAGCTGGTTGGTTTGTGTGCTTCCAAAAATGGTTGTTGAGATAATGGTCTTGAAAGAATGTGGATGATCTAGTTATGTATTGTATGAGAGAAGAGAACATTGTGATATTAATAGAAAATGTGTTTAACCTAATATTGTCTTAGTTTCTCTTCTCAATTGGTAGATTGTTATGAGGAGTATTTAGAGATCTAATGGATGATCTGGATGATTTTATTTTTCCTAGGCTAGCTGATCTTCTAGGATAGGGTTAGTAGACTATCGAGGCCTTTAGGATCCCAAATCCCAGTTATTTGATGTTTTGGGATTGCTTAACAAGCCTAGAGATTCTAATAAAGGTTTGTTATTTGCTACTTAGTTTTGAATGATTTTTTTGACATGGTAATGTCTTCCTGATGAGGACAAGGAGTCACTATTGTCAGTTCAGATCATGCTATTATAGTCCTAGAGCCCAGTAAATATGGTCCATTATTTTTTTGTTTTAAATGAGATACTTTGGCCCAAATTTTTGTCTTATCATTCCACCAGACATTGGATCTCTTTTTTGATTTGGAAGATGTGCATGAAATTGTGGCTACATGATCCATGATTCACAATTCCTCTAGATGTGGCTAGAGAGAGGGTACTTTTACCTTTGGGGTCAGGGTTGAACCAATGGTTGGATATTTTCCTTTGGTGATTTCTTATTTTTCATTTATATATTTTGTTTCCCTTAATTCTAGTTTAATTCATTTTACTATGATAGTCATATTAGGTGTTTCATACACATGTCCAGATATCATATGTTAGGACCACCATTTGCGGTTGCCTAATGATTTTTGTTTCTCACTACATGTACATGCATTATAGGTTCTGGGTGCAGAGGAAGCACTGTGATGGTACATGAACAACATTGAGTATTTTCATTATCATTGATCAGAATGAGATTTACGTGATGTTAAATGTCTTGACCAATACAATTGAATCAAAAAAAATATACAAGGTTTAAAACATCAGATCCAACGATACGATCATCACATATTATTTATAATTTATGATAAGAAAATAATGTATTTTCTTATGAGAAATTGTTTCTTCATTGAAGGAAATTAAAATGGATCTCTGATTAACCATCATCACATTGTAAGAATGAAGGGAATATTAAATCTAATAGTGATCCACAAGTGTACAATAAATCAATAAGTGTCGATATTGGAATCACTGGGTGCCATCATCATGTATCATATCACTTTGGTCATTCATCTTTGTCACCTAGAGAATCACATCAAACAGATTCTTCATGATCTCTATAGACTCTATAGTTGAAGGAGGAAGATGATCACTATATGTTCTTGAGAGCATTTTCAAGGAACAAATCTCTCTAGGGATTTGGGATGATTCATTGGAATTGGTTTTCCAAACTAAAAAAATAAATTGGATCTCTTGAAAAATAATATAATTAGATTTATATACCGCAAGAGTTAGAAATAAACAATTACATATGTTCTCTTTATTATTTGTTTAATACCTATAGAACCCCACGACTATATAATTATTATTATTATTATTATTATTATTATCATATCTTGAAATTCTCTAAAATCATGAATTAAAATCAAATCTTATTTATTAAAATAATATTAAATATATATAATTTCACACCGGACACATAAACATGGTCCTCCATTCCTCCACAACATAAATCAGACCTTAAATAATGATTTTTCTATTTAACAAATAAATATCTCAAAATTATTTTCCAATAAAGGAATTAATATTTAATTGATTAAATAGAAATATAAATATTTATTAAATATTCTGGTTAATTTATATTCTCTCGAGACTAAATAATTATTAAACTATATATAGTAATAATATTTATATGACTTTTTAAATAATAAATAAAAAAATATTATTTAATTTATATTATAGATACACTCAGTGTGTGACCATTTGGGCCTCTTTCTCAGTGGTATTAGGCGGATTAACCTAAAGTCCATGGTTAAAAAATAATAACAATCCAAGAGACCCAAATTGAATGAAGTTAATTCAATAATGAAATAATACCACATATTGATATTCAATGTGTAATATAATCTCGTTCTCCGTATTTCTCTTATCAAGAAGGATTCATGTTGTTTCTATCAACCCATATGCTCAATGTATTTTTCATTGAATTCTAGAAAATCAATCATTCCTATAAAACATAATGAAAATGAATTTAATATGATATGTAATTTCCATCAAAGGGATTAAGATATAATCATATATTAAATAATTGATTATAGAAATAATTTATCACATTATTCATTAATTCAATATTACTCATGACACATCCAACTACTCATTGATCATTATGAACATATGTCACCATGGTTTTCATCAATACATAAAAATACACAACATATAATATTAATTAATAATAATATTAAATTATATGGATCAATATACACATTTGTATATAGGAACAACAAATCATACATATTAATTCGGATTTCCAACTAGTGGGTCTCATTCTCATATTATCCTATTATGGATATTAACAACGAATTACACTATGAGATGATACCTAAAAGTACTATGAGTATCAACCCTTGATATCCTGAATCAGTTTTGTCCCTCAAATTATTTTAGATGGCTATATAACATTGATTTAAGAATACTATTTTGTCACTCCTAGGTTCTCATTATAGAGGGGAACTGCTTTAACCTTTTAGTTTGATAGTTACTCATATGACATTATCTCATAATATGATACTCAAAATATCATTGACGATGTTTTATGAAGTTTATTAATATTCAAAACTATGAATTCATGTTATTATAAATTACATATATGTTGTTTCTAAAGTACCGACTCCAACATACTCCAACTTGCAGTAGTGAAAACTTCTAACCACCTTCAATAATATATGTCTCACATGATACTCATGATTATGCTGATATGGGCCTTCAATCACGGGGTCTGCCACATTTTCTTCCATGGGAACTCTTCTTAATACAACTTCACTACTATGATAAAAATATTTCAAAAGAAGATACTTCCGTAGTATGTAATTTTTCTATTGGTGTGACCTTGGATATTTTTCAATAGACAATATTTTGGAATCATCAAAAAAAAATCTGATAGGGTTGTTACTCCTATATATTACATCATGCTTTTGGAAAAAGTTTCATATCTTACAGGATTTCATGGTGGAATCAAACAATACTATATACCCAGACTCCAATATAGAAATAGAAACAAAGGGATTTTTTGAAATATTCTAGGTCATAGCACTTATGTTAACATAGAAAACATATCCTAAATCTATCTTCACATCATTTTAAAAAAATAACATCATTTTAACCCCTTATGACATGTTCCCCACCTCCTCCATACAATGGGAGCCTATCGTTATTTGTTATTAAATATTTTAGGATATCCTTAATAGAATAAAAATATTGATCTCTTGGATCATATTGATATCTTCCTACAATGATAAAATCCTAGGATGTATCATGCTTGGTACATTTCAGGTCATACATGATTGATTTTGAAGCTGAAGAAATGTGATCTTACTCAATCTATCTTTCTCCTATTGCGTATAAAGATACATTTTCCTAGAAATATGTATACAATGTGATACTATATTCAATCCACTCATATAGGTTTCCATAATAAATCTATTTATTATCTATTCAATGAATATACATTGAATTATTCCATGAAACATCGTGAATGAATCACAGATGATCTTCATCGCTAGAATATATGATACTTCAACTACGTCCTTCATGAAGAAAAATTTGTTCTGCTTATTTACAACATATTAAAAGACTAGTATATAATTTATAATAATATATTTTATCAAAATATACTACTAGAATAATTAATAATTTTCAATTAAACCACTTCTCAATGAATGGTTCACACTCATTATTAATGATTTCAAATTCTTTTATAGCTTTGTCAAATTGGATGTTCCATGACGTAAATGCTTTCTTTAATACAGAAATGGATTTTTTAATATGATTAAAAAAAATTGAATCCCATGGATTCATATAATTCTATGGTTGTGTAATATAGACATCTTTTGTAAGGTTCCCATTAAGGAAAGAAGTTTTGAAATACATCTAAAAAATATAATAGTTGGGGTAATCTACTATGTAAAGTATAATTGTGATGTATTTAGACATGAAAATGGTGAAAATGTTTCCTCATAGTAAATTACTTGATTTTTAAACCATTTATCCATTATAATTTCTTTATAGGTATTTACTAACCTTCCATGAATTTTTTTCAATTAAATACCCATCTTCACACTATGGGAATTATATCAAATAGAACCTTGAACAGAACTTGATCATTTTTCTCATACGTGGAATAAATTTAAGAATTAATGGATTCTTGAAATATTGTATCTTTTGATCTCTCTACATCATATTTATATGAGATATGATCATCATTATCAACCAATATTGTGAAAATTTATTTCGTGACTAGAAAATCATATAATTTTAGTTATCTTATCTCTCTAGTGCTCTTACAGAGTACATGTATTTTATGAAATAATTCTTCCAAAGGGACTTGTGGAAGCTATTCAAGTTCCAACTCTTTTGTATCATTATCATTGTCTTCATTAATGTAAATATTTCTCCCACTTTCCTTTTTTAGGACGATTTACCTCTCATGAAAAAATTCTTGTCTTGAAACTTAGTTTATTGTTTGATGGGGTTGTATAGGTAGTATCCATTGGTTTCCTTAGCATAGAAAATAAATATACACGTTTTTCCCCAAGGTGTTAGTTTCTAAATTGATAAGGCCTTAATGAATTACTCATAACCCAATACATGTGTATACGAAAAAAGGTTTCTTTATACTCCATAAGTCAAATTAAATTTCATTCCATGCATTAGTTGGTAACCAATTTAATGTATATATAGTAGTCTTTAATGAATATACCCAAAAATATAATGGAATATCCACATGATTTTTCATCTATCTAAACATTTATAAAGATGTTTGGTTCCTACATTCACTAACAGCATTAAACTATACTATGTATGGTAGTTTCTATTGTGATAGGGTCACAAACTCCTCTAGAAACTTAACAAACGCTTAGAAAAAATATTCACCACTATGATCTTATTAAATCTACCTTATCTCATTCCATTTTGTTTCTATTCTTCAATATTTATCTATTTGAGTTTCCCAATGGTAGTAGACTTATACCTCCTTAATTATACATTTCCATATCTACTTATGTATTTTGTAAATGTTATGATGTAAAAATACCAACCTCTATCATCTACAAGAAATGTTCTACAATCATATGTGTGTACCAATACTAAAAGCCTCATGACCCATTCACCCTATTAATATAATGGTGGTTAGGTATTTTGTATTGTAAAAAAGTGTGTCAAATTGAAATTTATTTTTTCATAGAGGAGTCTAAATAACCATCTTCATAGATATTTTTTAAATTCATATCATTTACATGACCAAAATAGTGGTTCCACAGTTTGGTGTTAAATGAGTCATGTGAACATGATTCATTATCTATTTTCAACACGTTTTTTCACAATTTAATGAAAAAATCATTATTTAAATTCTCTATAACATAACATATGTTTTCTTAAAAAAAGAAACATCATTTATTTCAAAACCTAAAAATAAAACCATATTCATCTAAGAATTATATAAAAATTGTGTTCTTTGTAATAGTTGGTACATAATAAAAAACCATTTAAAGCAATATCATTATCATTATAAATTATATTTGATAGTCACCAATTTCTAGAGAATACAACCTCACACCATTGGAAGCACGAAAATCCACCTCTCCATAAGAAATATTATGGAATATAATTTATTCATATATTTGGATATATATGTGAGCACCAAAAGTTGTATTTAATACCCAATGTGAATATATTGAAAAATTACACTCAATAACTAGCAAAACAATACCAACCCCATTGTTTTGAGATCAGTTCTTCTTCGAGTGTATTTTCTTACTACATACATAACGTACTACATTGTTTTAATTTTCCTTCCCATGGGTAATCCTCAACTTAGATGGGTAATTATTGGTTATTCCAAATTTTTATGATTCATGCCCCCTTTTCCTTGTTCTTCAATTTCTTATTCACAATAAGGGCCAAGATATTATCATATCTCAAATCTTTATTCACTTGGAGAAGTAAAGTAAGAAGTTCGTAATGTCACATACCATTATGGTTCATATTATAATAAACAATTATATTGTACAATTTCATAGGTAGTGAATAAAGTATTATAATTTTGTACAAATCAGTGGGGAATTTAATCCCAATGATGTCTAAGAGTTCAATAAAGCTAATAAGATTGAAAACAAGAAGGCCAATTATCATAGACTTTCTAACCATAGTTTTAAATGGATCATTAGAGATCCAATATCTATCTTGTCTCACCTTCTCTTGACAGAGATCCCAATGTTGAGACATCATGATATATGACTCAATGTCTTCATGTTGTATCATAATTTCTCTGGTCGTGGATTATAGCTTAAAAAATAAACACATGTTTTGTTTTTTAAATGATTAGCATATATATATATATATCTTTATCACTAGCATTATTACCAGGCACATTAGGAATACTTTCTTCTAATATATACAATTTTTATTCATGGCATAAGATAATGCATAAACAACATTTCCATTGTTGGAAATTCGTTCAAGTGAGAAGGTTATACTTCACATGTATGGATTATAGTTATACATTTTAATTCATTTAAAAATAATAATTTTATTATATTTTTATTTATGTATCTAATATAATTTTTAAAAATAAATAGTTAGTATACTTATTAATATTCCACTATATAATATAAATACAATATCCCTCTCCATTCTCATTAGAATATCTTATTTATTGTTTATTCTAGTGGAAAGGGTCCATATTCCCATTCTTATCAAAACAAATTGGTTGTTCAATAAATTTGAAGGGGTTTAAGTAGGTATTTAAAATGAAAAATGCATTAACTCATTGTTCATTGATCTATTGAGTGGACTCCACTATCTTGATGTCCTTAAATGGTATTTCCTCATCAAATTCATATCAATTGCACAATTTCATACATTGGTAGTCATCCCTTGATTTGAACTAATTTATTTCATAAAAAAATTTCATAATTCCTTGATAATTGAAAGCACTCGAACATTATCTAGTTAAGGGATTTGAACTATATTTAAATTCTTACTGAAGTAGTGGAATGCTATATTGACATTATATATATTTAATTTATTTTTTTCTATTCTGAATAAATTTAATAAAATTATACTTATGACATTATTTTTAATATTAATTGTATCTAGTTATGTGATCAACCATGTCATGAAAATAGTTAAGCATAAAACAGTTTATTTTAGTTCTATCTTGCATGATTGTTATTTTAAATAATTCATGTTATACTTAAAAACATCCATAATGAAATAATCATGCCACATTGAAAGAGAATTAAATTATCTCCTATCTACCTTTCAAATTTATGATTCTCTTCAAATGTATATAGCAGCACTCAGGTTGTATCATTGGCGACGATTCTTTTCAATATTCTTCTGATTTTCATTGATTGTATTATGATTGAGGGATTTGTTTTTAGAGATTATGGAATGATTGATTGATTATGACATATTTAACAAATTTATATATATTGGGGTGAGTTTATCTTCACGTAGATAAGCTTGTGATATCCTTGATCCTTGATTTATATTGGATTAAATTAACACATATGTCAAAAGTTGATGTTGATTGGAATTCTTAAGTGTTAAGGATTTAGTACAAGTATTAACTTAACTAGGATTATAATCTCAATCAGTTATTTATTGTGATAGTGTATTTATGGTTCCTATACCTCATGGAATCCATAAGATAAACAAAACAAGTCATTAATCCAAGACATATTAAGTCCAACATGGACAATGTTAATTTAAATAATATTCATCGAGCAAAAGATCTCAATCGCTTAACATACATAAATTATAACTCACCCAAATGATAGATTTAATAATTCATTGAAATGATTAGTAATATGGTTATAATTATTATGATGAAAAATTAATCATGTCATAAAAATAAAGGGATAAGAAAATATTTTTGTGACGAACACACACACTAACGATGATGATAATTTAAAACAAACATTAGATTGTATGAGAATGGAAAATAAGGGAATGGGGTTAAACTATATAAAAACTATTTTAAGAGAATTAATATTAAAATACAAATGTTTGATGAGAATAATAGATACTTATTAAGAAACTTTCATTAAAATAGAATTACAATGAAAAGACATACAATATTACAATAATGAAGAACACAAAAGTAAATGCTAACAAAGAGAGGAGGAAGGGTATCTAAAGTACAAAACGGAGTATGGAAGGTCCTCCAAAACCCTTGGAAAGGCTTTGGTCCTGGAAATATGTGCTCCCCTCTTCATAAATTCCATTTATACACAAGAAGAATAGGGGGTTGTATTTATATCCCACGGAGGTGGAAAATTTTCCTTCAAAATATACCCCTCAAAATTGGTCGATGATCTGGACATCAACATAGATGAATCTAGAAGAATATCCTTATTACAAGTTTTAGATAATAATTTTGGACGACTACTCTCAAATATTGGAGGAAATTTGACTTATGGAGCTAATGTTTTAGCGGTTCAATTAAATAATGTTAAACTATACATTTTTGTTCATCCATTTTAGGAGTCCAACATGTGAATGGATATTTTAATAGGATGATGCCTTCAGATACCAAAACATTCTTCAACATAGTCGTCCACCGATATCTTCACATTAAAAGTGAGAAATCTCATCATGATTTGATGATACATCATGATCAATGTCATGAATAATGTTTGGATTTTAATTCACGGACATAATATTGGCTTGGACTTCAAAACATCAGTTGGGACCCTTGTTATTGTATCTGGGACATGAAAATTTTATTCACGACTCCTTGAATTATTATCCAAATGTTGGAGGAGAATGAATGAATTTGAACTTCTTGATTGATCCCTATAATTCAATATTCATGGATGATCTAGTTTCATCACATATTTTGTAGGCCTTCCTGTGTTGTCCATATGACACTTCAAATGGAAGATTTAGACAATGATTAGTTCTAATAATAAGTGGTAATTTGAAAAAAAAAATCATAAAAAACACAAACCACACAATTTGGATAAGTATGGTGATAGTTATTTTTAGTCTAGTAAACTAACATGAATTTGGATGGATTAAAATATTGATCAACAATTATAATTAATATTAAAACATTAATATTTCACACAAATTATGAACATTTCATAATAAATCAGTTAAGGGAGTATATATTATGTTTTAAAAAAATTAATAACATCAACTCCCCGACACATTGACATGTGAATGTTCTCACGTGAAATGAATATAAAAACATGATGAAACCATTTTCACCCACCGAAATATATTAAATTTTTTTTCCCCGAACAGGGGGGTTTAGAAAATTTCACTCATCCATATTGAATTCCACCACAAGTTGTTGCAGAAACATTGTTCCAAACACAATTCAATTTTTCAGGCTCAATTTTAGAAATGGAAAATGGTGACACACAAAACATACACCTCTCAAGATGATAAATTTAATTTATGGAGCCTAACTCATTCACCAACGAAATGTGAAAATATTATTTTTTGTATGAAATCTAAGATTCTACTCTCTATCCAAAAGTGATAAAAAATAAATAGGTATTTTTAGTGGTATTTCTGTGGCTATAGGATGGTAGGATGATAATATCCAAAAGATAGGAAATAGTGGGTAAAATACCAACATAAAAAAGAAATGCACATTTTTTTAAATGATACACGAATGGAAATGGGAAAAAATATTTACAATGGAATTATTATGTTAAGAAAGACACAATAGTGGAATAAAATATGAATGGGATGATAAGATGAAATATTTACAAAAAAACAAAACTTCTCCTAATGAAAGAAGTGTTCTTTTATTTCATTATTTTACATTTTTTAAATGTTGAACTTGAAGAAGATCTCACACTCATATCCCAACCAATGATTGATCTTCTCATGACAGTAATTGTAAAAGTTCTGACAAGATCAACGGTCGAGGAAGAGTGATTTTTGGCCTACCCAAGAAACAACAAATAATTTTTGTTCTTTTTTTGATTTTCAATTTTTTTGAACACTTTTCATTAAAATTTACAAAATTACATAAATTAATGTACATTACATTCCCTAAAACACACTAAATTACAAACTCTCCCCCACAATAAAATGGATTATTTCCCTCAAGAATATGATAACTCGTTTAAAATCAATAAAAGGGCAACCAAAAAATGAAATCCATTCCCCCCACACTTAAATTAAAAACAATTATGAAATTAAAATACCTGTTGATATTGGGTGTGATATGGAATTGGGATTGAAATGTGTCTATAAAAAAAGGTTTTCATAGGCTCTATGGGGCTTTAAAAAATAAGATTAATGTACTGTTAATGGGAGGTTATTTGGATATTATAATTCTCATAGTGTTCAGAAATGCCTTTATCATATTAATGCACATTAAATATGGAAATTCAGCTCAAAGTTCCACAAACTCAAGACACACAAAAGGGGGTAAAAAACACACATTTTGAAAAGATAGACATAGGTGGCCTTGGCATGAAGTCAAATGTTGTTCCTCACAAGTGTGGAAAATCATTTTCCAAATCTAAAACTGAGCATTCAAAATTTGTTGGTTTAGATAAAAGATTATTTATCCATGTTATAATGAAAATACAAACTTTTTACGATGAAGAAATTCCTTTTTGCTGGCCAAAATAGTTGTACAAAATTTCAAAACTAGATGGTGAGTAACTATGATTCTTTTTTCATAATGTTTTTAAATTATTATATATTTTTTAGTTTTTAGGGTTTTTTAGTTTTTTATAACGACACAGCCACAAAATAATGAAATAGTAAATAAAATAAGTGCAATGAAGAATGTGGTAAAAACCTTGAATGAGGGTGGATGAAGGGGAATGATAGAGAGATATATAAGGAAGAGGAGTTAAAGGTAAAGAGGTGCCCCATGGTTTGGATTTGAAGGGTCTCCATCTCCATACGGTGGTGGGTTGGTGGAAGTTGATGGGCCTCATGTGGGATTTTAACTAAATAAGAAAAATCATTATCCATATAATGAAAAACTAAAATTAAATTAAATTTCATAAAAGTAAAAAAATCTAACATTGGTTGCCTAACAAAAAGAACTGTATTTATTTTGTCTATAGCCAGAGAGTTATAGTTTACTACCCATAGTCTGATGGTGGACACTGTATTTTTGCAACACCAGTGTAATTCCAGAAAAACATGTCTTTTTGGATTCCTATTTGATTATTGGATAATTTCATCTCATCCTTTTTTATGTTCATGCAATACAATGGGTGTAGAAAGATTATTTTTCTATCATCTATTTGGTCTTCTTCTTGAGGAATGATGTTATCCACAGAGTGCTCGTTTTCAATGCTTGGAAATTTAAGAAGATGTTTCAAATTGGATGGTTCATTTATGTATGATCAGATAACAGGAAACCACAATATGAGATCCCAATTATTTGTAACTCCTTTACTTAATCACTTATCGATGTATAATAATATTGATTAGTGGAGTCATAAGAATGAATAAAATTTTCAATATCCTCTACATTAATGTTGTGTTCCAAAAAATGGTCAATTTGAACCTCACTAGTGATCACTTTATTAATTAGGGAACAAATCTCACAACCATCACTCTCATTGGGACAAGATAAACACATTGGTTAAGGGTTCACCTCACAGATAACAGAATTTTCAGAATCATGGATAGGAAATGATGAATGTTGGATAAATTGATATGAATCAAAAAATGAGCATGCTAGTTCATTTTACTCATTATCATCCAAGCTGGATAAGTGGTGGTCAGAGGTGATATGTGATTCCAAAGAGATTTTAATATCCTTTATATCAATGTGGATTGCATTTGTAATGTCAACATCAAATCTCCATTTATGACATGGTTCATTATGATGTATAATTCACAATCCCCTTTATCATTAGAACATGAATGACATGATGGATTGGATTTCAATACACTCTCAGATAGACTTTCAAAAGAATAGATATAGAATAACAAATGATTCTCTAATGGGTATCACATGGATTGAAAAATATTGAACATGACCAGTTGGTCACCAAATTCCATGTATAAGATGCCAGCATGGACATCAATTTTTGTTTTAGATGTAATGAGGAATGGTCTTCCTAGAATCCAAGGATATTGAAAAGTGGTTTTCTCACCTTCCACGTTAAGGACATATATGTTATATGGGAAGATATGATCATTTACACGAATAAGGAAACCGTCAATTATACCCTCATGACTCGTAGTGCTTCAATTTTCCAATTGAATTACAACACCTGTTGGATGTACGGGGCGTAGACCAAGGTTTGATAAGATGGATTTGGGAATGAAATTAATTGAGGCTCTCTATTCTACGAGCGAATCATCAATGTTGAAACAACTAATTTTGCATGTAACTGTAAAGGTACCGGGATCATTGCACATTATGGGAATAGAAAGCTAGGTGGATACATTTTCAAAGGTCCTAAGATGCTTCTTATGGGTGCACAATTCCTTAAGAAACATGGTGTACAGAGAGATTTGATTTATGGAATCTAAGAGGGGAATGTTGACATCAACACGTGTAAACATGTTGATCATTTTAGTATCAGGATCAAATGAATTATTTGGATTATGAACAGCTTGAGTAAAAGGAATCGAATTTCTATGTGGAATAGAGTGAAGTGGTGGAATGGCTTCAGGTTCCTTTTCAAGTTTCTTTTTCTTTTCATTTTCATGGTCAACATTTAAAGGGGGGTTGGAGGACATATCTTGAGGAATTGAAATTTTTTCCCCGATATATGTGAAATTGGACTTACATTACCCTTGGGGTTGTGTAATTGTTGAGCTGGAAGTTGGGAAGAATTTGATTGATGTTGCAGGTTTAGGTGGGATTCAAGTTGACCAATTTTGGTTTCAATGTTTTTAAGGCCGGAACAGGTTAAAGTGGCATGATCTTTAACTGCACAGTCCCATAGTTTCTTGGAATAAAACTCTTGTCTTGGATTGGTATTTCCTTGATTTCGGTTCTTGGGAAAGCGATTGTATTCGTTTTGGAATTGTGATGTCTCACTAGGATAGTGGAATCTAGGAGGAGGACGAGGTGGATTGATCCTCTGTGGTTGATGAAAATAAGGGTAAGGTAGTTGGAAGTTACCACCACCATGACCATATTCTAATTGGTTTGGGTTTTTATGAGGGTATTGAGGGTGATGAGAAATGTGATTACCATACCTCAAGATATGGTTGATGTTAGAAGAGAAGTTCTAAAAGTGGGGTTGGTTGATGTTTCTAACAAACTGAACTAATTGTTGACGGGTGGGTTTCCGCATAGCATATGCTGCATTGAGATTCATTGGTCCATATGAAACAGATAGATCAACTTGAATTTATGGATATGTGTCACATGGATGAGATGGGGAGCTACATATTCCATAGTTCTTGATAGTTCCGGGGAACAATGATTGTGGATAAGATGAGGTTAGGGATTTGGCCGCCACACCTAGTTGCCACACAAGACCTGTATGTTCACTAATCCACATTGTCACCTTGTTCTGCTCTATTGACTGACTATATTGAGCTTCTTTGACTTGAGAATGTGCTTGTGTATGGAATTGTTTGGTGATTGCATCCATGTTACTTTTGAGATCTCTTGAATCTGTAGGAGTTTTATCAACAAGATAACCACCACTTGTGGCATCAATGATGGTTCTCTCGATAGCCAATAACCCCTCATAAGTGTATTGGATTAAGAGTTATTCAGGGATTTGGTGGCGTGGGCAGGTTGTGACAAACTTTTTCAACCTCTCCCAGTACTCGTGGAGTGATTCATTTTGGAATTGATGAATAAAACTTATTTCCATTAAAATAGTAGCATTACGAGAAGTAGGGAAGAATTTCTCTAAGAAGATTCACTTCATGACATTCCATGTGGTTATGAAACCAAGAGGGTGGTAGTAAATCAATGACATAGAAGTTTCAGTTAAGGGGATAGAAAATGCTCACAGTTTTATTTGTTCCTTAGAAACCCCTTGAGGCTCTATGGTAGAGTATTCAACTTCGAACTCTTTAAGATGGATATGTGGATCCTCATCGGCTAGCCCATGGAAATGAGGTAGAAGATTAATCAAACATTATTTATGTTCAATGTTATCCTCTATATTTGGATATTGAATACTAAGATGATGGTAATTCATATCAAGGGATGCATTTTATTTAAGTGTTTGTTCCTTAGGATTGGCCATATATAATTCAATTGGTTAGACAAATATAGGTACTTGAATGAGTTGATTATCTCTTATGTTCATCCTATGTTAAAGAAGTGTTTGCTAAATTTTAGGGTCAAAAAAATCTGGGGATTTGTTTTGGAGGATACGGGGAATTTAGGGAAATGTTGGAAGAAAGAGGAAGACGGGTTTTTATTGTGTTTGTTTGGATTATGATTTATAACAGAAGGAAAGTTTTTCATTGTGTTTTATTAATTTATTATAATTGTAGTTTTTACAATAACCTGAAACTAATGACTACATAAAGAACCATACCCAACAACAACACCATTTTAAAGCGTGGAGGATTGCTGTCTATCAACCGTTCAATGTTCTGATGCTCTGGTAATGTGTATAGAAGCACTTGGGTAGAATCCTCGACCATGATTCTTTTTAAATACTCGATTTTTTTAGTTGATTGTATTCTGATTAGGGGTTTCTTTATAGAGATTATGTAAGGATTTATTGATTGTGATTGATTTAACATATTTATAAATATTGGGGAGAGTTCATCATTAGTTAGTTAAGCTTGTGATAACCTTGCTTTTTTTCTTTATATTGCATTAAATTAACACCCATGTCAGAAGTTGACATTATTTGAAATTCTTAAATGTGAAGGCTTTAATCCAAGACTAAACATACCTATTATTCTAATCTCAATAATTACTCGATTGTGGTAGTGTATTTATGGCTCTAATAATCCATGTCATTCATATGTTAAACAAAAAAAGTCATTAATCCATGACATGTTAAGTCCAACATGCACAATGTTAATTTAAAGAATATTCATTGTGGAAAAGATCTCAATTGATTAACATAATTAAATTATAACTTCTCCTAATGAATGATTTACTTAGTCATTGAAATGATTATTTATATGGTCATAATTATTATTTTGATAAATTAAGATGATTAGAAAAATAAAGGGATAACATACAATTGGTGTGATGAACAGACGCACAAACAATGATGATAATTAAAAACAAACATTAGAATGAATGAGAATGAAAAAAAGGGAAATGGATTCAAATATAATTAAAATATTCTAAGAACATTAATATTAAACAATAGAAGGTGGATGATAATATGAGATACTTAAGAAGAAAATTTTATTAAAACAGAATAACAATGAAATGACATACACGATTACAATAACGAAGAACACAAAAGTAAAAGGAAACAAATATAGAATGAAAGGAATCTCAAGTGAAAATATGAGTATGGTAGGTCCTCCCAATCCCTTTCCAAGGCTATGTTCATGCCAATATTTTCTCCCCTCTTCTGAAATGGAAACCATATGCAAGGAGAAGAAGGGGTTTTATTTATAGCCCAAGGAGGAGGACTTCTTTCTTTCCAAATCATCCCTTACACATGGATAGATGATTTGGAAATCCATATAGCTGAATCTAGAATTATTTATTTATTCAAAGTTGTAGATAATATAATTGGACAACTACTCTCAAAAATTGGTGGCAATTGGACTTTTGGAGACAATATTATGGCGGTTTGATTAAATAATGTTAAAGTGTCAATTTATGTCCTTGATTTTTCAGTGGCCATCATGTGAATGTATTTTGGAATGGGAAGATGCCTTCAAATGTCATGACCTGTCCCCCGGGGCCTATGCAGGGACTACCCCAAGCCCCCCTTCCATAGGCCCGTGGCTGGAGAATAGCACCCAAAAGACATATTCCCTAAAACTGAGAATGCATTTCCATTATAACCTGTAAGATCATGTAAATAATAACACATTAAGATACGAACACAAGAAAATTGTATAACCAAAATATTGATGAAAGTAAAAAAGGGGGAGGAAATACATGAACAACAGTAAATGTACTGGTAAAACTGAAATACAATACAACTGATGAAAGAGAAATGGAAACTACTGGGTCATCTTCTAAGGTTCCTACCTGAAGGGTAGGTACAGATCCCCGCCTCAGCACTCCACGTTTTCCCATCTCCTCTGTGTACCGACACACCGTATGGTCCACATCCAAGCACCATCCAGTCCTGGCACTCTTAGCCTCAATCAGCGATGTGTGTCGTCTGAACCAAACACAACATGGTGCGGGCATAGCCCATGAAGTTGTGAGTATAATGATACTCTAAAGGGACCCCAAGACCCTTAAGGTCCTTAAAAATCCACAATGGATAGACCACTCATCATGAAATCAATAAAACCCTACATAGGTATCTTCCCATACATATACCTAAGTTATCAAATATCCCCATCTCAAATATGAGGAAAAAATAGAGTCCAACTCCAATGCCCCAAGCTCAACTGTTCCACAATGGAAGAAATACCACAAAGGATGTACCACATATCTATTCCACATAGAAGAATACCACCAATGTATTACCAAAATGGAAAGTACCACATAGGTACAGACTCAGCTCACTGCAGTTATAACGTATGTATAATATTAGAGATTATTATATGTAATTATTAAGTCATCTTACTATGTTAAGATGAATACCCACAGAAGATCTCTAGGGGCTAACCCACACATGATTGCTCAGTATTGACCGACATAGGATGACTAGGTGCTGACCCACATAGGATCGCTAGGTTTTGACACACACATGATCAATCGCTGATGACCCACACTGGATCCCACTTAATTCTTCATGTCACATCCATCTACTGGGTTCCTATACTAGGCTCAATTTTATCCAGTTGGGTATTCTCTAGAATCCACTGGTCGATACTCCAAATACCACGAAGTCTCATGAAGATTTATCTCAATGGACTGCCACATCATAGGGGTCTCAACGTAATAGACGGCGCCTCAATCGAATGCTGGGTCTGTAATTTATTATAATTTTTGTCCCGAGGGCCTAGTTGGATTCTTTCTTGATCCAAACTGACTGTACTCCAACTTTTACCAAAACTCATGGGGGTATAATCAAGGGACTGTCTCTCACCGTGATTTCCATCACCACTGACGGTTTTTCAAATGAACTTCTGGTGCCAATGTTATGGCCAAAATAGCATAAATGGGTCGAAGTGGGTCTTCTTCCAGTCTGACCCAGTCGTACCGACCCGGCCTGGGCCGAACCAGTCTAAGTCGACCTGGACCAAACAGCTGGGTCAGGCCCAGTCTGGCCTATGGGGCGGCGTGGATGGCCGCAATGAGGTGAGTTCGTGGTGTGGCGCTGCAGGGTTGTGGGCAGCGGAGGCGACGGGCAGCGCGGTGGGACAACCAGTAGCGCAGCATGGCCGCGGGTGGCGCGGTGGGGCCGCAAGCGGCGCGGCGCAGCCGCGGCTAGCTTGGAGGGGTCGTGGGTGGCGCGACGGGCCGTAGGTCGGAGGTGGATGTGGTGCGGCACCAAACGCCATCGCCTTCTTCGCGACGGGTGGCAGTGTCGGATGTCGTTCCCATCATCCACCCGTGTCAAACATCTGCACAGTTCACTGTCACCATTGCAAAGAACACACCAGTAAAGGAGAACGACAGAGGGATCATGCCACGTTTGTTTTTCCTACACCCTCATTGTTAGGGTGGTATCAAGAGACTCACGATAATCATGAATCAAGAACATCAAACTCTACAATTTCATACAAATCGTGGATCAACTCATTTTGGTTGATCTTCATTCTCCATACTTTCAAAGAACGAGGAATTATAATCGATAAATTTCATTAATTCAATAACAACCCCCACCTCGATGGTTCTGAGATGTAGGCTATGAGGAAGGAGATGATGTTGTTGAGGATATATGGACATTGGTGAGTCGGCTATTCCTCGATCGTCGGTTCATTCGTCGTTGGAGATGTTCCTCATTAGCGTTTTTCATTGGAGATATTTCTCCATATAGTTCTTCTCTCCCCAATTCCACCAAAAACATGAAAGGTATCCCAAAAAATAGAACAATTTATCTATTATGTTTTTTGTTATAATTTCAAAATAGATTAATTAATTAATTGATGTGATGGTTTCATTAATTTAAGTGGATAGTTTTCATAATTAAGTGGGGGAGCTCAAGAGGTTTCTCCCCATCAAAAGAGAGTTCAAAGGGGTTCAATGGGTTTTATGTATCAGGTGGTCTCCACTACTATAACCCACATGGGAGGTTATGATTGGGTGTTCCCCACTACCATATCATATGTTTCGAGGTTTTACTACATGTGGTCCCCACCATTAAAACATCCACTTTGAAGGATTCAACAAATGAAAATAAAAATGTTACACATTTTATTTTATTTTATTTTATTCGTTCACAAAAAACAAAAAAAAAAACTATCTTTCACCCTCTACTTACTGCAGTCGAGGTGAAGGTCTCCTTAAGAGAATACTGGCGCTGGGTGTTCAACAGTGCCCTCATATTTCAATTCTGATCACCAGTTCAATTTTTCGAGAAACCTTCTCGCATGTTTAATAAATTTACTCTAAAAAAGATTAGAAATTCATTCCAGGGACTTCGGGCCTCAAAATCATCTATCATCAACTTTTAATAGTCTCCTAAAATTCCCATTTAATTAAACAATTACATGGATTTTCTGGGGATTTACATCAAATCTGAAAAAAATTCTTCAAAAAATTATGTATCTTATATCTCTAATTTCACAATGAAAAGTCTCGTCTTGATTTGATAATAACTTCATGAGGTATGTCATTAATATTTTCCATATTTTAATTCCTAGACAGAATGGTGGGATGGACATCAAAGCATTAGTTGTGCCCCTATTTCTATTTGGGCCTTGAAAAGTTTATTCACGACTGCCTAAATTGTTATACGAATGTTGGAGGATAATTAATGAATTTGAACTTCTAGATTGAGGCCAATAATTTAATCTTCATTGATGATCTAGTTTCTTCACAGAATCTGCAATCCTTATTGTGTGGTCCATATAAACCTTTAAATAGCCAAATTGGCCAATGATTACTTCTAAAGATATATGGGAAATTGAATAAAGAATCCTAAAAAATAAGAACCACATAATTTAGATCAATATAGTGAGAGTTATTATTAAACTATTTAACCTACTTGAATATGGATGAATTCAAATCGTGCTCAAGAATTATAATTAATTTCTAAATATAAAAATTTCACAAAAAAAATGAACATTTCATATAAAATCAGTAAAGGGTGAAAATAATATGTAATTAAAATATTAATAACATCACACATTATATAAATAAAATATTAATGTCAAATTATCATGATATTTTATAATGGTTAGTTTATCTAGTTGATGATAAACTTCCCATTGGTCTATGGGAAGACACCTTTAACCAGTTATGATTTTTGTTACAAATTTCCACAATTACACAAATGTATATATATTAGATTGGTTTCAACTTATCGCCCAACATGAATCAACTCCACTAGATTTGGATTTACAGTTGTTACATATAGATCTAATCACATGCGGGTGACGAGAATATGTTTAAATAAAATAAACCATGGGCATATGGAACCTTACATAATAAGTGGAGAGATGGAATGCCTGTACACAATTTAATTTAATAAGTTAAATGAAAAAAATCACATACAAAGGTTTAGTATAAGATTATGAACATCCAATTGCATGAATCCAATTACTCATTTTAAAAAATGAGGACTCAACAATAATTATACTCATTTCAGATAAATCATGCTCGTAACAATTTATTACCACATTAAATTATTCAATTATTTTAGATTTTATTCTCATCTGAATTTCCATGAGATTCTCATCCATCTTAAATTTAATGAAATTAAATAATTTTAATTGAAATTAACTAGTTTCAAAAAAATATACCTTAGAGGAAACACAGTGAGGACTCATCCAAGACACCCAACATATAATACATTCACATATTTTTTACACTTATTACTTTTGGTATACATGAAATATATTGTATTTTCATGACATGTACTATCAATTGAAAATTTCATGAATTACATTATTGTTTTTTGATATGTTTTTATTTAATGTACTTAGTGTGATATCTTTAATAAGAACCATACATGATATGAATATATAAACATTATGAAAATTTTAATTAAACATTTCAATATATTAAAACCCATCAAATGGAATGTCATATCTTCTAAATTACCACACTTAATAACAAGTTAATAAGGTTTGTACACGAGACACATATAGTGACATGACATGTAATGTTTTCTATATAAGAATATATGGAACATAATTTGTACATGGGATACACATCGTGTAGTCTCCGAGTTACATGTTAACTAGTTAGATAGTTCATGGAACTTTGACTTAATGAATACACAACATGTATGGTAGTAACATGATGTGTACTCTGACTGATCGTGTGCCAAGTTGGACCAATCAAAAAAAGATGTATAATTAAATACATCACATTTAATACATACACACTCATTGTAATAATTATGAATTATATATAGTGGTATTGAACAATAGTACATGGTGTGTACCTCTGGGTTATAAAGCATGTACACTTTGGTTATCCAGCCAGACTCTTCGACACATCTGGATGTGATCTTCAATTTTATTTCAATCATAAAATTAATCAATTCGATTATATTTACGAGAAATGAAATTTAATAAGAATATATTGTAATTTTATTTAATGAATAATTAGAAAGGATTTTAAAAATAATTACTTGTACACAAATCAATCAATGAAATTTAAATAATTATAAATAATTATGTGACCGCTTGGATAAAACATTTATGTTATGGGCATAACATCAGTGTTATGATGGGACATTACCAACATTTATTTTTATCAGGGTAAATGATAAAATTAAGATTTACCTGATGAAAAGAGAAATGATTAATGGTATTGAATCAATGAAAATACGGATGAGATCAAATGATGGATCCAAACACATGATCATCCCATATTATTTTTAATTATTTTTAATCAAATAAATTATTAATTTATGATGGATTACTTTTTAATTGATGGATATAAAAATAGATCTATTTTGTACAGTCATTTAATTATATGATTCTAATGAATATTCCCTTCAGCGGTGATTTAACCATGTTCCAAAAAAACTCTAAATGTTGTTGTAGGAATCTCCAGGTGGTAGCGCAGAAAATCATAACACTTGTGTTGGTCGTCTTTGATCAACTAAAAACAGTTTCCAAAGGATTACTCATGATCTCTCTAGACATGATAGTGGAGGGTGGAGGGAGATCACTCTCGGATAATGAGTGCATTCATGGAGAAGGAAGATCTCCAGGGCTTCAGGAGGATTTTCTAGATTTGTGGTGCCCTAATAAAAAAATGAATCGGATCTCATGGAAGGTAATATATTTGGGTTTATATACCACTAGGGTTAGAGATCAATAATTTCAAAACATCCCTTTAATATTTATATATTATATGTGGAAACCGATGTCTATAATAATATTATTATAATTGTTTTTATTTCTTGACATGTACTAAAAAAAATTATAATTAAATCGTATTTATTCAAACAATATTAAATATATATTATTTCTCATATTTCAATAATCATAGTCTATAATTCAAACACACCATTTATCATTAATTTCATAGTGATAATTTATATAATAAATAAATATCATTACATTATTCACCAATAAATAAATAAATATTTTTTTAACTCAGTGAAAGATAAATAAAAATTAGATATTTCCCTTACATTTTACTCTCTCGAATAACTGGTGAGGAAATATATATGATCATGAAAATATGAATAATTTTTATACAAAATGTGGGAATAATATTTATTCAACTTCTAAAATAATTAATAATAATATAATATTTATCTATGATTTTGGACATATTTTTTTTATGTGTTCATTAATAGATTTATTTATTTTCATGAATTTCCAGGAGCGATTGATCCATCCATTTATCAGATCTCTAATACTTTCACTGATCCAATATTTTCCATTAATTATATAGTATATTTATTGAGAAAATTAGCCATATATTCTTCTAGAATGTGCACTGCATCTTATCAAAGGTATAACTGAACAGAATAAATTTTAAAATGATTAAGGCATTCTTTTGTTAGCCCTCATATAGAGACCATACTTTTATTAATACTTTTAATCAAATATAACCCTTGAAATTCCTTTTTAGGGATTTATCCATGTTATTATATTATTCTATCCATTCCCAACTTCATCTAAATGTTTTTCATTATATTTATAATAATAAGTATAGAAGAGGAATTCTTAGGGTTTTATGGGATAAATATCAATGTGGATGTTTTACCAAGGGATATCTATTGTGATATAGGAGAGGCCATAATCTAATATTATATTTTATTATTCACCTCTCTTTCTAAAAAGATGTGTTGTGTTTTAGGAAAATAAAAAATAACTCTTTTATGGACCGATAATTTTTTATCGTGTGTGGTTTGTTGATGGATGTGAGATTTTTCAAGATCATAACATTCAAAAAAAAATAAAACAGAAAAACAAGAAGAAATGAAATATTGGTTGATTCATTCATTACAATTACATGTATCATGGTCTAACTTTGAGATTTTTATGGGAAGTGAGATGACATTATTAAAGTGTGATATTTATTGATATTATCTTTTATTATATTGCAATGTACATTAGAGTCAAACCTCCATTTTGATCCATATTTTTATATCATTTACCTACCAACCAAAAACTGTTGAGTCATTTCATCTTTTATAGTGAAGCCCTCAAGATTAATTGTGATCTCAATCTTTACACGATGGAGATGTTAGATGCCCTTCAGGCCTATCGTAAGTTAAATGTTTTTTAGGTATGTGCATCATTCTATATACATTATTATACTAATAATGAGTGGAAACATTCATGTATGATTGATTGAAAATTTAAGTCATACTAATAATAAATTGAAAATTGGAAATAGATGAATGAAGGGGATTTGATTTTTCAAAAGATAAAAATTTAAAATTCATGGTTGGCTTGCTTCGTATAAAAATTATACATTAATGAATTTTTCATCTTGTGATGCATGAAAAATTAATTATACCTATGATCAATTATTTTTTTTGAAATTGAATTTAAATCATGGTATAGTTATTGTCCATTTCTGTAATGTGAGATTCTGTCCTGGAGAACAAGGCTGAATTAATGTGTGTGGGGGTTTGATAATATAATTTCATAAATATATTTTGAGGATATATTTGCAGGATTTTAATGATTGGATTAATTATGGTTTTTATGTCATTTAATTTCAGTACATGTCATGACATCAATCAATGGTCAAAACCCACGTAGGAGATTCCTGTGAGATTCAACCAAGAAGATGAGAATGTTGATCAGTAGTACTTGACATAATGGCCATGTACACGTTGTGTAGGTGGTCAAATTTCCAAAATCTCATCTTAGATCCCCGCAAAACTCACGAGAATTCACAAAAAGTGGATCTCTAGTACACAACATGTCCACCAATTACACGTCATGACAACAGTAAAGCATAACCATTCCAGAACATATTAGTATAGTCCCTACATGATCCGTTGTAGTATTCGAAATCAGTTGGAGACACATTCTTTGTGCGAAACTGCTGCACTCAATCCATCTTATTTCATTTACTTATCTTTTATTATCTCCCTTTCAATTATTATCGCATAAATAGGATGTGGGGGTAAACATGTCTTCTACTTGGGTGATGTAACTAAAAGGGGAAGGTATATTGGATTTATTTATTGTAATTATTATTGTATTTGGTTTGTGCAAATTATATTCTTCATCTTCAAAATCCCTTTTTTTCTTTTATCCTGACCTTTGGTAATCTAATTAAATGTAACTTTAAAATTACACAACGGATAACCATAATGGAGGAATGGACATTTTAAATTTTAGGGGTATGTAGGTTTAATTATGGTTTTGAGAAAAACAAGATTTGGTGAAATCCTATATTAATAGACCATGGGAAATAGGGGATTTCTACATTGAGGAAGACATAACTATACAATTGGATCTACAACATCTCGTCTCTGAAACCAACCATGAATTAATAAACATATTAAATCAAATGTTTCCTGATCATGTAAATTACAATAACCTTACATGCTCTTCAAAATATATTTTCAATCCAATCAATCAATCTTCATTTCATTCATAATTATTTATAAAATAAATCAAATCAATATTTTCCTCCCCACATTCCCCAATTTAATAAAAAAATATTTTTAAACTCTAATCAAAATAAAATCATTGTCTCTGTGGTTTTGACATTTAACTTGCATAATAATAAATTTCAATTAACCGAGTATCATAGTTTGGGTTTTATAAATTTGTTTTTTCATAGACACGTAGGGAATTAATAATTCCATATGGGGCTATCAATAAATTTTGAATTTCATATTTTTAATAATAGTAATCTATAATTCAATGTTTTTAAACCCACTATATTGTTATTTAATGGTCTATTATCACATGTTTAGATTTTTTTTAATTTTAGTTGAAATGAAAAAATGGTTTAATTAAGGAATCTTAACTACCATTAATTACTTATGTATTTCAGGATGAAGAAACAAGAAACATATCACTATGTGTAAATAAAAGAGGCATGAAAATAGAATTTTGAAGGCAATGATGAACTGGAAAATGGAGCAGAATGACTACACACCATGTACGATAAGTACACGGTGTGGAATCATCATGTGGAATTGGATATGCAGAACATGTCAGGATGAGAAAAACTGTTGTGTACTAAAACTACATGATGTGAGTCTCAATTAAATTATGTTTAGTGAGTTATTGTTTTCAATCTAGATTCGCACAAAAGATTTACATACAATTCAGATGATGCAGAGGGGGTACATGATGTGAACTCCCAATACACGTCATGTGGCCAGTGAAATAGTCAATGTATCATTTTTGGATTCAATGTGGTGGAGGAAAATACGAAACATAAGTACATGACATGTAACCCCCATACACATTGTAATGTAAACTACACACTAATAATTAATTGATATTCTATAAGTTCCTCGTATTATTTTCCCCATGAATTGATCCATCAATAGCCCTTGAAAATCATTCTGGTGTGGATCAACTCTGGTATAACCCTTTATTTTACAATTTAGTCTCTTTTTAGTAATTTCATTTTTATTTTTAATAGAATTTTAATTTTAATATATTATTCATCATCTTCATTAATATTCTTCTCTCATTTTTATATTTATATTTTATCCCACCATTGTTCCCTTTTAAACACAAACAAATATGGAGAACTAACCCTGATACATTTTCATGGGAAGAAATGATGCATTGATTGAGTTCTATGTGCATTAATTTCTAATCTCTTTACTACTGTAGGAATAGAAATTATCATTTTCCGCACCGCGCGATAGGCATTCATCAAAACCGATGTCATTGTCGATGACCTAAAAAGATATTTCAATCACTTTTTCTATGTTCAAATTTATGTAAATATTATTATTTTATGTCTTAAAAAAATTAATAGTTCCCATTTTTTGTATGATGTATTGAAATTTAAATTATTAATCATGGAATAATTACTCCCTGGTACAAGAAGAATAAATCGGCTACACTGAGGAGGCCCTCCCAGGAAGGGTTGATTCTCCAATGATAAGGGTCAAATAGAAGGAAAGAAGAATTGAAAATTGGATCTCACATGATTATTTGATGTCCATGGTTGAAGAACTGCAAACTGACAATAAATGATTCAAGACTAAGAAGGAAGTGTCATTGGTCATCCTAGATTTCCCTAAATACATCCATGGAGTTGAACCCAAACAAATGGTGGAGGATTATGACTACCTAAAATCATCCAGTGAAGATAAAATCCAAGAATAATGTTAAATTTAGGATAATATTCATGTCTGAACGAGTTAGAGAGATGTTACAATATTGATCACAAAATCATTTGATTTTATTGAAACTAATTTGAGTCTTACTCAAAACTATTTTGAATTTTTAGAATCACCTAACTCCTATTATGAAATGGTGGAAGTTGATTAAAAATAAGATTCACCAATTGAGAAACACCTAGATCCCCCCAGAAGACACTGGATATTCACAAGAGGGAGTACAAGTATAAAAAGATGTTGTTACATATGTAGCAATAATGGAGGTTACTTAATTCATACAACCTCTTCCATGTAAGTTGTACTATATTGTGAAGTGGAATATCTAGTGTAATATATCCATGGATACCTCCTAAAAAATAAAATATAAGTGGACAATGAGTAAATCCACATGTTAGGGTTCATGTCAAATAATCAACAACCCCCATCAGTCTTTGGATAACAGCTGGTTCTTCCTACTGGAGGAATTAAAAATTCAGGTTCCACGTGGGGGATCATATTATTATTTATCCTTTACGTTGTTTTTAGTACCCTTATTTACAATAATCATAATTTAGATTTGAAATTAAATCTTAATAATTATTCAATAATTCATCACACTCAATCTCATCTTTTTGAGTTTTAATGATGTGGTCTTTGTGCTTAATTGAGTTATTTCTATTATAGGTTCAGGATGTTAGAAGGAATATTTGGACAATGGAAGAGAATGACTACTCATAATTGAAAAGGGAGTTCATTTTTTGTTTAATCTATTAAAATCCTTATATTTTATTCCAAAAATATGTTCTGATATTTAATTGGAATTTTCATTCCCAAATTTGAATTCAGGCATTACTTGACTTATCTAGGTGACAAGAGTTTCTTAGGTATCCCGTGATTCCATGTGTTATATTTCAATGATATTGATATTGAATGACAGAAAATGATAATCAAAATTTTAAAAGCAAATCATGGATATTGAAATAAGGAATCATGATTTGATGGAATTGATTGATTCATGTAAATGAAATTTCCCTACCATTGTTCATGCTTTGAATATTTGAATTCATGTGAACTGATTTGTTATTATTAGTCAGGATGTGAGTGATTTAGAATATCATTATTCTCATTCTTGAGATGATTTCTACACAAAGTCCTTATTTATTATTCTTGATCAAATTTCTTGAGTGATATTTGGACATGTCACTGACCATAACTTTTATTTGATCTCATCAAATCTATGATTGTAAAAAAACACATTTAAAATGATTGAGGCATTTTTTGAAATTCCCCTTTCCTTAAAGATCTCATTTACACCAATCCTTCATTATCCCACATAATCCATGATATACCTTTATAGGGATGATCCATGTTATATAAATTTTTATCCATTCCTACCCTACTCTTGGTATTTACATAATATTTTAATGTAAATGTGTGGGGGTAAAGGGAATCATGGTTGATTGGATTATATACATTCTAATGGAAAAGTGTTTGGGGTGACACTTTGGTAAATGAGAATGGAAATTTGATTCATTCATTGTACTCAATATTACTTATCCCCTATTGATAAAAATTCAAAATGTAATAAAGTGACAGAAAATAAAGGGAAAATGGGTTATGATTTTGGAAAAAACAAATTACTATTTTCTAGACCGATGATCATCTAATCATATGAGGTTAGGTGATGGATGTGAGGTTTCTTATAATCACAACTTTTAAAAATATAAAGAAAAGTACAAAATAAAAAAATCAAGAGGGTGAAAAAATCATTTATTAGGCATAAACTGTTCATGTCATTTCATTTAGTTTTGGGGGGAATTGTGAGTCACTACATTTAAGGGGAGAATTTAATTTAACTTTAATTTTTGATATCATTAATTTTACATAAGAGATAATTCTTCCTAATGTGCCATAGTTTTCTAATCATAAAATCCCTATGATTTTATGTGCTTTTTTCATTACAATGTGGATAAATTTGATCATTTACAATCCTATGGATAAGGATCATGTTATCATGATATTATCAAAGATCAACATGAATTGTAAAATGAGAGATGAGAGAAAAGATTCATTTGAGGTAAATCATGATATGGCATGTTTAGTAATAATGAATTAAGGATCTTTAATGATATAAAGGATAGGTTCATCATTTTGAAAAGGGGAAAGGTAAAATACATGAATTGATTGTTTCATTCAAGAATATGAGATTAAAATGATAATTTATATTGATTATTGAAGATTTTATTTGACATTGAATATTTTTTGACTTTATTGATTTTGAATTTGAATATTGGTAACATTTTCATCCTTTGAATTCTATATTGAGATTTTATACATGAGTACATGAATGTTTTATGTGTGGGGGTATTTGGTAATAATATTTCATGCATAAATTTTATGCATTAATTTGTGTAATTAAATGATGAATCATTTCACTATGGAATTGAATTGATTTTATTTATGTATTATGAAATGAACCGATTAATATTTTAAGAAGGAATAAAAAGGAAAGGAAATATGAGCAAAATTACCCTTCATGCCTCCAGTAAAGAGAAGGAGTGTGACTCAATATTTTCTAAGGTGATGTGGAGATAGAAAATTATGAATATTGGTTACACATATTTTATCATGAGTACATGTCGTGAATTCATTGGATGGGGTATATCTGGACTAGATATGTCATGATGATAGAACACCCTGTGAACTGTAAGTAGTCATCGCGAGTCACTAATACACAATCTGACACTCCTTCCCCACTTACATTTAACTACCCTTCATTTTACAACATAAAAAATAAATTTAATGGCATAAAAACAAAAGATAAGGACAGATACAACCTGACCGTAATTTTGAAGTGGTAGCCTCAAGTTAGGATCATTACATCTACCATGTTAAACCCAAATAAAGAAGTTTAACATCATGTGAAACAAATAAATAAATAAATAGAAAGTATAAAATAAAGGGATAATGCTTGGTTTTACCCCTAAGAGGGATCTAGTTTTGTTAATTCCCCTAGTCAAGCAGTTGTATTGGGTATACCCCAATCGAAAGGTGATGGGGTTTCTTGATTATAACCCACCATAAATTCGTTCTTATAGTGCTCTTTATCATGAAATGGTCATTGTGGAACCCATGGATAGAGTACATTAGCACATCCCCAATTTAAATTTGGTATAATTGGAATGATGGGGGTAGTAGAAAGAATGGTTCATCTTTTTTCACTACCACATCTTGTGTGGCATCTTCAACGTCATCTTTCCACCCTTCCTCATGTGATGTTGTTGCATAAAATTCAGAAAAGGTGAAGTCAGAAAATTTTTCAACTTGAATGACATTGAAACAAGAATAATCAATATAAATATATTACCTTTCATGTAGGTTATCTTGAATCATGATGTCTTCAGACAAGGCCCCTGAGAATACCTCTGTAGCAGATAATTTATCACCTTATTTCAAATAATGAGAGTGGTAGAGAGGTACTGGTTCTTCTTTGAAAAATATTGGAGGATCACTTGCCTCTTTTAACTAATAAAAATCAAACACATGTTCATCCAAAGCGTGCTGATCTCCCACAGTTGCATCACCTAGAATGTCTCCACCAAGAACCTATTCAAGAAATGGTCAAGGCGATATGATTTGATCTTCATGTTGCATATCCATGTCTTTTTTGGGTTCTTCGACATCAAAGGTAGGTGTAACAATATTGATCTCCTCTAGATCAATTTCCTTTTTTTGTGGTTGTTCCAACCATCGTACACTGGATTCATGAATGAGGGAAAATATGTTTTCCAGTTTGTTTTGCAGCTCCTCCAATATTCTGTTCAAAAATTCAGACCTAATATACAAATAATCACTAGGACATGAATATTAAAATAACTAAAATAATCCACCTTGATATAAAAATAAATATATGAATGGAATTTATTTTTATTTATTTATGAATAATAGTGTGTCTAAGCATTTGGCCTCCCCCGAAACAATGCGAAATTGATAACTTTGATTTTTAGTTGTGTTTCATTATTAAGTTATGTTCCTATTTATTCCTAATAATGCACCATGATGTCACACCCTAGGGTCGATATCCATGAGTCTGCATACATACACTCTCTTCCTATTGTCACAATTATATATTAACTAATATAAACAATGACGATAATATGAATGGGGGTTTTTGAAAACATTAATTATATATATATATATATATATATATGAAATTCAATATAGAATGTTCATATAAGAATAAATCTAGTAAATTTTTATTTGGAGCTTATGGTGGTTGAAATCATTGTTTAAAAAAATTCTCAATATTTAATTCAATGAGGTGATCAAAACCTATCACACCTCAGCTTCGCATTTGAAATGTGATTACCCCATACTAATACATTTTCATATGGGAAAATCCTCTTTTGAAATAGAAAAAACTGTAAACAATTGGTTAGAATAGGAATTGAATGTCCACGGTCAATCCCACCAGGACATGGTTGCAGAACATATTAATTAAATTAGATAAATTTAATATAATTTTGATTTTAATAAAATAAATATAATGTACAGAGCATTGGATTTGTGGAGAATATGGGGGAATACAATACAAAAGGGTGTCATGTAGAAATGATTCAAGGTTCATGATATGGAATGTTATATAATATTTAATTAACAATCATTCAGTTGTTGGAATAGGGTTTTAGTGATTTGAATTGTCATGATAAATGCACTCTATCTAGAAAATTTCTTTTCTCATGGTTAGGTACATGGGATTGCAATGAATGGGAAACCCAAAACATTATTTGAAAATATGGATAATATAAACCCAATGGTCATGGAGGAAATATAATCCCTAGATAGCACATTAAATAGATGTATTCAGTCCACTCAGATAATGGTCATGGTCAAAGATAGAAAGAGATTAATCCCTATCTTGAACCGCACTCACAATGTTCATGTACTAAAAAATCCAAAAAATATAAAATTGAAAAGAAAATGTGAAATCCCAAAATGAATTGCAATAAATATAATATACATTACATTGAATTCCCCTTCATCACGCTTTCACTAATAGAAAAAACTTACCGTATCATTATGACCACGAGCAGGTATAGAAAATAATTAAAGGAAAATCCCATAGAAATTGGTGGCGCAAGTGGTTGTACCTTCGTTCAGAGGTACCACCTAATTGAGCACCATCTAGAAGATTATTCCAAATTTTTTGATTGAGGGTACTATTTATAAGCACTCTTTGAGATATTCCTAACCTTATACATGATGTGTACTAAATATAAACGATGTGTTCCCTTAATCTATGTTACATATGTGTCCGCATGAATCTTCCACGTACTGCATCCATATTTTAAAAACATTTACTACAGTCACATTATGTAATGATGCTACATGATGTGTAACCTTCAAATCTTCAAATCCCATAAATCACGGAAAAATATTCTCCAAAATCAAATCTTGAAAAATGTCACATTGTGTACTATGTTAAATAATGTTAATTTTACATTCATGGCTTTTTTTATTGTCATGACATGTCTGGTGGAGGCCTGCTTCTATTATGTATTCATGACATGTAGTCATGGTACACGATGTGTACTCGCGCTCCTCCAAATTTCTGCTCCTATTTTTTTCCAAAATTTCGATGTTTCTATGTGAGCGAAGCTCACAACGCGAAGGGTCTTGAAACTCCAAAATCACTGTATTTTTATTCCTTTTTCGATAATCCATAAATTCCAACCATAAGGCATAAAAAAAATAAACTAATCACAAATTGAGAATAATATTTAATTAAAGAATAAAATGAAAACATTAAACTACTCAAAATGATATGCATGAAAAAGACATACCAAATGTTTCATCAATTTAATGACTCAAAGGTGTGGCTGAACAATGGTGATTAGTAATTAAGAATATTATGAAAAAGGAAAAACATTTACTATATGGAATGGAAATATTTAAATGAAAATTTCTTCTCCCAATATTTTCTATAATCGCTTGTTATGAAAAAGAAGTATGGATTCATATATGTGGAAAAATGATGTTGAGTCTATGAAAACATTTGAAGAAAACATCATGAGAATAATAAGTTATGCCTCCAGTTTTATTATTAACATTGAATAAATGATCAATAATTTCTTTATTGCCTAAAAAGTGAGCCTTCATATGAAAATTTTTGTATGGCAATTAAATATCCATAATGAAATTTTATGTTGTGTGCTCTAAGTAGAAATTAAAATTGGTGACCCATCCAATGTATTTGGATATAATAAACTGAAAATATTTTTTCATGATGAATCTAATAAATATTCATATTGAATTGTTAAAGCAAAACCCCATATATTCAATAATTATTGGAAGAAACACCTTGTAATTGTTCTTTAAAATTGATTATTTTTTCATGAGTGTAAGTAATGGCCACCAAAATAATTATTTTAGAAATGTGGTGAAGTGTTCGATCAATAAAATATAAGAAAATAATTTAGAAATTATTCACCACCCACACTTCAAAGCCTAAATTAATGTCGTTTATATTTTTTTAAAATAAATTCTGAATCCCTAGGGTTGATGAAGATAATATGTATCATCAACGTCTTTGATAAAGGTAATAAAGACGATTCTCAAAAATTGTTTCTGTTAATGTGGATCATGATAACTAAGGGGTGAAGGGTGAACAAAATATTCATTCAAAATTCATGACTATCATAATTTATTATGGTTATACTCACTCAATCATTTCATGAATGTTCTTAATGATATATATTAACAAGTGATATCATTGGTGTAACGCCCCGACCCTAGTTACCTAGAGTCGGTGCATTATTACATAACATTGGAATGATCATGAGAAAGATCAAGTCTCGAAAGACCTATTAGTTTAGTAGCCTTGGAATAACTAGATACATCCATAAATTTTTACATTACATCATAAAAAAAACATCTTGTCTTCATATCCCCTCATACTATCCCTGCAGGTCATTCATAAATTACTTCTTCATAATCCTGGGAAAAATAAAACATTAAAAGGGGTGAGCTCAGATGCTCAGTAAGGATAACATTATAGCAGAAGATTTCATAAATAAGCATAAACACTTAAGGCAATTTATAACTAAAACAAAAGCCTTTTAAACTTGAACTTCAGCATAAAATGGCAAAGGTAAAATGAAATAAGGCCATTTACTTACTCACATGGATATTCTACTAGTCGAATGATCACATGCAATATCAATAACCACTTTCATAATGATGGAATGCATAATGCCAGACTATCATAACCACATAGCCAAGGCCTCGTGCCAAGACTACAAATAAGATTTTGCCAAGGCCTTGTGCCAAGACACTAGTTTGTCTCATGAGACCTACCGATGCATCGAGGAGCTATAGCGGGCTCCTCCCGTAACTTATTAATTCCAATGCATTCCTCACATGAATAGGTTTAGACATAACATAAACATTCGTATTAAAACTAGCATACAAAATGTCAATACTTTAACCACAAACAATGAATGGTATAAAAATAGAACATCCACAGTCAAACATAACTCATTCGATACAATATGGAAGATTGTATTGTATCACATTAACCACAATCAAGAATAATGAAAGATGTTGACATAGATAATAATCAAAACTATTTGAGAGAAATATCCCCCTTTTCTTGAAAACATTTAAAAGTCACACTATTTGTCAAGAAGCCATTTAAAAGTAGATTTTTGAATCAAAGTGTCCCATACAACTTTGAAACTTTTTAAAAGGAGTTTTGATTTCTAAACTTTAATGTCCATATAAATCCTTAAAACCATTTTTAAAACATGGACATTAATGAGAAAGATTTAGATGAATAAGTCTTTAAAACATTTAAAAATGGTATTTTAGTTAGAGATTCTAACCAAAAGAGAGACACATGAATACAAATAATTGAGGTAATCAAAACTTTGTAATATCATGAGAATAAAGGTAATTCATGATATACTATGTCAAATTACATTATATACACCACATAAAAGTGATTTGGTGTATATCAACAAAGAAGTCTCAATGGAATGTATGTTGAGATGAAATCTCTCATAAAGGCCATATCCTTAGGTTAAGGATAAATCAACAACATAATTATGTGTGAAAAATATAAATACACTAAATATGATTGGATATTCAGTGTAAAACAATCAAAGGATATTCACACATATTCTTGTAAAAACAACACCAACGAATTGGATGTTTAACTCAACAAATGGTGAAAGAGTTAAAACTACTCTTATCAAATTCATATCAATGACTAGAGAATTTTCAATGGAGTGATTATGTGTATAAAACTTATATCCACGGGAAGGGGAGTGGAAATTATGACATAATCAAATGAATAGTGATTCCACACATAATCTTGGGGTAATATAATCAATGAAATATGTGTAAAGCCAAATGAGTGGAAATTGAAATTTCAAATTCCCTTATCGATTAGGTAGCTTACGAAACATACACCCATGAAAGAAGTATCATACCCTGATGATGTAAATACCCATAAATTAAAGTATAATACACAATGGATGCAATCATGGTCAGTACACATACCCCACATGCAATAATTAAGTGGTGAATAATGGAAATCTCACGAAAATAAAAGTGAGATAAGAAACCCCTTACCACATTAATCAACTGAGTCGTATGGCCAAAAGTTAATAACCACCAAATTATTTACAGAATAACATGAATATAAAGAGAATCATGATAATATATATCAAATGGCCGTACACAATACACCACTTTCAACAATTTAGTGGCGAACAATGGAAATCTCACAGAATTGAAAGTGAGATAAGAGAATCCCTTACTTTGTAATTTTTCCTTGGTCGATGGTAGGTTTACCTCCTGTATAATGGTGAAATAATTGTTATTGAATAATACAAGAATCATTTACTTTAATATGATATCATATATGATCTTTTAACATTGATTTGCTAATCATATCTTAGAATTATCGTCATTTCGGGTGTTAACGGGTTCATTTTACTTTATATTCTTTGTTATGTGAGCCATATTCGTTATTAATGGGATTATATTATTCATATCCAGAATGATATAAAGTCCTTAGATACTATTTTTAAATCATCAAATTATAATTATACTTGAATGGATATGGTGGACAATGAATCTCATCGCATTCGTGGAGACGGTAGTCCGCACGTACGCACGAACGCTACTTCCATTTAATTTTTCATTTTAAAAGAATTGAATCCAAATGATACATAGGTATATTATTATTCTAGTATAATATTTTATATATGTTACTTAAGTTCATTAACACCATCCTTTATACGTTCCATGTGTGGTATGGACGAGTCATATCATTTTAAGGGGGCGGTAGTCCGCACTTCCTCAAATGAAATTATCGTATGTATATACAACATGAAACGAATAAGGATATGAAATAAAATGGAATTACAGAAGCTTATATATAAAATATATATCATTAATATCATATTTAATTACAGTGCCATCATAATGGCCACCATGAGAGGCGGTAAGATGTATTTGAACAATCATCGTTTCGTGAGGCGTTAGTTTAACATCCACAGAAACATTATGTTCATCATCCATTAGATGGATTTGTGTGTATGTGTAGTTTTAATCCTTCTCATAACAACATCCTAGTATATTTTTGATACTGGTTTTGTTACAAAAGAAAGGAAATAAAAAGAGTTTGGGGGTTGGAGAAGCAAAATAAATGAAAATAATTTAAGAGAAATCGTTACCTTTAATTTAGGTAACTCACTTTGGTTGGAACCAAAGGACTTCTTGAAATTTTTTCTGCCTAAGGGGAAGCTTCAAGGAGTAGGAGAGGGATGTGGGGAGCTTAGTTGGGCAGAGTTTGGACGAGCCAAGTGGCTTGAGAGGTGTGAGGAATGAGTAGAAGTGGTCTCCTTCTATAATAGAGAAGAGGGGCTCTTTAGGAAAGAGTGAAAGTATTACTTTATAATATAGTTATATTCGGTTTATAATGGTCCAAAAATCATTGAGGTCGAAGATAAGATGACTCATATTCTAAATAACATCAACCAATAAGAATTGGACAGGTTTTAGATAATCTTTTAATCATTATAATCTTATTTATTTAAATGATTTATTAATGAGGTAAACATTGTATCATTATTGTGTCATTAATAATTTAAATTATTTGATGTCTAAAAATTATTAATAAAATATCATTATGTAGGAAATCTTTTTAGCTTTCTAATTAATATTTATAATCTAAAATCCAACATGTATAACCCTATGTAAAAATTGTTCTTCTAAAAGATGTAAGCTTATGCAATTTTTTTTTTATTTTAACTTTATTAATATAAAGTGTCCCTACCACATACAAGTGGCTCCAAGGGGTCCCCAAATTGACCCAAGGATGCTCATGGTCGGGTATGTGTCCACCAATAAGGTTAGGACACGTTTTAGGGTAATTTTGTATTATTATAATATTATATTTTAACCCTTATTTACCAGATTTACCCTTAACCATGGTAAATAAAATATTTACCACAGTAATTATTCAAAATGTCTAAAAATAAAAGTTACCTATTTACACAATTTGGAAATCCTGATTCCAAATATGGAATCCATTTTTCTAAATTCAAAACACAGAAGTGGCAGAAATTAATTTAAAATTAATTCCTGCTGTCAAAACGAAAAGCGTGTTTTTAAGAGGTAATAACTATCAAAAGATTGACACTTGTTTATGTTCGGTTTAATTGTAAAATTATGTCCAATGACCTAAATTATATTAAATGGTAAAAATATATTCTAAATATACTTTAAAACCACTCAAATTCACAATTTATCACTATTAATTATTTTGATTAAAAAAGTTGTTTTTAATTAAAATTTAGTAATTTTCACTATTCATCAAAATATAAAAGTTATCCGAAAAGTACCAAAATTTCAGCCTAGGCTAATTTCAATATTCCGAATCCAAAAATGAAGTACATTTTGAAATATAAAATATATATGATTTCAAAAATTAGGTATTACTATTCACAACGGCTAGTTTAATTAGTTGTGGTGTGTGTTAGAACTCGAGGTTGCGTACAACACACGCTATCGCATTATTCGAAGGGAAACGTACCGTGGAAGCTTGGGGTGTTACATTCTCCCCTCCTTAAATAAATTGCGTCCTCGCAATTTTTAAAATTTTGCTTGGGAATATAATGGAAAGTCCCACATCGGAAAAAGAGTCAATAAAACTATCACTTTAAAAGAATGAAAGAGAGGTATAAGGGTCATCCAAGATAACCCATACTAGGATTCCATGTAAGAAAACATGGATATGGATGATAAACTAAGTGTCAAGTTCTGATGGAGAGGGATAGAAATCATGATCAGGAGAAAGTTAACAATGAGAAAACCACAAACTTGTGTTGGGACAAACGACCATTAGTCTCTTAGTAGGAAAGTAAACGGACAACATTTTTTTAAGTTACATTACATAAGGAAGAGGAATTCATTTATGATATTGACTAAGAACATTATGAGATATACTTACATTTTAAGTATATTTTCATTCTTTAATAAATTTCCACCACTAACTCAATTTTTTTTAAACGATGAGTATTCAAGAAGACTTGGTCACACTGGAAGAGCTAGAATAAACTTCTATAGAATCACATGATCCATGCAGGATAAACCATATATTTACATTGTCTTTGAAGATTAATCAAAACCAAAATGGTTAGTGAATTATCTAATGATCCCCCAAAAGGATATTCATTGAGATAAATATGCAGTAATCTTAATTTCTAAAATTAAACCAACAATACCCCAAAGTTAAATAGATACCATTCAATAACCAATTGTCCTTAAAATCCTTTAATATAATCCAAACTAATATTGAAACCCAAAACATAGAAGAATTTGATTATGTAGTCTCCCATGTTACATTGTATCTCCAAATGACATCAAATACTTCTAAAGTCACATACTTAAAAGTAATTAACATTATCACATATTCTCTGTTATAGGTTAATCATTTCCATAAATAACCCAAATCACTATAAATCAACAATAAAAACGTAGATAAAAATCCACCATTACTCTACAAATGAAACCCCATTTTATTCTATTTTCCTTGGGCATATAGTGTTCCCAAAAAAGCGAACATCTTCCAAAATAACATTTATCACTTAATCACCAAATCATTTTCCTATACCAAGGGTATTCATTTGATAAGACATAAGAACCTAAATCATGTTATTATTGATCAACAAAATCATTTAACAAAAAAAAAGTCACACTAACCAGGGACTTCACGTAGTCCAGTGGTAGGCGATAAATCCCAATCACACTTTGGTTGTGGGTTCGATTCCCACAACTTTGTCCGACACGACGGGTTGTCACACGGTCTACGTGTTGTCCTTTTTCAAAAACTATATTTTATAATATTACAAAAATGAGAGAAATTCCTCAAAATAACATAATTTAACCATAAATGTTATATCATACTTTTCATTTTCATCCCAAATTATAATAACTTATCATTTTCTCAAACCCCAATGATCATATAAAACCAAATGGTTATTTATACCTATATCCACAAGAGAAGAGACAATTCTTCCTCAAATATCATTCTCACATGGCAAACAGCGGGGTTACAAATAGAAGAGAAAATTATTCCAAAGTAAACCCATCAACAAGTAGTGCTAATTTTTCTCCAACCATTTATTTCCACATAGCTTCTTCTTTGACCAAGAAAATATCCTATAGAATAGGACATTCACTCGGGTAATGGCCAGGTCCCCTACATTTACGGAAAATGACTGTAAATGGACTCTTGGGACCATTTTTATCTTCTTCCATAGTACTTTTCATTTTTCTGCGGCAATTCTTCACTTTATGTCCTTCCTTCCCGCACGTAAAACATTTCATTGTCCCATTGAGACACATTCCTAGGTGTCTCCTTCCACATTTCCTGCATGATGAAAATTGAGGGTTCTTTTCTCCATGGTCTCCATTGCTGGAGCTCTTATCATTTATCACCTTTCTCTTCCTTGTTGAGTCTGGGAGTTGGTTAATATATATGTTGTTGATCATATTTTTTGAAAACTGATTTGGCATAAATACGATATCTTTTACGCCTATCAACATTCCATTTTGTTGCTCATTGCCACCACCGTTTCCACCTTGTACATCATTATCAAAGTCACTATGACTTCCTTGGAATCCAGCCATTGACTAAAACCAGAAAGCATTGTGTGAGTAATAGTAGTCGTAAAATCATTTAGAGATTAAAATGTCACCATATTCTCAATTTGAAACATATTAGGATTAACCAAGGTCATTTACTCTAATCTTATGTATATATTACATAAATTGGTTTGTAAAGAAAATGTAAATTATCCTAAGAATATCCACAGGGAGTGTCGTAACCAAGAGTAAAGCAAGGCCCGTTATCGTGCACCAGTTCCCGTTCGAGTCTAGCTCAAAGTGGTGTTTCCGGGTTTTACCCCTAGGTACATCTGTGCTAGAGCCGCCTCTACCTGCTCGTATCCAGACAGGGATGTATTGCTCGGAAAACTCACAAAATCTCTACAATACCAAAATTCTAGGAAGTTCTTTTATACTAATCCTCAAAGTTCATCTTAGGTCTACGTGCTCTAATCAGATTTTATCTTAATCTAGCTTCCAAGGTTTGTACTAAACTTCCTCTGATACCAACTGTAACGCCCCGACCCTAGTTACCTAGAGTCGGTGCATTATTACATAACATTGGCATGATCATGAGAAAGATCAAGTCTCGAAAGACCGATTAGTTTAGTAGCCTTGGAATAACTAGATACATCCATAAATTTTTACATTACATCATAAAAAAGACATCTTGTCTTCATATCCCCTCATACTATCCCTGCAGGTCATTCATAAATTACTTCTTCATAATCCTGGGAAAAATAAAACATTAAAAGGGGTGAGCTCAGATGCTCAGTAAGGATAACATTATAGCAGAAGATTTCATAAATAAGCATAAACACTTAAGGCAATTTATAACTAAAACAAAAGCCTTTTAAACTTGAACTTCAGCATAAAATGGCAAAGGTAAAATGAAATAATGCCATTTACATACTCACATGGATATTCTACTAGTCTAATGATCACATGCAATATCAATAACCACTTTCATAATGATGGAATGCATAATGCCAGACTATCATAACCACATAGCCAAGGCCTCGTGCCAAGACTACAAATAAGATTTTTCCAAGGCCTTGTGCCAAGACACTAGTTTGTCTCATGAGACCTACCGATGCATCGAGGAGCTATAGCGGGCTCCTCCCGTCACTTATTAATTCCAATGCATTCCTCATATGAATAGGTTTAAACATAACATAAACATTCGTATTAAAACTAGCATACAAAATGTCAATACATTAACCACAAACCATGAATGGTATAAAAATAGAACATCCACAGTCAAACATAACTCATTCGATACAATATGGAAGATTGTATTGTATCACATTAACCACAATCAAGAATAATGAAAGATGTTGACATAGATAATCATCAAAACTATTTGAGAGAAATATCCCCCTTTTCTTGAAAACATTTAAAAGTCACACTATTTGTCAAGAAGCCATTTAAAAGTAGATTTTTGAATCAAAGTGTCCCATACCACTTTGAAAATTTTTAAAGGGGGTTTTGATTTCTAAACTTTAATGTCCATATAAATCCTTAAAACCATTTTTAAAACATGGACATTAATGAGAAATATTTAGATGAATAAGTCTTTAAAACATTTAAAAATGGTATTTTAGTTAGAGATTCTAACCAAAAGAGAGACACATGAATACAAATAATTGAGGTAATCAAAACTTTGTAATATCATGAGAATAAAGGGAATTCATGATATACTATGTCAAATTACATTATATACACCACATAAAAGTGATTTGGTGTATATCAACAAAGAAGTCTCAATGGAATGTATGTTGAGATGAAATCTCTCATAAAGGCCATATCCATAGGTTAAGGATAAATCAACAACATAATTATGTGTGAAAAATATAAATACACTAAATATGATTGGATATTCAGTGTAAAACAATCAAAGGATATTCACACATATTCTTGTAAAAACAACACCAACGAATTGGATGTTTAACTCAACAAATGGTGAAAGAGTTAAAACTACTCTTATCAAATTCATATCAATGACTTGAGAATTTTCAATGGAGTGATTATGTGTATCAAACTTATATCCACAGGAAGGGGAGTGGAAATTATGACATAATCAAATGAATAGTGATTCCACACATAATCTTGGGGTAATATAATCAATGAAATATGTGTAAAGCCAAATGAGTGGAAATTGAAATTTCAAATTCCCTTATCGATTAGGTAGCTTACGAAACATACACCCATGAAAGAAGTATCATACCCTGATGGTGTAAATACCCATAAATTAAAGTATAATACACAATGGATGCAATCATGGTAAGTACACATACCCCACATGCAATAATTAAGTGGTGAATAATGGAAATCTCACGAAATTAAAAGTGAGATAAGAAACCCCTTACCACATTAATCAACTGAGTCGTATGGCCAAAAGTTAATAACCACCAAATTATTTACAGAATAACATGAATATAAAGAGAATAATGATAATATATATCAAATGTCCGTACACAATACACCACTTTCAACAATTTAGTGGCGAACAATGGAAATCTCACGGAATTGAAAGTGAGATAAGAGAATCCCTTACTTTGTAATTTTTCCTTGGTCGATGGTAGGTTTACCTCCTGTATAATGGTGAAATAATTGTTATTGAATAATACAAGAATCATTTACTTTAATATGATATCATATATGATCTTTTAATATTGATTTGTTAATAATATCTTAGAATTATCGTCATTTCGGGTGTTAACGGGTTCATTTTACTTTATATTCTTTGTTATGTGTGCCATATTCGTTATTAATGGGATGTATATTATTCATATCCAGAATGATATAAAGTCCTTAGATACTATTTTTAAATCATCAAATTATAATTATACTTGAATGGATATGATGGACAATGAATCTCATCGCGTTCGTGGAGACGGTAGTCCGCGCGTACGCACGAACGCTACTTCCATTTAATTTTTCATTTTAAAAGAATTGAATCCAAATGATACATAGGTATATTATTATTCTAGTATAATATATTATATATGATACTTAAGTTCATTAACACCATCCTTTATACGTTCCATGTGTGGTATGAACGAGTCATATCATTTTAAGGGGGCGGTAGTCCGCACTTCCTCAAATGAAATTATCGTATGTATATACTACATGAAACGAATAAGGATATGAAATAAAATGGAATTACAGAAGCTTATATATAAAATATATATCATTAATATCATATTTAATTACAGTGCCATCATAATGGCCACCATGAGAGGCGGTAAGATGTATTTGAACAATCATCGTTTCGTGAGGCGTTAGTTTGCCATCCACAGAAACATTATGTTCATCATCCATTAGATGGAGTTGTGTGTATGTGTAGTTTGAATCCTTCTTATAACAACATCCTAGTATATTGTGGATACTGGTGTTGTTACAAAAGAAAGGAAATAAAAAGAGTTTGGGGGTTGGAGAAGCAAAATAAATGAAAATAATTTAAGAGAAATCGTTACCTTTAATTTAGGTAACTCACTTTGGTTGGAACCAAAGGACTTCTTGAAATGATTTCTGCCTAAGGGGAAGCTTCAAGGAGGAGGAAATGGATGTGGGGAGCTTTTTTGGTCAGAGTTTGGACGAGCCATGTGGCTTGAGAGGTGTGAGGAATGAGTAGAAGTGGTCTCCTTTTATAAGGGAGAAGAGGGGCTCTTTAGGAAAGAGTGAAAGTATTACTTTATAATATAGTTATATTCGGTTTATAATGGTCCAAAAATCATTGGGGTCGAATCTAAGATGACTCATATTCTAAATAACATCAACCAATAAGAATTGTACAGGTTTTAGATAATATTTTAATCATTATAATCTTATTTATTTAAATGATTTATTAATGAGGTAAACATTCCATCATTATTGTGTCATTAATAATTTAAATTATTTGATGTCTAAAAATTATAAATAAAATATCATTATGTAGGAAATCTTTTTAGCTTTCTAATGAATATTTATAATCGAAAATCCAACATGTATAACCCTATGTAAAAATTGTTCTTCTAAAAGATGTAAGCTTATGCCATTTTTATTTTTATTTTAACTTTATTAATATAAAGTGTCCCTACCACATACAAGTGGATCCAAGGGGTCCCCAAATTGACCCAAGGATGCTCAGGGTCGGGTATGTGTCCACCAATAAGGTTAGGACACGTTTTAGGGTAATTTTGTATTATTATAATATTATTATTTAACCCTTATTTACCGGATTTACCCTTAACCATGGTAAATAAAATATTTACCACAATAATTATTCAAAATGTCTAAAAATAAAAGTTACCTATTTACACAATTTGGACATCCTGATTCCAAATATGGAATCCATTTTTCTAAATTCAAAACATAGAAGTGGCAAAAATTAATTTCAAATTAATTCCCGCTGTCAAAACAAAAAGCGTGTTTTTAAGAGGTAATAACTATCAAAAGATTGACACTTGTTTATGTTCGGTTTAATTGTAAAATTATGTCCAATGAACAACATTATATTAAATGGTAAAAATATATTATAAATATACTTTAAAACCACTCAAATTCACAATTTATCACTATTAGTTATTTTGATTAAAAAAGTTGTTTTTAATTAAAATTTAGTAACTTTCACTATTCATCAAAATATAAAAGTTATCCGAAAAGTACCAAAATTTCAGCCTAGGATAATTTCAATATTCCGAATCCAAAAATGAAGTCCATTTTGAAATATAAAATATATATGATTTCAAAAAGTAGGTATTACTATTCACAACGACTGGTTTAATTAGTTGTGGTGTGTGTTAGAACTCGAGGTTGCGTACAACACACGCTATCACATTATTCGAAGGGAAACGTACCGTGGAAGCTTGGGGTGTTTCAATTGGATAGAAAATTATCTGTAAAACACATGATGCTTCATTGATTTTTTCTAAAGAGTGAATGTCTTCTTCAAGTGAAGTTTGTTCGAAGATAATTCCTATAAATATATTTATTATAAACATGAATAAATTTGATTTGATATTAGTAATGGATTGGATCTCCCAATAATATGATCAATGATATATAATTATAAGGAAATATAGGCTAACATTGGTTATTAAAAACTCAATATTTGATAAATACCAATTATACGATTGTATATTATACTATTTCCCAATGATCTTCATCGTCTTCACCTATAATGTGATGTTTTTTTCAATGTAAATTATACAATTTTGTATTTCGATATTAGTGTGACCTTATTAAATCGATCCCATAAAAGTAAAATAATTGATGAAAAAACATCAGGTTGATTTAGATAAGGGATTTATACACTCTATTGCTTCACAATGTGGTACCCCAATCATTTTTTCAAGAAGAAATATATATAAATGCATCATTGTACTGATTAACATGAAAATAAAATAAACATGATCAAGAATTTAAAATTCTGACCTATCTCACAACTAATACAATGTTTGGACTGGTGGATCAAATGGCCTCAAGTGTGTCTCTAGGTATTCTAGAGTTTTCTATCTAGTAGTGAGGGTCTAATGAGGTGATATGAGAGAGACTATAAACTCATGATCAGAGTAGCACAGTGGGAAATCATAAAGTAAATAGAATACACTATCGGAAGCAATAATATATACAAAAAGTACAATATGTCCAATGCCAATATTAAAAAATTGCAGGCATGACATGATAATTAAACCTAACTAAAATAGTAAACAATACATTAAGAAATAGTTATAGTAATATATATAAAAAAATAATCAAAAAAAGCCCAAATGGGATTTCCTTGAGAATCCCGAGCACTAGCATGGTCCTATTGTCATAACATCAAGGTACTAAAAAATAACACAAGGAAGGGACAAATGTCCTTTTTAAAATAATGGTCTACTCGAATAACCCGATGGATTTGGTGTCCAGAGTAAGGTGTGTGATATGAATAATTGTTGGTTAAAATCCATATTGTCTACAACCATTCTAGACTGTAAATATAAGGTAAAGTAGTATGAAGGTAGTGTAAATAAATTAGAAAACTAAAAAGTAATCTATGATTATATAAATAAACAACCAGCCCACTAATATTTCTTAAGGATAGAAGATGGATCTACATGCATCATCAGATGGCCAGAATTAATTTCTAATTAAGAACTATATACAAATTAATTATATATTTATATTATAATAATATATTGCATCAACCTATATGAATAAATTGTGTGCCAATGCCTAATGGTCATATACATGGAACACTAGTTGCTGTCCGGACGAGGGTGTAACTCAAACATCCATAACAAGTTTAAACAATCATATAAGCACATTTAATAGGATACATGCACTAAATACCTATAGATTTAGATACATCATTATATAACACTCTATATGGTGACAGATCCACCATATAATCCCTCTAATCATTAAATGTGGAGCGTAAATCCCGTCATACAGATAGTATCATTATTGCGATCTTCTATACTCAACACTAGATGTAAGGGATCATGATTCCACCATTCTTAATATAACCCTTACCATCATTCCATTTCATTTTTCTAAGACATAATCATATTTCTATGAAATTTCCATTAGGTAATACCTCTCATTCATTATTTTAAATAAGCCAATTATATCAAGGAATCATCATATTTATAACACTATCCATGAGGCAATACTTCAAATGAGTTGAATTAAAATAACCCATTATAAAAAAGGATATTACATTTATTACAATCATAATTATGCATTTAATTAAACATTAAATCAACAGTGTTTCCATGACACCCAATACAATATGATTCAATTAATCCATTTAAATCATTCAAGCCATGCAATCCACCATAAGGAATTCCATTCAATTTAACACATTCAATTTCAATAAATAATTTATAAATTGCCATATCACGGTTCAAATTTTTTTAAAGAATGTACCATTTTAAACATTATTATTAACTTCATGGGTAAACCCATTTATAAAGAAATACAGGCCCTTTGTAAGAACCTATTTCATTAGTGAACCATATATGGGGTGAAACTCATTTTATAGTTTCAATAAAGGCCTTGACACAAACATGCCACCTTCCCAAACATTACATAAAGGCATAGAAGAGATAGAATTTCTATATTCTAATCATGGGTTATATTGGAAAACATTATTTTTTAGTTTTGAAGACATCACCTCCCTTGAAGAATTTTTTAGGAAAATATTAAATTTATCACCAATAATTTATTTATCAATGTTAAGAATTTTAATCACAAAAAACATTTATACAAATAATCATTATATGATGTCAAAACATATAAAAAATAAATTTATAAAGGTCTTACCCACACATACAAGGTTCTATTATTCTTTAGAAAAAGAGATACAATGGTAAATTCCATTTATCATCTAAGATAATTGCTTAGAAGGTGTTTTGAGATTTTAAATATTTTATTATAAATGGTAAATAAACAATGGACACCCATGGGGTGTCAATAGAAGTGATCAAAAATCTCTAAATACCTAAACAAGGATCAATGTACATGTATCAATGTTAAAGGATCAATTTTATATGAGGAAACCAATGAATTGGTGACAATCAGCAAAGGCCAACATGCGACACAACATAGCTATTCAAAAAATAGAGGAAAATTAGGGAAATATATATAAACCACCTACTACTATCTTAGAAAGGTATACTCATCCATTATTGAGGTCGGATTCAATCAAGAATAGAATAAAACAAAGAAACATATGTTTTATTTAATAATAAGGTAAATGATATTTAGAAAAAATAACAAATTTTATGGAAATAAGGACATGAAATAGACCGTAGAGGGTCAAAGGAAATACTGATGTGGATCCATGGAAACAGAAAATGCGTGATTCATACAACTGATCCAATAGTTATCTATACGCATAGATTGGAAAAGAGGAGGAGAAAACCATGAAGCAGAGGAGGATCACCCAACTTCCAAGAGGAAAATAATGAAGGACAGAATATCTTAAATCCATTAATTTCATTTTGGATATTTTACTCCTAAAAACCAAGTATGCTGGTTTGTCCCCACAGATTGGTCGAACCATGCACCAAACCTGCAACACCACCTTCTTAAAAATTAACTCAAATGACTTGTCCAACATGGGTACACTAATCATGATCCAACCATGTGATTAATAGTGCAATGATAATGATTAAATGGAACTAACCATGTGGGATAGGCACATGGGTTGGGAAAACCATGAATTTTCTATATAGGGCATTTCTACTACCCTGCTATACATGCATAGTTTGTAGGTGGAGCATTATTATTTCAGAAAATCCATTTTCCTGGTTCAGAGAACCCTCTCTAGTATATTTAGGGCACAACGCTCCTGAAACATGACGAGAACCCCAAGGAAACATGAATTATTTCACCCAAGTCTAAAAAACACTTTGAAGTGTTCCTACTCTTGAAATTTCAATATGAATCTAAGTTTAAAACATGACCTATCTAGTAAACTCAAATGTTATAATTTTATTGATGTTTCTCTCTATACAAAACATTGGGTCATTATAACACCCCCAACTTAAAATTTCTCATTCTCGAGAATCCTTCAGGAATAAAAAAACATCAACCGACCTAAAATGTTCAGGATGTTTCATTCAAATGGAAACATTGCACTTCCGAATTCCGAAGAAAACATCAAGAAATTTCCTAGCATACGATACTAAATTGATACAAAACTTAATCCAATGATCATTCTCCAAATCAAACACTACATCTAAGCATACCAAAGTATGTTTACGTATAGTCACAATCACATATTTATCTCATTAAACATCAATACAAAGGGGCTCCCCACTACATTATTTAACATCTGAATGGGGTAAATTATAAGCCATGGAACCTCCACCATCAGAATGGCCTACAAATAATACCACTAGAAGTAATAATGATGCTCTCGATATTATTTTGAATGATCAACCCATCAGTATCCCACCAACATCATTTAATTGGTTCAAGATGGATTTTCGGGAAAACAACAGGCTGAAACATACCACACTCACCTCTACTTGATGATGTTCCCAAAAAACAGTCCATCACTGACAATAACATTTAAAAAAGAGGAAAACAATTCAAGCCACTCTGGTTGAATTATCTCTAAAACAATCGGCTTAGGAGGCTAGCATATTACAAGCACAACTACATTTATTTTTTTAACGGAATTTCATTTTTATGATGATCACTTTTACCCGAGTCAATACATAATTTTTGGATACATTCCCTAATCACACCATCATATAATCATTTACACTATCATTCCACAAAATGAACAATTTGTAACCATGATCCATACCACTTGAATTTTTTCCCATTAAACACCACCTATGATCCAAAAAAGGACATTATGACCTATGATTAATTAAAAAAAATCCAAATGAAATTACCTAAGTATTATACAATCCATGTCTAAATGTGAGATGTTTGTATAAGGAAAAAATGTCCACAATGGATAATTGAATGAGATCATAGCAGCATTATCCTATTAGTCATGTAAAAAAAATGGCTGGATTCCAGGAGTTCGTCAAAGGAATTCTGACATGGGAATCCTGGTATCACTTATAACTAACCACACCGGAATGAAAATCCACGCATCTAGCATGCAACTCAGATAGTTAACTCTTATGATTTCCAACAACATTTAAAACATTAGCACGACATAATACCAAATCTATCATAGTGCATCTTGTAATTAGTCAAGATAGGGGATACACTCATCTCTTTCAGAAGAGTACACTACTAGCTAAATTCTTGAAAGAAGCTCGACATCACCCACCGACACATTTCCAATAGAACCATGATGCATTCACCATCGGAGGCCTTATATGACCATTGAATCTTAACCACCAAAGATCCCCAAGATCAAAAAAAAATCCCCAGGGTTTCATACACATCCAACAACAAGAACATCATGATTCCATGAAATAAATGACATTATCCAAAACATGTATGCCGAAAAGGCCTTCAAGGGAGACCATCCATTTATAAATAGTCATATTTGGTTTTGTTCCTACTACATTGAAGGAATCATATTTAGCATAACTGATTCAATGATCCGCACCTTAGTATTTTTTTAGGCATCGATTGGAAAAGTAAACTAGAAACTCACTAGCACACCATATCATATTCACCTTAAAAGTCAAATGTTAAAGAATTTGGTATGAGAACCAAATCCAAAATGACTGGTGTGTCAAAAAACCAATGTCTATAAAAATTAATCCCGAGAAATGGGATGTACATGATTTCATTAACCCATATGTCATATTACTATCCTGATAAACCATCAACACACTTAAAAGCACAAGGCTCAATGATTACACCAAACTCAACCATTTTGTCACGTCATTTAGCAACACGATTGATACCACATATGTAAACACATACTACCCACAAACTACCAAAGTAATCAGAACATCATGAATATTATTCATGGATTATACCCATATGAATTCATGTATTTGATGGCTCGCATATAAAACTATCTCAAGTCCCACATTGTCTCATATGACTGTAAAACATACTAAGGGACTCCCATGTCACCCAAGGAATGAAAACTGGGTCACAAGACCTATTAAGAAGATGATCATGCCCTTGGGATGTATAACCTTTTGAAACTGAGCATTACTCGATGCTCACTCCCATAAAAAGTGGTAATGATGTAATGACTACCCATCCAAACAAGGGTTTCATTTATAATGTAGGAGTTATATTAGGTGAAATGACACTCGAATGACACCAAACATCATAAATCTCCTAGTGTCTTGTAAGGAATTTAATCACTATGGGTGGAACCTACCATGGGTTGTCACCTTACAGGGCCTAAATGTCAATTTATAATGAGGTCATGTCAAATAGAAAGTAACTAGGTTCAAGTGGACAATATATAATCCATTTCAAAAAAGAGAAAAACCATCAGAAAATACCCATGATTCCATTTGAGGGAAACTCATACAGATAGTTTAACTACCCTTATGCAAGTGATTAAATGAGGGTCACCACGTAGAGTTCCATTTAAATCCAATTACATTGATTCACATAGAATATTTAAATATTTAAGATAATTAAAATTAATCACCAGGTCTAATAGGAAAGTTGTGTTTACTTCCTTCTTTGAAAATTTATCCTTTATTGACATTCTATTATAAATTATGCAATGTATCTTATAAAATCCTTTTTAGGAATAGAAATATGTAATAGATAAAGAGACTTAAGAGGGTCCTATTTTACCAATATATGTTCATCAAAATGCAACCCGATCATATTTGTTTAATTACTAAAGATTATAAACACCCATATAGGGGTATCTCATAGGAAACATGCCCCAACAATCCTATTTTGGTCCAGTTATAAATTTAAGAATTTATCCATATGGTTCATTATGACCTAGAAATAGATGTAAATCCTTAATATGAAATACAATTCATTTCAAATTAAAATAAAACAACATTTACATTTTAATCAATTTAGGTATATTATGGATGTATATCATAATGATTAAGTTATATGGATGGATATCTACCAATTCATAAAGTGACCATAAACATTATAGTTTGTCATTTCGCTCCCATTAATCAAAACCAATTCAAATTAATAATTTATTCATTAGTAGCCTTTTACATTCTAAAAAAGGCCATAGATAAACAAACAAGGCTTAAAATATGGTTTTTGTATATGGGTAACCAATTCCCAATTATAAGTCATTCATACACCTTACAAGTGAAAATGGGATCCCATTTAAGTAGAAGCTAAATATTTAGCCCATGAAACCAATGATATATACGATTATAACTAATAATGTTATCACAAGAAATCTATCCATGCTATTACATGTAATAAACACAGAAAACATTCTAATTAAACATGAAAAATGTAATATAGTCTGCCAAGAATGGAAATATATTAACATGATAATTAAATCACTCAATCATGGTATATAAGAAAGAATGATGAAAATCATGTCAATCAAATCAAACTATTTGTGGCGCAACACTCGTGTCATGAAATAATAATCGGAAAGTACCATAAAAATTAAACTAATTGGAATGGAATAATAATGGTATGTGGATTTATATGTGCCTAGTATGATTAATGTAATGATTCATCCATTCCATACTAGTCCAATGGTAAAAAAACAAAATTTCTACCAATCAATAAGCAGTGAAAAGTAAACCAATCATTGATGGTGAAATGAAAGTCATTTCTAACATCAAACAATATGAACAACAATCCATTCTAATGCTACTTGGTCTTTTCCCCATACATGGGTTTATCACTCCCATATATATTTATTTAACATGTATTGATAAATTTTTTCGTCTCATATCTTCCAGACCAAAATAGAAAGACAAATTTGAATAGAAGTGTTTGATACACATTTAACATCCTTACCCAACTCACCACTAAGATTGTGGTCAGATCAGGGGGTCACACCACCGCAGGCATGCATCCCTATATGCTAAGGGTAACCAACTAACAACCAGGGTCTAAGGAGGTGATAGGGGAGACAATAACCTCATGATCAATGTATCACAACAGTAAATCAAAAATTAAATAACAGAAAATAACAGAACAATTAATATAAATTAAAATTTGAATATGGTCAACAAAAATATACAACAGGTACGTGGATTTTTCTGATAATGATACATTTCTAAAACAGTATGAAACACATCATAAAATTGTTATAGTACAACCCATAAATAAATAATGGAAACATAATCCCAAATAATATTTCTTGAACTATCCTGAAATCTTTCTCATTCCTTTTCTCATAAATCCTAGGCACAAGAATGGGACCATGGTCCTGTTCACATAATGATCTACTTAGGTAAGATAGTGTAATGGAAATCCGAGTAGGATGTGAGATGATAATCGTAGTAGATTATAACCCACATTGTCTATAATTATTCCAGACCATGAATAGAAGGTAAATCAGTGTGTAAATATTATAAAAAAATAAACAAACTAAACGGGTAAACATTATTGAAATAAATAAACAACAAGACCCTTCAAATTCCTTAAGGAAACATGGAATTTCTACTTACATTGGATCATGTCTAGAATGAATGTTTATGTTGGAACTATATATACAATAATTATATATATATAATATAATTATATATTGCATCCACCTATATCAATATAGTGTGTGTCAACACATAATATCTATATAATAGGAATAATAAATTCTGACTAGACTGGGGAATAACTCAAACATCCTTAAGATTTCTAAATGATCTTATAATCTCATACAATAGGGTACATTGCCTACATCCCTATAGAGTGAGAGACCCCATGCTTCAACACATAGGGATGTGGATGAGAATTCATGGAAACAATCTTATCATGAAACGTGGTGTGTAATGCTAATTTCCCATATAGTATCACATGTGTTAGATGTCATACTCAACACCCAACGTAAGGGAGTGTGATGTTGTCATTCTCAAAAAAACCCTTTCCATTATTCCATATACTATATATAAGGTATAATTATGTTTATAATAAACATCCATGAGGAAATACCTCTTATATATTACATTTATTAATCCAACTATATAAATGAATCACATATTTATAATACATTCCATGGGGTAATAACTCTTGTAATTTTCCATCAAATAAACTATTCGAAACAACAATATTCTGTATATTACAATTATATTTAAGAATATACTTAAACATGCAGTAATTGATGTGGAAATTCCATCCTTTACACTATGATTCAATTCAACCATTTAATTCATTCAGGGTATAATATCCATCATTAGGCATTCCATTCAATTTACGGTAAGTCATTTAAATATACCAATCATGGAAATTACATTATCAAGGTTCAAAAAGGCACTTGGAAGTTCCCACAGTCAACATGGAAATTACCTACATTAGTAAACACCTTTATAAAGAAATCCATGCACTTAGGAGGAGTTGGTTCATTAGTCCTATATATATGGGTTTCAACACATTTTATAGCTTTAAAAAGGCTATTTCTCGAACATTCCATTATCTAAAACAAGAAATAAAATAAAATAAAATTAACAATTACAACCTGTTAAGCATGGTTTATATTAGAATCCATTACATTTTTGTTTAAAAGATGGAACACCACGATTAAAGGGTTTTATTATGAAAACATGACATTATTCATAAAAATTCCATTTATAAAAATTATGAATTTCATTCATGAAAATTATATTAATCAAAATAAGCATTATTGGTAGTCAACACATATTGAATATCAATTTGTTAAGGACTAATCAGCACCTAAAAGGTTCCATCCTTGTTTAGAAAAATAGATATAAAGTGAAATTCCATTTATATAGGATGAATTTTTAGAATTCATTTCGGTCTTTTAAACATTTATTTATAATGTGTAAATTCACTTGGTACACCCAAGGGGTCTCCATAGAAGTTCCCAGAAAACATTAATTACATAATAAAGGATCAATATACATGTATCCATGTGCAACTACATATTTTATATCATGAAACTAATTTATAGGAGACACTTTGAAAATGTCAATGAAAGGAATAATGAATCTAATAAAAAATCATGGAAAATTATCTAATAATACATAGACCACCTACCACATTTTTATGAAAATCCACTCATCCAATATCAATGACTGATTTGATCATGCTTTGAGGAAAACATAAAAATGGAACATTCACCTAAAAATAGGGAAAATGATCTCACACAAAAAATATCATAGAATATGGACTAAAGAACTTTAAATATAATATAGTGGATCGAAGTCCTTACCGATGCAGATCCATAGAGATGATGATGCTTGGATCGAACAAAGTATCCAACAGATATCTCAATAACATGATTCGTTAGGAGAAGGAGAAACCCATGATGAAGTGGACTATTATGTGGCTATTAGGTGGGGATGAAATAAGTAAAATAATACATAATGTAATTAATGTAATTTTGGACATTTTAACACTAAAAACTACATCTAATGGTTTATCCAACCCTTTCTCCAACCATGTTACACAACTATGTACGAAATCAAATCACATAGTTTGTGTCTCATGTTTACTCAAACCATAAACCAACCATGAAATCAATAATGGAAGGTTATTTCCTATATGAAACTAACCATGTCGGAAAAGTGCACATTTTTGGAAAAAAAGTGTGCAACTCATGAGGATAATTTTTTCTCCCATAAATCAGTCGCACAATTTTCTACTATGGGTGCATGATTTTAGACAAAATATATACCCTTCATAGAGAACCCAAAATTTTATTCTTGGGTTCTAATGCTTTAAAAATTGGAAGAGGTATCCCCAAAAACTATTTATCCTACCCCCAATTTAAAAACCACACTTTTAAGCCTCCAACTCTTGGAATTCTGTTATGATTCACATTTTTAAAAACATCGTGTATCATAAATAAAAAAGATTAAATTCTCATACCCTATTTTGATGACCTATTGGATCAACTTATAGAGTCTCAGTAATTTTATAATATTAAACATCAATCTGGATAAAATTAGTTAAGTGTTATAAGGGTGGATATACACAATATAGTGTTTATATAAGTTATAAAAACAATTAATATATAATTTTTACTATTAGACTTAAAAATTACAATTCAATATTCAGGGATTTGATGGATATAGACATTATAGAGTACCAAGATCGATTCAAGGTTATATTTTTAGATGATATTGTTATATATTCTTAGAATAATGAAGAGCATGATTATCAAATGAGTATTATGTCTATGACATTGAGAAAAATGAAATTGTATATTAAAATTTTCATGTTTTATTTTGGTTATATAAATTACCATTCGTGTGTCATGTAATAATAAGAAAGTTTCTATTTGTAGATACTTCATAGATAGAGGTTGTTGAACAATGGCCCAAACTAGCTTATATATCTGAAATATGTAGTATCCCTTGTTTGGGTAGATACTATTGATTATTTTTGGGAAATGTCTCATGGATATAAAATCCAGTAACAATGTTAATGAGTAAGGGAGTAAAATTTCAATAAAAAAAGGAATGCGAAGAAAAATAATAGGAGCTTAATAAGAGTTTATCCTCTGCACCTATGTATAAATTTACATCTATGAATGATGGGTTATTTAAATATAATGACTCTTTAATGAAGGGATTGGTATGTTCCATTATGTTGTATGACAAGTTAATTTATTATCCCTTCTATAAATTAATGTTTAGTGATAAACCGTTCCAAACTAATGTTTGTGTGTTCACAGTAGTAAGTTTTTCATAACAAATATTGTGGGATTATCTATGTATTGAAAGGTGGGATATATATATATATATATTGATCATATAAGATTGAATTATATTTTAACATTGAAGGATATGAATTTCTTTATATGCGATGTTTGGAATTGATTCAGGATTATGATTTCTCAATACATTACCAACATTGGAAGGAAAACAATATGGTTGATGTATTGAGTATAAATTATCAATAGATATTATCAATGATTAGGATTGATAATTATATAATACTCATGGAATTATAAAGCACATAATTTGAAATTATAAGTTAATATGAGAAATATTATATTTCACACATGTACATTTAACCATCTATGCATGTGAAGGTAAAAAAGGAATAGAATGATGATATGGATATTCAAAATAAAATAAATAATATTTCAAGGTTTAACATTGATGCTGATGAAATTATTAGTTTTATGAATAACATATTTGTTCTATCAATACAAGAACTGAAGAATGTGACAATTAATGACTCCCATAGCAAACCATTATCTCTCTATTCAGGGAGCACGAAGATGTATTGAGATATCAAAAATGAATTTTGGAGGGAAAATATGTAGGTACATATTTATAGTATGAATCTCTTTTGTTTTTATTGAATAAAATTAATGTTGAACATAAAAAATATAATGGAATGATGAAACCATTACCAATATAAGAATGGAGATGGGAGAAATTCAGCAGGGAATATATCTTATCACTCCATAATAAATTTATAGGACATAATAACATATGGGTTATATTTTATTTCCATAAATATTTATCATATTTAATAATTATCAAAGAATATTTCTCTCTATAAAACTATCAATGATATTCATTAAGGATGTGATATAGTACATGAAGTCCAATTTTATCATTATCTGATCGGGATATGAGTTTTACCATGATGTTCTGAAGAAGTATTTAATCATCAATGATTACGAATTTGAGATTTAACATTGCATAACATCCTCATAGAAATGGTCGGTATGATTGGATCATTCAAACAGTATAATATATGATGATTTCATTTTCAATGGATCTCCGTGGTGGTTGGGATAAATACATTCCCCTTCTATAGTTCTTATATAAAAACAACTTCCATTCTAGAAATAAATTAGAACTATATAATTTAGTGAATTGATATAGTGTAAAGACACAGAATTTCTGTGGATTTATTTTCTTAAATACATCATAATTTTACGAGTCCGCAAAAACTGACGGTCCGTGATTCTGAGACCCGATGTACTCGAAATCATTTCCTAATGTTTTTCTTGGGTACATTCTGTAAACGTAGGAGCGAGTTTTTATAACTTTTGAACGTGTGCTCAGAATAGAAATCCTAGGACACTGTTGTTCTCACAGTGCCGATATTCGCTTAAGAATACTTTCACCTCAAAGACTGGTAGTTGGGAATGGACGTTAGTTTTTTAGTTTTAAAGAGTAATTTAAATAAAAATAAAGTGTGAATTTATGTTATTTTGGTGGTTAAAACCTCCAGGAGGATGTTAGGGGTGGGCGCCACCACAACATAACCTCCCATGAGAGGTTATAGTGGTGCGGCCCGCCAGAGGTATAAACACTTCTTTTCAATTAATGTGGTGGGGACCAGCTAAGGATGAAACCCCCTGAACTATCCAATTATGGAGCCACCAACCATGAGTCCTCTTGAACTCCCTTAATTAATTTGTTCCTACACACAAGAATTTATTATGTGGATCCCCCTTACTTATTTCTCCATTTGAATTCATTCCAACAATTAAAATAATATACAATCTATAATTTCATTTGTGTTGGAAGCATTCATTTTTCGGAAGGGATAACTGATGAGAGGAGGAGCTTTTGGAGATAGAGCATTAAGGAGGAGAAGAACACTCCAACTAAGAATGACCACTGAAGAAAATAGAATGCTTCACCCACCAATGACGGACACCTTCTTCCTTCTTCAACCAGAACAAAGGATTGGGCACTGTCCTTGAAGAACACTGACAATGCCATCCTCGTCTTCATCATTTCTGACGTCAACGAATTGATGTCTGACTTTCCTCGACATCATCAACAAATAAAGAACTCGAGGTAGGGAATTTGAGTTTGAATTTCTTTTCCTACGCTTGTTGACGATGATTGCGGCCCAATGACACCACTAGAGGAGAAGATAGCGGACAATGGGCTGCGGAAGAGAAACATCTGCCGATGTCGGGCCGGCCATGAAAAAAACTTTGGCACAAGGCCAACAGGTCATTTGAAGGGAACGGTTCCATCACGCCACACAGAAGGACAGGCCATGGCCCCTGGTCGCGGCGGTGCACATGGGCGGCCACCAGGATTCCAGAGGGGCACAATGTCATTGCGCCGCGCAGAGGAAGAGGTCACGACCAGGTTGGGATTTAGGAGAGGAGTAGAGGCGGAAGGCTAAGCCAGCTGATAACGGAGCGAAGGGGTGCGCGGTTCGTCCTTAATGGAGTAGTGGGACCCCGCTGGGTCACGCGCGACCTGGACCGATGAAACCTGCCTCATGTATTCCTCTCACCCGAATGGATCAGCCAATCAGAAATCCCAGGGAACGTGCGGCCTCCCACCTCGATACGGCTAAGGTGGACCCCCCCACCAGGTAGTTGGGTAGCTAGGTCGCTAGGTCGACTGGGTCACCGGGTCTCCAGGACGACTTGGCCGTTGGGCCGACCGGGCCGGTCCCAGCGCGAGCCGGACCGAGCATGGGTCGGGCCACTAGTATGGGTCGGGCCTCCCCAATAGGGTGGGTCGGGCCCGCGGATTGGGTCGGACCCGCGGACCGGGTCAGACCCCAGTCCGGACCCGTTTGACCCGATTTCACCTTTTAGCACATAACTTGGGATTTGCATGTCCGATCGACGAAACATCTACAGAGATAGAAAGCTTGGAGAGAGACGTTTCATTTGAAATACCCCACTTTAGGTTTGGACAATGTTGGGTTTCGTCCAGGTTGGATTGAACCTAAAATCCAATCGGTCCCCTGGAATTGAAATGCCAATAACTCACAGAATGGGTGTCTGAATGATGCATCGTCTGTTGCGTTAAGACCCCTATGATATGACAGACCTTTGAGATACATTTTTGTGGCACTTAGAAAACATTGGAGTGTTTACCAGTAGCTCGTAGATCAGATCTTTCTAGTGAAGAGAAGACAGAGTGCGAAGACCTAATAGTTGGCATACCTAACGACTACTTGACCGATTCGAATTAGAGTGTTTAGAATAGACCATTGGGGAGTGGCTGGTAGTTGGCGGCCGACCCACAGCAGAGGAGTGCCTGGTATTTGGTGGCATACCTTTAGGAAATGATAGGAGGATTACCTCTATAGGCTATTAGGGGAAGCACATGGTAGTTGGAGACAGAAGCAGAGCGGAGGAGCTCCTTGTAGTTAGAGGAAGACCCTGCAGTACTCAATTGAAGGAGTACCTCTGTAGTCCAAGTATAGTGAGAAGTGCCTTGGTGTCGCGACAGACCCATTGTACTTGACAGAGAAGGAGTTCACCAACAGCTATGGTTTTGATAATGAAAATCTCAGTTTGACCTGAGTCAATGACTTTTGTGTTATCTTCATGATTGAGATGAGTTACAAGATAACGTAGGTATATGTATGGGAATATACCAATGTAATGGTTACCCATTGATTTAATAATTTTTATTTTATACTTGTTAGATTTTGTGAGACCTTGGGGGTCTCTTGGACCCTACAGAGTATCATTATACTCACCTTTGAACGGGCTATGCTTGCACATTGTTGTGTTGGTTACAGACGACGAACAACGCTGAATGAGGAAGAGAGTAGTAGGACTGGATTGTACCTGGAGATGAGCCACTCGGAATGATGGTACACGGAGTAGACGGACAGATGTGGAATGTGGAGGAGGCCATCAATAACAACCCTTTAGGTAAGAACCCCGAAGGATGACCCAGTAGTTACATTACTTTTTCAGTTGTACTTCTACATAAAAGTTGGGCTTGTATTTTCGTCCCCTTTTACTTTCCAGCACATCTTTTGTATACAATTTTAAATATTTTTTTTCTTCCAGTTGTGTACTCTATTGTGTTTATTAATATTTATAAAAATAAATCCTTCCCAGTTAAGGATTTTCGACTTTGGTGGTAGTCGCCAGCCCCTGGCCTATGGAAGGTGGGTTGGGGTGGTCACGATACATGCCCAGGGGGATGGGTCGTGACAAATTGGTATCAGAGGAGTCGTTTTTACCACAGAACATAGGACTCTAATATATATTTTATGTGAAGAAATGGTATTAAGGGTACGATGTGTGGTTTTTTGTTCAGGGTGCCCAATGATGGTGCAGGAGGCCGACGTATCCATACACCAGGGCCTTGACTTCTGATTTCCGACTCAGTGCATGAAAAAACATATTCTGTGTGTGTTTTCAAATGTTTTTCATTAAGTCATCCAAAGTAGGTATTCTCACCAAGTATAAATATTTCGACAGTGTCACATATGTTCATTCAGGATGCCACCCTGCAGACGACCAGTTAGAGCCCCGAGAGTCATACACACTGACACCCCACCGAGCTATGAGGAATCAGTGCAGGGCGCCTTTCTAGTGGAGGCACCAGTAGTACGACTTCCCGTTGGGACACTGATGCCACCATCCCCAACAGAAGATGATACACGCCTCTTGAGCACATTTCCTAAGTTGCAATGCCAGAGGCCACCCAGATTCAGGGGAGAGAAGGACCCACAGGTAGCTGATGATTGGCTGGAAGCTATTGTGAGAGTCTTATTACTGGTAGGGACAATAGCCAACTTCATTTTGATCCTTCTTGCCAGCCTCCTTTAGGCAGCAGTAGGCAGATGGTGGAGACTGATTCTCTTGGTGCATGACAAGGCGACGCTACTCTGGGAAGACTTCAAGAGCCTATTCTGTGCGGAGTTAGTCCCTGTCACTATACCTGCATTGAAGATGCAGGAGATACTTCATATGTAGTAGGGTAGCATGACAGTAGCACATTACTCAGCAAGGTTCACTGACCTCTTGTGTTACTGCACAAATATGGTCTGGGACCCATTATTCAAGGCCCGGTCCTTCGAACAGGGGATAACGCGAGAGATAAAATATCTAATGATCTCGCATAGCTTCCCGATGTAGATGGGTGTGCTAGAGAGAGCCCTATTGATGAAGATTTTCCTTACAGAGTAGTCTCAAGTAGAGATACCAACCACTAGCCGACACGTAGCCAAGTATTCTGCAACTGGTAGTACATAGATGTTGTAGAGGTCCAAGAGGACCAGACCTACTGGTGGACGGCTGCACAACTTAGGATCAGCTGTGTAAGGCATCCAAAGTGGAGACAGATCCAATAATGCCAAGAGTGGGTAGTTTTATTCATGCAGCGGTCTTGGTCACCTGGCTTATGACTGTCCGACACAACATTCAGATGATCACCAGATAGTTTAGGGACCCCCAGACAGAGGTAGAGGATCGAACGAGGTGTTCCATAGGGAGGAGGTGGACATGGAAGAGGAGATGAACGTGAAGCTCGTTGTGGATGATGTTACGAGGTGTTACCACCACCACCATAAGAAGGTCCACCCTGACTTCATGGAGAGGGTGGACATGGGAGAGATCAACTTCAGATAGGTGAGGAAAATGATCATGGTGCTCTAGAGATGATTAGAGGTATGATCTATGTCCACACCACCGAACCTTTGGTTCTTATAGACACAGGTGCAAGTCACTCTTTCATTTCCACTTCCCTCATTCGGAGCACGAAGATTCTGACAGATCCATTGGCTCGATCCTTATGGCTAGTGATTCCTACATGAGCTAATTCAACGATTACGCACTAGTGTCGGAAGGGCGAGAATACTCTAAGAGGTGAGATCAATGGCTGGGATCTCCTAGTAGTAGCGTCGAGGCTTTAAGACATAATATTGTGTATGTAATGGTTATCTACAGTCCATCCCCAGATCTATTATATTAGGCGCAATGTGAAATGTGTTCGTACAGATGGGACCAGGTTCACCTTCACCTACGAGAAGGGAGAATTTGCAGAAGAGGACAGACTTACTCAGAGGAGGCTTCATCCGATCACTCATCAGTTGGCTTTCCTTACCCTCAGACAACATGATGTGGAGAGTTCGACTTATCCTGTAGTGGTGGAATAGTACGCAGATGTTTTCCCTAACGATGTCCTAGGACTATTGTAAAGACCCATAAATTACAACGGAATTTTTTTTTCTTAAATTCGTTAGGATTTTACAAGTATGATGTTTCTGACGGCACATGATTCGAAGGCTCGGGGTTCCTGAAATCAATTTCCAAAGTTTATCTCAGGTATGTTCTGTGAACGAATGAGAGGGTTTTTCTATCTTTAAAATCAGTGTTCCGAATTGATATCTGAGGGCACCGATGGAACCGAAGCACCGTTAATGGCTTATGAGAACCATTACCAAAGATGTTTTTTCTCGGGGGGAGTTGTTAAAAATTATTTATTAATAAAGAATTGAATACAAATTGTAGAACAATTTTTATTCTTTATTCTATGTGGTTATATCCTAAGTGTGGGAGTTTGGTTTGGACCAAGTAGTTACTAACTACCTATGTGAGGATAAAGGCGAGGTGGGGCCCAGACGAACCCCAACCCTTCACTTTCCTCAACTCCCTAACCCCCCATTTAATTGGGTAACTCCCCACTCTCCCACATTAAATCATGCCAACAGACACATAATAAATTAATTGAGTTATGTATTTGAATTTTGGAAATTTTAAATCATGGCATGAATTAATAAAATAAGAGGATACATATTTTATTTTGGGGGTTGGGATTGTTGTGTGAGGATTTTGGGTAAGAACTTTGAGTCTCTATTGAAGAAACTCATAATCCCGTGAAGAATGAAACCGTTCAACGAAGAACGACGTCACCACAAGGAGAAGATGTGACATTATTTCATCTCTCCATAGCTAGTGGGAGACGGTGTCCCCTCCTTAGACGCATGCCAATGCCATCTTCGAATCCTCACCCCACGATGCCATATTTCTCGTCACCGGAAAACGATATCGTTTATCGAGGTAGGGGTTCAATTTGTTCAAGTTTTATTTATCGACCATCGTTGATTAAATTCTGGCCGCTTGTTATCGTTATAATGGTAGGAGATAGGACTACACAAACACAGCCGATCCTCCACCCATTTTTTGTTTATTTTCATTGATCTGTGTGGCGACGGAAGCGCGGTGTCCTTTCACTGCGTGGGAATGAAGGGGACCGCTGCCGGAGCGGGCTGCGGCGGTGGTGTGTGGGGCCATCGCGCCACGCCGGTCGAAGAACAGCCATGACCTAAGGCAATGACAGTCACCAGCAGGGGAAGCCTGGCTTGGACGGCCGTCGGCGCTCTAGGAGGCGGGACCCTTCAGGGTCCCGCAGCGGTTCAAGAAATCCAATCGGCCATAAAGGTCGGTCGTTTCATTGAAAAACTGGGGGGTGTAACTTCCCCCCGACCAACAAATAGGGCGGATCCCACTTGGTCCACTGTTACAGAGACAAGCCCCCCCCCCCCCCCCCCTTTGCACCCCGCTCGGTCAAAAGCCAAGCCGCGACCGTATTCCGAGCTGGACAACAGGCCGTGCGGGCCGGGCCGCCAATGCCGAGCTGGGTTGCCAGTGCCGAGCCGGGCCATGCCCCATTGCTCCAGACCCAGACCCGGGTCCGGTCAACCCGGTTCGGGCCGACCCAGGGGGTATTGGGCCTGGTCGGACCGGGCCCAAACCCCCTATTTTCGGACCAGGTTCGCTCAAACGCCCATATCATGGGCTACAAACCTCCGATCGACGCATCGTCAGTTTCGTTGGGATCCTTCTATCATGTCGGTATTTTTGGTATATTAATTGTGAGATTTCCGTGAAGTATGGGAAAGGCCGGGTTGGTTCGAACTTGAATCCAATCGGGCCGTTGGAGCGGAAATGGATATAACATAACGACCAGATGTCCGAATGAAGTGATGTCAATTACGTTGAATTCATCATAGTGAGATGGTTATTTTGGATTAATCCACTCGAGGTTTGGAAGCAGCTGGAGTATGATCAGGTTGGTTTTAGCTTAAAAATCAAGTGGGCCCCTAGAACGGAAGAGCCAATAACTCTCAGACCGGGCGTCCGATTGACGCGCCGTCTGTCGCGTTGAGTTACTATTGAAAAGACGGAACTTTGTGATACATCAAATATGGGCTTCGTAATACATGATGTATCAACCCTATTAGCTCGTGGAGAGGAACCTCCCAAAATTGAGCGTGCTGTGTTTGGGAACCATAGAGTTGGCTGCGACTACGACGACGATGGCGACTGTACTTGGATCCTACATGGGTTTGGTAGCGCGGAAGACTGTACATGGATCCTCCGTGGGATCGGAAGTGATGACTACTCTACTTGGATCCTACGTGGGTTCACGAGTGATGGTTAATGTACATGGATCCTACGTGGGTTCGACAGCGACGACATCTGTACTTAGATCTTAAGTGGGTTCAGCAGAGAAGATGATTCAGAGGCTACATAAATCATCTCCACCCATCTTCGTGAATAGTATACCTGTGTGAGATGAGTCTTGACTTTCAATCATTATCATCGATATGAATGAATTCATTCCTGTGTAGAGTGGGTTGTGCTTTTTTGTTTGGACCGTGTTATGATTGGTCTTGATAGTTGGACACGAACTATAATTGATGACTTAGGTATATGAATGGGCATATAGCTGAGTATAGTCAGATGATACTTCATGATTATATCCTTCCATCTTAGTTTATCCTTCGTGTATTCAGGGAGACCTTCGGGGGTCTCGGGGTCCGTACTGAGTATCGTATACTCACCCCTACACGGGTTATGACCACACAATGTTGTGTTGTTTACGGATGATAGACAGTTCTGATCGTGGTAGAGGCTTGTGGAGAGGGATGGTATCCAGAGGTGGACTATCAGGCAGGACATACATGGAGCGGACGGACGGACCCAAGGTACTGATGAGACTATCTATACCCACCATTCAGGTGGGATTCCCGAAGGACGTCATGATGGTTGTTTCTTTACCTGTCAGCTGTTGTACTTTCTTTCTTAGTTGTACTGTACTTTCAGTTGGGTTTAAATACGGGCCCATTTACATTACAGAACTTACTTATGTACACAATATACATAGTGTTTATTTCATCTTGCGTACTATGTGGTGTTTGTTTTCTTATATAAAGGAAATTCCTTCCCATTATTATGGGATTTATGCCTTTGGTGCTATTTGCCATACCCTGGCCTATGGAAGACCGGCTTGGGGTAGTCACGGCACGAGCCCCGAGGACAGGTCGTGACAAATTGGTATCAAAGGAGTCAGTTCTACTGTAGAACTCAGGACTCTGACAATTTCTTCTATGTGAAGAAATAATGTTTAGAGTATTGAGTGTGGTTACAAGTCCAGGGAGTCCAGTGATGGTGTGGTGGCCAATGTATCCATACACCAGGACCTTGACGTCTGATTTCTGACTCAGTTCTCGAAAAAATTTATTGCATGTTTGTTTCGAAAGTTTTATTTATGATTACTTTGTGTCAGCTCACCAGGAATATTTTATGAACCATGGTGCACCTGTTTCTTTTCGTGATGGTCCCAGGATGACAACCATCTAGGGTATCGAGTATTGTAAGAGATGGCAGCCCACCGAGCCACAAGGCCTTGGTGCAGGGCACTAGTGGTACCTTTTACATCCGAGACACCGAAACCACCAGCATAGTAGCTGAGAGTGCACGTCGCCTGAGTGCAATGCACTAGTTTCAGCGTCAGAGGTCGCCCAGGTTCTGGGGAGAGACGAACCCTCTGGCAGCTTAGGATTGGCTGGAGGCTATTGTCTGAGTCTTCAGATTATTAGGGACACCAGCTAACCTCATGGTGTTCCATGCGATGAGTCTCCTACACGCAGAAGCAAGTATATGGTGAAGCCTGATGATCTAGGTGCACGACGAGGCATCACTACAGTGGACAAAATTTGAGGGCCTCTTCCTTTCAGATTTCTTTCCAGCCACCCTCCATGCAGAGCACATCTAGGAGTTACTATAAATGTGGTAGAACAACATGATGTTAGCCCAGTACTTGGCGAGATTTACCGAACTTTTGTGCTACTCCACGGACATGGTACAAGACCAATTCTTCTGGGCACAGACCTTAGATCAGGGACTGAGGTGTGAGATCAGGGCTTCGATGATCTCCCTTAGCATTCTGACGCAGGGAGGAGTACTGGAGCGAGCTCTTCCTGTGGAGAGATTCCTTGTTGAGACTACGCCAGCAGTGAGGCCTACCGTAGGGTGACACGTAGAGGAGTCTTCTACAGCCGGAAGTAGAAATATGTCACAGAGGTCCATGAGGACCAGTCCAGTAGGTGGGTGACCTCAGGATACTGATTCAGAGGTACGAGGCACACGCCACAGAGCCAGTCACACGAGAGGTAGACAATGCTTTGCATGGGGCGGGCAGGGCCACATGGCTCATGACTGCCCGACCCGCCATGCAGAGGAGAAGCAGACAGTTGAGGGACCACCTAGGTAGAGGCAGAGGTTCGACCGTGGTTGTCCACAGGGAGGAGGATGATGAGGAAGTGGAGTAGGTAGAGCAGTAGGTGGTGGGCGAGGCTTTGTGGCTCAACCACCACCACCACTAGGAGGTCCAACCTGACCATAGAGAGCTGGGAGACAGAGGCATGATCAGCTCTATGAAATGGAGTCTTACCACCACAGCATAGCAAAGATGATTCGAGGTACTATCTGTGTCTACTCCACCATTGTTTCAGTTCTTATAGACACAGGAGTGAGTCATTCATTCATTTCCGCAGCCCGTTTTCGGTGCTCGGAGATTCCGACAGAGCCGTTGGCTCGATCCTTACGGCTAGAGACTCATACGGGAGCATACTCGATGATTACGCACTGGTTCCAACAGTGTGATCTTACTCTAGGAGGTGAGTGCTTCGGCTGAGATCTTCTTGTAGAGGCGTCGAGGCCTTACGACTTCATCTTGGGTATAGAATGGTTGTCTATAGTCCATGATCAGATCGACTGCATTAGGCACAAGGTGCAGTGTGTCCACACAGATGGGAGCGTGTTCACCTTCACCAGCAAGAAGTGAACCTTTGCAGTGTAGGATGGACTCACGCAGAGAAGAGGACAACCGATCACCCATCATTTGGCTAGTCTCATCCTCGGAGAAGTTGATTTGTGGAGTCCATGTTTTCATATTGTAGTGGATCAGTATGTAGACGTTTTTTCTAACGACATTCCAGAACTACCTCCTCACAGATATGTAGACATCTATATTGAACTATACCCCGGGAAAACCCTGATATCAAATTCAGCATATCGGATGGCTCCCGCTGAGATTCGTGATCTACAGGTGCAGCTGGAGGACATACAGGGAAAGGGATTCATCGGACCCAGTGTTTCACCCAGAGCTTCTCTGATTTTATTCACCAAGAAGGCAGATGGGATCTTGCGACTGTGTGTCGACTACCATTGCCTGAACTAGGTGACCACGAAGAAAAGTATGCACTTCTGAGAATTGATGACTTTTTCGATCAGCTCATGGGATCACGATGGTTCTGGAAGACAGACCTCAGGTCAGGCTATCATCAGTTCAGAGTTTGAGACGAGGACGTGCAGAAGACGACCTATAGGTGTCATTATGGCCACTATGAGTTCTTGGTTATGCCTTTCGGCATAACCAACACTCCAGTAGTGTTTATGAGTCTTATTAATATGATCTTCCACTACTAAGGAGGATCACACCTTCCATTTGTGAGTTGTACTGGATACACTCCGAGAGCACTAAATTATGGTAAGCTCTCGAAGTATCAGTTCTGGATTCGAGAGGTCCACTTCTTGGTGGACATCATTTCTAAGGTGAGAGTTGCGGTGGATCCTACGAAGATCGAGGCTGTATTAGCTTGGGAGCCACCCAAGAGCGTGGCAGAGGTGCATAGCTTCCTATGTCTAGCTGGGTACTATCAGATATTTGTGATAGACTTCTCCAGATTTTCATCACCAGTTTCATCTTTAACGAAGAAGGGGAATCCCTTCGTGTGGTTAGATAAATTCCAGTAGAGCTTCAAGGAGATGAGACATCGATTGATCAGTGCAGAAATCTTAAGGCTAACGGAAGAGGGGGTAGGGTACTTAGTTTACTGTGATGCATCATGGACCAGACTCAGGTGTGTCATGATATAGGAGCGGGTAGTGATCGCTTATGGTTCACATCAATTGAGGCATCATGAGTAGAACTATGCTACCCGTGACATGGAGTTAGTAGTAGTGGTCTTTGCCTTGAATAAGTGGTGACACTAACAGATGGGGGAGCACTTTATAGTCTACTCAGACCACAAGTGTCGCTGGTACATCTTTTCGCAGAAGGACCGGAACCTGAGAAAATGGCGATGGCTCGAGTTCCTCCAGGACTATGACATTGAGATAGTCTATACTCCTCGGAAGGGAAACATAGTAGTTGATTATCTCAGCAGAAGATCTGGCATTCAGCTACATGGAGAGGTGACGGAGCATCAATCTGTGTTACAGATATCCTTCATGGATAAAGGTGGATCATCCATTCTACTGTCGCTCACAGTCACTCCTCCACTACTTCAGCGGGTCAGGGAGGCACATATTGGTGACATTGACCGAGAGGTGCGACACACTCAGATATCCTTAGGGATGGCACCGGATGAATTTTATGTAGGATGAGAACATGTCATCCTCTTCAGGGGATGTACCGTGGTACCAGTTTCATTATAGGAGGAGGTGCTGAGGGAGTTTCACACTTCCCCATTGTAGGTGCATCAAGGAGTATCGAAGATGTACCAGTGACTCAGACGATAGCACTGGTGGCTGGTTATGAAGAAGGTTGTGGCTATGTTCGTTTCACGATGTGTCACCATCCTGCAGGTGAATGCGGAGCACTAGCTACCGGCAGGTTTGGTTCAACCCCTAGTGGTCCCGAAGTGGAAGTGGGACGGGATATAGATGGATTTCGTGGCGGGGCTTCCACATACATACACAGGACACGACTCAATCTAGTTGATCGTTGACCGACTCACCAAGTCATCCCACTTCCTACCTATCAGAGAGCAGGGCTGAGTGGAGAACCTGAGATGCCTCTACATTCAATAGATCATACAACTTCATGGTGTTCCATCATCTATCATCTCTGATCGAGATGCTCGCTTTAATTCTCGGCTTTGGAAGGGGTTGCAGGAGGTGTTTAGGACACAGCTACGCCTGAGCACTGCCTTTCAACCATAGACGAATGGCCACACGTAGAATACCATTCAGACACCCAAGGCCATGCTCTGTGCATGTTTCGATGACTTTGGTCATAGCTAGGAGGGTCACCTACCCATGCTGTTGTTTGCGACTATCAATAGCTACCACTCCACCATCAGGATGGCACCATACGAGGTATTGTATGGCTGACCCTGTAGATCATCTTTGTGTTGGACTGACCCTGGGGAGTGAGAACTTTTAGGACCAGAGGTGGTCCAGGCCATGAAGAAGAACGTGAAGATCAAGCAGAAGAGGATGAGGTCTTCAAAGAACCGACAAAAGTCCTATGTCGATAGGAGGCGGAGACCACTGTAGTTCGAGGATGGAGACCATGTTTTCTTACTGGTATCATCTCGACATGGATTACAGAGATTTGGTCGGGGCGGAAAGTTATCTTATCACTTCATCGGGCCATTCCCGGTTCTCATTAGAATAGGCGAGGTGGCTTATCGCCTGGATCATCCAACTCAGTTGCACCGGATGCATGACGTCTTCCACGAATCTCAGCTATGGGGATACGTGCACGACCCGACGCATATCATCGAACATGGGGAGCTGGAAATCGATGATGGGGAGACATTTATGGAGGTCCTAGTGAAGATCAAGGATTTATGGGAGAGGGCCCTATGTGACGGTCGATTCCTCTAGTGTGCATCATGAGGCAGAATGGGAACCTCCAAGAGTGCATATGGGAGCGGGAGGCTCCGATGCGTCAGCAATACCCTCATTCTTTCCCCTAGTTTATGATGTAGCTTTAAGGGGACGTAAACCACTAAGGTGGGAGTAATGTAAAGACCCATAAATTTCAAATAAATTTTTTTCATAAATTATTTTGAATTTTTTGAGTATGCAGTTTCTGAAAGCACCTGATTCCGACGTCTGGTGTGCCCAGAATCAATTTCCTATGTTTGACTTTGGTACATTCAGTGAACGAATGAGTGGGTTTTTTCTATCTTTAGAATCAGTGATCAGAATTGAAATTCACGTGCACCGATGAAACCGCAGTTCCGGTAATTTTTTAAGAGGACCTTTATCGAAGATGTGATTGTTCGGGAGGAGTTGTTAAATATTGTGGATTAATAAAGAATTGAATAAAAATTGTAGAAAAAATTTTATTCTTTATTCTAAGTGGTTATATCCTAAGTGTGGAAGTTGGGTTGGGACCCACTAATTACTAACTATGTATTTGAGGATAAAGGTGAGGTGGGGCCCACACGATCCCCAACAATTCAACTTCCTTAACTCCCTAACCCCCCTTTTAATTGGGTAACTTCCCACTCCCCGACATTAAATCATTCCAATACACACATAATCAATTAATTGAGTTATGTTTTTGAATTTTGGAATTTTGAACGCATGGAATGAATGAATAAAATAATAGGAGACTTATTTTATTTTGTGGTTTTGTCTTGTTGTATGAGGATTTTTGGGGAGAGCTCTAAGTCTCTTTTGAAGAACTTCATCCTCCCGCGAAGAATGACACCCTTCGACAAAGAACGCAGTCACTAAAAGGAGACGACATGACATTACTTCTTCTCTCTATAGGTAGTGAGAGATGTTTTCCCCTCTTTGGACATAAGACAACGCCATTTTCGAATCTAATCCCACGATGCCATCTTCCGCGTCGCTAGCAAACAACATCGTTTATCAAGGTAGGGGTTAACTTCCTTCATGTTTTATTTATCGACTTCATTGATTAAATTTTGGCTGCTTGTTATCGTTATAACGGGAAGAGATAGGACGACACAAATATGGTCGATCATCCTTCCCTTTTTGTTGATTTTCATTGATCCTTGTGGAGAAGGCGGCGTGGTGTCGTTGCACCGTGCGTGCATGAAGGGGACAGTGGCCAGAGTGGGTCGCGGAAGTGGTGCACGACACCGTCGCACTGCGCCTGTTGAACAAGGATCACGGCCTAAGGCCGCGATACTCAACAGTATGGGCGGCCAGGCTCGGCAGGCCCCCGACGCTCTAGGATGCGGGACCCTTCAGGGTCCCGCGACAGTTCAAGCAAATCGGCCTGCCATAAAGGTCGGTCATTTCCCGGAAAAACCGGGGGGAGGGGGTGTAACTTCCCCCCTGACCAGAAAATAGGGTGGACCCCACTGGGTCAACTGTATCGGAGAAAATAGGGCAGAACCCCCCCTTCGCACCCCGCTCGGCCGATAGCAGAGCCATGGCCGACTTTTGAGCCTGACCGCAGGCCGTGTGGGGCGGGCTTCCCACTCTGGGCCGGGCCGCCAGGGACGGGTTGGGCCACCAGTGCGGGGCCGAGCTGCGCCAGCCGGGCCGGGCCATGCCCAATTAATCATGAACCGGAACCGGGTCAGGTCGACCATGTTCGGGCTAACCCAGTGGGTATTGGGTCGGGTCGGACCACGGCCAAACCCCTATTTTCAGACCAGGTTCGTTCAAACGCCCATATCTTGGGTTGTAGACCTCTGGTCGACGCACCGTCACTTGTGTTGGGATCCTTGGATCATGGTGGTCGTTTCTTTGTATTACACTTGATCTCTTTGCGAAGTTTGGGAACGTCATAGTTGGTTCGAACTCGAAACCAACCGTGCCCTTGGAGCAGAAACACTTATAACATAACGACCAGACATCATAATGACATGCCGTCAATTACGTTGAATTATTCTTAGTGAGAAGGTTCTTTTGTCTTACTCAACACGAGGTTTGGATGAAGCTAGAGTATGGTCCGATTGGCGTAACTTTAAATCTAACCAGGCCCCTAGAACAGAAAAACCAATAACTCTCAGACCGGGCATCTGATTGACATGTTTTTTTTCGCATTGAGTTCCTATTAATGAGACTGAACATTGTGATACATCAACTCTGGACTTCATGAATGTTGATGTATTGAGCCTCTTGGATCGTGGGTAAGACCCTCCCGGAATCTAACGTGCTGTGTGCGGGAACCCTAGAGCTGGCTATGACTGCGACAACGATGGTTAATGTACATGGATCCTACGTGAGTTCGAAAACGAGGATGAATGTACTGGGATCCTCCATGGGTTCGGCAGCAATGACTTGTATACTTGAATCCTACTTGGGTTCAACAGTGATGGTGACTGTACTTGGATCCTACGTGGGTTCGGCAACGATGCCATCTGTACTGGGATCCAACTTGGGTTCGGCAGAGGAGCTGATTCAAAGGCTAATTCAATCATCTCAACCCCTCTTCGTGTATAGTATTCATGTGTTTGGTGAGTCTTGACTTTCAATCATTATCATCAATCTGATTAAATTCTTTCTTGTGTGGACTAGGTTGTGATTTCATGTGTGGACCGTGTTATGCTTGGGCATGAGAGTTGGAGACGAACTATAATTGATGACTTAGGTATATGTATGGGAATATACCTAAGTAGAGTCCAACGATACTTTGTGATTGTATCATTCCTTTCTATATTATCCTACATCGATTCTGGGAGACCTTCAGGGGTCTCGGGGTCCCTACTAAGTATCGTATACTCACCCCTGCATGGGATATGACCGCACTACGTTTTGTTGGTTGCAGACAACGAAAAGCGATGATCGTGGTAGAGGCTTGTGGAGGGGGACAGTATCTAGAGGTGGACTATCAGGCGGGTACACGGAGTGGAAAAATGGACCCGAGGACCCGATGAGACTATCTGTACCCACCCTTCAGGTGGGATTCCCGGGGGACGTCATGGTGGATGCTTCTTTACCTTTCATCTGTTGTACTTTCTTTCTCAGTTATACTGTACTTTCAGTTGGGTTTGTATACTGGCCCATTTACTTTCCTACACTTACTATTGTACTCAGTTTACATAGTGATTACTTCATCTTGCATACGCTATGGTGTTTATATTCATATATAAATGCAATGCCTTCCCTTTATAGCGATATTTACAACTTTGGTGCTAGTTGTCAGCCCCTGGGATGTGGAAGATGTGCTTAGGGTAGTCACAACACGAGCCTCAAGGACGGGTCGTGAAAACTACCTCCTCATAGAGAGGTGGAATTTTACATTGACATGTACCCCGAGAAGCAGAAATATCTACTCTAGCGTATCAGATGGCTCCTGTGGAGCATTGCGAGCTGCGGTTACAACTAGAGGACATGCAGGGAAAGGGATTAATACAGCCCAGTGTTTCTCCCAAGGCAACACTAATTCTATTCTCTAAGAAGGCATATGGGAGATTGAGGATTTGTGTCGACTACCGTCGCCTGAACCAGGTGACCATGAATAATAGGTACCCACTCCTGAGTATTAAAGACCTATTTGATTAGCTGAAGGGAGCACGTTGGTTCTCAAACATAGACCCCAGATCAGGCTATCACCAGCTCAGAGTTTGAGATGAGGATGTGTAGAAGATGTCCTTCAGGTGTCTTTATGGCCACTATGAGCTCTTGGTTATTCCATTCGGTGTGACCAATGCACCAGCAATGTTAATGAGACTCATGAGTAGGATCTTCTATCCATTACTCGATCTCTATGTCGTAGTCTTCATCGATGACATATTGATCTACTCGACTACTGAGAAGGAGCATACCTACCTTTTGTAGGTAGTATTAGACACACTCTGAGAGAACCAGCTTTATGGTAGGCCCCCAATGTTCTAGTTTTGGATTGGAGGTATCCACTTCATGGGAAACGTCATCTCAGAGGTAGGAGTTGCAGCAGATCCAGTGAAGATTGAAGCAGTACTATCTTGGGAGCCACCCAAGAGTGTGATAGAGGTGCAAAGTTTCCTGGGTTTGGCTGGATACTAGCAAAGGTTCATACCATACTTATCAAGATTTTCATCACCCCAATCATCCTTGAAGAAGAATGGGTAACCCTTTGTGTAGTAGGAGAGATTCCAGCAGAGCTTTCAAGAGCTGAGGCAGAGGCTGACTAGTGCCCCCATCTTGAGGATTCCAGAGGAGGGCGTAGGGTACGTAGTTTACTACGACACATCAGGGATTGGAATTGTGTGTTTCCTTATGCAGGAGTGAGTTGTGATCACATTTGGTTCTCATATGCAGAGACAACATGAGAAGAACTATGCTACCTATGACCTGGAGTTAGTAGATGTGGTATTCACCTTGAAGATGTGGTGACACTATATGATGGGTGAACGTTTTATCGTGTACTATGATCACAAGTGTCTCAGTTATATCTTATCTCAGAAGGACTAGAAAATAAGATAGTGGAGATGGCTTGAGTTCATCCAGAACTATAATTTCGAGATAGTTTATACTCACTGAAAGAGGAACATTGTTGTTGATGCACTTAGTATGAGGACTGGTATACAACTGCTAGGAGAGGCCACCGAGCAGATGGCTACATTACATATATACATTGTGGACAGAGATGGAGTATCATTCCTACAATCTCTTACGGTAACTCCCCCACTTCTTCAGCATGTTAGGGAGGCACAGCTTGGGGATACTGAATACGGGACACAACATACTCAGATATCCATAGGGCAGGCAACTTGTGGATTTTTTGAAGGCGGGGAGCAAGTCATCCTCTTCAGAGGACACACCTTGGTACTAGTGGTGCTTGAGGAGGAAGTTTTAATGGAGTTACACACATCCCATATAGTGGTACATCTAGGAGTGGAGAAGATGTAACAGGACATTCGATGATAGCACTGGTGGTTAGGTATGAAGATGGTTGTAGAGGAGTTTGTCTCACAGTGCCTCACTTTACAGCAAGGGAATACAGAGCAACATGTACCAAGAGGGGTGGTTTAGCCCATAGAGGTCCCAGAGTGAATGTGGGATAGGATATCCATGGACTTCGTGATGGATCTTCCACATACATTCATGGGTCACGACTCAATTTGGGTGATCGTTGACCAACTCACCATATCGTCCCACCTCTTACTGATTAGAGAGTAGGGTTTAGTAGAGATCTTGGGAAGACTCTATGTGCAAGATATTGTGTGTTTACATGGAGTACATTATTCTATTGTCTCCGACCATGACGAACAGTTTACTTTCGGAATTTGGAAGGGGTTGCATGTGGCTTTCGAGACACAAATTTGCATCAGTACCGCCTTCCAACCTCAAACAGATTGTCAGACTGAGCAGACCATTGAGACCCTCGAGGACATGCAACGTGCATATTTCCTTGACTTCGGTTTCAATTGGGAGGATCTATTTCCTTTGGTGGAGTTTGCGTATAACAATATCTATCACTCCGCCATAGGGATGACATCATTTGACTCATTTTATGAGCAACATTGTAGATCACCCTTGTTTTGGACTGACCTTGGGGAGTCTGCACTAGTGGGACCAGAGATTTTGTGAGCTACTATGGTGAAGGTTCATATAATCCAGGAGTGGATGAAGACTACACAGAGCAGGCATTAGTCTTATGCTGATAGGAGAGAGAGCCCTCTGGAGTTTGAGGATGGTGACCTTGTCGTTCTACGGGTATCACCTCGATGTCGTCTACCAAGATTTGGCTGAGGTGGAAAGTTATCTCTGAGATTTATCGAACCATTCTAGGTCCTTATAAGAGTAGGATAGGTGGATTACCACTTATCTCTTCAAACTGAGTTGCACCAGGTGCACGATGTCTTCGACATATCTCAGATGAGGAGATACGTGCATGACCCTTCCCACCTCACCGACCATGGAGAGATGGACGTTGACAATGGGGAGAATTTTACGGAGGTTCCAGGGGAGATTGAGATTCTAAAGGAGTTGGTCCTTTGTGGACAGTCGATACCTTTGGTGAACGTATGATGGTAGCACGAGAACTGTTAGGGGATCACATGGGAGAGGGAGGCTCAGATGCATGCTCAATAACCCCATTTTTTCTTTAGTTCGAGTTGTATCTTACATGGAAATAAAGCACTGGGGTGGGGAGAATGTGAAGACCCAAAATTTCTGTGGAATTTATTTTCCATAAATACATTGCAATTTTACGAGTCCACAAATACTGACATCGCATGATTCCGAGGCCCAGTGTTCCTGGAATCATTTTCTGAATTTTATTTTCGGGTACGTTCAGTAAACATACCAGTAGGTTATTAAAATTTTTGAACCGGTTCATGGAATAAAAATCCAAGGACACCGTTGAACTCACAGCGCCGGTATTCTCCTATGAAGACTTTCACCTTGGCGGCAGATGGTCAAGAATGAATTTTAGTTTTTGAGTTTTTATGAATAATTTAAATAAAAATAAAGTGTGACTTTATTTTAATTTTTGGTGGTTAAAACCTCCAAGAGGAGGATATAGTAGGGGGACACCACACCATAAACTCCAATGAACGGTTATGGTGGTGGGTCCCACTCAATGTCTAAACACCACTTTTCAATTAAATTGGTGGGGACCACCTGAGGATGAAACCCCTTGAACTCCCCAATTATGGAGCCACCACACATGAGACCTCTTGAACTCCCTTAATTAATTTGTCCCTACACACAAAAATTAATTAAGTGGAGCCCCCTTAATTATTTCTTCATTTTAATTCATAACTACAATTATAATAATAGACAACGTATTATTTCATTTGTGCTTCCATCATTCATTTGTTGGAAGGGAGAATTGAGGAGAGGAGGAGCATTTGGAGATAGAGCGCCAAGGAGGAGAACAACTCTCCAATGAACAATGACAACCAAAAAACGTAGAACGCCTCATCCACCAAAGACGTACAGTATCTTCATTCATCAATCAAAACAACGGAGGGAGCGTCATCCTTGAAGAATTCCATTAATTCCATCCTCAGCTTCTTCATTTCCGACATCAACAAATCGACGTCCGCCATTCATCAACATCATCAACGAACAAAGAAACTGAGGTTGGGAATTTGAGTTTAATTTTTTGTTCCCATTCTATATCATTAAATATTGGCTTATGACTATCCAATTGATATCACTATAACAAGGAGAGTGTGGGCCGCACAAACATACCCCGACCCCCCTCTGTTTTCCCTCGCTTGTGGACAACAACGACGGTGCAACGAAACCACCAAAGGAGTTGATCGTGGCCAACTGGTCGGGAAAGATATATGACAGCCAGTGTCATGCAATCTGCGAATAAAACAGGCAGCACAGAGATACTAGTTCACCAGATGGGTGCGGCGCTGTCGCACCACGTGGATGGAATGGCGTGCCGCAGTCACGCTGCACGGAAGGACTGGTCGTGGCCCCTGGCCGGGTCTCTTCACACGGGCGGCCTCCAGACCGCTGGAGGGGCGCGGCGCCATAGCGCCGCGCAGAGGAAGAGGTCTCGGTCAGGGTGCGCTGGGGCTGAGGAGAAAAGGCGGCTGGCAATGCTGGCCGCTGGCAGAAGTAAGCGGCTGGCCCTTCGACCAACCGGGAGGAGCGGGACCCCGCTAAGTCCTGTGTGTCCTGGACCAGCCCCACCTGGCACCGGTTTTAATCTCACCCAAATAGATCTGCTATCGAGGACTCGCAGGGGGGTGTGAGGCCTCCTCCTGGACGCAGCTAAGGTGGACCCCCCACTAAGCCGCTGTGATACCAAGTCGCCAGGCCGACCGGGCCACTGGGCCGGACCCAACGCGGGTCAGGCCGCCCCCGCGGGTCGGGCTGCCCCCACGGGCCAGGCTTCCCCCTAGGGTCGGGTCAGACCCACGGACCGGGTGGGACCCATGGATCGGTTCAGACATGCGGATCGGGTTGGACCCCAGTCCGGACCCGTTTGACCCAATTTCACCTTTTCGCCCATATCTTGGGCTACGGGTGTCCGATCGATGATGCTTCTACGGTGACAGAAAGCATGGAGCGAGACAGTTCTTTTGGAATACCCCACTTGAGGTTTGGACATAGTGTGGTATGATTGGGTTGGATTGAACAGAAAATACAACCAGGCCCTCGGAATGGAAATGTCAATAACTAACAGACTGGGCGTTCGATTGGCACACCGTCAATTGCGTTGAGACCACTATGTAATGGCAGACCTTTGAGATACTTCTTCCATGTCACTTTGCGATAGTTGAATTATTTCCCAATAGCTCATGGAGCGGATCCTTCTAGTGAGAAGCAAAAAGAGTGCATAGACCTAGTAGCTGGTAGACCAGACGACTTCTTGATTGATTCGACTTGGTGTGTTTCGACTAGCCCAGTGGGGAGCGCATGGTAGTTGGCGAAAAACCACTAGTGCAGAAATCGTTTTTTACGCCACCATTTTTTACGTCGGTTATTTATAACCGACGTAAAAATGTGGCGAGTAGATTTTTCAGGTCGGTTATTTTAATAACCGACGTTACAAATCACGCCTGTTGGGTTTTTACGTCGGTTATCTTAAAACGGAGGTAAAAAACCAATGTGCGGGGTTTTTTTACGTCGGTTATTTGGAAACCGACATAAAAAACCCGTAGATATCTCGTTTTTTATGTCGGTTATAAAATAACTGACGTAAAAAACCAAAGCGCGGGAGCTTTTTTACGTTGTTTTTAAGATAAACGACGTAAAATAGCTAAAAACTAGTTTATAACGTCGGTTATTATATAACCGACGTTATAAAACATTTAAAAAAAATTAAAGCCCGTGTTCTGTCATTTACGATTTTTCGATTGACAGTCGCCGACTCGTCTCTCTCTCGTGCGGTCAACCCTAATCGGCTCATCGATCGCCTGCATTAAACTCATTTTTGCTTCATTTTTTATCTTCTTCACTCCTCTCAGATCTATCATCTCAACTCGCGACATCACGTAAGCCTTCCATGAATTTATTTCGTTCGTTTTTGTTTCGATTCTTGATGTGCTTTTCGTTCGTTTATGAATCTCGTGGAATTTTTTGTCATTGCAAATGGTTATTATGTCCATTCAACTCGCAACATTAAACTCGAAACATTCAACTCGCAACATTCAACTCGCAACATTCATGCAGCTGTATTTTGGATAAGACTATTTTTAACTCTTATTCTTGATTTTCATTCTGATATACGCTTACGAGCACCCTCTTAAGTATCTAAATAAATCAATATCTGATAAAAATATTACTATGACTATGAGAACATAGATATTTTACTTCACAACCATTAAAATTATTCAATCATTTAGAATGAATAATTAATTTTAAAACATTGAGGATTAGCTTCAGAAAAATCTGAAAAATAATGGGTGGTACTGTAACGTTCCATTCTTCCAACAACATTATTATTTTCTACTTAGCTGGAATGAGTCTTTCTGGATGAAGATTGGTAGTAATTATTTTCTTAAAATCATATTTTCAATATGATTGTCCAGAAAATGATTTTCATGAATGAAATTGGACCAGGTACAATCGGTAATACCTATCCTTAAAATTTCATTCAACATTCTTACATCATAATATTTTTTAAAAAAATTATGATTTTTAGAACTCCTAGATCAGAAAACCATCATCTGTTTTCATCTGAATTCATAAAAATATCAATTCATACCTATTACAATCAAATATTTCATTCTGGACTCATGGTGAGTCTGATAATACATTTCTTCTTTCAGTCATCTCCTAAAAATGATGGACCTTTTCATGCAAAGTGTATCTGATTTCTTGAATACGATGGTATGTCCGATTTTCAACAAAACCAAGTGAGGTGATTTCATTTATTATTAATAATTCATAAAACAAATTATAATACCTAAATATTATTATCATCCTTTTCAGATTTTTCATTATAAAAATGGTAAAGGGTACTTTCTTTTCATTCTCAAGTTAAATTATATTTTTTATAAAGGTGTTTTTATCTAGGTAGAAATAATTTAACGATGATTAGATTGAATTAGGTATATTATCTTATCTTACCATCCGAACACATTTTTATATATTAATAATTATTATGTTTTGTAAAAACAATTATGACCCCCTTTTCATTTTTGTTAGTTAATTGATCTACGAAAGTGTTATAAATGATTTGATGATCACGATTCACCCACATATATGGTTAGTCATTATGTGACATTTGGGTCCATAATATCCTTCTAATGCATTTGACAATGCATTATATATCATAGATCAGTATGGGATACAGATGGTTATACAATGTCCAATGTGTTATGTGATGTGTCTCATAAGAAATATTATAATAAATTATAGAAAAGGTGATTAACATATCCCAATATGAGGTGAATGAAACTAATTTTTCCCTTGAAATATGTTATGACTTATATGATAATGTTTGTGCCACACTCTTATGTTATTCCACATACCAATGTTGTGATCTTGTGAATAAGGTTTTTTAAATCATGTTCCCACTATCATATAAATCATGTCTTATGTTATGCTAAAATTGTTATACTTGGACTCAGGTTTTATGATCTATGATTATATAGAACTATTTCACTTATCGTTTTGATCATGTGCTTTGTGTATCCTCTTATACCCCCTTGGATATCTATTTATGAGATTAGATATTATATTTATATATATCATGTTTACCCATAATGAGAATCGTAAATCAAAACTTTTATTATTTTCATTCCCTAAGTTATAAAAATAAGTATTATGTAGGATGGTTCAAAAATTTAATCTGTGAGATGAGTTGTTTTATGTGTGAAACCCAGGACAAACACATATGTATTTTTTTATTGGTATTACATATATATAGTTCGACATACACTTTTTTTTACATTACCATGATATTAACATTACTTTTTCTAAAGAAATATTAATCCTTAGATTATATATCGGATCAAAAGGATATAGTAATTCTAATATATAATCCGAATGAACAGATAATATGACAATATTATTAAACATAAAAAATGTTCTATATTCATATTTCTAACATGACACTTATGATGTATAGCTATTTGGTTTTGGGTACTTATGAAAACTACAAATACTTTCAAGATTTTGGCACTTGAAAGTGTTGAGTACTTTAGATCATAATGATTGAACAACAAGCATGAATAACACATGTTATATGCTCCATTAGGTATTCCTATATTTTAACATGTTTATTAGTATATTGGCATGAGATTATTATAAATGTGTATCATCTGATCATATTCACTTATTCCAGATAAAAATAATTATGTTTATGATTTATTGATGTATAATTTATATGAAGAATCATTAGGCGTCATGGTTTTCTTTGATTCAATGAAATTTTAAATTGTTACATCTAACTATATTTTGTTTTAAAAATAATATTCAAGCATATTTTTTTAAATACCTATATATTTGTTTTATATTTTAAATTGTTTCACATTCAAATTTTGATTTTTTTTCATATAAACATGTATTTGTCTTATCTTAAAAATATATATTTTTTGTTGATATTTGTTATAGATAATAATGAGTCGAAGTTGGATTACGGCACATCGAATGAGAAATGAATTTGAGGAAGGTGTTGATGCCTTTTTGGAATTTGCAAAACGAAATGTTCCAAGTAGTGAAATTTTTTTCTGTCCATGCCTGAAATGTTTGAATATAAAGAAGTTGAAAAGTAGAGAGATAAAAGATCATCTGATATGTCATGGTTTTAATCCGAGTTACAGCCCTTGGATTTGGCATGGTGAAACTGGACGGAATGTCACTGATGATGATGATTCACAAGATGGTATCTACGATGGAATTGAAGAAATGATTCGCGATATTGTAGAAGAACAAATTGAGATAGAACCGACAGTTGCACGTCTATATGGTGATGCTGAAAAACCATTATATCCCGGTTGTACAGATTTTACGGTTCTGTCAGCGGTGTTAAGATTGATTAACCTGAAGGTGAAGCATGGATGGAGTGACAGAAGTTTTACAGAGCTGCTACAATTGATGAATGACATTCTTCCAAAAGATAACGATCTTCCAGATTCACATTACAAAGCCAAGAAAATATTATGCCCGACGGGATTGGGATACAAGAAAATACATGCCTGTCCGAATGACTACATTATATATAGGAAGGAATATGAATTTATATCAGAGTGTCCAAAATGTGGGACATCACGGTATAAGTTGAAAGAAAAATAACAGGGTGATGTAGAGATTACAAAGCTCCCTTCAAAGGTATTTTGGTATCTTCCAATAATTAATCATTTCAAACGTTTATTTGCTAATTCACATGATGCAAAATGGTTAATATGGCATGCTGAAGAGCGGGTATGTGATGGAAAAATATGTCATCCAGCTGATTGTCCACAATGGAAGAAAATTGATGCGCAGTATTCTACATTTGGAAATGAAATAAGAAATCTCATACTAGGGTTGTGAACATATGGAATGAATCCATACCGAACACTCAGTAGCACACATAGTTCATGGCCTGTTTTATTGGTAATTTACAACCTCTCTCCTGAAGTTTGTATGAAGCGCAAATATTTCATGTTGAGTACAATGATCTCTGGTCCAAAGCAACCCGGTAATGATATTGATGTTTACTTGTAACCTTTGATTGATGATTTGAAATAGTTATGGGCTGTTGGTATTAGGGTGTATGATTCTTATAAAATGGAATATTTTCAACTACATGCAGTGCTTCTGTTCAATAAAAATGACTTCCCAACGTAGGGAAATTTGTCTGGATACAGTGTTAAAGGGCATAAAGCATGTCCAATTTGCGAACAACAAACGTCCTATTGTCAATTGCATCATGGGAGGAAAACAGTGTACATGGGTCATTGAATGTTTTTGCCTATGGAACACCCTTATAGAATACTAAAAAAGGCATTTAATGGCTCACAAGAATTTGATACTGCTCGAAAACCTTTATCCCCTGATCTGTATTTTGAGAGGGTGAAAAACCTTGACGTGACATTGGGAAAGACACAGAAATCTGGTAATGATAGACATATTTGGAAGAAAAGGTCAATTTTTTTGAGCTACCATATTGGAGGTATCATGAAGTTAAACATAATATTGATGTCATGCACGTGGAGAAGAATATCTGTGATTCTTTGATTGGAACATTGTAAGATATTAAAGGAAAGACTAAAGATGGGTTGAATGCAAGATTAGACATACTATCAATGGGAATACGTTTGGAGTTAGCTCCCACTTCTAAAGGAAGACGAACATTTCTTCCCCCGGCTTGTCATACATTATCGAAGAGGGAGAAAATTAGCTTCTGTCAGTGTCTTCATGATACCAAAGTGCCTCAAGGTTATTCTTCTAATGTAAAATTTTTTGTCTCATTGAAGGAATTGAAGTTGATAGGTATGAAATCACATGATTGTCACGTCATGATGCAACAAATTCTACCAGTTTCATTGTGTGGAATATTGCCCATTCGTGTCAGAAAGACTATAATGAAGTTGTGTTATTTTTTCAATTGAATTTGTAACAAGGCGATTGATGTGAATGCTTTGAACATTTTGGAAAAGGATGCAATTTTTATACTTTGTCAATTGGAAATGTATTTTCCTCCAACTTTTTTTGATATAATGGTGCATTTAATGATTCATCTGGTTCGAGAAATAAAGCTTTGTGGACCTGTATATCTTCGTTGGATGAAGCCATTTGAAAGGTATATGAAAATATTAAAGGGGTATGTTAAAAATCTACATCGACCTGAAGCCTCCATTATTGAAAAGTATATTTCTGAGGAGGTAGCAGAGTTTTGTACAAGCTACATGGCTGCGGCGCAACACATAGGTTTGCCTCCATCTCACCATGAACGAGTTAATAATGAGGGAAAGGGGATTTGCGGCTTGAAAGTCAAATCATTGTCAGCTGAAAAGATGAAGAAGTTCGAATCATACATCCTGAATAAAATTGCTGATGCTCAACCATATATCACATTGCATATTAATGAGTTGAAACAATTTCATCCAAAGAAGAAAGAAATGTGGATTTTGAATGAGCACAACAAAACTTTTTTGTCATGGATTAAAAATACTTTGCTTGGTAGATCAGATGTATCAGAGACATTAAAATGGATAGTGGGTGGTCCATGTTTAAATGTGATAACATGGTCTGGTTATGACTTTAATGGTTATACATATCATATAAAATCTCTGGACAACGGAAGTGCAGTTCAGAATAGTGGTGTATTGGTGTTTGCAGAAGCAATGCATTTTTCGAGTGCTAAGGACAAAAACCCAATTTCTGCATCAAATGCATATTATGGAGTGATTGAAGACATATGGGAGGTTGATTACATTAAAATTAAAGTTCCCGTTTTTAACTGTAAATGGTTTAACAGTAAAAACTGTGTCAGACACGATGAATTTGGAATGAAACTTGTTAATATGAATAGATTGGAAGACACAACTGATTCTTTTATAATGGAAACACATGAAAAACAAATTTTTTATGTAGTAGATCAATCAGATATGAAGTGGGCTGTTGTTTTACAAGGGAAAAAACAATATGTTGGTGAGGATGAACTTGATGAATATTCTGATTTATGTGAGATCCCTAATTCAATGGAAATATTAACAGAACATAATGACGATCATGTTGAAGACATAGTTTGTGCCATAAGGAACGATCACGATGAAGAAATTTGGGAAAACAATCCATCTGTACATTCCTAAAATTACAGGTAACATATGTTTATTTCTTGTTTACATTTATTTTTTCCATAAAAGTTAGATATTGTAAGTTTTTTATTTATTAAAACATGTTTTAAAATAAAATAAGTATATGGTTTTGTTTGTTTTAAGTTTGTTTAGTTTACTTTATCATGTTTATAACCATTACATGAATTTTAAAATGATTATTTTTGTTCACTGACAATTACTTTACCATGTTTACAATGTTTACCAGGTTTACCATTTTTACCATTTTTACCATCTTGACCATCTTGACCATCTTTTCCATCTGTACCATTGTTTAACATGCTTACCATATTACAAATGTTTACTATTATGTAAATTAGTACTCTTTTCTATTTTTTGATTACAGTAGTATTAAAATATTTGAATTTGTATATTTGTTCACTGGGAATTACTTTACCATGTTTATAATGTTTACCAGGTTTACCATTTTTTCCATTTTTTACCATGTTGACCATGTTGACCATCTTGAACATCTTTTCCATCTTTACCATTGTTTAACATGTTTACCTTATTACCAATGTTTACTATTATGTAACCTAGTACACTTTTCTATTTTATGATTACAGTAGTATTAAAATATTTGCATTTGTATATTTGTGAACTGACGTTTGTTTTTTTGATTTGAAGGATAATGACAGATCATTCAGATGATCAACCACATGATTCTGGAGAGGAGCATATTGTTGGTCATACCTCTGGGGTTGAACATTCACATGCTCCTATTACGACAAAGAGTTCAAAGGTTGGTAAACGTGGGTGCACATGTTTACCAAAATTATCACTTGCCCGTACGCAGGATCAGAGGATAATAGTTGAGTTTGATGATGATGATATTCCTAGAGGTCCGAATGCCAAAGATTTTATGAGTTTTGTTGAAAATCAGGCTAAGACCAAATTAAGCATTCTGTATGGTGATTGGAGAGGTGTGGATAAAGAGATTATCTCTCAGTTTTGGGAGACGATTTTGGTAAGATCTTTTTTCATTGTTTGACCATTATTTTAATGTTTCTAGTATATATAATACGTTTAACCTCTTCTTTATCATATGACATTTGATATTACTCACACTGGAGGAGTCAGGAAGAAATTATTATCGTTGGCTACCTGGAGATGGAGGGATTTCAAATCAACCCTCTCATCTGATTTCATATATGGTCATAGGAGTCATGACAATCCATGTCGTATATGTCCTTTTATAGATGAAGACACATGGAGACAGTTTTTTGAATGTAGAAAAAAAGAGCCATTTCTGGTAAGGGAAATGTAAACTTTTATAAACTTTCTTATATAAATGATTTTATTAATGTTTTGTTAATGATTTCTTATTCTTAAATTACAGCAAACAAGGAAAGCTCATCAGGAGATCCAATCTAAAAATGTATACCATCATAGTTTATCTCGGGGAGGGTATAAATTATTGGAAGAAAAAATGATAGGGGAAAAATTTCAACAACTAAGAGCTGAGTCTTCAAGCTCTGGAGAGGTGGCCCCTCCATCCCCTCCATCTAGACATGAAAAATGGAAGAGAGATCGGAAGGGAAAAAGGGCAATATCTTTCGGAAGAATCGAGAATCGTAGCTGAGAGGATTGTAAGATATCTATTTAATTTATTTATGTTAACTTTTTTCTTCATATAAGTTTAAATCATTACAGAAATGTTTAATTAATTAATACATGACTCTATTGAGGAGAATAGTTCATAGGGGACATTTACAGCTACTGGGAGGGAAGATATTTTATTTGCAGCATTGGGAAGGCCCGAACATCCTGGCTGTGTAAGAGGATATCTGGCAGGTGTATCGGTAAGAAAAGTGTTTCCACGTTCTAAAACTTCTAACATTGAGGGGGTTTATAAAAAAATAATCCTTGGAGGATGAAGTTAAAAATATTAATGCGACGATGAAAGACAAGATTAGAGATTCGGTGCAGTCTATGTTTGCAGAAATGCAAAGACAATTTCAGACTGCAGCTCCCACTCCTCCACCTCCCCCTGCAGACCCCATTATTTATCCTCCACCTCCTCTAGTAGCTCCCACTCCCCCACCTCATCCTGCGGACCCCATTGTTTATCATACGCCTCCGCCGCAGCTTCCTACATATTGCGAGTTGTATGTTGATGATTCTCAACATCATATAGTAGCATACGAGTTGGTATATTGAATAGGAGATACAGTTCATCATCAACAATTAGAGGTAGAGAATCAGAGGGTCACTGTACAGGATATTATAGATAGATCAGCTAGGGTACCAATACCTACAGATGAGGTGGCGACAGTTGGACAGAGTATCGGCCATTTTTTAGTTTGGCCATCCAGACTTCTTCGACTCATTACCATAGAGGTATGAATGTTATATCTTTTATTTTATTATTTTATTAAAGTTGTTTTATCATTTGAAAACTACTGTAATTATCAAATTTTTTTCACATGAATACTTCAAAGGTAAAGAAATAATGTATAGACAACAACAAAGACAACAGGCTATGACATGAGATACAGATTCCAGTGGTCTTGACATATTGTCAAGATATTCACATTTGTTGTTGGGTTTTTATGAGTTTCCAATGGAATCTCATGTTTGTGGACGTGAAATAAGTGTGGGGATTACAAAATATGATATCATGGAGCTTGTTACTAGAGATAAGTTGGGCATCAACGTGGTGCAAATTTTTTCCATGTAAGTCTTAACACCCTTTCCCTGCGTTATATTTAATAAAAATGTATACTTATATATGTTTTGTATTAGGTATCATTATAATATTTGTGAGAGGAATGAACTGACAGATGTATATGGATTCATGGACCCTCAATTGATTTCCCCTGAAGCATGTGCATTGACTGAGGAACAAACAATGGTTTATAATGCTGAAAGATTTGAAAAGAATATAATCCAAATATGTTGGATGATGCCTTTTTATGAGAGGTATGAAACACATTTCTCTCAAAGAGTTAATTATCTATTAACATAAAAAACCACTAACATTAAATTTCCTTTTATCAGTAATAATTGGATGTTAGGGATTTTTTTCCCAAGGGAGAAAGCTCGTTATTGGATATGCTCTGTTCATAGTGATGTGCAGGCATGTTTTAAGAATATATTGGAAAAGTAAGTTTCAATTTCTCAATAGTTTTATATATTATAATGAATTTTAAATTTACCCAATTCGTATTATTTTCTAACAGTGCATGGGTCTACTTTCTAAAAAACACAATGAAAAGAAATGCAAAGATCAAATATGTAAATTCGAAGGTAAATTTTCATTTATAATTTGTACTTTTTGATTTATTACATAAAAATAATATATTTAACTTACCCTCATTCAAAACAGAAATGTCATGAACAACAAGGCCTCATCGAATGCAGATATTATATGTTAAGATTTATGTATGAAATAATAACAACTGGGACAGTTGTGAATTTTGACTCGGTACGATTTCCTCTTAAACATTGCCATCATATTTCAATTTGATTTATTCATTATACACGTTAACTATCTTCTTTTTCATTTGTAGCTTTTTGACGACCCTCAACCCTATACTGTTGAAGACATCAAACACGTACAAGTGGAGTGGTCAAATTATTTTACAGGTTTGATTGAATTTTAGTTGTTTGTAATGTAAAATGTAATTTTGAATATTGTCGTTTTAATTGTGTATTTGGTAGTTTTTTAGGTTTGATTTAGTTTTTTTTAAGTTGACAGTGTAATTATTGAATGTTATATAAGTGAATGTTTAATATTTCTATACTTCATGTTTTGGTATACTTTTGATGGTTCTTCTGGTATGGATTTGGGTCTGTGGGGGAGGGGTTCCAAGGGTGTGGGGGTGTGTTCAGTGGGGTTGGGGGTGTCCAGTGGTCTGGGAGGGCTGTCCGGTGGGGTGGGGGAAGTCCTGGGGGGTGGCAGGGATGTTCAGGGGTGTGAGAAGCCGGTCCAGGGGTGTGGGAGTGCTTTCCAGGGGTGGGGGGTTGTCCAGGGGTGTGGTGGGGGCTGTCAAGTGGGGTGAGGGGGTGAGGAGGTTCTATTCAAGAGTGTGGGGGGTTGTCGAGGGGTGTTTGGGGGTGTCCGGGGGTCGGGGGGCAGTCCAAGTGTGTGGTGGGGGCTCCAATGGTGTGGGGGAGGGTTGTCCAAGGGGTATTCATGAGGGTGGGAGCTCCAAAGGGGTGGGGGAGGGCTGTCCAGGGGGTATACATGAGGGTGAGGGCTCCAACGGGGTGGGGGAGGGCTGTCCATGGGGTATAAATGAGGGTGGATGCTGTCTAGTGGGTAAGTTTTATATGTTATCTATGTACATGCTTAATTTTGAGGTACTTCTGTTTTTTTGGTATGATTTCTTGATTTATTTTCTGGTTGATTCTAGTGGAGAGAAGATCACATCATTTTGCTTAAAAAAATTGGGTTTATCACATCGGTTATTTAATAACCGACGTGATAAATGGCCTGGAGAATGGTTTATCACTTCGGTTATTTAATAACCGACGTGATAAAAGTCATGGAGAATAATTTATCACGTCGTTTATTTAATAATCGACGTGATAAAAGGCCTGGAGAATGGTTTATCACGTCGGTTATTTAATAATCGACGTGATAAAAGGCCTGGAGAATGGTTTATCATGTCGTTTATTTAATAACTGACGTGATAAAGGGCCTGGAGAATGGTTTAGCAGGTCGGTTATTGACTAACCGACGTGATAAACCCCACCCCTCCGGTTTATCATGGTGGTTATACAATAACCGACGTGATAAACCTCCCTCCCCCTGTTTTTCACGTCAGTTATTTATGAACCGACGTGATAAACCACGCTCAGCCCGGTTTATCACGTCGGTTCTTATAGAACGGACGTGATAAACCACCCTCACCCCAGTTTATCACGTCGGTTCTATATGAACCGATGTGATAAACCACCTCGCCCCTGTTTATCAAGTCGGTTGTTTAAGAACGGACGTGATAAACCATTGTCCAGGCAGTTTATCACGTCGGTTCTTCGATAACCGACGTGATAAACCGTTCTCCAGTCCCTTTATCACATCGGTTCTAAAATAACCGACCTGATAAACCATTCTACAGGCCCCTTTATCACGTCGATTCTAAAATAACCGACCTGATAAACATCGCGATTTTATGTTTTTGACGTCAGTTTTTAAATAACCGATGTGAAAAAAATTATTTATAATGGCGCACGTATTAACGTCGGCTAGAAACCGACGTAAAAAATTAAAAATAACCGACGTAAAAAATGTTTTCTGAACTAGTGAACCCATGGCGGGGGAGATCCTGGTAGTTGGCGGCAGACCCATAGTACTCGACATGAGGTTTACCTCTACATGCTATTAGGGGAGAACCTGGTAGTTGGCGGCAGACCCACAATGGAGGAGTGCCTGGTAGATGGAAGCAAACTCGCAGTACTCAATAGGAGAAGTACCTCAGAAGTCCAAGGATATTGAGAAATGCCTTGGTGTCGCGACAGGACCACTATACTCGACTGAGGAGGTGTTCGCCAACAGCCACGGTTTTGATAATGAAAATCTAGGTTTGAGCTAAGTCTATGAATTTTGTGTTTTCCTCATGATTGAGATGGGTTACTAGTTACCTTAGGTATATTTATGTGTATATACCTACGTAATGGTTGTCCATTGATTTAATATGTTGTGGTTTATCCTTTTTGGAATTTTTGGAACCTTGAGGGTCTCGGGATCCCTACTTAGTATTGTTATACTCACCCCTGCACGGGCTATGCCCGCACCTCGTTGTGTAGGTTGCAGATGACAGACAACACTGACTGAGGCAAAGAGTAGCAGGACTAGATGGTACCTAGATGTGGACCACTTGAAGTGATGGTACATGGAGCAGATAGACGAATGTCGAGTGATGAGGAGGCCATTTGTACCTACCCTTCATGACATATACGTTTATAAATCCATATTATTATAATGAATTTAGTGTGCTCGAGCCACTGAGGCCATATATTTCATAAGAGATGTTATAGAAAATTAGAACCATTTAGAAACACATTAAAAAAAAGTAGACATAAAATATATTAACATAACCATTGATGAAATTTGGGGTCTTAATTAATAGAAAATCGTTTCGTTTAAATATCACATTTTAAGGAGTCTATGTGATTTATAATTAAGGTGAGTTATATCCCTAGGATCATTGGTCCTATTAAATTCATGATCATATTGGACTGATGTATTATTTTTATTCACTTTAATTGAATGTATCTCAAGGAAAAAATGTGTCCCATATATCCCTAATAATCCACATACCCAACCCTTCTCATGTATTGAGAATATATGTTATACAGGTGGGTCATGTGGTTCTAATAATGAGAAACTGATAAAATTTTTGGATTATATATATAAAGTACTACAAAAAAAGACTACTGACAAAGTCAATGTATTCTAGAGGGAGCATAAGATTGATGAAATAATGTTGGAATGAAATTATTTAATGAATAATTTTTATCCTTATTTGTTTTCATGAAATTAATGTAATTATGAGTGTTTAAATATTATAAGGGGTAAAAGATAATGAATTATAATTTTAGTTAATATTTCCCTTTGGAATAGATTCAATAATATTGAATGATTTTAATTCCTAATAAACTATACTAAATTAAATAATTCAATATACAATTCATAATGAAACACATGGAATGATATTTAGGAAAATAAATAAAAAAATAATTGATTTTTTGATTTAAATGATTATAATCCAATTATAAAAAACCATCGAACTTAATGAAACTATTTTTAGGAATTATGAATATTATAATTAAACATAAAAATTTAAAAAAAATTGAATGAAATTTAATAATAAAATTACTATAATTTAAATTAAATATCAATGAGGTAAATTTAAGAAATAATGATGTAATTATAAAGAGTCATAGATTCATTATTCTTGGAATAAATTTTTTTTCCTTAATCACATTTCTTTTACACTATATTATATATTATTTCTTTAAATTTAAATTTCTAATCATTATATTTTGGGATTGATAAAATAAAAATCAGTTTTAAATTCATCATGTAAAAATAATCATTGATAAAAAGTGAGAGGTTTTTTATGTTGAATTTTTTATGAATAGTAAAAATGTAGTTTTTATAAATGCCACAATATTTATGACAACTTTTTAAATAATAATTTCTTAAATATATATGATACATTTTTATCAACAAAAAATTCATTTATTCGGTAAAACAACACCACTAAAATTAATATTTTGGATCTATATATCTGTTGATGACTTTTTGAAACCCATGTTATATATTGTTTTAATAAAAATAATTTCGGTCCTTTTACTTTGATTAAATATTAATAATGATCCATTCTATTGTGAAATGATTCGAAAGTCAATAAATAAATATTTGTTTAATTATATGATAATAAACATTCTGGAAATGAATACAATATTTTTTTGTATTTTCATTTTATTCATAAAAAATGTATTTATATTATAAATATATTGGTCTTGTTAATAACACTTTTATTAAATTTAATTATTACCACCTCTACAAATTGAATATTTTCTATTGGTTTTTAAATTTTCAATTGGCATGTTCATATTAGGTTGTATGTTAAATTTAATTTGAGTCATGAAAATAGGTCAATGGGGTAAAAAATTAGTTAATGCAATTAAATTAAATAACGATCAAAAGCTAAATTATGTGGGGTCTAAAATATTAAAAAATATCAAATAATTATTTTTTATAAGGGTCGGATCAGCCAATTTTTTACCCTTGTCCGTTATTTTCCCCAATTTGGTCCAATTTAATTTAAAATTGATATTAATTTTATATAATGTAATGAATAATTAAAAAAAATACACCCCTATAAATTATAAAAGGATACATTCAAAATCCCAATTATCATCCCTTATAAAGACTTTTAGATTGAAAAAACTCTAAAATCCTATTTTAAAATAACATTACAACTTTTTTATAGGTTTTGGACTCACTAAAATACCAATATAAAAAATCATAAGGGATTTTCATGAGGAATAAGCATGATTAGGCGCATTTGACATAGCCCAAATCCTAGACAAGGGTTTCTCATATCAATTATGACATATTTCATATTAAAAACTTTCTACACTCTTTTGGTGAATATATTACACATGGATTTGTTTAATTACAAATTTTAATACATTCAATGGATTTACAATTCCATATCAAGTTTTCACTTTCAATGTCTTTTAATTAAATAGTTTACAATGTTGTAAGGGTTTATATCTCATGTTCACTACAATGAGACATATCTTAGAATATACAATTTATATATTTATATGTTGTACATAATAACTATTTTAAATATTATATAATGATTCTATTTATACTCATGGTATTTAAAGAATATTCATGTTTTCTAATTTAAGGGAATTTTTTATTTTAAAAGATTAAAGAGTTTTCATTTGAAATATTTTATTTAAATGTTATAAAGGCTCTTCAAAAACAATTTTCCCAGCATATTTATATTCAAAATATTTTTTTAATGATGTTATTATTTATATTTATGTTAATTTTTATTCCCATTTTATATTAATGTTTCCATTCATTATAATGGTTTTTAAAAAACTATTATTAACATTTTCCATATGGGAAATTTTTTACTTTATTTTTAAAATTGACAATAGAATGTTTCATAATGTTCACCAAATGAAAAAATATTCATTCCCCTTGGGAAATTATAAATAATTAATATTACTTTTTAAATTTCATTTTTTAACAAAAATCATATTCCCATAGTTCTATGATGTCTTTATTTATAAACATTACCAAAATAGAAGGTCATTTATTCTTATTTCATAGAGAATATATCTAATGATTTTGTAAAAAGTATTTTAATATATTTCCAATAAAATTTTTATTATTATTATTCAAAATTTATTTTATCTGATGATACAATCCCCATATTCTAGTTGGATGGATCATTAAGATTTTATTAGAGAATTTTCATGAAACCTCTTTCTTTTCTAGATATTAATTAATCTATGATTGAATAATAAATTATCTAATATACTTTTAGAAAATATGTGTATGCTTTATCATCACGGGATATGTGATCTCCTACATATCTGTTAAATTCAATCATCAATTTTTTTACTAATCATATAATGATGTTTATGCATGGTAATTATTGTTATGTCCACAACATGAGGTGTGGGCACTATAGTAATGCTAAAGACATGATGTGTGGATAGGTTTGTAATTTTAAAAACATGATTTATTAGTATTTTTATTTTGTTTATTGATTAATTCATTTACATAGAAATAATGAAATTGTTTCAAATTTTTATGATTTATATTTATATATATATACCACATTCTAATGTTTTGTTATCAACTTTTTTCATTATTATTTGTTATTTCCAAAACATTTTATATGATTTATGATCCCATGATGGCCATTTTTTGATCCCATGATGTCACGAAATAATTTATAATATTATATTATTTCTTATTATTTTATCTTATTATTCAATTATTCTTTAAATTGGTTATTTCTCCCATGATCATTTTTTATTACAACCCTAAAATCTAAATCGTTATTCCTAATTGATTCAATTTCCCTTATGAGGTGTTTGATATCGATCTTCTTTTTAGTTTCCACTCTTATAAAAAATTATATAAATCAAAATGAGTTAAATGAAGTTAAATAAAGAAATATCTTTGGGATATGTTGGAGAAATAATGTGTAATTAATAGTATATATAGCTACTCTTTAATGGCATTAAAACATTGCGTTTTGGGATTGTGAGATTATTTTTGTAATATAATTTTTATATTGTGAAAAGGATGTATAATATATGAATGTTTAACTTGGTTCACTATAGTTGGTGTTAGATAAGGGTTTTTTTTGTTTTTTAGTATTAATTTATTAATATTAAGTGCATACAATTAAAACAAACTTCTGATAAACTAAAATTTATGTAGGTTTATCCAAAAATGTGATGTGTTAAAATAATGTTTTTTATTTTCAAAAATTGTAATAATAAATTTCCTCATAATATGATTTATCACTCTAATTATGTCACACTAGATGTTTTTATTTACTTATTTAATTCTATCTTGGCGTATTTTAAATTCCTAGAGGATTCGAACATGGTTTTTTAAACATTTCAAAAAATTACCTATAACCAAAATTTTTGCAATGTCACTGTACAATTTGTCACCCCATATAGCTTACCATTACATAGCGCTTACTTAAATTCAAACTTTAAGTAACATAGTTTATTTTGAGACATTTAATTTTTCCAATGTTTAAGGGTCCTTATTATATTATTGAGTGTTCACTAGTAACAAAATGGTTTATACAAGGCCTTGGGGAATGATTCAGATTACCATTCCATGTGAGTGTCTGTAATGTGTAGTGTGGAATGATTTTTTCATGGTTAATAGAAACAATCCCAGTTAACTATATGTAAACTATATCTTGTATGGTTTTATTGGTTTGATTGGTGCATGGTTTGGAAATCTGTGAAGAAACAATTGTCAGGTTTATCCAGATTCACTTAAAAAGTGAAATTTCTTATTTCATTTCATAATTCTAATCCTTGTTCTACACTCCTCTTCCCCCACTAACATGTCCAATCCTAGGGATATCAATGAATATTTCTAAATTTCATCTCGGAAGTTTTCACCCTTCATGGATTTTAAGTGGTTTTTATGGTAAATCATATTCCATTTCTTTTATTTATTTCAACCATTATATTTTTATAAATTTTCAATGTTATTATTATCTCTAGAAATGCTAATTATTTTTTCAATATATGGATGATAATCTTGATGATTCAATCCTAGGGGTTTAATTATTTAAGTATTATTGATGGTGGATCATTTTATGTTTTCAGGTTCTCTATGAAAGGAGACACATCAATGATTGATTTTATTTAGGTTGAGTTATATATTTATATTCACTCCCTTTTTAGGTAATATTTTGAATTCATGGTTGTTAAAAATTATTTTTATTTTCATATAATTGTATATGGATCCTTAAATTTTATTTTATATAAATTTTATATGTATTTGGGATTGGGATAAGGGCTTTTAAAAATAAATTTTCTGTTTTCCATTCAAATTAAATGGTTTTATGTGACGAGACCCTTGTTAAATGTTTTTCAGGTTTTTTAAAATATGTTTTGTGAAAATGTAGGTCATGGGATTTTTTTTAATTTTAAGAAGATTTTGTTAATTATCAATGAAATTTTCTCTTTTGTTTTCAAATCGGTGTGTTTCAAAATTATATCATGTTATTTCAAATATTGAAAATAAAATGTAAGGAAAATATTTTACATATACTGTTAGTTTTTACATTAAGGCCAATTTTCATCCTTAAAAGTGGATAGTTTATATTTCATACAAATATCCTCAATTAAACCGTTGTTTTTTCCACCATTTATGGGTTTCTAATTATTATATGGTGATTTAATGGATCATGTTTAAAGTGTATGTTCTATGATAGGATGTTGAATGTTGGGAGTGATATATTTCATTTCTCCATTTATGTAGTTATCCTGATTTATTTTTCACCTCATTAATGATTTTTTCATGAGAGAAATAAGAAATAATATGGAGTACTATTTTAGTATAAAACCCTAGTGTCAATTGTGCTCTTGAAAAGGGGTCATTCCTGATGGAAGTTGAATTCACGTAAGATGTATTATATTCCCATATTATCTTCAATACATGGGATGGATATGTTATCCAATTTATTATATGGGGATAATGGTATATAGAATTTCTTTACTTCTAGGATAGGTTTCATGTCTGCAGTACAATGTTGTATTATTGGAGTACCTATTATTATTAACCATATCACATCTGCATTGATGGATGGTTATATATTTTGGATTGTGATTTCAAATCTTATTATATCCAATTACTATTTTTTCTACTAGTTACCATATTATACTTATTTATTTTCATGGTACATCATCATCATGTGGAACCACATTTAATTTAATAGTTTTATCCATGTAGAGGTATGTTATTTAAGTGTTCATGAATTATGGTTTCGTTGAATATTTTAGGCAAAAATTTGTTAATTTTTTCTATTTTCCATGATGGTTTCAAATTTTCTTATAGAGGATTTTTCCTAGGTTTTTATGAAATGGTATAATTTAGCATTTAGGATTTTGAAGAGGAATTTCTTATTTCGGATTAAAAATGAGGGATTTATTGTTTTTTCTGTGATGTATGATATGTTTTTCCTATGTATTATAAAAATGAAAGACATATTTTTCGTTATTAAATTTAAAACAATAAATTATTATATTCTTATAGAATGGTATTTCATAAATTCCTTTAAGAGATCCTACGTAGACAATTTTCTCAAACCCTGCATACACACATGTGTATATATATAATAATTATATATTTTATACAGGTTCTATGTTCCATTTGACTTCAGTTACCTTTTCTGTTTGATAGATATGATGAGTTGGGGTGTGGAGGGAAAGTAAGAGTTTCTTAGAAGTTGTTGTATTTTATTCTCATTGGGTTGTATTATACTACTAGCCAATATAGTAACCTCTATATTCGTATTAAGTTTCATTTTTATAGGATATTTCTTATTTTTTGTAGATATCATGATGAAATTTTATATTGATGGGTTGAATTATTTTTATCGACTATGAATTGTTTCATTCTATTTAGTTTTTCCTTCTGATTTATGTTTAGAATATAAATCATTGGTATTGATGTTATATTATGGATTTATGCTTATTTATTCTCAATTAATTAACAATTAATTTTGATATAAATCTTTTATAAGTATTTTATTTTGATTCCCATGAACTGTTTTCCTTATTATAGTAATTGGGAACATCCTTTGGTCCTTGGGCCAGATAGAGTTGAGTGACATGTCAAGTCATCCTGAGCCAATATGTTACAAAGTGGAATTAAAGACTATATTCACTATATGAGCCTATTTCTTGATTTTTTATATCTTGTTGTTTTGGGGCTGTTTTATGGTAGTAAGAATAGGGAAATGTCGGAACTCTAGAGGAAGATGTGGGATGAGTCAAAAAAAACTCTTTCCAACCCTAAGACTGATGTTTCTAAGTATAATTATGATTATTTATTTTATTTAATTTATTTCATTATTTTTTATGTATTTCAATTTCACATGAATATATTCTTATTCCCATGTGTTTAGAATGTGATTTTGGGAGTACCTGTACATTTTATATAGATTTAGGAAGGTTAACATGGGTTTCGTGGTTATCCCACACTATATACCAAGTCATGTGAAACCTCTGCATATGGGTTTATAGTAATCTTAAAGGAAATCACATGGTTGGTTCATGGCCTAGATAAATGTGTATCCAATCCATCTATAACATTTCATCATTTTAAAATTTTATATTTTGATCTCTATTGGAATATGGATTTCCACTAATGTGGTTTCCACTTATTGGGCATGAATTAAAGATGAGTTTTAATGGTACTTGAGGTTATTTAAGTAAATTATGATTGAAGAGTGGCCTTATATTTGGGTTTCCCATGTGTGTGTGTTTGATGTTTTAATGTTATTTTATGTAAAAATTAGACAATTTTACTACATTGGGTATATAATCGTTTTTTGTATGTTGTTTTGGAAAGGGTTTATATATTTTAGATCGATAATCTATAAAGTATGAAATTTTAGTGTTGTGTAGGAAAATTTTTTTAAGAGGAATTTATAACTTTATTTACATATTTATACATGAATTATAAAGTAATTAGAATTTAATTTTTTTACTGATGTTTCATGATGTTTTTAAATTTTAATAAAATATTGAGAAGATTATGTAAAATTTAAAATTGATGTGTTATATTTTATAATGGTATATTTTTTTAAGGAATAACATTGTTTTGCAAGGGTGTGACTTAGTGGGGGGATAATTTATTTTTAAAATAATATATTTTTTTATGTAAAAAATGTTTAAATGTTGTGATTTATGTCTTTTTTATTTAATTTTTTTTTAGATTTATTCCTTGGTTTTTAATTGGGGAAGTTTTTTAGATTTTTGAAGCATAAATTTTGTGAGTTTATTCCTTATGTAATTAAAAATATGCCACCTAGAATTGGTAAGAGGGGAATTAGAATTATTTTCCTCTATTGAACCATATCATTGGTTTAATTGGGTTCTTTTGATTCAATAATCCACTCATAATCTTAATAGAGTGGTGATCAAATGATGTTATCTCCTATTGTACCCAATTTAGGACTTCTTGAATATTCCTTAGTGGTTGGTAATCATTGTAATGACCTAGTCAACTATTATTAAATGAATTCCACTTACTGATAAAGGGGTTATTGTGTATTATAGATTTTATTATTTTTATATATCACTAGATTATCTTGATAAATTCATCATTTTGGATTAATAGGATAAATATATTGAGAAATCATGGTTTGGGATGATTTCTTGTTTTTTAGAATTATCCTTTTTATATTTTGATCAGGTTGAGCTATATATGTTTTCATTTGGGTGTTTTTATTGAATTTTTAAATGTTACTTGTTTTTGGATATATTTTTTTATTTTAGGCTCTTGTTAGCATGGTGGATTTTTTTTGTTCATGGTAATGTGGTTTTTCGTTTAGCTAGTTATTGTGATATCTCTAATGAGTTTGATCATGGGATATTTAATAATGAATCAATATATTTTTAACATGGTAGTCCCTTGATTCCATACTCAAGTAAATATTATGATTGTTTCTTTTTAATGGTTATCACCTATTAGTGATGATATTATTTTGTAGAATGTTTGTAGGATAGTTTTCCATAGCAAATGTACATGTTACCCACGTGGATTATCAATTACCACGTTTGGTACCCATATTTGTTATCTACAATAATATTTGGAGGTATGACTCCATGTCCCCTTTTATGTAACATTAATTGGGGTTTGATGATGAGTTTCTCTTTTGGGTGTTAGTTTTATTACGGGTTATAACTTCTGGATGTAATGATCGATATTCTTGGAATGGTTAGCTACGAATTGGGGATGCAGTTATCTATAATGGTGTTTCCCTTTTAGGAGTCCCTCTTCTAATTTCCACCACCATATGGTAATTCTAATTTATGGGAAACCCACAATTAGACTATGTCCTATTAGGGACTCAAATTAAGATGATGATAGCTGGATTGTGTTTGAGGATTACAATAATGCAATTTAAGTACCTATTTATTATATGGTATCAGGATGATAGATTTTGTATACTAGTTTTCACTTTGTTTAGTGGTGTTTTAATGTCTTGTTACCATTTCTTTTTGACCATAGGAATTTTAAGGGATTAAATAATTATTTTATAGAGATTTTAATAGCCTATTTTTTTAATATATTGTTATCTTTGCGTATCTGGAATTTATAGAGGATTCGTTCTTGGATTTTTACAAATTTAAAAAAATTCCCATTGTACATGGTTTTCACAATGTCACTACATGGTTTTCAAGTCCATAAAATATTATTTACATAGTATATCCTTCTATTCATGAGTTCACATAAACAATTTAGTCCAAATGTTATAGTTATCTTCATGTACAAGGGTCCTCAATTCATTTTTAGATGTGCTTGGTTAATTTGAGTGAGTAGATCATTATTTGAGGAAAGGCCAAGTGGAACCCTGAAACAAAAAGTTATGTGTTAGTATGAATAATGGTGGTGACACGTTGTCTTATCATGGTTAGTATAAAATGTATCAGTCAACTGTGCACTATGAAATAGTACATATAGTTCTATCCTAGTAGTTTATGCACTATTTGGATAACTTTGTGGGATCACTGGGAGGTCTTCCCATATCATCATGAAACCAAAAATTTAATATTTTCTCTCCCAATTTTTAACCCTAATTATCCTCTCCTACTATCCAACATGATCATTTGAACCTAGGTAGATCAAGGTAGACCTGCACCCTACACCTCTTGTGAATTTTGGAACCACTCTATGGGTTTCAATGGATTTTAAAGGGATTCATTCTTCCTATTATTCTTCCTTATCTTCCACCATCATTTATTCTAATTTTCATATGTTCTTAAAAACACACAAGAACATTAATTCACTATAAAAACTAGTATTGGGGTTTTATGGGACTATCATGCAAGGGTTTCATTTTTAGGTCTTGTGGTCTTTGATTCATTTCCCATTTTGGTATTTTCCTTCGACAATGAAACATTACAATATGAAAATATTTAGTTTTTGGTAGATGTTTCTATAGTGTCCCGTTAATGTGAGACTATTTGATTGATTTGGTGTTATAATGTTTCTTTTATTAAAGCATAGATGTATAATGATCATTAAAATTAATTATAAAATGGTTTTGATTTAATTGGTCTTGGAATAATTTATATTCTAATATAAATTTATATTTTTTTTGGAATGAAAATATTTTACTTATCAGGATCCTTCTGATATGTTTACGAGGTTTTAGAGAATATTTTTTCTGAAAGTGTATCTTGAAACCTTTTTTTTGAATTTTTGAATGAAGTATCATTGATTAAAAAAAATATTCCATTTTTATAGAAAGGGGGTGTGTATCTAATGTATTTTAATATATTAGAATTATTGAATTTCAAAGGATTATAAAATATATCGCATCCTATATTTATTTTATGTAATTGACCATTTAGTACCTTAAAATGAAAATGTCATCTCTCATGATACCCTATTCATTTTCCTTTAAGTTTCATTCACCCTGTATGGGATTTTTATTATAGCATGTTGATTGGATAAATGATGTGGCGTGGTGTTTTTTTTTATCATAGGGTTTTTGAGGGAGGGTGTTGGATATCTTATATATTAATTTATATAATTATGTTGATTTCTTTATCTCCTCCATTTTTGTTTGGTCATTTGAGTAATAGGTTATTAGGTAGAGACTTGTTTGTGGAAAAACCCTTATTGTGAATTGTTCGCTTACCTGGGGGACACTACATAGGTATGTTGTGTTCTCTCATGATATATAATGTGAAAAGAGTAGCATGAGTCTCACAATATGTATATAGGGAATAAATATTTCAAAGGGGATATAGGGAAAAATAGATTATTTTGTGTTGTCCTAGATTTAATGCTTCCATTTCATGGTTGTATTACATGAAAATATAGGTTTGTAGTCCATGATTCATGTGCCTTGATAGGTTGTTTCATGTATAATATTTTAATTTCCACACTTTTTATATAAATTTATGTTTTTTTCTCTCGTGGAACACTTATTGATATTATTTATTTTCATGCTGATTCTTGATATTTTAGTGCCACATAGAACGTGTTATTTTTTATCTATGGGTATGCATTTTTTCCTAGTGGTCATAAAAGTTAGTTTGGAAAAATATTTTTAAAAATATATGATTGTTTTTAATTTCATTAATGGATTGAAAATGATTTCATAAAGGGTGTTTTTGTAGTTTCACAGGAAATGGAAAATATTGCAATTGCAGATTTTGAAGATGATTACATTTTTTATTTAAAAAATAAAGAATTTATTATTTGTTTTTTGATATGTTATTTGTTTGTACTAGGGTTTCTAGAAATATAAAACATTAATTTTCATTACTATATTTCAAATATTAATTTATCAACTTATTAATGAATAGAATTGCTTATAATCTTTGGTGATATCCAACTGGGAATTTCATTTCAGAGATGGGTAGTGTCCAATAGATCCATCCACTTTTCCTTGTCACCTCCGTAATTTGAAAAATTACCCTATTTTACATAGATTCATGAAGAATTTAATGAATTATGAATCTCTTGATGATAATAAGGAATACTATGGGAAACCCCTATTTTTACTATTTTTTTAAAAAATCACAAAACTATCAACTAATATTTTAATTCATTTTTTCATGAAATATAATTACATTTTGGAAAATTACTGTAATTATATATAATATATCATTTAATGAAAATAGAATAATATTTCATTTTTGATAAAAGTTTTTATATTATTTATATATAATTTAATGTAATTTATTGAATATTTCATTCTTATTAAATTAGGATTTATGTGGATAAACCCATTTTTAATAATATTAAAAAAATAAAAATTAAATAAATATATTTCTAAATAAAAATTAATGATTTATATATATATTTTAATTTCTGAAATTGAACAAAGTTCATGTATTATTTAACGTGATCTTACTGAATAAGTAAATTTTATTTAATTATAAATGTTGTGGAAGAACAAATGTTAATAAAATTTAAAAAGATCAAGACTAAATATTGAAAATTATTAAATACATCTTCAATAACCAAAGATTATGAAATGAAGAGGATGATGAAAAAAATAATGTGTTATTTATTAAACCAAAAATTAAAAGGTCTTTTTCTAAAATAGATCATATAATGTTCTATTAGAAGGATGACGAATAATTGTCCATAAAACCAAAAGTATGAAATTTGATAGAATATATAAGTTTCCAAATTAGTAAATTTCATTAATAAAAAGAACCTATCACTTACCTCTAGGGACTTCAAAACACATGAATTAGTGGAATTAATACATGAAATACATCTAATTATAGGAAAAATGAATTTTGAGAGAGGTTATTTGTGATGAGTTCAACACATTTTGGAAGTAGTACCTCCGTAAGGACTACATGTGACGAGACATAAATCTGATAATAAATATTCCTTAAAAAACCTAATTTGTGATGGGAATTTTTTCATATCGAGAATAACTTTTCTTTATAGTGTGTGGAAAACACCAAAAACGTTATTTAAAATGGAAATTAATTCTCGTCAGAAGTTCCTTTCATCGTTTTATATATTTTCAATCAATGTTACTCCTGGTCCCCAGATCTCTAGAGCCATTGCATTATGTTAATACATTGGCATGACTACAAGGAATAAAGTACCAAAGGACTAATCAGTTTAGCTGTATTGTAAAATATATTAACTACATGAACATTACAATACAATTCAAAACATAAAATAAAACATAGAAAACACTTTGAAAACACCATTATTCACATTGCATAACCGTATAAATGAATTTTAAAAAAAATATTGGCATCTAGGGAAACCCATTCATAATAATGCAATGATCTCAGTTTCTCAGTATGGTTACAAAATACACCATAAGATTTGATAGATTACCGTAAAATTTAAATATAGTACAAAACTAAATCACTAGCCTTTTGATCAAAAAATTGTAAAAAATCACAAGAAAAATCAAAAAATTCAATTTAAACATTCACATGTATATAATAACAGTCAAATAATAACATCGAATATCAATAAATAATCTCTTAATTATGGATTAAATAATTTTTGACATCATAATAATACCTTTTGGGAATCATTCTAAGACCATACATAATCATTTTTTCATGGACTCGTTCCAAGACATTAGTTTGTCTCATGAAACCTATCAATGCATCATGGGGATATAATAGGCCCTACCAATCAATTTTAATGTCCAATAATTTCTCCGTATTAAAAGTGTGAAATATTATATTAACATGTGTATAGGTTATATGGTTCTGGGTTTAGGGTTTGGATTTTTGGATTTATAGTTTAAGGATTTGTGTTTTGGGTATAGGTTTTTAGGACAATGTTTTGGGATTTTGGGTGTTTGTTTTAGCGTTGTTGATTTAGATTTAAGTGATATGGTTTATATTTTATGTTTTTGGTATATTGGTTTCAATATTAGGGTATAGGGTATATGTTTTTTGGTTTAAGGTTTGAATTTTTTTGATTTAGAGTTTATGTATTATGGTTTCAGGTTTTGGGTTTTGGGAATAGGTTTTAGGATTTTGACTTTTTGTTTTAGGGTTATTGTTTTTTATTAGAGTGATAGGGTTTATGTTATATATTTCATGGTTAGGGATTTCTTGGTTATGTTATAGGGTATATGTTTCTGGGTTTAGATTTTGTCTTTTTCGATTTAGATATTTTTTATTAGGGTTTCAGCTATAGGGTTTTTTTGACTAGGTATAAGGAAATTAAGGATTTTGTTTTTGGGTTTTAGTTTAGATTTAAGTGAAAAGGTTCATATTTTATGTTTTAGGGTTATGTATTTCAGGATTAGGTTATAAGGTATATGTTTTTGGGTTTATTATTCAGCTTTTTGAATTTCGGGTTTAGGAATTGTAGTTTCATGTATAGTGTTTTGAGACTAGGATTTAGAATTGTGGGATTTGGTTTAAGGTTTTTTATTTTTTATTTAAGTTATAGGGTTTATTTTTTATGATTTACGGTTAATGATTTCATGATTATGGTATATGGTATATGATTTTGGATTTAGGGTTCGATTATTGGAATTAGATATTAGGGATTATGGTTTCACATATAGGGTTTTGGGACTAGGATTTATGATTTTTGGTTTTGGTTTTAGGGTTCTAGATTTACATATAGGTGATAGTGTATAGATTTAATATTTTAGTGTCAATTATTTCATGAATAGGCTATAGATTATATGTTATTGGGTTAAGGTTTTGGATATTTCGATTTAGTTTTTTGGGATTAGGGTTCTGGGTATACGTTTTTGAGAATATGTTTTATGATTATGGGTTTTGGTTTTTGATTTTTGGTTTTTGATATAAGTGATAGGGTTTATCATATATACTTTAGGGTCATGTATTTCATTATTAGGGTATATATTATATTTTCATGGTATTAGTTTTATACTTTTTTTTGACTTTTGGGATTAGGGTTTCAGGTATATGATTTTCAAACTAGGTTTTATGATTTTGGGTTTTGGTTTTAGGATTATAATTTTATATTTATGATATATGGTTTAAAATTTATGTTTTAAGGATATATATTTCAATATTATGGTATAGGGTATATATTTTGGGGTTAGGGTTTAGTTTTTTGGATTTAGAGTTTAGGAAATATGGTTTTGGGTAAAGGGTTTTGGTACTAGGTTTTAGGATATGGGGTTTTTGTTTTGGTGTTTTGGTTTTATATTTTTGGGCTAGAGTTTATGATTTCGGTTTTAGGTTTCATTTTTTCATGATTAGGGTTTGGGGTAGTTGATTTATTAGTTTCAGGTTCAGAATTTTTGATTTAAAGTTTATGAATTAGGCTTTTGTGTATATTCTTTTGGACTAGGTTTTTGGATTTTGGGTTTTCATTTTAATATTGTGGTTTTAGATTTATTTTATAGGGTTTATATTTTATATTTTAGTGTTACAGAATTTATGATTTGGGTATATGGTATATGTTTTTCAGCTTAGATTTTTTCTTTTTGGATTTGAAGTTTAGGGATTCGGGTTTTGGGTATAGAGTTATTTGGACATGGTTTTTGGATTTTGTGTTTTACATTAAGGGTTTTGGTTTTAGATTCAAGTGATAGGGTTTATCTTTTAGGTTTTAGGGTAACAAATATAAAAATTAATGTATAGGATATATGTTTTTGGGTTTAGGGTTAGGATTTTTTGATTTAGTGTTTAGGGATTGGGGTTTCGAGTATAGGTTTTTGGGACTAGTTTTCAGGATATTGGGTTTTGGATTATTGGTTTTGATTTTAAATTTAACGGCTAAGGATTATATTTTTTCTTTTAGTTTTTAGGATTTCATGATTAGGGTATATTATATATGTTTTTTCGGTTTCAGGTTTGGCATTTTGTTTTTAAATTTTAGATATTATGGTTTTGGGTATACGGTTTTAGGATTAGGTTTTACGATTTTGGGTTTTGGTTTTAGGATTTTGGTTTTAGATTTAAGTGGTAGGGTCTAGAATTTTTATTTAAGGGATATGGATTACAAGATTACTGTAGAGGGTTTTTGTTTATCTGTTCAAAGTTCAGATTTTTGGATTTAGTTATTAGATATTAAGGTTTCAGGTATTGGGTTTTGGGACTAGGTTTTATGATTTTGGGTTTTATTTATAGATTTATCTGATAGGGTTTATATGGATTGTGTTTGAGGATTTTATTTTTTTCTATTTAAGTATAATTTTATTATATGGTATCGAGATGATAGATTGTGTATACTGGTTTTTCCTATGTTTAGTGTTGTTTTAATTACTATTTACTTCTTATTTTTTAACAAGGGTTTTTTAGGGGAAGATATAATTACTGTATAGAGATTTTAATACCCCATTTTACTATTGTTTTAATTATATACTATAATCATGGAGAAATTTGAATTTATAGAGAACTTGTAATTGATTTTTAAAAATTTTTGAAAAATTCCCAGTGTACACTATTTTCACAAGGTCACATCATGGTTTTAAAATACATAAAAACCACCTTTACAAAGTACTTCCTTCTTTTAATGAGTTATCACACTCAATTTAGTCCAAATGTTATAGTTACTATCATGTACAAGGGTCCTCAATTCATTTTCAAATGTGCATGGTTAATTTGCATGAGTAGAGTATTGTTTTAGGTGTGGCCAAGGGGAACCCTAATACAAAATATTATAGGTTATTTTGCATAATGATGGTGACACAATGTTTGTGCAAGGTTAGTATAAAATTTGTCGGTCAACAATGCAATGTGCAGTAGCATGGATAGTTATATCCTAATAGTTTATGCTCTATTTGGATAAATGTGTCGCAAAACATGGTGGTCCTCCCGTATCAACCATAAAAGTAAAATTTCTTAATTTCCATCCTAATTTTTCACCCTAATTATCTTCTACTCCTCTCTCACTTGATCATATGAACCAAAGGATATCTAGAGAAAGCTACACCCTTCACCTACATTACATTTTATCACCTCTCCATGGATTTCAAGTGATTAAAAAGGGATTCCTTCATATTTTTCCACTTCCATATATTCCCCTACCTTTATTCTTATTTTAATATGTTCATTTTTACATATAGAACCATAATTATCTATTAAAACTAGTATTGGGGTTCTAAGTAATTATAAAGCAATGGATTAATTTTTAGGGATTGTGGAGTGAGATTATGTTCCTATTTTGGTGTTTTCCATGGACAATGAAACATTACAATATGAATTTATTTTCTTTTGGGTAGATGTTTCTATAGTGTCCTTTTAATGTGAGACTATTTGATTGATTAGGTGTAATAATATTTTTATTAAAGTATAGTTGTATAATCACCATTAAAAAGAATTATAATTTTTTTGATGTAATTGGTCCTGGTATAATGTTTTTTCTAATATAACTTTATGTTTTGATTTGGAATGAAAATATTTTACGTTCCATGATCCTTGAAATAATTTTAAAAGTTTTTTTGAATATTCTTAAAGAAAATGTTGCTTGAATTCCTTGTTATGAATTTTTGAAGGATGTATCTTGGTTTAAAACAATATTACATTATTATTAAAAGGGGATGTGATTCTAATTTATTTTAATCTATTATAAATATTTAATTTCAAAAGATTTTAAATGACACCACATCATATTTTAATTTTATGTAATGACCCATTTAGTACCTTAAAATTAATGGGTCATCTCTCGTGAGGACTTATTAATTTTCCCCTATGTTTCATTAACCCTCTATGGTATTTTTCTTATATTATGGTGATTTGATAAATTATGTGATATGGTGTTTTTTATTTGAGGGTCTTGGAGGTCGGGTGTTGGATATTTTCTATATTAATTTATATAATTATATTGATTGATTTCTCTCCTCCTTAATTGTTTGGTCATGAGACTTATAGGATATTATGTAGTGACTTGGATGTGTGAAAACCATTAGTGTGTATTTTTCTATTACTTGGGGGTCACAACATAGGGAAGATGAGTTCTACCAAGATGTATTATGTACCAAAATTAGAATTAGTTCTACAATACGTATATAAGGCATACATATTTTAGTGGGGATACATGGAATAATAGTTTCTTCAGTGTTGTCCTGGGTTTAATGATTCCAGTTTATGATTATATTACAGGAATATATAGGTGTTTATTTCATGAATCTTGTGACTTTATAGTTCGTTAATTTATAAGATTTTCATTTTCACACTTTTTCTATTAGTTTATGATTATTTTCTAGTGTAACCCTTATTGTTATTATTTATTTTGATGTTGCTACATGATATTTTGGTTCCACATAGAATGTTTTATTTTTTATCTGTGGGTATGTATATTTTCCAAGAGGTAAAAAAAATTTGTTTTAGTTTTTTTTCAAAAACTATAAAAGATTATAATTTCATGAATGGATTGAAATTCATTTCATAAAGGGTTTTTTCATAGTTTCACATGAACTGGGAAATACTGCAATTGTGGTTTTGAAGATGATTACATTTTGTATATTAAAAATAATGGATTTATTCTTTGTGTGGTGATATGTTATTTTTTAGTAGGGTTTTTAATATTAGAAAACATTGATTATATTTACTATATTTAGAAATTAAATTTATGAATGTATTAATGAATCTAATTACATATAATCTATGGCAATATCAAACTGGTCATTTCATCTGAGAGATGACCCGCGTCCAATATAACTATCCACATTTCCTGCACACCTCCATCATCTAAAACATTACCCCATTTTACAGTGATTGTTGAATAATTGAATGAATTTTCAATCTCATGATGTTAATCATCAATGCTATAGAAAACACCCATTTTTACAAAAAAATATTATAAATAATCAAAAAAATTATCAATTAATATTTTAATTCATAAATTCATGAAATATAATTTGATAATTCAAAAAAACTTATAAATCAATATAATGTTTTTTTATTCACAATACATATGGGAAAATTAGGAAAATTATATATAATATATTATCTAATGAAAATATAAAAAAATTTATTTAGTGATAATTTTTTTTATAATATTATTTTATAATTTAATACGACTTAATGAATATTTAATTCTTATTTAATTATTATTGATTTGGATAAAAAAATTGAATAATATTAAAAAATATTAAAATTAAATAACTATTTTTCTGAATAAAAATTAATGATTTATAAATATCCTTTAATTTTCGACTCTTAACTACATTCATGTATTATTTAATGTGATATTACTGAATAATTAGACTTGATTTAATGACCAATTTTGTGGAAAATGAAATATTAATAAAATTTAAAATGATCACGAATAAATATAAAAAATTATTAAAGGGATCTTTAATAACCAATGTTGATAAAATGGAGAAGATGACGACACACAAGTAATCTATCATATTTTAATCCAAAAATACTGATGGATTTTTCTCTAAAATTGATCATATGATGTTTTATTAAGACGGTTGAGGAATAAAACTCCTTAAAACCAAAAGATTGAAATTTTATAGAATATCTAAATTTCAAAAAGAATAAAATCTATTAATGAAATGAACCGGGGACTTACCTCTAGGAACTATATAACACAATAATTAGTGGAATGAATACCTAATAGACTTTTCAATATTTGAAAAAACATCTATTGAGACAGATTATTTGTGATTATCTCGACACTTGTTGGAAGTAGCAACTTAGCAAGGACTATTTTCAATGGGACATGAATCTCATCACAAATATTCCTTATAAACATTAATTGGATTGGAAATGCTTTATAATCGAGAATACCTTTTCTACATAGTCTTTGGAAAACACCAGGAAAAGTTATGTATGATGGAAATTAATTCTCGTCACAAGTACCTTTCATCAATATAGTAATTTGCGATCAGTATAATGACCTGACCTGAGATCTCTAAAGTTATTGCATTAATTTAATACATTGGAATTACTGTAAGGAGTCTAATACTGAAGTAAATTTTAGTTTATTAGTATTGTTAAATAGATTAAATACATGAACATTATAATACAATTCAAAACATAAAATAAAACATAGATCAAACTTTGAGAACACAAGTATTCTACTAGCTTAACATTACACATCAATTAAAAAACACATCCTCAAATCTTAGTAAAACAAAATATAATAAAGGGGCGATATACGATTCTCAGTAAGTTTATACAATAAACTATATGTTTTCATAATTAAACATAAACATTAAATCGTGTATTAAATAGAAACAGAAGACTATTGAATATAATATTGATAATATATAACAAGAAAAAATCAAATAATTCAATATAAAAATTCAGATGAATATTTTAATATTCTAATAATCACATGTAATAATAATAAATAATATCTTAATGAGGGACTACATAATTTCTAACATCATAATCATATCTTCATGTGGTCATTCTAATACCATACATAATAATTTTTTCAAGGCCTCGTGCCAAGATAGCAGTTTGTCTCATGATACCTATCAAATCATCGAGGGGATATTTTAGGACCCACCCATAAACTAAAAAGACCAATATATTACTCATATTAAAAAAGTGAAACATAACATAAACATGTGTATAGGGTATATTTTTTTTTTCTATTTTGGGTTTGGATTTTGGGATTTAATTTTTATCGATTACGGTTTTGGGATTTTCGGTTTTTATTTTGGGATCTATGTCTTAGATTTAAGTGATAGGGTTTAGAGTTTTTGTATTAGTGTAAATCGTTTCAATATTAGGGTATCAGTTATATGCTTTTTGGTTTTGGGTTTGGGTTTCTGGATTTATAGTTTAGGGATTTTAGTTTTATGTATATGGTCTTGGGAATAGGTTTTAGGATTTTGAGTTTTGGTTTTAGGGTTCTAGTTTTAGATTATAGTGATAGGGTTTAGCTTCTATGTTTCATGGTTATGCATTTCAATGTTAGTTTATAGGGTATATGATTTTTGGTTTAGGTTTTTTCTTTTTGAATTTAGAGTTTAGGGATTAGGGTTTCAGGTATAAGGTTTTGGACTAGGTTTTTGGTTTTTGGGTTTCAGTTTTTGAGTTTTGGATTTAGATTTATGTGAAAAGTATTATCTATTATGTTTTAAGGTTACGTATTTTCAGATTAGGGTATATGGTATATGTTTCTAGGTTTAGGGTTCAGCATATTGAATTTAGTGTTTAGGGATTAGGGTTTCACGTATAGGTTTTGAAGACTATGTTTTAGGATTTTGGGATTCGTTATTAGTTTTGTTTTTTTATTTTTAATATATATGGTTTATATTTTAGTTATTAATGTTATTGATTTCAATATAATGGTATATAGTATATGTTTTTTGGGTTTAGGGTTCATATTTTTTGATTTAGAATTTATGGATTACTGTTTTAGGTAAAGGGTTTTGGGACTAGGTTTTATGATTTTGGGTTTTGGTTATAGGGTTTTGGTTTTACATTTAAGTGATATGATTTAGATTTTATGTTTTAGGGATACATATTTCAATAATATGATATAGTTTATATGTTTTCAGGTTTAGGGTTCAGCTTTTTCTTATTTAGTTTTTTGGGATTATGGTTTTAGGTATAGGGTTTTGAGACTATGTTTTAGGATTATGGGTTTTGGTTTTTGGTATTTTCTATTAGATTTAAGTTATAGGGTTTAGATTTTATAATCTAGGGTAATGGATTTAATGATTAGTGTATTTGTCTAATGTTCTTGGGTTTTGGGTTCTGATTTTTTATTTAGACATTAGGGTTTAGAGATTCAGGTATAAGATTTTGGGACTAGGTTTTCGGATTTTGGGTTTTGGTTTTAGGGTTTTGGTTGTATATTTAACTGATATGGTTTAGGTTTTATGTTATAGGGTTATTTATTTCCATTTTATGGTATAGGGTATATTTTTTTATTTTTAGGATTTATCTTATCAGATATAGAGTTTAGGGAATATGGTATTCGGTGTAGGGTTTTTAGAATAGGTTTTAGTGTTTTTGGTTTTGGTTTTACCATTTTGGATTTAGATTTAATGGATACAGTTTAGGTTATAGGTTTTATGGTTAATTTTTTAATGATTATGGTTAATGGTTGATGTTTTTTGGTTTTGGGATTAGAATTTTGGATTTAGATTTTAAAGAATATGGTATTGGGTATGGGTTTTTGGGACTAGGTTTGAGGATTTTGGGTTTTGGTTTTAGAATTTTGGATTATGATTTTAGTGATCAGGTTTAGATTTGATAATTTAAGGTTAAGGATTTCAATATTAGGTTATATGGTATATTTGTTTTGGTTTATGGTTTACCTATTTTGATTTAGAGTGTAGGTATTGGGGTTTTGGGTATAGGGTTTTGCGATAATGTTTTAGGATTTTTTGTTTTAGTTTAAAGGTTTTGGTTTTCAATTTAAGTGATAGGTTTAGATTTTAAGTTTTAGGGTTAGATATTTCAATTATAGGTAATATGATATATTTTTTGGAGGTTTAGGGTTATAATTTATTGATTTAGATTTTACGGATTGGGGTTTCAGGTTTCAGGTATAGGTTTTATGACTAGTTTTTAGGATTTTTGGTTTTGGTTTTAGGGTTTTATTTTAAGATATAAGGGATATGGTTTATATTTTAGGTGATAGGGTTAACTATTTCGTGATATGGGTATAGTATATATGTTTTGAGTTTTGGTTTTGATATTTTGGATTTTGATTTTAGAGATTAGGGTTTCAGATATAGTGTTTTGGGATTAGGTTTTAGGATTTTGGTTTTTGGTTTTAGATTTATGTGATAGGGTCTAGAATTTATGTTATATGGGTCAGTATTTCATGATTACAGTATAGGGTATATTTATTCTAGTTCAGTGTTTGGATTTTAGGTTTTAGAGTTTAAGGATTAAGGATTCAAATATAGGCTTTTGTGACTAGGTTTTTGGATTTTCGGTTTTGGTTTTCAATTTACGTGATAGGGTTTATGTTTTTTTATGGATAATGATTTTGAGATTAGGTTATAGGGTAAATTTTTTTGTGTTTAGGGTTTGTATTTTTGGATTTTGTGTTCATAGATTAGGGTTTCAGGTATAGGGTTTTGAAACTAGGTTACTGTATTTTGGGTTTTGATTTTAGGGTTTTTGGTTTAAAATTTAAGTGATATTGTGTATCTTTTATGTTTTACGGTTAAGTATTTCAAGATAATAGTTTAGTTTATATGTTTGTGGGTTTAGGGTTCGTATTTTGGGATTTATAGTTTTGGATTAGGGTTTTAGGTATAGGATTTTTGGACAAGGTTTCAATATTCCGGGTATTCATTTTACTGTTTTGGTTTTAGATTTAAGAGATATGGTTTTTATTTTATTTTTTATGGTTATGGATTTCAGTATAAGGGTATATGGTATTTGTTATTTTGTTTAGGGTATAGATTTTTAGGATTTAGTGTTTAGGTAATAGGATTCTGTTTATAGGGTTTTGGGAGTAGGTTTTAGGATTGTGGGTTTTGGTTTAATGGTTTTGGTTTTAGATTTTAGTGATAGGGTTTAGGATTTTGTTTTATGGTCAATGATATCATGAAAAGAGTATACCGTATATATTTTTTGGTTTAAGGTTTGGATTTTTGATTTTGGAGTTATGGGGTAAGGGTTCAGGGTATTGGGTTTTTAGAATAGGTTTCAGGGTTTTGGGTTTTGGTTTTAGGGATTTGTTTTGAGATTTTATTGATAGGGTTTATCATTTATGTAGTATAGATAATGATTTCAAGATTTGAGTATAGTGTATAAGATTTTGGGTTTAGTGTTTCATTTTTCTAATATAGTGTTAGGTATTAGTGTTTCAGGTATAGTGTTTTGGGACTAGGTTTTAGGCTATTGGGTTTTGGTAGTAGGGTTTTGGTTTTAGAATTTAGTTAAAGGGTTTACATTTTATGTTTTAGAGTTAAGGATATAAATAATAGATTATATGGTATACGTTTTGGGATTAGGGTTTGACTTTTTGGATTTAGAGTTTAGGGATTACGTTTTTGGGTATATAGTGTTTGGAATAGGTTTTATAATTGTGGGTTTTGGATTAAGGGTTTTAGTTTTAGATTTATGTGATAGGGTTTATCTTTTGTTATTTAGGGATAATGATTTCAATATTAATGTTTAGGGTATATGTTTTTGTGTTTAGGTTTTGGATTCTTGTATTTAATGTTTAGGGATTTTGTTTTTGGGTATAGTTTTTTGGGACTAGGTTTTAGGTTTTTTGGATTTGGTTTTATTATTTTGGATTTAGATTTGAGCGATATCATTTAACTTATTTTTTTATGGTTAAGGATCTCAGGATTAGGGTATATGGTATATGTTTTTGGATTTATAGATTGAATTTTTGGATTTGGAGTTTAGGGATTAGGGTTTCGGGTATAGGTTTTTGGGAATACGTTTTGGGATTTTGTGTTTTTTTGGGTTTTGTTTTTAAATTTAAGTTATATTGTTTAGAATTTATATTTTAGGGTTATGGATTTAAATATTAAGGTATAGGGTATATGTTTTGGGTTTACGTTTCAGATTTTGGGATTTAGAGTTTAGAGATTAGTGTTTATTGTATAGGGGTTTGGGACTAGGATTATGGATTTTGGGTTTTGGATTTTGGGTTTTGGTTTTAGATATAAGTTATTGAGTTTAGAATTATTTATTTAGGGTTAAATATTTCGTGATTACGATATAGGTTATATGTTTTTGGATTTAGGGTTTGACTTTTTGGAAAGAATAATTTGTTTCCATTATGCCAACAATATTAGAAGAAACACCGAAATGGTTATATTATAGGAACAAGAAGATGTTTTGAATATAAAAATGAAGGACACAATTAATTTAATTGCGAAGTAAAAAATGAACATTTTAGTTAACACAACGGATGGGAATATTAAAAAACCTAACGTAATATCAATTGATGATGGTTTTTAATGTGGAAATTATGGGAATAATGCAAATCGATGTCCTAAGTGGAACACTCATGAATACAATCAACAAGGTGGTACATGTAATGGTTATATTATTGATTATGATGCAACTAGAGGTGAAATGTAAAGGGAAAGAGTTATTACGTAAAAGGGATAGGGAGACATTTTAATGGATTAGTAATGAAGTTAATAATCATGATGATAATGTATTCGAAATGAATTATTATGTCATATGAATTGTGAAATATATAAGGATTGTTCAGATTTTTTTTATTAAGGATATACAAGAATATGTTGAATGGTTTTAATGGAAAATAAAAAATATTTAATGGATAGGTGTAAACTATGAGAAACAAAATATAAAAGGGAATAATATAGAGACCCTACTTTTATTACATAACTTATTACGTCATTTTAAAGACAAACAAAACAAAGTCATTACAAAACTATGATCCAATGTTTTTTTCTTATGAACATTAGGGGGATACATATAAATTACATGATAAAACATAAATATTTATTTAATTCTTTCTTATCTAACTACTAATTGTATCTCATCTTCTCCTTAGTGAAGTAATAACTTGGGGATATAGATCAAATAAAGAGTCAAGTTAAAATCCTAATAACAGGATATATAATAACATTAATCATAATAACATGGGGTGAGCATAATCAAACTAATAACATCATCATATTAATTATAGGAAGAATTAGATAAAGGAATTAAATTTTGAACTGTATAAAAAATTAACCTATTGTCTTAGCGGTCAACTACCATGCATAGTTGTGAACAATATTGGATTCATGATCGTGCATATTTCACCTTATCTCAAAAGATTCATAAAATTACCCAATTAATTGGATCACTGTATAATTATGGGTTCACTTGTCACAATATAACATTTATATTGCGCTATATAATTTAGGGTGCACCTGTCACATCATAACATTTACATTATCATGCTTTCCACATAGAACATATATTAATTTCCGGCAAAAAATAACTAATGGAAAGGCAATGGGTCTGATAATTCATATATTCATGGATAAACATTTTTTTCCCAAAATTAAAATTTAATAACATACTTGGTATAAGAATCATTCATCTTGAGTGAAGAAATAAAAAATTTAGTGAAGTAAAACATCTATATTTTAAAAGAAGTGTTCCTTTGAATTTTTTTTTACTATTTTATAAAAATATTTTGGAAGAATTTATATTAAAAAATTGGTAAGGAAGATTAAATTATATATATTGAACATATAGGGAACACTTATATTAAAATGGAGTTAAATAGGGAACCCCCCAAGGAAGAGAGTTGGGTTCAATAATCCCCTTACATTATGCTGAAACAATATATTTTTTTATAATATCTTGTATAATAAAATTAAATGCATTAATTAATAAATCCAAAACCATTTATTCATGTATTTTATTCACTACAGTTTTATTATGTTCATTTATTGGATTTTTGATGATTTATATAGTTTAATTTAATAACTGGAGAGTGTTCCTATTCTTGGTTTTCAGGATCAGTTTACTTGAATATGTGTGTGGTTGTTTATGTAGATTATGTATTATTATCTAAAATTGAAAATATTTTTTATTAATTAAAATATATATGTTAAATTTTTTGGGGATTAATAATTATATATATATATGTAATGATAATTTTTTGGGTATATTTTGGGGATTTTTGATCAAAAAAACATGATTTGTTATATCATTTAGTATTATATGAATATGTAAGTTGTGATACCTAAAAAATGTTATAACATATATTTTACATCATTTATGAACCATTATAGTTGTCTTATGAATAGATTTTATGGTATAAAAGTAACATGAAAATGCATCGTCCACGATGTTGGTAAATTGACACATCAGAGCCGATGATTTCATTTTTAGAATAAAAGAGACTGATAAAGGACATTGATGATGTATATTACATTATCATGAAAGTATTTTAGAATATTAAAATATTGGAGTTATCATTAATGTTTTTATAGATGAGATATTGAGATAATACGAAAAGAAACTGAAGTTAAAACAAATTAAAAGTGAAAGGAATGAAATTTTACTTCCTAAATCACTTCTCCTTGAGAACCTCCTTAGGGAAAAGATTTTTTTTTCTGGGGATACAATGTGATCCTATACAAGGGGTAGGAGATTGGGAAGGTACATGAGTAGAATATAGAAATTTCAAAATGATTAGGATGTGTGAGGAGAGGAGTTGGTGACAGATGATATTTATAGTGGAGGATATGTATGTATTCTTATTATTCTATTCATTAGATCAATTTTTTGGATCAAGACTATGAATGTTTTTCAAATAATCAAAAAAAAATTAAAATATTGAAGTAGGTTTCATTAATATATGATTAAATCATCCATAAATCATCCATAACACAATAATTAATGTATTTAGTTTTTAACAAAAATTATCGTATTTTACTATTCACAAAAAATTCAAATTTATAAGAAAAATCCCAAAATTTAACCCTAAATATTTTTATATGTCTGGAATTAAACTCCATTTTATAATGATAATTTTAATAATATGAGAAATTTAATTTTTAATTAAAATCATAATTGACTCAAAAAATAATCATTTTAAAAATAAATCTAATTTTCTAACACATTGAATATGTAATTATGGTTACATAAAATTATCTTCTACTCCTAATAAAATAAAATATTAATTTTTGAATACATTTTAAGAAAATATATTTTATTTTATATTATTAAATTAATTATATAATTTAAATTTAATATTTATGACCTCTAAAAGACCGACAATTAATTTATCATTTTTAAAACATTATTTTACTTATGTCATTAGAAAAATAGATCACATTATTTTCAATAAGATACCTAGGTTTTAATTATAATTTTAGATATTAAGTTAATATTCTATTGGATAAATTACTATTCCATATTTTCATGTTACCATGCCGAATGTCATGTTATTATTCAATCGGTATAGGATCATTAGTTTTTGAAAAAGACTCTTATTTCATTTGATCTTATTAATAAACAGGCCTTCTACTGGATTACCAAATAAAAAATATAGAGAAACTACAAGGGGTTCAACATCATTGGGGGCTATAATATTGGAATCCATGAGTGTATTCTTTAATAAATTTAATCCCCTCAAGAGGGGACGACCTGAGGCTAGTGAAACCTGATAACCATTGATCAGGAGTAACCTTAAATGCTTGGAAGTCAGTAACTATATTCCATTCACTCCACATGTGAATAATTTATACATAAATATCCACTAAACCATTTCCATTTATAATAGATTACTCAATGGACAAAGAGATGCTACCTTTTCTATGCAGTGCATTTTAGATAACAAGAAGTTATATCTCTAGTATAGAAAATTTGAATTCCATCTACTTGCATAACCAAACTCCTATAAACATGGCATGTGCTTCACCTTACAGTGAATATCCTTCTCCGAAAACACATAAAAAGACAAAACCACCAATCCCCACATTTCCATGAGAACCTCTCTCTCCTCACATACAACCCAAATGGTAGGAACCATCAGTGTTCAACATCAGACTCTATTGGGGGAAGCCGCTGAACCCCCTGACCATAAGTCATGTCGCTGATATGATTTGGAATAATAGCAAGGACATCATTGAAGGAGGGAGGACACTCACAATTGTTGCAATTCATTCCAATTCAAGAATCACGTTATTTGTTCTAAAAATAATATCAGAACTAGAACTGATATCTTTTTTGCGACTAGATTCATTTGTATATGAAAAAATTCAAAAAAACATACTGAAAGAATAATGGAAATATCCTTCCTTTCCTATATTGAATTATAAACACCTTGAAACTAGCACTGAAAGAAGACCACCTAAATAACCTCCCACCCTTTCTACCCATTGAATCTTTGAAAGGCACTCCACAGTGTCTTCTCCACATCACATTCCAGAAATAGGTGACTGATCAACTCCCTATTTGACTCAATGTGTTAGATGTATTTTGAAGCAATGTATACCTCAATGAGCTAGATGTTTTCCTCGATGGGATGTTCCATTTTCCTGAAATTTCATAAAAATAAATTGAATTTTTATTGGATCTCCTTGCACAACACTGTCTCCCACCACACATTTGGGTCATTCACATTGACCTGAATTTTAATGAAGTATGTTACTAAGAAATTTTTTTATAGGAACCCATAAATAGGGACTTTTATGGATCATTAGTAAGATTAATATTCTCATAAACATCCTCCATGTTCTCATCTATGGTTTTATTAATTAATACATGGTGTTCACTTACCCCAATAAAATAGATATCTGGAGTGGGACAAACGGCAAAAATGAGCATCATTCCTACCATGTTTTTCTTCCAGTACCTTATTCCCCCCTTTTCCAATGATCCAACAAGTATAATGATGCAGAGTGAAAAGATAGAGTTTCACCGTTAGATGGATGAAAGAGTGACTTTCTTTTATTACGGATAAAATCCCATATTACATATTCTTATGTTTAACCCAAAACATCTCTGACTTTGTTATCTCCCATGAATTTTTAGCATGATACCCTCTAAACATCCCTGAATGATTCCAGATGTTAACACCTCCCTCTGATAGGGGTATATCCAACCAATCCCATGACACCTAGTGATATTTTTCATCCATTTGGTTTTCTGATAATGAGACCAAAATTTTATTTATTTTGGAAAGCACATTTTATGGCATATTTAGTATAGATAAGATGTTCATCAATATTGAGGAATGTACATTGTTGAAAAGGGTTATAAACCCACAAAAGGAAAGAATATTTCACTTGCAGTTCAGGATTCACCCCATGATCTTATAAGTAACCATATTAATGTGAGGACTTATATTTTTCTTGGGGGAAACATTAAAACCCATGTACTCCATTAGAAAAACTACTCTTTTAATTCCCACCATTTTTCCTAAGGAACCGACTCTCATGCCGGAGAATTTATTACATATGAAGAAAAAACACTTCTCAATGTTAACCACCTTCCCACTACATGAACAATAATCCTCCATAACCTCATTGATATCTTTAATATATCTACTACTACCATTTATAAAAATTATAGTGTCGTTAGAAATCATCAGGTGAGAGATGACACAGTATATGAGTCACCTATTATTAGAGATGATCTTAAAATAGTTGATATAAAAATTTATTTACCGGTACAACACATCATGTGAAATAATATATAATTATGGGAAGAGGGGTCCCATTATTTCAGACCTCATATAGCCTTGAAGAACTGAATTGTTTTCCCATGAAGAAAATAGATTACCAAAAAGAGCTTAAACATTGATATATGATGCTAATAACCCAGTGAAAGAATCACATACAAGTATGGACTCTTAAAAAGAAGATTAATTCAACCCTATCAAAATCCTTTTTTTGTTCATATTGATTACTAGGATTATCCTATAGGCTTTAAGATTAATTTCACCAATTTCCTCTTTAGCCAACCCAATTTCCCCATTAATATTCCAGACCATAATAAAACTGTGATGTTACTATGCAATCCTATCAAGGAGGTATGATGACACACTTTAATTGAGAATGCATGCCAAAACATATAGGGAACATTAAAAAACTTATTGTACAGTAATGATTCATGGATTGAGGATCGTTAACCATCATAACCATGATGATCTTCATGGAACATGAAATTTGTGGTAGAATACATCCAATAATGTTGTCCTTTAAAACATTAACTAGATAAATTTTCACCACATCTCATGGTGATATATAGAAAAAGCTAGTGAACCTATCAGGCCACAGATCATTTTTAGGTCGAGGGGCCAGACAACAGCGTAAACCACTTTAATTAATTTTTCTTTTATAATCATTGTATTGTGATATATATTTGATTTATAATATATTTCATAATTATAAGAATGGGTATATTACAATGATCATTGTTTGGTTCATTAAATTCATCCCCCTTTTCATGTTTCACCATTTGAATTTTTTTTAATTAACATGTGAGGGTACTTCTCTTTCATTGCCTCCTCCAGGTACGAAGTTTCTTCTTTATAATTATGGTATCTACAAAACAATTTTCCAAGGTGGGTAATCTTGTTTTTTAGAACCTTATCTTTCTAATATTAAATATTTACCGGTTGTTCCTCATAATAGATATCATCTTCCAATTGTATCAAATATGAGTTTAGTACATGTGAGGGTTCTGTTATGTACTTCAACTAGAGAGATACATAGAACACAACATTAATTTGAGTCATAATTGCTGGATGTGAAAGCTGATATTCAACTACTCCTATGAGATCAAGGATCTCAAAGGGGTCAATGTCCCGAGTGATAAGCTTCCCTTTCTTTCCAAACTACCTGACTCTCATCCTTGGTGATATTCGAAGGATTACTTTTTCTCCAATGCCAAACTCCATGTCCCATCAACGGTTGTCATCATATCACTTTCTTCAACAATGAGCATCATTGATATATTACATTATAGCTTGATCCTTCTCTGTCATATATTGTAGAAGATTTGTTCCAAGTAGCTTCCATTTTCCATATTCATATGAAAATGGTTGATTTCGTCATTGATTTCATCATATGGATCCATCTGAATACTCGAGTGGAAGTTGTTATTGTATGAAAACTCAACCAGTGGAATATTTTGATTCTATACTCCTTTAAATTAAATTTTGTAGGTTCTTATCATGCCCTCTTCAAAATATTACTTTCAGATTAGGCATCGGTTTGAGGGTGATATGTTGATCCAAAATTGAAATATTTAATGAAATCTTATTGAATAATCCTATGGAATTTAGATGTGAACCTTTGATCGTGACCAACAAAATTGAGTGTGGAACCCGCTGTAGTCTCCCAACTTTCTTCACATATATTTTAGCATGTTTTTACGTGAGATATCTTCTCGAATTGTGCTAAAATGGGTAGTCGTGGGGATTCGTTCCACCACAACCCATCGCACATTATTTATTTTGGAAGTCTTTGGGACACCAATAAAAATGTCTATAGGGATCAAATAAGAGGTAACATTTATTAAATTAAAAAAATTAAATAGCACAATACTCTCATGGAGGTTTGAAATAATGAATTATAAAAGCATCACCTTGAAAAATAATTTTACAATCATATGGGAGTGATCCCAACCCAGTGTTTAAAATGAGGAAATCATCAACCATCGTCTTATTGGAAATATAATCTACTTCATAATTACCTTCCTGCAAAGTTTATCTTACCTGAGTATCCTTATTAATAAACATTTTACATTTCCATAGGATACAGAAAGTCTCCCAGAACCAGCTGGCCTTATATTTAAGAAAACCTACCATCATAGATGAGTCTGATTACACTTCTGAGATAAAAAAATTAAGAAACCTGCATAGTAGATGACCTGAAAACAGGGCTCCAACCTCTGCATCAATGGTGTTTCCTTCCCCATATAATGAAATAAAACCTAGCAACATTGATCGGTTTATATCACACACCGGACCACCTACACACATAACCCTTAACAATCACGATCTACACACATTTAATTTAATACCTATAATCAGAGTCCTCAATTTGATCCATTTTCTATGGTGGGTTCCTCTACACTCAACAGAGGGAAGTATCAATGGATGCATGCAATGATGCAAGATCAAGGATGGACAACCTGGAATATGATAACTCATTTCTATAACATGTAGCTTCACTTGAACCTAGAAGAAGATGTTTGAAACCTTCTTACCCTCTCTAGATTTATTCTTAGCCACAAAAATCAACAAAAAAAACTAAAAATTCAAAGACTATAGCACCAGATCATGCATTGGGTAGTTTTTCATAGAATGAAATCAACTATCTTAAGGCATATGCTATCACTTTAATGATTTTCATGATTACACAATTCAAACATTTCTATAAATAATCATTGTTTATCACAAAATAGTCTCTAATTTTAGTTCATTTGAGTACACATGTAGTGATAAACATTAACAATAGCTCCACAAATAATTCTTTTCATTCTCCCATCCAGACATACATTACCCCTTTCATTGTTAACTTAGTTAGAGGGATACAAAATCATGATAAATGACTTAAAAATCATCGATAATACTAAATTATGATAAGATAACTAAGGATTTCCCTGAAAATAGAAGTTATAGTTCAACTCACATTTTTAATGTTTTTTGAATGGACTACAGAAATTACATCACATGTGATCACATGTCCCAATAATGTTACTTTCTTTATCCAAAATTTACACTTTATGAACTTGGACAACAACTTATTCTACATAATATGGCTAAAACAAGCCCTAGATCCTCATCAAGATCCTTCATTATCTTGGAGTATATAAAAATATCATCGATAAACACTACCAAAAAATATTTTCTGAAATGTCTAAAGACTCTATTCATCAAATCCATGAAAAATGCATTGGAATTACTAAGTCCTTTGGGTATCATAGGAAACACATAGATCACATAACATATATATAAGACAATATTCCGAATATATTACTTCTTCATATTTATGTGATTATATCTAGAATGAAGATTCATATTTGAGAAGTTAGGAGATCCTCATAGATCCTAAAATGTGTCATAAATCCATGGAAGAGGATACTTTCTATTTATGTTGATATTGTTGACCTCCCGGTAGTGGAAACACAACCGCATTGATCCACACATTTTATTTATAAACATAAATGCCATATCCCAAGGAGATGGACTAGGTTATTTTAACCCTTGCCTAAATTATTTTTTAGGTGAATATTTAACTCATCCAATTCAATTAAGACTATTTTGTAAGGTTAGTGTGATATAGGATTAGATACAGGAATGAGATCTATTAAGAACACCACCTCACGATCATTGGCGGAGTCTGGGTTAATCGTTGGGAAATACATAACTATTTTAACTCCTAATTGGAATTTTCCTTTAGATGATTACTTCCTTTGACTCAACCATTTGAGTGAGTTATTGTTCTTCACAAGGAATCAACACCCACACCATTGATGGAGTTTCCAATAGAGATTCATGATTTACCATAAAATTATAGAGTACCCTAGAATGGTTCATAATATTAAAAGGTTTTAAATTTTCCAAACAATTGTTGGGTGCTCTATATAATAAGAGCTAAAACAACCCCATTATAGAAAACAAATCCACATAGGTATGTATCATGATAGTTTTTTGAATAATATTCCAACATATGCAAATAGGAGAAGAGTTCAGCACTTGGGTTGTAATGATCTCAACACAAATAGTTTTTTGGATATCTCTTATTCAATATTTCGGGGAATTTATTCATTAGTTCTATAAATTTGAAATATATAATGTAATGTCTGGAACTTGAATTAAATAATACTCTTTCCATTATTGAGTGAATAAAAATTATACCATGTACCACATTGTTTTTTTCCTCATCAACAGTAGGGTTGGAATAGGCCATCAATTGTTCTAATGGATTTGGAAGATAAGGATTGTTATTACAATCAATGAATAGAGGGTTAGTTAATTGTATGATATATTAACATTTATCCCTATAGTTATAGCATTGGACCATGGGTAGTTCTACCCTTTCCTCTAATGTATCAACCATCTTCTTTATGTCTCTTCGATATTCATGACCATGGTGGGATTCTCCCCCACACTTATCGATTATCCCCATCCCACTGTGGTATTTCCCCGAATGACTCTTCTAACATTTTTTACAAGATATTAGAAATTATTTATTCTCAAAATTTTCATGACATACTCTAGAATTAAATTACATCTTTCATTTCTTATCACGACAGTAATGGGACCATTCTACAATTTTCATGTTGAATTTAAGATGACATCGACAAAAATATTCATAAATCCTAGTTTGTTGATTTTATAGAGCCTTTAAAAGGTGTTGTTATAAAAAACTGACAAATATGTCAATTTTGATATCAACATTGATAATAAAACCCGAATAATTCCTTGAATGACATGTGAAATATTATTCGTAGGCCACGAAAAATTCACCTTCCATTTTCTTAATCATTATGAATTCACTCTCTATATTTGTAAAAATAGTTTGAGGGAAATATTTGTTAGGAATAATTTTCTAAAAATCATCCCACACCATCTCTTCAATTTAATGTTTTGGTTTGGTGTTCTTAATCAAATCCCAACATTTATCGGCCTCTCTATCTAGATGATTAACAATTAAATTCCCTTCCTCCATCTAAGAATTGTGAAGGACAAAAAATATCTTATCTATTGAATTGACCATCCATTATATGACAAGTTGATCATAACATCCACTAATTTTTGCAGTTTGTTTCCACGTAATGGAAAACATAGCATGTTTCTCCCTCTTATATGAAGAAGGATATTCCACATTGTTCAAGTAATTGTTCATAGACTAAGAGAGCTGGGTAAGCATCACTATAAAAGTTTGAAATCCACCTCCTAAGGAATTGGGGTTGTCGTTAGAGAAATCACTAGATTGTCCGTCACATGGGTTATTATATTAGTTTCTCTGGGATCCCCTATTTTGAAAAATATAAAATGTTATAAGAAACATATTTTAGTAATTCATGAATTAATAATTTATTACATTGTGAAATTAAATCTTATGGAATGTCTTACAGGTTCCCTATGTTTAAAATTGTTCTTCTTAAAAAACCTTTTTGGCTGCATACATATGCATAGCCCCATACTAAGGGTTTTCAACAAGGATTTCTAATCCTAATTCCGAAATTAACTAAATATTTATCTGATTAAAACTATAGATACCATAATTTTCTTATATAACTCATTACATAATTTTAAAGACAAACAAAAAAAAATTCACAACCATTATTCAAATGGTTTAATGTCTTTGAAAAATTAGCACTATACATAAATATTTAATAATAAAACATAAAAATTTACTTAATTCCTTCTTCTCTAGAATATTCATTTCCCCCATGATCTCCATAGTAAAAGTAACCACATCAGGATATACATTATAGAAAGAAGTGATCTAAAATCCATGTAAGAGGATAGATACAAACATCAATCAATATAACATGGTTAGGGATAAATTATCATAATATCATACTTAGAATCATTATAGGAAGAATTATATTATGGTATGAAATGTGACAATTCATAAAAATGAAACATCAAGTATTAGTGGACAACTAACACACATTATTATGAAAAAATCTATCATCATGTTCGTGCATATTTCTCTATATCTCAAGAGACTCTTAATGTTATCAAATGCATTGGAGTGAAATATATGTCAGGGTGCACCTATCACATAAAAACATTTACATCGCACTATAAAATTTTAGGGGAACCCATCCCATAATAACATTTTCATTATCAAGCATGCCACATAGAGATAATATTAATCTTGGAAATAGAACAGCCCATGGAAATAAATTGTTTCCATAAAGAATGGTTTCATGTATAATAATTATGTTTCCCAATATAAAAATGAAAAAATATACTTGGTATATGATTCATCCAGCTTTAGGGAAGAGGAAACAAAATCAATATAAGTAAAACTTGTGTTTTTTAAAGGAAGAGATCATTTGGAAAAATATTTTATATTGTCATAAAATCATACTGGAATCATGTATATCAAGAAAAAATGGAAATGATAAGTAAATAATATTTAAAGAACATTAATCATTCCTTAATACTGAAAACGAGTGAAATAGGGAAACCCAAATGAAAGGAGTTGTGTTCGAGAATCCCCGTACCTTATATCGGAATTCTCTCTTCTATTTAATACCATAGATAATCAAATTAAATTCATTAATTAAGATATAAACCACCTTTTATACATAAATTTGACTCATTATAAATTTATCAAGTTAAATTATGGGATATTTGAAGTTTTATATAGTTTAATATCGTCATTGGAGGGTGTTCATATTTTTTGTTTTCATGATCTGTTTAGTTGAATATGAGTATGCAAGTTTATATACAATTGGTATAACTAAACAGAATTTGAATATATAACTTTTTAATGAACATATATATGATTAAATAGTTGTATATTTCATTTGGGAAAATTGTATGAGGACGAGTCATTAGATAAATATATAATGATAGTTATTTGGGATAATTTTGGTGGTTTTTGTCACAACATAATCGATCTATTTTATCATTTAGTATTATGTGACTATTTTAATTATATAACATAAATTTTTTAGAAATTATTATTTTATTGTATTTACTATTCATTATAGTGGTTTTATGAACATAACATAATGTGTTAAATGAATATTAAAATGCATCGTCAATGATACTTGTAAATTGACAAGTCACTTTCAATGAATTCATTTTTTGATTAACAAAGAGATAAAATATTTTGATGTTGGATCATCCATTAACATGATATAATTAAAGTATATAAAAGATAAAGGAGTTGACCTGAACATTTGGATATAGGAGGCGAGGAGAGAATAATAAAAGAAAATAAAATTAAAAGAAATTAGATGAAAAAGGATCAAGATTTCTCCACTACAGTCTCTCCTCCCGGAGAAGCACCCTAGGGATACGATTTTGGTGTTATGATAAAAACAATGGATCCTAGAAATTGGGGAGGGGGTGGAAATATATGTGAGAATAATTTGGAAAAGTCTCAAAGCTTGATATGTGTTAGGAGAAGAGGTAGTGAGGGGTAGTATTTATAGTGGAGGATATGGGTGTTTTTCCATTATTATATTCATTAGTTTAACATTTTGGTTCAATACAATGAATATCTTGAGAATAATCACTAATTATATAAAAATATTTATTTATGATTTGATATTTTTGGATTACATTGGCAATAAATAATCCATGACTCAATAATTTATATATTTAGCTTTTATTGAAAATTAGTGCATTTTACTATTCTCCAAAAATTAAAATTTTTCTAAAAAATACAAAAAATTCACCCTAAATTTCATTGACATAAATAATTAATAAAATAACTCCATTTTAAGAAAAGAATTTTATAAATATGAGAAATTTAAATTATTATTAAAATCATCATTTACATAAATTAATTTTTTTTACAATTGAAACTGATTTTCTAACACTTTGAAAAATTAATTTTGATCTAATTAAAATATAATATAATCATTTAAAAACAAAATATTAATTTAAGAATATAATTTATTAAAATTTATTTTATATTAAATTATTAAAGTAATTATGAAATTTTTATAAAATATTTATGACTTAAAAAACACTTAATTTATCATTTTAGAACATTTATTTACTTATGTAAAGAAATAAATATATTATATTTTTATTCATAAGATACCTATTATTTATAATTTCAATGGTTATGATACTATTATATTGTATGGATTACTATTCCTAAGGTTTATTTTACTATTACAATGGTTAAGATACAATTCCATCAGTATTGGTTCCTTAATTTATAAAAATTCCACTCATATCATGCATTCTTTATATAAAATGATTTTATTGTGGTATCTATGTGATTAAATGTGATTTATAATATATGTAATTATTACAAGAAGAGTAAAATTCCATTGATAAAATTTTTAGACATTACATATATAAACAAAACAACGGTCTTCATGTTTAGATAATGATGTTTGGATAAATATATATTTCATATGAATAAGGAAACTGGATGGTACTGATTACCTTAAAGATGAATAAGTATTTTTTGAAAATTTAGTTTATGATATCATGGATGAAATTTATAATTTTTTTAATTATGTAATATATCATATAATATGTGGAAAAAGTAAGCATTCATGTATTCAATAAGGATTTTTGTCAATTAAAGTGTTTCAATAGATTACGTTATGAAGGTATTCACATGTTTCGTAGGTGAAAAGCTAGAGATACTTTTTGATACATGTGGGATAAATTATTAGATGTTTTTGAGAAATTCAGTGACATTTATGTCTAAATTTTTATAATTTCATATTCCGGAAGAGTTATAGGGTTAACCAATTTTGAAATGGTTTATGTAATGCTTCGAATGAGGTTTTAGAAGTTATATTAATATGGTTCCATATGAGTACTTATTCATACAATATAACCTATGTAAACAATATGATAATGATGCTAATACATATGAAAAAACATATAATCATATTTATATCATTATTTGATAATGCTTTAGGAATGAAAAATTAAGCTTCATCCCCTTGAGTAAGTGATAAAGGATAAATTGATCAAGTTACAATGACAGAATGATAATGTGCTTATGAAATGTAATAAAGTAAAAAATCTTCTAAAAAAATAAAAATATTGGGAATGGATCTTGAAAATTAATATTTTATTCTATTACATTGCTTTTTGATGAATTAAATGGTCCCATAAATCATCAGAGATATATGGGTTTGTGATTGTTAGTTAACATTATAATGGCCATGTTCTATATCATTCTACATAAAAAATGATAGTTTTATTTCACATTAAAATTCAGGTTTTCACTTGAAAAATATGTTTTCATATGTGAAAACCTAATTATGATTTACTTTGGGTAACCGTTATGCTTCCAACTTTCTCATTTAAATGGTGTTTTAGTATTCATTTTTACGATGTGGGATTTTACGAAATGAACTTTCTCGTATTAAACCCTTCATGACCCCAAATAATTTCAATGGAAAAATTCATTTTAATGGGGGTATAATGTAAAAACCCAAGTACTAATAAACCTTTTTTAGAATTAATTTAATTTCATTGAAGTGTTTTTCATATGCTAAAAAAATTTAATCTTCCACAACATATAACATTATCTTAGCTTGTGTGGCACACAACACTACGATAGAACCAAAAATAACTTTATTATTGTTATTATTTAAATATAAAAATGATAACCAATTAGTTATAATAGTGTATATTTATATAATTAACTAAATTAATTATCTATTTTTTACACAAGTAAAACACTAACAAAATGTGGGATATGTTTTTATTAAAACTGTTTAAATACGCATAGTGTGTTTTATACCAATAAATAAGAAATCCAATCTTATTTTATTATATTAATGAATTATATAAATAATTTAAATTCAATATAATTTTATCATTCATCTTATGTTTTTTCTACATTTCATATAAGAACAAATCTAGTTTTCCTATTAAAAGTGGTATTTTTATATAAAGGTATTTTCAGTCGTTTGATGACAGACTTGTTTTAAGTCTATCTTTTGAAAAATTTATAAATTTTATTTGAGAATATAAAATTCTCATTTTAAAATTTTATATTTAAAATTTACAGTCATCTACTTTTACGTCTATTTACATTTGGAATTTTTCTGATAATTTTAATTTTTCAACGAATAGTTAATACAATACTAAATTTTAATGGAAAATTTTTTGTAGAATTCATATCTATTTATAATTTATGTTTTGGATTTTTTAATCCATTAAAGTTAATATGTATCAATTTCAAATTTAATTTGGATATAAAAAATATCAATATTTTTGATATTTTTTATTTAAAAACACATTTTCTCAATCCATCAATGAAATTAATTTATCATTAATTTTTAAATATTCAATGTTTTAATTTATGATAAATAGATTCGATATATAAAATAAGAATGTCCAAATTTTTTTAATAGGACAATACTTTTTTTGGACATTTTGAATGGTATCTATTTTAAATTTTATTACTACGGTTAAGGGTTATAAAATAAGTTTTGGTTAAACTAATATTATTAATATTTTAAAAATTACAAAAAACATTCTCCAATATTGTTGGATTAAATTAATTTTACCCTTAACACATAAATGTTAAAATTAAAATAATTTAATGGACAGTTGTCCATGAATATGAATTGGATATTACTGAGATCAAACCGAGTTAAAAAATGTCACATTCTAACTTATAGTAAGTATAATATTATTTAATTTTCTAGATATATAGACGATATAATTGAATATGTATATTATTTTAAAATAAAATACATTTAAATATATGATGATTTTTTAAAAAAAACCAGTGAAGGAAGAACTATAATAATTTATTACACAATGATGATACAATAATCATTAAATTAATGAAACATTCAATTATGGGATATTATAAATATTTAAATAAATATAATTTGAATTAATTTAGGATAAATAAGAATTTTCTAGGAGAATAGGAAATATTGTGAGTGTATTAAATTAAATTTATTGAAGTTATCTTTCTATATTGATTTCCTTATTTTCAATGTAATGAATATAGTCCAAATTAACAGTAATGATATTTTATGAAAATAATATATGTATCTCCCCACCCCCAGTTACCAAGAGTCGGTGCATTATTACGTATAATTTTCATGATCACAAGAGATCATGTCTTCAATGATTGATCAAATTAGAATCCTTGGAAAGACAAGATACATTCATAAGTAATAAATTACATTACAAAATGAAATACAATAATAATATTTTCATCATTAACCACATTCATATCCCATAGAATATCTCTACAGGTCAATCTTAATAAACTTCTTCACATCTTGGGAAAAATAAAACATAGAAAGGGGTGAGCTCAGATGCTCATTAAGGATAACAATATAGAGGAAACTTTCATAAATAAGCATAAACATTTAAGGCAATGTATAAGACTAAAACAAAATCCTTGAAAACATTATCTTCATAATAAAATGGAAAAGATAAAATCAAATAATTCCATTTACTTATTCACATGGATATTCTAATAGTCTAATAATAACATGCAATATCAAATAGACACTTTTATAATGATGGAATGCATAATGATGGACATTCTGGAACATTTTGTCATGGCCTCGGCCAAGATTTCAAAAAATGATTAAGGACTCGGCCAAAACCATATATCAAATTGGTAAAGGCCTCGGCCAATTCCATGTTTAGTTGTCTCATGAGACCTACAGATGCGTCGAGGATCTATAGCGGGATCCACCTATCACTTACTAAGTCCAATGCATTCCTCATATGAATAGGTTTAAACATAACATAAACATTAGTATTAAAACCAGCATAGAAATGTCAATACTTTATCCATAAACCATTAATGGTATAAAATACACATCCCCAGTCAAATAGATCACAAAACCATCAATACAATATGGATGTTTTGTATCATAATAAATCAACTTCAAATAAGCTTAAAATCTATCAAAGGATGTTGACATGGATGAAAATGATCAGTAAAATGCCTTTGAGAGAAATACCCCTTTTTTCATAAAATCATTTAAAATTTTCCACATTTATAAAGTATGTTATTTAAAAGAGACTTTTGAATCAAATTATCCCATACCACTTTGAAACTTTTTAAATGAATTCTCATTTCAAAACATTAATTTCCATATAAATAAATCCTTACAATCATTTTCAAAATATGGACTTTAATTAAAAGGGATTAGAAATATAAATATTTTAAAAAATTAAAATGATTATCTAGTTAAATAGACCCTCCCATAAAACCTTAAAATAATCCGTTTTGCAATTTTTTTTATGAAATATGGGTATCGATGATAAGTATGACCCATAAAATAGTTTCACATAAACAATCTCTGATAACAAAGAGATTGAGGAAATAAGCCTTACCTCACACCTTCCATTGGTCGAGGGTACGTTTAACCTCCTGTATAATGACCATTGTATGTTTTTAGATTATAACAGAACCATATTCATATTTATTATATCATACATGATTTATTTATAAATTTATACTACCCATTTAATAAGGATTTCCATGTTAAAATAAAATTTTGGGTAATAATTGCTTTCATTATCGTACGTATTTTAACTTGCTATTCTTGATAGTATCATTTAGATCATGATTTAAACAATTCCTGAATATAAAACATGAATTATATATAATATATATTTAGAATATATATATATAATATATAGATATATGAAATGGAAAACACCATTTATGGAGACGGTAGTCCGTACGTACGCATAAACGCTATTTCTGTTTTTCATATAGTAATGAATAAAAGTAAGTGAATGAGATGAATGTAAATAAATATATATATATATTTATCCAGTATAATTAGTATGTCATATATTACATACTTATTAATTATATATATTTTTATAATAATCGTTGAATGGTGAACACAGAAATAAATCTCACCGCATCGTGGAGGCGGTATTCCGTATGTACGCAAGAGTGACAATATCATTATTTTGATATTAAAATATTATATAATTGGATGGTATATAATATATACATAATCATTATAATGTTATATTTATTTTTTACTTCAATTACACATCATTAGCATACCCATCCAAATAATAAGGTCTTGAATAACAATTACAGCATGACATGGGGACTGTAAGCCGTACGTACGCACGTATGGTGACATGTCATTCAAAGGATGGATATAATAATGAATATGGTTGTACCATATTTATAATATCATCACATTATATAGAATATACTGTATTTATTATTTTAAAATGGAAATAAAAATGAACGAAGAAGTGGAATAAGAAAGGAACTTGAAAGTGGGTGGTGAAATCATTACCTCTTCTTCAGGTTCTTCCTTTTGATTTGATCAAAAGGGCTCCATAGGATGGATTTATGATCCAAATAAGGCATCTAGGTCTAATTTAGGGAATTTGACATAGTATTTGGGCAGGGTATGGCCGAGCCAAATGGCTTTTACGTTGTGAATTAAAGAGAAGAGGGAGTTCCATTTTATAAGAGGGATGAGGGGTACATTAGAAAAATTTAGTAATATTATTTTATAATAAAATCATTTTCGGTTTCTAATGGATCCCAACTTATTTATTTCTAGGATAAGGTGGGGATGGGTCACAAACAACTCAACCAATAGGTTTTAGACAGGTTTTGGTCACTATATTAACCTTATCTTTATGTTTTATCTCTTAGTTAATTAGTTTGACATTTACCATGTCTCTTTGTATTTTTTTATTATATCATTAATAAACATACTATATACTATCAAGTGAACCCCAAGTGGTTCATTACTGACACACCTATAATTATATACGTCTCTTTGCTGATCCATAGATTTTTAGGAATAGAATATATATTAATAATATAATATTTGTTTTAAAAACTATTTTATGTCAATTTTGAATCTATTTGGAAATTGATTTTTGTGAAAATCATAAAAGTATGATTACTTCTAAATAAGTTAAATATATCAATACTAACATGTCATATTAACCTAAAAAATTAGTGGAATTAATAAAAAGTCTCAAATTACATTTATTTGGGTGTTAATAATATCAATTATCTTAATATTTCACTATTAAGGTAATTACTATATCATCATTGTGTCATAAATAAATTAAATTATATAATGTCTAAAAATTATAAATAAAATACCATTATGTAAGAAATCTTTTTATATTTCTAATCAATATTTATAATAAAATTTATCTTATTTATAAGCCCATATTAAAAATATTTTAGTTGTTAAACTTGGATTTTAACTCTTCTTTGAATTAAATAATAATAAATGTCCTAATCTAATAAAAGTGGACCAAATAGGTTAATATATAATTCCTAATGTTGTGTATGGATGAATAATATATATCCAATAGGATTGAGACATTTGTTAGGTTAAAAATAATATCATTTTTACCTTTAATTACCCTATTTACTTTTAATAGTGGTAAATAAAAGATAAAAGTTATTAATCACCCAAAATTATTTTCATCTCCTTGAACCACATTTTAAAGACTGATATCAACAGTGTGTCTTGGATTTTTTAAATTAAATCACATAAGTGGTCAAATTATGTTTTATAAAAATTTTCAAAAGTTCCTAGGAGGTGGGTAATAGACGGTGAAAAGTTCAATAAAAATATTACATATCTAAATTAATATAAAATAACTCCAATAAATTAAATTGAACCTTTATACGTATTATGTATCTATTTTGGCCTAAAATAAATTTAAATAAAATAAATAATTATTTAAATAAAAAGTCGGATCTATTCAATAACTCAGTGTTTTTCACTATTCATCAAAAAAGTGAATGTTTTCAGAAAAATACTAAAAAATCACCCTAAGGTAAATTTAATATTCAGAATCCAGAAATGATATCTATTTTACCAAATTCAAAACATAGAAGTTGCATTAATTAATTGAAAATTAATTCACGTTGTCAAAACCAAAAAGCGGGTTATTAAGAAATAATAACTATAAAAAGATTGATATGTGTTTATGTCCAGTTTAAATGTGAAATTATGTCTAAAGACCAAAATTGTGTTAAATGGTAAAAATATAATCTAATTATACTTCCAAAACATTAAAATAAATAATTGAACACTATAAATTATTTTTATTAAAAATGTTTTTCTCAGTTAAAATATAGTATTTTGCACTATTCACCCAAATATGAATGTTATCATAAAAACAACTAATTTTTTTTGAAAATAAATTTTTATGTATCGATTCTGAAGAAAAATTTCATTTTGTAAAATTGGATATATAACAGTTTCAAATATTTTATTTAAAAAACTGTTCTCCATTAAAAGGCTGTAAAATTGCATATTTTGAAAAATAATAATTTTATCTAAAAAATGAATTTCTTCTTACATTTTTTATATAAAACTCATAAAATGGATTCTAAAATTATAAGGATTATATAATGTTCAAAATTCAGTTAATACTATTCAGAACTGCTTTTGAACGACTTGTTTGGTAAGTCATGGTTCACTCAAACTCGATGTTGCATGTAGTGCAAGTGATTTAATTATTTTGACTAAATACCATATAATGAAATTTTGGGATGTTACAATATTATATTTAATTATTTAAAAATTATTTGAATCTTTAATGAGGATAAATGGCATAGTATATGGTCCCAAATATCATATGTTGACCATTTATACTTTGATTTACAACTTATAAGTAAATAACCACCTTTTAATTTTGAAAATATTGTTAATATAGTTAAACATAATATAGGTAATTAAATGGTTAATAAAAAAGATAAGGTTTAAAATTTAAAAAAACATTTATTAAATATACTTTTTTATGGTATCACACACTACCCCAAATTATCGATGAATTCATTTACATTAATAGGTATTTGGATTCATATATAAATATTATATGTTAATCCTTTGATATATTCTGAATATTCCCCTCACCTATAGTATAGAAGGACACCTCCTCCCTCATCCCATTTCACCACATTGATCCTTATAAAACATCCAATAAATAAAAAAACTCTTCAACTTCCCTAGATACATTCTAGATGTTTATTTCTTCCCAATTGACCAATTCGTTTTTCCATTAAAGGAGATCTAAAGGATCAATTTAGAATAATATGTAATTTTTCTAACCAATCACTCTCTTTTTATATTCTTCCATAACAAATATAGATTATATATATATATATCATAAAATAATATATTTAGTATCCCTAATATTATGAAATTAAATTAGGATTCTGAACATTTCATTATACACCCACTTCCCATTGAACATGAAATGAAAGTATCACTCGTGCATATGTACGGCTCCCCATCTCCATGTATCGATAAAATTAATTTTATATAAGCATATTATTTGAGTGGGAATTATGATGGTTTTAATGCTTATATATGATACTTATGACATGATTATACTTATTTAATGATAATATCATATCTACCATTTTACTGCCTAATCTTTTTTGGAAATAATAAACTCTGTCATGTGTATAGAAGTATTGACATCTTCATTATGTGATGTGATTAATTTTTTTACTATCTTTCACATGGCTATTAATATGGATAATTTTTATGAATATATATAAAATATAAAATAGAAAAAAAAATATTGATTAATTTTGCACTACTATATCATTCAATATGATATGAAAATTATAATTAATGGTCATGTGTACATACGACCTATCATCTTCATGAATTGTGCATTTTATTTTATATCTCTTACTTTATGAATCATCATTAATAATTAAAAATATATGGTATCTATATCATCTTTCTCATTATGGATATTCTAAAATAATGATATAATTTAGAGGACCAAGAATAACATGTCAGCACATGTATGAAAAAAATAGTTATTAGCTGGAACAAAACATTAACATGTAATTAATAATAATAGACTAATAAAATGTCATAAGTAAATCATGTATGGTATTATATATATTAATATTGTTATATGGTAGATGTATAATAAAATTATATTTCATTAACATGAATTTTTAATCTATATAAAGTGAGTCAAGACTTATGGTAAGGGATTTTTTGTCACTTTTATTTCTATGTGACACATTCCTTATACACTACTTATTTCTTCTATGTTGTCTATATAAATAAAAATAATGTATTTTATGATACTTATTATGAGTATTTTGGTATTTTCATATTCATATAAATTTATTTATTATATGGGGAATATAATTCTACTGATTATGATGTTATAAGTGATTATTTCAAAATATCATCAACATTCATGATTGTTTCATATTAAATCACTATTGGGGAATATTTATCGAAAGGAGAATTATATATGAGTTTGATGAGGCTTTGGTTCCCCGGAGAATCCCAGTTCTTGAATTTTAGGTATTCCCTAATGATGAATCTAATTTAAATATAAAATAATTTTCATACTTCAGATGATTTAGTGTAAGGCATGAAAATAAATATTTTCTATGATCATTGAGGTTCAATTATAGGAATTATTGATAAATAAGATAATTTTTTAGGTAATTTAAATATATGGGAATTGAGTTATTTAATGACCATCCATTTATTATTTATTCAAGGAAATTAATTGACACATGTGATTTGGTAGAATAACTTGAGAAATCATTTATCTAAGAGGAGGACGTAGATCACTTCGTTGTCTATTTATAATCCACCCTTTATTTTATTAGAAAAGATATCTCAAGATTGGAATGTTGTATTTGAAGGGGTAGTTGTCTTATAACAACAGGAACACCAATTATTAGCTACATTTGATATACTGGTAGTTAATTTATATATGGTGTAGTGTTTAGTGAGGGAATAATTCATTTTATAGGCACAATATACTAAATTATAGCCATATGTATATTTTGATATTGTGGAAATAAATGAACTACGATTGGTAGTTGATTCAGAGCACCAATGAATGTGTAGCTTGAAATGGGACGTGATGTAAATGATATCATAAATTTTGATATAATATTCATTTTTACTCCCCAATGTAGGATGAATTTTGTTAAGGGAATTTGAGATGTAGATATTAATTACTTTTATCTTTTAAATTAATGAAAATGACTCCTTTTATATAAATCTCTTGTTATCAAACCTTCACAAGGACTCATATATTTTTTCACAATGATATGGGGTGTGATACATTTATGTACTAGTATAGTATAAAAACTCTACCATTTAAATTTATTTAAAAAAGAAGGTTGTTATGGTTCAAACCACATGTTTCACACCTAGCATATTGGAGGATATAAAAATGAATAAAATCAAAAGTTATGAAATTACACATGAGTATGAAAGAAATCCATTTGTAAATCAGGATTCCAATATATTTTATTATGAAATATGGGTTTTGTAGGATTATTATCCTTTAGAAATTTTCATCAAATATTTATCAATAGCCCTTTTAGGGGGCCCATGTAGTATCACCTAAAATTGAGTTTAGTTTGTTCAGTAAAGGATTATTTATTAATTTCTCCCACCCATTTTCACTTGGAGGGGTGTAGGTAGGCCATATATAGGGAGCATATTCTATCACCATAATTATTGATCGATCTTATTGGATATGAAATGAAGTGATTTCTTGTGGAATGTTTTGACTTAGATGTCTGAATGTATTCTATTATGAAGGCTCCGGGCATTGTGGATGCATGGTTGGAAAGGGACCCAACGTTGATTTTTTCCATGAAAAATGTTTATTCCATGATCAATATTATCATGAACACCAGTCCCAATGGAATATAATCAAATATTTAGATAAAGAATAAAATGTCTTTAAATATTTAGATAGGATTTGGACATCATATTTATAATTAATTTAATTAATTTTATAAAGAAAAATAATACCTGGAACTTTGGTATTTTTCGTCATTGATGATGTTGATCATCCAGAATGAACCTTCTGGATTATGTTTTTGTGCATTTAAGGATCAAAACTATAATCCCTCTAGTGGTGATCCACATGCGCTCTGACGGTCTCCGTTCAACACTGCTCGTTCTTCGGGTGCTAGCACGGAGAAGCGAGTGTCTTGTGTCAGTTGTTCTTGATCGCATGTTATTCATCCATGAGTAATGACACATGTTTTTGAGAGGGGAGAGAAGTGAATTCGAGAGAGAAACTATTTCGATCAACAATTATCAATTCACCAGGCGTGTGGTGTGTTTAATAGCATAATAGGTGTACTTGTCTATTTATATACAAGGAATATCAGTTACAATATTTAATTGAATAGATGAAATTAAATATTTTCATGAACTTAGAGAAAAACAATGCATTTAATAATAATACAGCATTATTATTCAAAGTTCTTCGAACATGTGAAAAACTGAATTATAAATTCCGCATCACAAAAAAATAGCACTGTTATTTTAATTTGTGCCAACCAGTTAAATAATTATTTATCATCTTGCAGACAATTATTTTACTACCAGACCGACCATGGTCGGCTCGAACTACACTTCCATTTTTTGAACACTCAAATAATAAAATAAATAATTTATTTTCAAAAATAAATATTTTATTTACAAACTATTAAAAATATTTATTAAATGTTAAATAAAATAAATAAATAAATATTATTTAATTTATGCGATCATTTTAACATTTATAAAATTATTACACAGTCTTGATTATAATATTTACTTCCTTAATTAATTTCAAATATAATTTAACCGAGACCACCAAAAACACATAGTGTGTGACCCTCTAGGAATTTTTCTGGTTGGAATTAGGTGGGCTTGCCTTTGTTCAAAGTGTACTATCTTGCAACAGTTCAAGGCACCCCAGAGAAATAACGTAATGTTGCAAAAATTAAATCCACATAAAAACACTCACTGTGTAATATAATTCATGTCGCAATATCTTATCAGGAATGATTAATGACAGTTTTATAAAATTTTATGCTCCATACGTCGTTCATTAACTATTTGAAATAAACTCGACATTACACCATGGCCTTGGAATTTCATGTGACAATTATATTTCAATCAAAGGTCCTAGATATCAACATCCATAAATTGAAGGGACCAATAATTCCTCGACTTATCCATTAATAACATGCCACTCATGACACACCCTACGTACCCTACTTCCCGCCAGTTGTCTGCGTGACATTTTTCTTCAGTAAATCAAAGTTCGAGAGCCATGACACGTAGTAATGATAATATTAAAGTCTAAGGATAATTACACACACTCGCAGATAGAAATATCCAATGAAACCAAAACATGCATAATTCAAAATAGCGGGTATGTTCACATAATCTCGTTTTATGTAGATTACCAAGAGAGAACTTCATGATAGGAAGTCTCATCGTCTAATGAGTACTCACACCTGATGGTATGAATTCTATGTTTCCCACCATAGCATGTCATCAATCCGCAATACTATTTTTAAAAATATTGTTATAGCATTTCAAGGTTCTCATCATAGTGGTGAACATCCATGACCTTATCAATGTAAAAAATAATTTATCACATTATTACATCATAGTCATGTAGATCATTGAACAATAGATAATAATACATTAAATATAAATGCAATCCATGTAAAAAAAGTTGGTTGTAACACACTAACTCTTACAAACTCCCACTCGGACTACAGCCAACTGCCTACATCTTTCAGTCCGCTAGACCTGTCATGATGATCATGTTTTTTCTATGTCATGGCATTAGTCAAGGGGTCCCCCACGTTGTCTTCTGTGGAAATACTACTCAGTATAACATCACCTGTCTGAGAAAAATTCATCAAGAGATGATACTTCTGATTTATGTGCTTCATCCACTAATGTGATCATGGGTCTTTATCGAGATCCACCACTACAGTATTGTCACAATACAGTGGAATGGGATCTTTATGGTTACATATGACATATAGCTCCGGGATGAAGCTTCACATCAAAAATTCTTCTTTATCTACCACAAAAGCTGCGATATACTTAGTCTATGCTCTATAATCTATGACCACACTCTGCTTTGAGATCTTCCAGCTCACATCACCTCCATTAATGTAAATATGTATATCGTTTTCAAAGTTATGTAATCTTTATCAGTATGAAAACTAGAATGTACATATCCTCTGATAACTAGTTCCTCAACTCCTCCATAAACCAAGAACATATACTTATTCTGACTCATATACATTAGGAATGTCTTGAAAACAATCCAATGATGATCACATGGTTCATCTAGATATATGCATACCACACTCAATCTGTAGGCGACATCCATGCTATTACATAGCATGTAATACATGATTTAACCAATCACTAATTCATATGGATTCATTGCCATTGTCTTTCATTCCTCATGTGTCTAATGAAAAATATTCTTGGAATGAAGAATGCCTTGCGATTCTAGTAATAATCCTTTCTTGGATTGTTCCATACTAAATATCTTCAGTGTCATATCAATGTATGTACATTGACATAGGCCCGTAAATCTCTTGGATCTATCACGATGGATCATTATCCCAAGAATATATGCTGCCTCACCCATTTCCTTCATGGAGAAGCATTGATTCACCCATGCCTTAACAAACATCAAGATTGGTATCTTTTTTTCAATAAGTAATATGTCATCAACAAATACTATTAGGAAAACAACTGCACACCCACTGAACTATTTTTATACACAATTCTCACATTCATTCTTAATTGAACCAAATTCTGTTCTGGCTTCATCAAAACAAATGTTCCGTGGCATGGATGCATTCTTTAATCTATAAATGGATTTCTACAACTTGCATACCTTATTGGAATCATATGGCATCATAAACATTTCATGGTGTGTCATGTACACATCATCCTGAATGTTCCTGTTAAGGAATACTATTTTGAAATCCATTTTCTATATCTCATATTCTTGTTAAGCCACAATGGAAAGTAGAAATCTTATGTATTTATGCATTACAACTCGTGAAAATGTTTCATCGTAGTCAATTCATTATCGCAGTTTAAACCCATTTGTAACCAGTCGTGACTTATAGGTACTGACATTCCCTTCCATGTCTAGTTTCTTATTGAATACCAATTTGAAACCAACAAACATTACATAAACTGGAGGATCTACCAAAATTCAGGCTTGTTTCTCATACATGGAATCTATTTCAAAATTCATGTCTTCTTGCCACTTGGCAATGTCTATACCACTTACTTCTTCCTTGTAGGTTAGAGGAAAATTATTATCAACTAAAAATGATTTTCCATCCTCAGTAACTAGAAAACTGTACCATTTTGGTTGTATAACAACTCTTTTACTACTATGCAATACTTTTGTATTTGAAACAGATTATTCTTCCCGAGGGCTTTGTGGAATATATTCATGTACCAACAGTTGTGTACATTGAGCCTTGACTTCATCAATGTATATATTTATCCCACTATCCTTTTTAGAAATGTTTTACATATCATGGAATATGGAATGTATTTCAACTAAAACCTTTTCGTCTAAGGGTTTGTATAGGGAATATCACCTTGATTCTTTAGGGTATCCCAGAAAGGTACACTTTTTTCCCTGAGGTGCATGTTTGTTACCTTAAGAGTAATTAACAAATTCTTTTCTACGCCCACACATGTAGATTAGATAAAATAGATTTTCATCCACTCTAGATCTCGAATGGAATACCATTAATTGATTTAGTTGGTACTTGGTTTAGTATGTGTGACATTGTTTGTAATTCATGCCAAAAAAATGATAAAGGAAGACTTTCATTACTCATCATTTATCTCACCATGTCCAACAAGGCGTGGTTCCTTCATTCTCCTACACCATTCCATTGATGTGTGTAAGGAGGAGTGAGTTGGGATAGGATCCCAAAATCTAGTATGTAATCAATAATTTCCTAATTATGATATTCCCCACCTTGGTCTGAGTTGAGTTTCTTAATCTTCATACCAAGATAGTTCTCAACTTCATTCATGTATTCATTGAACTTATAAAAGAAATCTGACTTATGCCTCATTAAGTTGATATATCCATATCTAATAAAATCATCAGAAAAAGTTATAAAGAATGAGTACCCCCCCTTTTTTTCAACTTGAAATGTTCCCCACACATTGTTATAAACCAATTCAAGATGATCTTTTTCCATTTCAACTATCCCACCAAATGGGGATTTGGTCATATTTCCTTGTAAACATGCATGTAATACTCCATGTGGTTTTAGTTCAAAAAAAATATAAATACCCATATTGATGTAACATTGTCAAGCATTTTTCGTTTATAGGACATAGTGGGTGATTCCAAATTTGGGTGTGGAATGATTCATGAGAAGTATCTTTGTCATTGATTTCCATTACTATGTTTCTATAATAGAACACATAATGATTGTTGTATAAATGTTGCCTACCAAAAAAATGTTATCATTATAAAAGAAGAAACATTCATTTCCAAACATGAAATAAAATCAATCTATATCTAGTCTGGATATAGAAATTTTGTTTTTTATTATAGAAGGCACATAAAAAAATCCATTTAACACAATGATCATCCATGTCGGCAATGTGTGGTGGTAGTCCCTGACAGCTACATCTGTAGGTATGGCTCCGTTAGATGCCCGTATATCTACCTCCCCTCAATCAATATTCTTGCATCTACTTGGTTCCAATATTTGAAAACATATATGAGAACCAAAATATATTGATAATACCAATTTGTATAAATATATAGATTTCATTAGATAAAAAATTTACCTGATGCTTCCCCTTGATTCATAGGATCGGTAAAATTCTTCTTCTAGTGGCCCTTGTCTCCACATGAAAAACTAGAAGCCTCCTATTCCTATTCCTCCCATTTTATCTTCATTTTATATGAAGGTGGTCATGATTCTTGGGGATTAAATATCTTCACCTTCCCTTTCCTCTTATTATCCACAAGCGCAGAAGGATTTTTGTGTATCATATCTTTGTCCACTTGGAGAATGATGATAAGAAGATCAGATAAATACCTCTCAATGTTATTCATATTGAAATTGATAACCAAGTTAGAGAAGATCTGAGGGAGTGATGTGAGAATGTGATGCGTTCCTAGTTCATCGGGGTGTTTAAACCCTAGATACTCTTGGTGCTCGATGTAGAAAATTAGCTTGACTACATGACGCCCGGCTAGGGAACCTTCTCCATGATTACTCTGAAAGTGTTCCTTAGAGATTTCAAAACATTCATGTCTTTCTATCTCTTGGTAAAGACCACATAGGTTCTTGAAATTTCTATAAGAATCCATGTTATCATGAGAACATCATGAAGTCCCTAGAAATTTTTTATAACATCAAACATTAAAAATCGACCGTATCATTCATATTTTTCTTATAGACAAATAAATAATAAATGTTATTAAGTCTCCCAATATTTTATCAAGTCTCAATGGACCTCACCATTGAACTTATAATGTCCAGTTAAAATTACATTGTAGTGTCTAGGATCTATATTCCCCTTCGAATAACATTAAAAAGGGTTGGTTAAGCTATTGAGAAGGTATTTAGTTAGGCAGGTCTTTACCAACTGTGGGAATGCAGTTTCATGATCTATTGAGTGGACTCCCCAATCCTAAAATCATGACTTTAGAATTCCTCAATTCTTGCCTACAATACTACACCATGTCTATCAAGGGAAACTCCTCTTGATATAATATGGCTATGTCAACCCAACAGCATTTATGAGGGATTCCTGTATAAAAGTATATATCCCTATCAGGTTTTCTCAAACACATAGTTTAATTGAGTTTTTTCATTATCAAAGTAATGAAATTCTTGGACTTACTTTATATTTTATTTGATTGACTTTTATCTATTGTGTATTAATTACTTATTATCACAAAATTGTTAATATTTAGTTGTACGTACTTAAGTGATAAACAATTTCTTGGTAATATTTACGCATAAGTCTGGTTTATTTTAGTTCCATATTGCATCATTGTTTAATTCATTAATTATCTGATCGTAACACCCCATCCAAAATGATAAAAACATGAAAAGACATAAATAAATTAACGTAAATGGAATGATCATGATATTTTCTAATGGTTAGCTTATATAGCGGTTGATAAACTAACCCAATCCTAGGAAAGAATCACAATTAACCTTTTGGGGTCGTGTTTAATGCTTCCACCTATCAACATTGTATCTCCTAAGATTGGTTTCATCTTGGCACCACCATAAACCACCTCCCCTAAATTGGGAGTTACATCTGTTACATATTCGCATTTTCAACTCACATGTATATGAGGGGTAAAAAGGGGTTTTACATAAAAGAAACATTTGGAATGCATTCCCTATAGATTAATGAATATAAGGATATCATGCCAAAATATTTAATTCAAATAAAAGAATCTATCCATATACAATAGGTATTGGTATAGCTAATGATCATACATACATTCAATGATACTTATGAATAAATAAAACTAGCATTGAATTCATTAATCGTTATTGTTTAAGATAAATCATTCTCAAATCAATTTATTATCATATTTAATTAATATACCCTTTTATATTAAACCCATTTCAGAATTTCCTTGGCATTCACATCCATCATAATTTTATAAAATAAAATTAATTTAAAATTATCTTTTTACGTAACTTTTAAATTGGAGGAAAACTGGTGAATTCATATTCATAACTAACCAATTAGTTGAAATGAACATTATACATATATTAAATTAAACACATAAATATAAAAATCCTATAACTTGTTGTTCCTCACCATTATACCTGCACTATGGTATACATCTCATGAATTTTTATAATATCATAATATATTGTAATAAATATTTGTAATTTGTATGAGTACACGTAGTGTTGTTCCAACTACATGTTGTGTTCTATGACTCAGCTTCCATCCAAAATATGAGATCGTGGAAACGATGTGTGAGTGTACTTCGGAAATCATTAGAGTACATAGCTTGTGTTGGAATCACCTGTTTTGATAATCCCAAATCATGCTTAAACATTGATTATGATGTATTAAACCTTTGCATTAATCTTATTATTCTATGCTTAAATGTATTTTATTCTAAACAGTTCATATTCTTACTCTCATAACCTTACTGTAACAGCTTACAGTAGTATTTACATAAGTTTGGTATTGTTAGCCAACAGTCAGAGTTTTATTTTCAAAGTCACAGTTACAGTTAACTGTCACCTTAAGTTACTGTTGCAATCAGTTCACAGTTACAAGGTTACAGTCGAAGACTAATACAAGCTTACAGTTACGAGTCTACTGCTATCTCTTGTCAAAGCTCACAGACGAAGGTTACAGTTACAAGACTTCTGCTCAAAGTTTTCTCTGCTCAAGTTCACAGTCGAACAAGCCTACAGTCATAAGTCTACAGTCAAGGTTACAGTTAGACAGCTTCTGTCTACTAAGTCTACAGATGATCGAAGTCTACAGTTGACAAAGGCTACAGGTCTACAAATTTGATGTTACAAGTCTACAGTTAGAAAGGCTACAGTTACATGGAGTAAAAGCTACCATTGCAAGCCTACAGACAGCAAGCCTTCTGTTTGAAATCAGCAGTCAGAAGGAAGTCCACAGTTGGAAGACCAAAGTTGAAGTCCATAGTGACATACTTTCTCGACCAGTTTATTATTATTATATTTCTACTTTTTCTTTACCAATTTGATTAATACTAATCTAATGGTCATGTCTATCAAGATGAATACATCTAACATTATTTATTGATATTTGCAGACATATCAAGAAATAATACAATGTACGAGGAAGATCGCACGTGCAACTCCAGACTATCTATCTTGTCGGCCTCGGGTGAACAAAAAGGGAATATATGGAGGAGTATAAAAAGAAGAGAGAAGCATTCAAGAACATACATATGAATGGAACAGTTACACTGAGTCTAACATCTACAACTGAGAAGGAGATACGCATATACACAAAAAGAGGAAGAACTCTCGAGCATTCATTCTGAAGAACAAAAGAGTCTCAGTGAACCGACTGAAAGAAGCGTCTCCTAAAAGCCATGCTGTGAAGCACTCAAACTCAAAAAGGCTGATCACTTGAACATCTGGAAGTCTGAAAATCCCGACCCTCTGTTTTAGTGTCAACATACAGAAAAAGGACCAAAGCTTCAAGTCACTCATTCCTACGAGTCCAGAACTGATCTGCCAACACTATAGAGCACTCTAAACCTTCTTCATTCTATCTATTTCTCTACTGTGTTTTAGTTTTCTACATTTTGAGCAGTGTGTGATATCTGCTGTATTAAACACACACACTGACTCCTGTACTTTCACTGGAGGATCTGTAAATCCTCAGCAAATCTTTCTGCACTCCATTTCCCACTGTGGATAGTGGTAGAGGTCTTGTGACCTGGACAGCTTGCTGCTGTTGTTTATTTTCCCACGAAGAACTGTGGTAGAGGTCTTGTGACCTGGACAGTGTGTTCACTGTTGTTAACCCCGATCCAGGGTGTGGATCATTCTTATATAAAATTTTGAGAGGACTAAGTCTCGGCTTGAGACTGAACCTCTTGGTTAATTTTCTGTGCTTATAGTTACACTCTATATCCATACTATACATATTTATTTCATATTCCGCTGCTGCTACTTTGAAATATAATCTATCTTCAAAGCTACTTTGATAATTAAATTAGCAAGTGTTTATATTTGTTATAAATCAGTAAGTTAGTTTCAAAAGTTAATTTAATCATAAGATTAAGCTAACTGAGAATTAATCAATCTTTGAGAAACTAATTGAACCTTTATAATCTATATAAATTCACTACAGTTTAATTTGTTTTTGAAATTGGGGGATTTTAAAAGAAATTGTTTTTAACAGAAATTTTAATTGGAACTCAATTCACCCCCCCTCTTGAGTGTCCACTCCGACCAACATTTGGTATCAGAGGTTGTGTTTAGCTCTGTTATACTTGCTCAAAGTTTTTTTTTAACTCTCTGTTTTTAAACTGTGATTGTAGTTTTATCTAAAAGATCTTAAATTTCTGTTAGTTCTAAATTTTATCTCTTTAAAACATTTTCTAGAATTTCCTTATGGATAATAGACTAGAAGGTGCTGCTACTAACTGGCCACCCTTCTTTAATGGTGTGAATTATGCCCAATGGAAGCTCAAAATGAAAATTCATTTGGAAAGTATGGGTTTTGATATTTGGACTGCTATAGAGTCTCAATACAAGATTCCAGAAACTGAAAGAATAACTTGGGATGAACCTACTAAAGTAGCTTACAATAATAATTGTAAGGCTGTGAATGCTCTCTACTGTGCTCTAGGAGATGAGGAGTTCAATAGAATTTCTGCTTGTAAAACTGCTTTTGAAATCTGGGACACCTTAGCTGTTTCTCATGAAGGAACAACTAATGTCAAGGAAATGCGGTTAAACACTTATACTATCAAATATGATAACTTTAAGATGAAAGCTGATGAACCTATTTCTGATATGTATCTCAGGTTTAATGAGATAGTCAACACAATGAGCTCACTCGGGAAGATTGTTCCAGCAAAGGAGCAAATCATGAGATTATTGAGATGTCTGCCTGACAGATGGAGAGGCACATCCGTTTCAATTAGAGAATCCTGTGACATTGGAACTTTGCCTGTCAAGGAGCTAATTGGTAAGCTGATGATGTACGAAGAAGAGCTAAAGGTAAATAAAGAGGAGGATGAGGAACCAAAACGAAAATATGTAGCTTTTAAGTCTACTGCATCAAAAAGCAAAGACAAGGAGAAAGTGCATATACCAACTGAAAGCTCATCCAGTGAAGACTTAGATTCTGACAGTGATGCCGAGATGGCACAAATAGCAAGGAGATTCAAGAAGTTCTATAGGAAGAAGAAGTTCTTCAGAAAACCAAACTACAAGGGTAAGTATGATAGACAAGGTAAGTGGAAGAAAGATTGGAAGAAAACTGATAAACAAGAAGATATAGTTTGCTATGAATGTAAAAGGAAAGGACACATCAAAGCTGACTGTCCTAAGTTAAAATTCAAGAAGAAATATGAGTACAAGGACAAGAATTATAAGAAAGCTATGAAGGCCACCTGGAGTGCTTCAGAAGACAGCACAAGTGAATCAGAGTCCAGTGATTCTGAAAGAAATCGTGCTAATATGTGTTTCATGACAAACACATCTGAGGTAACCTTAGACACTCCCACTTTAAACTCTTATTATTCTGAAGGTGAAGCAGAATCTGGTTCTGATTCTGAAAATATGTCTAAAGATGAATTGACTGAATACTGTAATATGCTGGAAGAAACGTGTAATGAACTAAAGGATAAATATAAGTCTTTAAAGAAACAGCATGCTCTTACTGCAAGTGTCAAGTCTGCACTTGATGTAGAAAAAGAGAAAAATGTTCAATTATTAAAGGAGAATACAGAACTGAAACTATCTAATGAACAACTTAGAAAGGACTTAGAAACATTCACAAATGGAAAAGATACTCTAACCCAACTGCTAGGAAATAAAGTTGCACCTAAGTATGCTACTGGCTTGGGATACCAACCTGGACAAAGACAGTTTGCTAAAACCCGATTTATTAAGTCTGGAAAAAATCCTGCTAGTTCTAGTTTTGGAAATTCATATGCCTCAACTGGTTATTTAAATAGTTGTCGATCAAGTAAAGTATATCTCTCTAAATCTGTTGCATCTATTAATTGTATGGGACCCATAAAACAAATCTGGGTACCTGAATCCTTGATTGCTAACATATCTGGACCCAAGAAAATCTGGGTACCAAAGTCATTTCTTGTCTAATCTGTTTTGTAGGAAATCTGTTTGAAAAGCAATTACAGGAAGGTATGGTACTTAGACAGTGGATGTTCAAGACACATGTCTGGGGACTATTCGTGCTTCAAAAGCTTAATAAAGGTTGATGGAGGATATGTCACTTTTGGTGATAACTCAAAAGGAAAAATCATCGGCCTAGGCCAGATTGGTAACTCTGACTCAGTATTAATTTCCAAAGTTTTATTTGTTGATGGACTTAAGTACAACTTACTTAGCATTTCTCAATTATGTGATGATGGCTTTAATGTCATGTTTGAAAACAATTCTTGTGATGTTTATAATTCCAAAAATGCTTTAATATTTTCTGCCTTAAGAAATGAAAATGTTTATGCTGTTGACTTAAACACTTTAGCTAAACATAATGTTACTTGCTTAAATGCTTTTCATAAAGAGTCTTGGCTGTGGCATAGGAGATTGGGACACTGCAACATTCACTCACTTAGAAAACTCTCTAAGAAACACCTAGTTAGAGACCTACCTAAGCTTGAATTCCCAAATGACAAAGTGTGTAATCCCTGTCAAAAGGGAAAACAACACAAAGTTTCTTTTAAACCAAAGAAAGAAGTTTCAACTTCTCAACCACTTGAACTGGTTCACATGGATTTGTTTGGACCATCAAGAATTTCAAGTCTAAATGGGAAGCACTATGTCTATGTTCTTGTAGATGACTTTTCTAGATATACTTGGGTATATTTTCTAGCTCACAAAAGTGAAGCTTGTTCTTACTTTGTTAAATACTCCAAGTCTGTAGAAAATCTTAGTGGACTCAAGATTAAGACCCTAAGAAGTGATCATGGTCGTGAGTTTGAAAATCAAGATTTTGAATCTTACTGCTCACTCAATGGCTATTCTCATAACTTTTCTGCCCCTAGGACACCCCAACAGAATGGTGTAGTGGAAAGAAGAAACCGAACCCTGCAAGAAATTGCAAGGACTATGCTTAATGAATATGACCTGCCTGTTTACTTTTGGGCTGAAGCTGTAAATACAGCTTGTTATGTCATTAATAGAGTCTTGATCAGACCGGTTCTTAAGAAAACCCCTTATGAGTTGTGGAATAATAGGAAGCCTAAGGTTAATTACTTTAGAGTTTTTGGTTGCAAAGTCTTTATTCTGAATACTAAAGATAATCTTGATAAATTTGCTCCAAAAAGTGATGAAGGAATTTTCCTAGGTTACTCTATGTCTAGTAAAGCCTATAGAGTGTTCAATAAGAAAACCAAATGTGTGGAAGAATCTGTTCACATCAAGTTTGATGAGACTGATCCACATGAGTCTAAATCTTCTCTTGAAGATGTTGAAGAAGACTTATCTGTTCTGGACCTAAATGACAAATCTAAAGAACCTGTAATAAAAACATCCAGTTCTGGACTTTTTCCAGAATCTTCCTCTGTGGAACCCGAACCTATAGATTAACCTGAAATCTCTAGTCCAACCTTTACCAAATCAACTAGGATTCTAAAGAATCATCCTTTAGATGCTGTTGTCGGTAATCTTGATAGAGGAACACAAACTAGAGCTTCTCTAAGAAATCAGGTTGAACATCAAGCTTTTCTTTCACAGCTTGAACCCAAAAATGTCAATGAGGCTATCAGTGATGAATTCTGGGTAATGGCTATGCAAGAAGAACTAAATATGTTTGAAAGAAACAAAGTTTGGGAATTAGTGGAAATACCTAAAGACACTCTTACCATAGGCACTAAATGGGTGTTTAGAAACAAAGTTGATGAGTTTGGTAACATAATCAGAAACAAAGCTAGGCTAGTTGCACAAGGGTATAGTCAGGAAGAAGGAATAGACTATGAGGAGACCTTTGCACCCGTGGCTAGACTAGAGGCCATTAGGATATTACTTGCTTATGCTGCTCATCTGAATTTCAAACTATATCAAATGGATGTTAAAAGTGCTTTTCTAAATGGATATATAATTGAGGATGTATTTGTGGAACAACCTCCTGGTTTTACAAATCCCCATTTTTCTAATCATGTTTTTAAACTATCTAAAGCTTTATATGGTTTAAAGCAAGCTCCAAGAGCTTGGTATGATAGGCTCAGCTCTTTTCTTATTTCAAAAGGATTTACTAAAGGGATAGCTGATCCTACTCTTTTTATTAAATGGATTTCTAAAGATGTATTAATAGTTCAAATTTATGTGGATGATATTATTTTTGGATCTTCAAAAAATTCTTTATGTGTTGATTTTTCAAAAATAATGCAAACTGAGTTTGAAATGAGTTTAATGGGAGAACTCAAATTTTTCCTTGGATTTCAGATCTTTCAAAATAAAAATGGTATTATTTTGAACCAAAGTAAATATATTAAAGATCTTCTAAAACGTTTTTCTTTGGATGGCACCAAAGGCAGTGACACACCTATGAGCACCACTTGCAAGTTGGACAGTGATGAAACTGGTGAACCAGTGGATCAAACCAATTACAGAGGTATGATAGGTAGTCTACTGTACCTTACTGCCAGTAGACCTGACATCATGTTCATTGTATGCATGTGTGCTCGGTTTCAAGCCAATCCAAAAGAGTCTCATTTGACTGCTGTTAAAAGGATTTTCAAATATCTAAAACATACTCCCAATTTGGGATTATTTTATCCAAAAGGACAATCATTTGATTTATTAAGTTATTCTGATGCTGATTTTGCTGGCTGCAAGTTAGATAGAAAGAGCACCTCTGGAACATGTCACATTTTAGGCAAGTCACTAGTATCTTGGTGTAGTAAGAAGCAGAATTCTGTTGCATTATCTACTGCCGAAGCTGAGTATATAGCTGCTGGTAGCTGTTGTGCACAAATCTTGTGGATGAAACACACTTTACTAGACTATGGATATCAATTCAAACATGTCTCTATAAGGTGTGACAATACAAGTGCTATTAACATTTCTAAAAATCCAGTATCTCATGCTAGGACAAAACATATTGATGTGAGACATCACTTTCTGAGGGATCATTATCAAAAAGGTGATATCACTCTTGAGTTCATTGGCACTGAACATCAGTTAGCTGATATTTTTACAAAGCCTTTGAATTCTGAGAGATTAAGTTATATCAAACATGAGTTAGGTATGATTAACTATAGCACAGTTGAAACCTCACAGTTGAAACCTCACAGTTGAAACCTCACAGTTGAAACCTCACAGTTGAAACCTCACAGTTGAAACCTCACAGTTAAAACCTCACAGTTAGACCTCACAGTTGAAACCTCACAGTTAGACCTCACCGGTATACCTCACTGTTACATCTCTCTGTAGGCTGTTTCGCTGTTTAATCTTATTTTATTTTTGCGGGAATTCGAACCGTTTCTTTTCTTTATTCTATTATTTCTAAATCCCTAAATGATAAAATTGAGAACATCGAACATATCTCAATCCACTCATCTCGACCCTTGCTCTCTCAAGTCCTAAACCCTAAACCTTCAACCGAACCTCGAAACCTCATCCAATTCCAATGGCCAGAACAAAGCGACCCCCGACTGTCAACGAAGATGCACCAATGCCAAAGAGGACTCAAGTCGAATCCAGTGGCACCGGGAACGCCTCGATAAGACCGGTTAATCCACATCTGACTAAGAGAGAAATAGTTGCTGAGAAGGAGCTAAGTGAAGAATGGATTTTATCGAGCAGATCATTAGTGCTGGCAGTGCTTAATGATCAAGGATGGACCGAATGCTTCGCAAACAATAATGGACCATACTACCCGAAGCTGGTGAAGGAGTTCTATGAATATCTACAGTTCGAGGAAGAGGATGATCTGCATAGACTGGTATCCAGAGTAAACGGCAATGAAGTCAGTTTTTCATCCGTTGAATGGGCTGCATGTTTAAGAGTTCCTCATGAGGGTATTTACAACTACTATTCTGGAGCGGCTCCTCCAAACAGTAGAATCTTTGATCATGAGACGGCTCTGGAAGAATTGACAGGCAATGGCACAGTGAGAAAGGTTGTTGCTACTGAAATGAATGGAGAGGACAGGCTTCTGTTTAAATTTATCCAGCATGTACTGAGTCCTAGAAGAGGAGATTTTGCTACTCTGAAGCATCAGGATATTTACTTAATGTACTTATTAAAACATGGAAGGAAGGTCAACCTTTGTAGGTTGCTGATGGCTCAGATGGAGGACATGATAAAGGCAAGCTCAAAATCATGTGCCTTGTTTCATGCTAAACTCATTTCGGTTATGTTGAAAGTGAAAGGTGCAGCTGGAAGTCAGGAAGAGTTGATAGTGGCAAAGAACAGTGTATGTATCTCGAAAGTAATCTGCAAATTCATGAAGATCAGTTGGAATCCCTGGAAGAAATCATGGGTGAATGATGAGGAGAGAATCTATGAGACTTTTAGCCCTTCTACTCATCCCTCTAGACCGAGAGATAGGAGAGATCCAGGCTTAAAGCCTGATGAGCCTGAACCTGTATACTCAGATGATGAACAGACTGCAGTAGTTGGTAACTCTGCAAGATAGAACACTCCAATTGATGAAGGGAGTGATCCTGATACTACTCACAGTCCTGTCAGGACAGTGACGTTTGGAGCAGCAAGCCCTCCAAAAGAACTACCCAGTAGAGAACCTGTTCTAAGAGACAGTGAGACTGAGACTACAGAAGAAGAAGAAGAAGCATCTCAGTATTTTGTCAAGGACACCTCTGATGAGGGTGATACAGTCGAAGCAGAAGAGGCTGGAGCTTTAAATGAAAATCAAGAAACTATTGGAGAAGAACTTAGTATGAGCCCTCTGATAGGGTATACAGACAAGTCAGTGTCTGACCAGGAAGTAGGAGTGGTCTCTACTACTGTTGTCATGGAAGTGGTTGATGACCCAACAGAGAAGGAGGCTAACCTCACTGCTGAACCTACAGAGGAAGCAAGTATGGAACCTGCTAGAGCTACAGAAGAGAACCTAGAGTTACCCAGAGTTGAGCAGATAGTAGAAAGTGCTCAGGAAAGACCTCCAAGTGAGGGGGAGCGTGTTGGTTCAGTCTCTGTACTGTATGATATAGAAGGATGGACCTCAGATCCAGGATACATGGTGTTAGGACTCAATTATGAGGATTCAGATGAGGAAAACCAACCACCAAGAAATCCAGTCATCCTACCTAATAGCTCTCCAGTGTTAGAAACTGAGAAATTGGCCACCAAGGAAGACCTTGAATCCTTAAAGAATGAAATGAAGGAGACCATCAGACAGTCTGTTGCTGAATTGAAAACCAGTCTTTTTGATGAGCTGAAAAATGTAGAACAATCCTTAGAACTATCTCTGGGATGTGTTGTGGGAAGTCCAATAAAAGAAGTGATGGATGAAATGAAAGTGTGCCACACCCAAATTGAAAGCTGGACTGGAGCAGTAGTGGCCCTCAGACAATCAGTTGCTTCTTTAACTGCCCTGAGCAGCTCTCAGACACAAGTGGCCAGTGAGATTCGATACATCAAAGAAGTGGTCAAGCAATTTGTGGAAGTATTTGAGGCTTTCAAGAAATCAGTAAAAGAACACTTTAGCAATCAGGATGCTGTCATTCAGAAAGTGATTGGAAATCTGACTCAGTCTTTCAAGGAGACAGTGGCATTCTCAGTCAAGTCCCTTCCTTCATCTAGCTCTCCTGTGGACCTTGAGCAGTTTAGAAGCCTGCTCAGAGAAGAGCTTACTCAGGCCCGTGCAAATGACACATCAGACCTACAGATCCTTGCTACTACAAGAGAAGTCAGTGGCTTTGTTCGTGAGCATCTGCAGGCTGCTACTGCTTCTCAGGAGGCCATCAAAAGTAAAGTGGATTATTACTTTGATCGGATTTTCACCAAGCATCAGTTGACCAACCACTTCAAGCTCATGCTAGAAACTATGAAGCTGCCTCCTGTAACTCAAGCCTTCAAAGAACAAGTTAGCAAGCTACGAGAGTTGACCCCGGCTTTGGATAAATTCTTGGAAAACAAAGATGACTTCTTATCTGCCATGGACAGAGGAGGAAACATTATCATGGATTTCAGGAATCTGCTCCTACCTTTTCTTCATGTGGACTGCACACCTGTTATAGTTCCTCCTGCCCTACCAGTCTCCAACCCCAGTGGTTCTTCCATAATGTCTCCTGCTGATGCCCTCAGAAGCCTTAGACCACTGATCCCTCGGCAAGCTACTCACTACCGGCCTTCAGGAGCCTCTGTTGCTGCCCCTCCAGACATTCCTGCTGCCATTCCTCAGCTTGTTGATCCTTCACCTCCTGCTCCATCTTCTTCCTCCAAAGGAAAAGATCCCTTACCTCCAGATGCATAGGATTGAGTCTGTTTATGTTTTTTTTGATAGGGATCATGTATTCACATTTTGGGTCATGTATTGTACTCCTTATTAATACAATGTTTATCTTCTCTCTCTCTGTCTTTCTTTTTGTTAATCACAAAGGGGGAGAAATAAAGAGAAATAGATAGGGGGAGAAATGGGGAGAAATAGGAAACTCAAAGGGAGAAATGAACCTATACAAAGAGGAGAAATCCTTGCGGATTATACCTAATTTTTGTGCTCATTTTGCTAATACTGTGTTTTGCACACTTCTCTCTGATACATCTATATTTCATACTGACATAATTTGTGATTATCAAAAAGGGGGAGATTGTTGGAATCACCTGTTTTGATAATCCCAAATCATGCTTAAACATTGATTATGATGTATTAAACCTTTGCATTAATCTTATTATTCTATGCTAAAATGTATTTTATTCTAAACAGTTCATATTCTTACTCTCATAACCTTACTGTAACAGCTTACAGTAGTATTTACATAAGTTTGGTATTGTTAGCCAACAGTCAGAGTTTTATTTTCAAAGTCACAGTTACAGTTAACTGTCACCTTAAGTTACTGTTGCAATCAGTTCACAGTTACAAGGTTACAGTCGAAGACTAATACAAGCTTACAGTTACGAGTCTACTGCTATCTCTTGTCAAAGCTCACAGACGAAGGTTACAGTTAGAAGACTTCTGCTCAAAGTTTTCTCCGCTCAAGTTCACAGTCGAACAAGCCTACAGTCATAAGTCTACAGTCAAGGTTACAGTTAGACAGCTTCTGTCTACTAAGTCTACAGATGATCGAAGTCTACAGTTGACAAAGGCTACAGCTCTACAAATTTGATGTTACAAGTCTACAGTTAGAAAGGCTACAGTTACATGGAGTAAAAGCTACCATTGCAAGCCTACAGACAGCAAGCCTTCTGTTTGAAATCAGCAGTCAGAAGGAAGTCCACAGTTGGAAGACCAGAGTTGAAGTCCATAGTGACATACTTTCTCGACCAGTTTATTATTATTATATTTCTACTTTTTCTTTACCAATTTGATTAATACTAATCTAACGGTCATGTCTATCAAGATGAATACATCTAACATTATTTATTGATATTTGCAGACATATCAAGAAATAATACAATGTACGAGGAAGATCGCACGTGCAACTCCAGACTATCTATCTTGTCGGCCTCGGGTGAACAAAAAGGGAATATATGGAGGAGTATAAAAAGAAGAGAGAAGCATTCAAGAACATACATATGAATGGAACAGTTACACTGAGTCTAACATCTACAACTGAGAAGGAGATACGCATATACACAAAAAGAGGAAGAACTCTCGAGCATTCATTCTGAAGAACAAAAGAGTCTCAGTGAACCGACTGAAAGAAGCGTCTCCTAAAAGCCATGCTGTGAAGCACTCAAACTCAAAAAGGCTGATCACTTGAACATCTGGAAGTCTGAAAATCCCGACCCTCTGTTTTAGTGTCAACTTACAGAAAAAGGACCAAAGCTTCAAGTCACTCATTCCTACGAGTCCAGAACTGATCTGCCAACACTATAGAGCACTCTAAACCTTCTTCATTCTATCTATTGCTCTACTGTGTTTTAGTTTTCTACATTTTGAGCAGTGTGTGATATCTGCTGTATTAAACACACACACTGACTCCTGTACTTTCACTGGAGGATCTGTAAATCCTCAGCAAATCTTTCTGCACTCCATTTCCCACTGTGGATAGTGGTAGAGGTCTTGTGACCTGGACAGCTTGCTGCTGTTGTTTATTTTCCCACGAAGAACTGTGGTAGAGGTCTTGTGACCTGGACAGTGTGTTCACTGTTGTTAACCCCGATCCAGGGTGTGGATCATTCTTATATAAAATTTTGAGAGGACTAAGTCTCGGCTTGAGACTGAACCTCTTGGTTAATTTTCTGTGCTTATAGTTACACTCTATATCCATACTATACATATTTATTTCATATTCCGCTGCTGCTACTTTGAAATATAATCTATCTTCAAAGCTACTTTGATAATTAAATTATCAAGTGTTTATATTTGTTATAAATCAGTAAGTTAGTTTCAAAAGTTAATTTAATCATAAGATTAAGCTAACTGAGAATTAATCAATCTTTGAGAAACTAATTGAACCTTTATAATCTATATAAATTCACTACAGTTTAATTTGTTTTTGAAATTGGGGGATTTTAAAAGAAATTGTTTTTAACAGAAATTTTAATTGGAACTCAATTCACCCCCCCTCTTGAGTGTCCACTCCGACCAACAGCTTGTCTAGTGGGACACACACAGTGTAGTTCCTCATTACACAGTCTCTAACAGGGCCATCCGCGTATGGGGTACACGGTCCCACCCTAACCTGAAAGGAGTACATGTCGATTCCATTGGTCCACACGACCTATGATCCGGAAACAATGTGACACAAGATCTAGGTCCACACAACTAGTCAATTAAGACATAGAAATACCCCAACACACGACTTGGTTTTACAGACCAATTTGATGAATTGAATCTTCAGTAAATAGCTTATACTACCGTATACAGGCTGTGTGTTCTGGTGTTATACGACAAGGATGCTTTGGCACCTTCAGATGAGATCCTCTATTTTATTATAATCAAAATTAAAAGAAAATTGTGTTTCTATATGGTGAAAGAGAAATGAAAGAGGGGGAATAGATTGCAAGATTCATATTTGCAGAATGATAAAATTGAATTGATACATCTAATTTATTAAATTCATATGTCATCAATGAAATATTTAAATTATTATAAACTATTATGTAACCTCTCTGTTACCACTTGAAGGTTACGAATGTAGCGGAAGAGTGGTTTGGATGGGACCAAACATTGATTTTTACCGTGATCAATAATTATTCTAGGATCAATACGAAGATGAAATCCAGTATCCACAGAATATAATCATTTATGTAGATATGGAAGAAAGATGCTTCAAACCATTATAGATGATATTTCAAATCATGTTTGTAATTAATTTAATTAATTTCATAATGAAAAATAATACTTGGACCCTTGGTATTTTTCTTTGTTTGTGATGTTTATCATCTGGAATGACCCTTCCAGATTATCTCATTTCACATGTTAGGATCCAAACTACAATCCCTCTAGTGGTGATCCACACATGCTCCGATGGCCAATGATCAACACCGCTTGTTCTCTATGTGGTATTGGGGCGAAGTGAGTGTCTTCAGTTGGTTGTTCTTGATCGCTTGATCTATGGACATGAAGAATATATCTTGTTCTTGAGAGGGGAGATAAGAGGATTAAAGAGAGAAATAGTTTAGCTCAACAATTCTCAATTCAACAAGAGTGTGGTGTGTTTAATATCACAATAGTCATACTTGTCAACTTATATACATGGAATTCTAGTTAAAATATTTAATTTCATAGAAATAATTTATTACATTCATGAACTTAGATAAAACGCATTAATTTAATAATAATACCATGTTATTATTCATGGTTATTCCAGCTTGAACAAAATGGAATTATAAATTATTCTTCAGAAAATTATAGCAACGTTATCTTAATTTATGACAACATGTTAAATAATTGTTTATTGTCTTACAAATAGTTATTTTACTACCATACCGTCCTTGGGCAGCTTGAACACCACAACCATTTATTAAACACTAGAATAAATAATTAAATAATTTATTCTCATAAATAAATATTTCGTTTGAAAACTTGTAAATAAATATATATTTAATATTTAATAAAATAAATAAATAAATTTTATTTCATTTATGTGATTATTTTAAGTTGAATAGAATTATTCCATGGTCTTGAGAATAATATTTATTTCATTAATTAAATTCAAATATAATTTAACTAAGACCACCAAAAAACACTTAGTCTGAGACCCTCTAGGATTATTTCTTGTTGGAAAAAGGCAGGTTTGCTTAATGTCTAGCGGTACTATCTAGCAACGAGTCTAGGAACCAAAGAGAATGAATGTAAAGATGCAACAATTAAATCCACATAAGAATTCTCACTATGTAATATAATAAATTTCTCGCAATATCTCATCAAGAAGGTTTCATGATGGTGTCCTAAACTTCTATTCTAGATATGTCATTCTTTAATTACCAGAAATAAACTCATTGTTACACCATGGCCATGGAATTTCGTGTGACGGTTCTATTTCAATCAATGGTCTGAGATATCAACTTCCATAAAGAGAAGGTAAATCCTTCCTCGACATATCCATTAATAACATTCCACTCATGACGCACCAAACATACCTTACTTCCCAACAACTTTCTAGACGATGGTTTTCATTAGTAAATCAAGGTGCGTGAACTGTGACACATATTAATTATTATCTTAAAGTCTAAGGATCATTACACACACATATAGATAGAAATATCAGATGACACCAAAACATGCAGAATTCTTACTAGCAGGTCTATTCACATAATCTATTATTTAGATATTACCAAGTGCAAACATCATTATTGGACGTATCATTTTCTTACAAGCACTCACGCCTGAATGTGTGCATGCTATGTGTCCCATCATAGCATTCCATCAAAACTCAGAACTATATTTAAGAATATTTTTATAGAATTTAAATTTTCTAATCATAGCGGGGAACTTCCATGAACTTATAAATGTATCAAAAACTCTTGGACATTATTACATCGCAGTCATTAGGAAATTAAGAATATATAAGAATTCATTAAATGTACTTATAATCAATGTAAAACTAGTTGTTTATAGTAAACCCACTCTTATAAATTTTTGAGTTCATTTACCCTCATCGTATGTGAAATTTACTGAGATGAACATACCATATCATAAATACACATTACATAAATTTACCAGATTATTGATTACTTTTAAAAATAACTCACACACCAAATATTAATCACTAATATATTCAAAATGAGGTTCATTAGATAAAAATTTAATAATCTACTCTTCATGTAATTTATTTTTTATATCCTTATTAAGATCATTTACATTCTTTTTATGGGTTAATAGGTTAAATTTCATAGTTTGGGTCCATTTGTTTCATGATCGGAATAATTATATACATGAATAGAATATCATGTAAAATGAGGATGGATTTACAGAATTGATTTTATTTTTTGTTATGGAATGTCAATATGGTTACATGGTTGAAAATTTAATTTCCTTACATGTAGTGAAAATGAATCATTATATAAATTATTTAATGATAATATTTTTGTTTATTTGGTAGTTTTTGAATACAATGAAAACATTTTGGTATATAAATCAAAAAAATGTTTACAAAATGATTACAAAACCATATATGATACATAATACATATATTATAGTCCATTTCAATCTTAATAATGTTTTTTTACCATAATAGAAGACATTAATAGTAATTTTAAACATATTGTCCATGAATGTGGTAAATTAGCAGAACTTAGATAGTTTTTTACTAACAGCATAAAAGAAGGGTAAAGAAGAGATGATTATAACTTATTTGTTAATGATAAAAACTTTACAGTAATTGTAAGGTGTTGGAGTTGTCATAATATCTAGACGAGACATGATGAGGATAGAAAAGAAAACAATGGAACATGAAAAGAAGTTAAAATAATCGAAAAGAGGAATTCGCCTATTAAAATAATCTTCCTTGAGAGCCTCTTTAGAGGAGAGGATTTTGTATTATGAGGATACCAAGAGATAATATGAATAGGGAAGGATCTTTGGTGGATATTTAGGTGGAATTTAGACAAGGCACAAGGCTTTAAAGGAGTGAAGAGAAGAGGGAGTGAGTGGGGGGTTTTATAGTGGATTAGAGGAGTGAATTTTTAATATAAAACACATTATTTAATCATTTGTGTCATGAGATGGAATAGTGTTTGATTAATGTGACCTAAAGTAGTCATATATGAATATGAGTTTGATACTTGTGGTCTTATATCTGCAATACATCACTTATGACTCAATAAATCAGGTATTTATCATTTTTCATATTTTACTATTAGACATATATTCGTTTATTTTAGAAAAATCCCAAAAAATTCAACAACCATTCTTTGACCTGAAGGATTCAAACACTAAATCCTTTATTTGGAAATAATATTTTGTGTGTTTTTAATTTAATATTTATATTAAATAATAATTTATTTAAATAAACAACTTTAAAACAATAATTCATTTCATAACACCATGAAAAATTAATCAAGGTCACATAATATTATTCTTTAAACATAAGACAATAAAATAAAAATGTATTATTACATTTTATGAAAATACATTTCCATTGTAAATTATTACATTAATCATGAAATTTTAATAATAATGGTTATGACATAAGAAAATATCAATACATACACTATGATAATTTTGTCACTTATAAGATGTATAAATTGTAATGTAACGTTCATGGGAAATGTTTCTAATTTTTGGAAGATTTAATATTCATTATTAATCAAATAAGTAAAAAAATAATGTTTATTGTATATGTTTTAAAAAAAATTGGTTTGTAGAGACTCATTGTTTCATTAATTAACTATTAAATTTATTTCTAAATCCATGGGGTGTTACATTCTACCCTATATATAAAACATTCTTCCTGGAAATATTAAATTGAACATCAAAAGATATTAATTGATAATTTAAAATTCCATATTGGGAAAACCACTATATAAATATAGTTAAAAAATCCACTTAATAAGAGGGAAAATGAAATGAATCAGTTACTACAAAACTATGCATTTTAATTAGAAAACATGGTCATGGAAGAATAATCAAACCAGCATGTTATGATGGTAATTAATATAGGTCATTCGTAGATAAAATGTCATTACCAAAAGACCATAATATATATTTATGAAAAAATTTATTGATATCATGAAAAAATAAGTTAATAGGACAACATTTTTGTTTTAAACTCTTTTCCTAGAGTAGTTTAATTATAACACTCTATAAGATTAAAAATATATATTTCTATTTCATAAACACAATATTATCCTTTTTTTGTTCCTTGAACTATATATACATTATCCCTTATCATAGGTTGCATCATGTGGTGACATTAAACACTATAACCTCATATAATGGTTAACATAATCCATTTTGTAAATGGTTTGACTTTCCAAAATATCATGACACAACACATTAGGATCATTCCCATATAAATCATTTATAGATCCTTGTACATGGGATCCTTGGAAATTTTTATTTGTTTAGAACACCATGGTTTGTCCTACTCAATTCATCTACTACCTTATTTTTATTTATTCTACATGAAGAAGACATAAATGTTCACATTCCAAACATGTGAATAGCTTCATGATGTTTCCGCTTGAAATATGGTAATATATTAGATTACCATAAACCCTTATTGGAAACATGAATTTATCCATACACATGTTATTTGATATATTTGTTATATCCAAAAATGTTTTAGAATCCATCAATGGTAGAATAGAGGACTTGTTGAGAAGTCAATAATAAGTTTTGAGGTAGCAAGCAATATTCCAAATAAATATTTTTTAATCATTAACTTAATCATTAGGAATATATTTTGGGTAGTCTTTCCCTCAACTTTATACTTTCCCAATATATAATATTTCTACTGAGTCACTTATGTTTCGTACAATTCATCAAACGACATCAAATACTTAATACAATATTTTTCTAGTTTTATCGTCATACATTAAATATTTCATCTAACCAGTACATTGATGATAAAATATTCATATGACATGATTCTTGAAGAGGCGTATTATTTATTCCACTTCACTTATGGTAGTATCACAACATGATCATTATCCAGTAATATCATTCTAGTAACATACCTTTGAAGATTGGGTCATTGATTAGAATAGTGTCCCCTCTCCTTGCAATTGAAACTTTGTACATTGGAATCCTTTTTGTTTCCATTTCAATCACAAAATTTGTGTCATTTTTTCCAAAATTATAACAAATTCTCATTACCTTCAGGAATTTAACATGTTTATTCATTCCATAGTTATCATATGTTGGAAAAGCTTTCTTTCCCTTCTTCCCTTTATCCATATTTTCCTCTGTCATCCTCTTCTTCATTAGATTCCATTCAAATCCAAATGACTCAGAGATATTTTTACATAAATTGTTAACACATGATACTATTTCCACACATGATGAGGATACATAGTAGATTATCTACCTTTAAAACAATTTCTTAAGACCATGAGAGAAATGACACTTCATACAATTTACATCATGTGAATTGGTGAAGTAATCATTTATTCAACTATTCCCTATTTCTAATCAAGTCCATATACTATATTAGATTATAAAATTATGAACTTCCTATAACTATAAACAAAGTATAGAAAATATCCAAAATTTATGCATCGTAAATCCAAGAACGATATATTTTGGTTAGTTTGGAAGAATAAATCTTTCATAATGTTATATATAAAAAATTTTGATTTATCATAATCATATCCCACTAGAGTGTCAAACTAGGTGCTTAGTAAGGCCCATTTTCATGTACCAGGACACCGTGGGTCAAGCTTAAAACTCCTATGAAATTTGTTACTCCTAGATGAATCTTTTCTATAACCACATCCACATGTAGTATACTGTCATCTATGTGTTTTCTAGAAAGATAAACATAATCTATTCCTCTCTAAAATTCCTGGATATTCATGTATGTTTATCCTCAAATCCATTACTAGGATTTTGATCCATTATATAAATTTTATAAATATAGTTTCCATGTTTTCTATTAATCTTTTTTGAAACCAAGTGTAACGCCCCGACCCTAGTTTCCATGAGCCGGTGTAATATTTCATTACATTGAAATGATTATAGGAAATTTATACAATGGAGGACTGAGTGGTTTAGTAGTTTTGGAATACGAGATACATACATAAGATTAGGATTACGACATGAAAGGAAATACAATATCTCAATTCATTTGACAATATTCATAACTCTTATGTTATCGTTATATCTCAATCATAATAAACACCATCATTCCTTTGTAAAATGAAACATAAGATATGGGTGAGCCCAAATGCTTAATAAGGGTATTCAATACAGTAGAAGATATCATAATCATAAACATTAGTCATGGTGAATAACTAAAAACACATACTTTTAAAAATAAACTTGAGCACATTATGGAAGGAATAATAGATGAATAAATAATGCCATTGTAAATCATAAATATTTGTATTCTACTAGTCAATTAACCACAATAACTATCAGTTACTAGTTTCATAACGAGGAAATGCATAATACATGACATTATAATCATACCATCATGCCCTCGTGCCAAGACCATAAATATCCATTTTGTAAAGGCCTTTTTCCAGAACCATAGTTTGTATCTGGAGACCTACCAATGAATCGAGGGATATAGTAGGCCCTAACCATTACATAATAATTCCAATTCATTCATATTGTAAATGGGGATAAATACATAGAACAAATACATTAATATTGAAACTAACATAGGACAATTAAATAATTATTCCCAGTCATTAATTATTTACACTGACCATCTAGAGTAACATGGTTAATGGTATCAAGATATAACGTTCACATTAAAACAAATAATAAACCCTTAAACAAAATATTTTGTATATGATATCATAGGATATAATAGTCTATGAACTACATGATTCATCAAAGGATGTGGAAATAATAATGATACTTTTAAAAGGAGACCATTGAAACATTATTGATGAAATAATCCTTAAACATTCCATTGTGTCCCATACCACCTTGAAACATTAAAATAATAATCCCTTAGAATATCATATGAAAAATAACACTCTGGATATGATATAATGATGGTTAGTAAATACACCTCATGATAGAAATAGGTGGTGAATAAGGGATACATCTCATAAAATTTAAATTGTGGTGAGAAAATACTATTTTACTTTGGAAAGAATAGTTCTTCTGAAATATCATTTGAATTTTTCATAAATACGGTTTTAAACATTTATATTATAGAATAGAAATTAGAAGGATATTAATATATCATTTGAGGCATAAATTATGTCCCATGTATGAAAAGTAATGCAAAAACTGTTTTTAAAGAAGGTTTATAATTAAAACATTTTAGTGTGGTTTAATAAATTCATTAATGTGATTTTAAAGTGAAAAAATTGTTTTATTTAACATAAATTGAAATGAAAGAAAGTGTTTTCTTTTTCTATATAATATACGATTTTATAATGATAAATATGGATTAAAATGATTATAGAGTGAACATAAAAATATGTATGAATTGGAGAAGTTCGATCAATCGAGCTTCTATTTTGGATTGAATATTTGAATGGTCTTTTTAAAACATATAATTCCCCATAACTGATATTAGGATTATGGTTAGTACACATATGTAGAACATTCACACCAAATTTATGTAGAGTACCTATGAATAAATAATAATATTATTGATATGAGTAGAGAATAAGAGAAACTCGAAGGAAAATAGAGGTTCGAGTATAAAATACTCACAAGTTTGTAATCAATTGAATCATATGCCCAAACATTAAAAAACATTAAATGATACATTTAATATCAGGAAAATGAATAGATTCATGGTATTAGACATCAATGTGAGGTATACATACGCCATACACAAGTAATAATATTGAATATGGAATATCTCCCAAAAATGGATTTGGGATGATGAAACCCTTACCTTAAGTCTAAAGGAGTTATCCACATGATCTAACTGACCCGAATAATCAAATTTAGGTTCAATAATTAATATTTAAAGAACATCATATTCATTTAATTGATTTATTACAACCTTATTAAGTTCAATAATGTCCTTTTAATGGGTTAAGAGGTTCAATTTGATTCATTGGGTTTGATTGTTTCATGATTGGGTAATTATATACATGAATAGATAACCGTGTAAAATGAGGATGGTTTTACATAATAGATGCTATTTTTTATTATTGAATAGATTTATTGATATATGGTTTATAAATTATTTTGTTTACTTTCAGTGAATATGAATCATAATATAAATTATTCTACATTAACAGTTCAGATTAATTGGTGGGTTTTCAATACAATGAAATCATTTTATTATAAATCAAAACCATGTGTATAAAAACATTAAATAACCATATTTGATACATAATGAATATTTTATTGTCTGGATCGATAATAAGTTTGGTCTCATAAAAATTATTGAGGAGGTTAATAGAAATTAGAAACCCATCATCCTTAAATGTGTTAAATTAACACATCTCAAATAATATTTTTTACAACTAGAATAAAAGAAGGGTAAATGAAAGATGATAATAACATTATTCATCTTCATATAAATAGTAAAGTAAATTTATTGTATTATATTTTTCATAAAATATGGATGAGACATTAAGAGGATAGAAAGGAAAATAATGGAATATGAAAAGAAAATAAAAGAATTTAAAAGTGGAATTTACCTCTTTAATTAATATTCCATAAGAGCATCATTAGGGGAGATTATTAGGTATTTCGAGGAGACCAGGGGCTGATGAATGTGGGGGATGTGATATGGAGGATATTTGGGAAGAATGCGTTCAAGTCACAAGGCATGACCGTATTGAAATGAATAGGAAGTGTGTGGGGGTTTTTATAGTGGAGGAGAAGAATGAATTTTGAATATTTATTCCATTATTTAATCATTTTTCTATGGACATGTAATAGTTTTTGATTAGTGTGAAAAAAATAGTAATATGTGTTTGTGAGTTCTAACCATGTGCTATTAAATCATCATTACATGACTTATGACTCAATAAATCATGTGTATTTCATTTATCATTAATTATTGAATTTTTATATTCACCTAATATTCAAGTATTTTTTAAAAATACAAAAAATTCACCCCAAACAATTTTTGACTTGTAGAGATCAAAAATGAAATCCATTATTTGAAAATAATTTTATATGTATTTTTAATTTAGTTTTAAAAAAATCATAATTTATGTAAAAACATCTTTAAAAATATAACGCTTTTTATAAAACCTTGAAAAACTAATCAAGGTATCATAAAAAATTCTTATAACCATAATAAAACAAATTAAAAATTTATTTTTAAATTTTATGAAAATAAACATCCATTTAAAATTATTAAATTAGTCATAAAATTGTAATTTAAATATTTATGACAAAAAACAACAATATTTATACTATGATCATTTTGTCACTTATAGGATTTCAAAGTTGTATTTATAACTTAATGGGTGAAGTTCTATTTTTTGGATGATTTCTATTCATTACTATTCATATGGGAATGCTAAAATTCATAAAAAAACGTCTGTTGATTCTATCAGGCGCTAAATATCTCCCTCAACGCAACTATGTATGTCATTTATAGGAAATTAAAATCTCAAAAGTGGAAGAAATATGTTTATTGGTTTGGTTATCAAAAAGTGTTGTTTTTTAGAGACAGATTATTTTATGCATTCACTATTCAATTAATTTGTAAATACATGGGGTGTTACACACTTTGTATGTTACCCTCTAAGAATATTTCTCAGTGGCATTGGGTGAAGCACCTAAAGTCCATGGTTATCATTTAGAAACATACTAAGAAACCCAAAGAGATGTAATTTAATGCTAAAATGATGTAATACCTCATAGGGGTACTCAGTATGTAGTATAATCCCTTTATCATGATATCTCTAACGAATCAGGTTGCATATTTGTTACATCAATCTATGTGCTCAATGTGACGTTCATTGAATTTTTGGAAGTTGAACAATCCTATTGAACTATATATCCCTGGATTTGTATGGGTTATATCATATCAACCAATGGGTTTGAGATATAAAAATTATTAAAAAATGGAAGGAAAAAATCCTTACTCACATTATTTACTAATTCAATATTACCCAGGACACACCCAACATATCCAACATCACCACGAACATATGTCATCATGACACTCCATGGAACATAAAAGTACACATCTTATTATATTCATTAATAATAAACACAATTTCTAAGGATCAATACACACGTCAATAGATAGGAACATCCAATTACACATATAAATTTGGATTTTGTACTATCAAGTATCTTTGTCATAATATTTTATAATGGATATTAACAAGGCCATACACCATGAGAAGATGCATCAATGTCCTTTCACACTCCACCCATGATAGTATAAATCATTCGAGTCCCTAAAATTATTTCATTTGGCTATAGAACATATATTTAAGAATAATGATGTGGATGTTTTGTGTTCTCATCATGGCAGAGAACTACAAAAACGTGTTATTGTGAATGTTACTCTTCTGAAGTCATAAGCTAATATATTATGTATAATACTAATCATGATGTAATAATGTGTTTATTAATATTTTAAACAATGAATATAGGTGATTATAAAGAACACATAAGTAGGTTCTAGGGAACCAACTCAAACATACACCTTTTTGGGTGTTCATACCTTAGTCATACTTTTATGTTGATAACCAGATGTAGTTGATTGGGTGGAGGTCCAATGTTTCTTGTTTGTGTGGGAATGCTCGGGTGGAATTAGTTGTTTGGGAAGAAGTTGTTCAGTATCCATGAAGACAGGTTTAATGGTTCTACTCAGAGTTTCATTGGAGTATTGTGTATTTATTTTCTATATTTTATTTTGTTTGTATGGTTATCCTATTGGGAAACCATGGACTGTATGTTTTTTCCATGAAACTATATTCAAAAATGCAATTATTACAATTTTCATAATTTTTTATATTTATATATTTGTACTCTAATGTTCATGGGTTTTTATGTATTTAGTTTATTTCTACTGTTATTTATCTATGATATAAGTGGATTGTATCACCATTTTATTCTTTTAGGGCCTCACCACTAGTATACAACCTCTAGTATATAAATAGGTACAATTGGGGCCTTATTGATTTCCATATCAGTTGATGATTCAGATCAAACTGAGATAGCTCTTGTCATTATATTCACCAGATCCATGTTGTTAACAGTTGAATTCATAACATTCAATGGAATAAATATTAATTTAGAGTGTGCATGTAATTCATGAAAGGTTATCCTGGGTTTATAATATAATGACATATTATTTTCATACATGGATATTACATCTTTTTAGAAAAATATTCTTTAATGTTCAAAAACACAATTTTTAGGATCATAATAGTTTAGTTCCTTAGGGGCCATGTTTCACATTCTTCCAATTTGGAGAAATATCTTCAATATCTCCCATAAATATATTCCTCTTATGTACTCATATATAACAATATTCTTTATAACCTATGGAATGGAAACTAAATTAAAGGGTGAGTACAGATGCTCAATTATAGTAAAAATGAAAAATATCAATTTATTATCTTCATAATTCATAAATGAATATGGGTATGTTATCATGATCATAACATACAATTTTCATTCCCAACATTTCATGGATCATAAACATGAGTTATGGAATACAACATTACCATGAACCATAAAAATGAAACATCCTCATAATCCATACTTGAATGATATATTCAAGTCATAAATTTGGGTTTCATTATCATAAGTATGAAAAATAATTACATATGTGTTGACTCTCCTTTCCGTCACAGAGTCCAAAGGAATGTAAAGGGAAATACCTTGAACACAAATTGATTCATCCTTTTAAGAAACATAAAAAAATGACAAAGGAATGAAAAAATATTTAAAAGAACTTGGGTTGGGAATGTTCCACTAAGGTCGCGCAAGAACACTTGGGAGCCACCCAGTGGTCGCGCAGGTGACTTGTGCGCCCTCTTTGAATATTCTCGTAGGGCCTCTCCAGCCTATAAATACCACAGTGGGCCCCCCATTTGAAGGATGAAAAAATTCCAGAACCTCAGATTCGAGCTCTCGGTGCCCAAGTATTTTCTCAAAGCTTCCGAACACTTCTATGTTAATTTAATACCTAGGACGGAACATCTAAAGAGGGGGAGGAAGGCTTAATATTTGAAACACATCAACACTTGTGCGCCTAAGTGGCTAGCCCTTAAGGGAAATGGCCCCACTTGCGCGCAGCCCTGCTCATTCACCAGAACAATTGTGCCACCCTTATGGAAGCCTCTAGGGGTAGTACTAAGGGTTTGAGCTAAGCCTCACCCATGTATTACCCCAAGTGTTAAAAGATGTGCATGTACCCATGTGTCATGCAAGTATACTTGTGCGGCTAGTACTTACACGCCCACACAGTACTTGCCCGCCCACGCAGTATCTGTGTGCCCACCAGTACTTGCATGCCCTTCTCTTCTTGGGTGCCTCTCCTGCCTATTTTCACCTCTCCTATGCCTATCCACATATCGTCTTAAATATTAGGCCTTCAGAACTCTGTCCAAATCCATTCATGGCATGTTTTTTTGATTGGCTTCCTTATCTGAAAGGAATTATGTGGAACATTTCTCAAAACCTAGTTATTTATAAATCGTTATATCACTAAGGTTAGAGAGTTAATTAATTCAACCTCATCCTTTAATATTAGTGAATCCTTAACCTGGGTTACCTTTTCAGGAGTAAACCCCAGTCCTTGTTCTCTTAATCTGGGAAACCTCCTTAGTAGTAAGCCCAAAGTCCTCATTAATTTGGGCATCCTGCTTAGGATTAACCCCCAAGTCCCTTATCCTGGGCATCCTTTTCAGGAATAAGCCCCGGTCCTAATTCCCTTAATTTGGAAATCCTCCATAGGAGCAAGCGCCAAGTCCTCATTAATTTGGCCATCCTCCTAAGGATTAAGCCCCAAGTCCCTTAACATGGGATTCCTTTTTCAGGAAAAATCCCCCGTCATAATTCTCCTAATCTGGGCATCCTCCTTAGGAGTAAGCCCCATGTCCTCATTAATTTGGGAATCCTCCTTAAGGGAAATCCCCAATTACTCATTAATTTGGGCATCCCCCTTTGAGTAAACCCCAACCATAATTTCCTTAACCTGGGCCTCCTCTTCCGGAGTATGTCTCAGTCTTCAAATCCCTTTAACCTGGGCCGCCTCCTTAGGAGTAAACCCCAGTCTTAATTTCTCGTAACCAGTCGTAATTTACTTTTGATTTGATTTTCCATTTCAGGAGTGAAACCCAATCATAAGTCCCATCCTATTCTGGGCATCTTCCTCAGGAGTAATCCCAATGTTAGAGTATTCAAATCTCCATAATGTACGTATACCATTATAGACCATGTTTCCGGGTTTCTTCCATGAATTAAATCCTAATCTTCATTTATCTAGGCATTCATACATAAATAATCCCCACATTATTTCTCATGATTGCATCTTTCATGGAACAATTGTCTGGTTTTACAAATATCACTTGTTTCTCACACCGACCATGACTCACGTGATCATAGAGTGTAAAATATATTATGGCATCCTTCTTTGAGCCATAAATCATAAATAAACCCCATACTAACTTACTAGAACTACGTGGGTTCTGATTCCTTCTCTAAACAAGGATACGTAGGTAGCCAATCTTCGGGTGCTATCCCAACTCTGAAACAATCTATGTCCTTCTGAATGACAATAAACATTTAGAGCCCCTTTGATTGGTTTTAAAACCATCATGGATTTCATAAATGACCAAGAGACTTTTATATAATGTATCAATGGATACCATTGACTAAGAATATCTAACCAAATACAGATTATTTTCTATCGATTAAGAACTTCAAATACATATAAAAGATTCTATAAATTTCCAACATATCAATCATTGATTGTCAGATCCAATGGAATGCTCATTTTATACATGGTAATTTAATAAGGAATCACAATCATAACTTAAATCTATAAAGAGTGTCCCAGAGTAGACAATAATTCCCCCCAAAAAGGTGTGATGAGTGCGACCTCCCATCCTCTCAACCAATGCCAATTCCTAATCCTCATCGGTCCAAAACTAATGAGCACCTACCTTTGGAAAGTAGGTCCAAATGGATTTGGAATCATTGGATGTTTCTGGTTCTATAAACAATCATGTTAGAAACTCGTTGGAATGCTTGAATCTCAAATCAATGAGGTCATCCCCAATTCAAGAGGGAAATAAAAAATGGTGTACCCGACATGAATCCTTAACCAAGTTAAAGTGATGTTTTTCCTATTTGTTAGGCCCCTATTTAAACTCAATGAGAGGGCCAACAAGACATTAAATAAAATATATACTCATCCAAAAGATTTAGTGGCCAATATTATATTGATTACTTCTGTTATATCAAATAGGCACTCTTTTCCAAAATCTTCTGCAATGGATTCTCTTATGTTCACACCTGTGAATACTTCCTCTTTGAATACGACTGCCGTAAATTCCCATGCTACTACTCCTACTAGATCGTCGTCTGCTCTGAGGATGATATCACCTAGTCAGCGTCTCCAATGTTGGGTATCAAAAACCCTGGTTAAGGAGTATGGTCAAAATGGTACTATTCCAACTTTGGAGGCTGCTCGACAAGCCCTCCATGTCAACAATTCAACTGGGTCGTCCGGACAACGACAACTAGCGATTAAGAAGCAGCTGGTTCCATCCACCATTTTCAAATGTTTCGGGTCATTATCCCTAGAATGCAATCACCATTCGCTCCCATATTCTGTGTATGTGAATGAGATGGTCCCTCAGGGCATTAATTAAAGGAATCATGAGTCTTTCTTGAGGGTTCCCATCATCATTCACCACCAGACTCGTGCGACAGTGTGCCCTCAACATGATGTGGGTATCATCTCCTGGCATTCGACTCAGGTTCCTCGAACCTGAACAAGCAAGACGACCCGCCAGAGATGAAATCTGGTCAAAAGTGTAAAAGTTCTCATCTCTGGCATCTACGGAGAATTACACCAACTTAACATGTTGGCAAGCAACGAGCGGGAACATACACTCGTCCGTTTTAATCCCGCTATCCAGCAGAATCGTCTAGCAGTAGCACACCAATCCCGCTAGGCAATTCCAGCGGAGTACTATAGATAGAAACAGACACCTGTTTATAAATCATCAATTAGTCAGCAGGCTCGTCTAACTACATATGATGGATCCCGCCATCCTAATGTGTTGACAACTGTTAAAAAAGCACACACAGCTGATTACACTCATCAGTCCTGCTAGTAGCCTCATCTGTCAGTATTGAAGGAAGATCGTCAACCTTGTTTGGCGGAGTGCAATCAGCAGGCACATGCACCTGCTAGTATTAGTCATGTCTACCAACATTGTCATTTGGTAGCATTCAGAGAAGTCAGTCGGAATGCTCCGGCCACAAACAGGAGGCAGACTCAACTCTCTGCCCCCATATTTGAGTACTGTCAGAACTCACTGATAGGAAAAGGAGGACAGGAGAAGAAATACACACCTACTCCAAGCACGAAATGTACATATATCCCCATTCTGGTAGCTGAAGTCACCTAGAACATTCTGTCAATGGTGAAGGAGCATAAGAAAATTCATCCTCAAATTCCGTATGCCTACCAAGATATTATAACAGCTTCAGCAGCATCACCGAAAAAAATGAAAATCTATCCCTACTAGTGGAGTGACTTATCAACAGATCACTCCGGAGTAGATACACATCATTGTTCCAGTCCAAGAGGGTTGTGGGGCGTACTCCCCCATACCATACATACCACCAATTCAGGAACATACACCTGATTTGAGTGGAGATTGTCATCTTAACCTGGCCATCTCTATTGATCAGTGACATACATCTGCTCAGAGTTTCCACTTTCATCAACAAGTGGTTTACAAGGCGAGTAAGAAGGAGTCTAAGAAGAAGACATGCCCAGCATAGTCAAGAAATCAAGAGCCAATTTGTAAAAATTCTTTTCTCGATGCAAGAGTTATTGAATCCCTCAGATAGTTATATGTTGGAATCCAAGATTCTACACCCTCATTTCCCAATAGTGGGAACAATAATTCTAAAGGTCTTCAATATTCACTTTCTCATGAAGGCTTTATTCATGACAGTTCGGTCGATCTTGAGGTTTCATCTTCAGATGAGAGCTACAATAACCCTCTGTGTGTCTAGAAGACTAAGAAGCATGAAATTTAATCTTTTTCCATAACCCACCATGGTGGTCCACCCCATGATGATGAATTTCGCTGCGAAAGTCCTCTCCATAGTAGTGATGAACATTGCCCGGAAAATCCTCTAGTGGACAATGTAGTGCTGAGAAATCCCTCTTATCTTGAGGCACATCAAAATTCAATAGAAGTCATGTCTGATGATTCATCTCTTGTAGGTGAAATACATTATAGATTAAAAAATAGCATGGGGTGTAGGTCATTCTCCTAACCATCCCTAGGCCATTCATCTTCTAGTTTGATTAGTGAATTCTCTACCAATCCTGTTGAATCTGATTATGGAACATGGAAGCATCAACTCTGGTCAAATCAGGTAGAAGAATCTTCATTGAATGATAAAGAGGAAGTGCTGAATATGAGAAAACAACTGGAGAAATTTAAAGTGTTCGTCATGTTTTGGACTTTGGCTGACTCTCTGTATGACATTCCAAAAGTGTTGATGGAATATAGTATTCAAGATATTATTCTCATCATATGGAATACTCTTTGTCATTTGAAAAAGAAAATATTATCTTATGATGAATATGAAAACCATGTCATTATAATAAAAGGGTTACAACACCATATTGATTTGGAATCTCTCTCAGTCTCTCGATACATTAAGGCTGAAAAGCAGCAAACATCCCTTCAGAGTTCATGCCTTGGCGCACTATGAAGATTGCATCAGTTAATTTCCAATTCCCCATCTGGTATTCATATCATATGATGGGTTGTTCATGGAGCAGTGCATATCATGGGTCTCTCTAGTCAGCAATGCCCGCCAAAAATGGTCTCATGCAATGTTATTTCCTATGGCCGACCACAAATACCTTTCTTTTTTTGTAATCAAATGCTTCCCCAAGAACCTTCTTCAAATAGTTCTTCTCAAAATCAAGAATACAGTGAAAAAGTTGTTGAATTACTCTTGCATCAGGTGAACGTGGATATTAAAAAGGCCTCTCATTTTTAGAAATAAAATCATAATGTGACATAAGTGTCAGAAATCATCTAGCGGTATTTTTAAATGGGTGATAAAAGTAGATGTCGATTGATGCATCTAGCTAATTTCCATACAATGGTCCGCATGATAAAGAGAAATTATAAGAAAGTCTCAAACATAGCATGTCAAGAACCACCCCAGCTTGCCAGACTGTGGAATCATTTAACCCAACCATCAAAATCAATAAATAGAATTTGAGGAGTTGAGCAGGAATTGAAGGAAAAACACCAATCCACCAGACTGGAGAATTTTTCAAATCATCAATCCATTACATAGCGAAAGTCGGTCTTCGATCGATTGGGTAAGAAGCCACAGGAGGAACAAAGAGCCAAATTATCAAGAGATTCTCTCCAAATTTTGGTTCATTAGGAAGTTGTTGAAGGATCAAATCAACACAATCCAATGTCTCGCCTAGGATATAGAAGAAGAAACTATCACAGAAATGGTGATTGTGGGTATGTAATGAATTATGCATCAATTAATTTCATTAATGTCATTGTTGCTGATCCTCCAGAACATGAGGCTCACTTAGGGGACTCAGATGAAGATTTTCCTTCCCAAGAAGTTGTACGCACACACACAAATGAAAAAGGTGTGCATACACGAGATCCAAGGTTTACCCAGAATCTGGGTGTTCCGTCAAATAACCCACTTCCCCCTCTCCGGAAAGGATCCAACATAGGGAAGGGAAAGAATCTGGTTACATATCATTCATCTGGAGAAGGCCAATCACTATCATTAAAGAAATTATTTGCGCAACAAGAGGAAGAAATTAATAAACCAAGGAAGATGAATGCAAAACTACTTCATGGAATTTTTCCTCATAAGCATGCTGCAGTCAGTAAGCCAAGGGTGTTTGTTGCACCTACTGAGATGGATAAAGAATATCCTCCACTATCATTACACCCTCACAGGTCTAATCCTATGGGTTAAGTGAAACAACAATCAGTGGTGCTACAATCAGTTGTAGTACCATCCACCATACCTGTCCAGACTCCAATTATTACACCAACCCAATTCCAAGTTTAACTAGATGTTTCTCAAATGCTAATAACTACAATTGAGTCATTAACAGCTCAGTTAGAGACTATGGAAGGGAAGCGTGTGCAGGTTAAACCAGAAAAGAGAGCTTACCTTGAATGGGTAGATTCAATCCCTCCCCCATCATGTTTTGGGAACCTTGTATTCCCTATTATCAATGGATCATGCAATCATGAACATCATTTAACGAATTATGTGTATTGTTGCGATCCAATGATGGGAAATCCAGAATAGGAAGAAGCAGTGAAACTCAGATGCTTCATGCGAACCTTGAAAGGACTGGCTTTTTTTGGTATACAAGCTTACAATCCCGGTGAATTACCGGATTGGAAGTTCTTCATCAACGAATCCTTATTCAATTCAGCTCAACTTTTCCAAAGACAATAGTTTTTGATCTTAGAAACTATATACAAAGTAAGAATTAAAGAGTCTCAGATTTCATTTCTCGCTGGAAGGGATTAACATATTCCTTAAGCATAGCACTCCCTCAAGAAGAATTGTTGCCAATCTATTTGGAAAATCTGTGTGAAGAATTACGCATTTCGTTGATCCATGTGAAATACACATGGGTGTTTCGAGACCTTACTTCAATCTCTCAACAGATTGAAGATTCCTTTATATAGACTAAGGCTAAATCTCGTGTAATTCCATCAGTTCTAGGAAGAAGAATGTGTAATGCAGAGACTGTTATAGTTATGCTTAAGCAAGAACCTGTAACTACTTCTACTTCAAAACCTTCATATTACCGAAGGTCTCCACCTCCTGAGCGTCAACAAAAAAGGCGGTTTCGTCAGGATGATCGAAGAGAACATAGATGGAAACAATCTGAGGATCTGAAATGAAAAGTTTACTCTTTCCGAAATGAACATGTTTTTGGCTACTTCATTTCAGCTCTGGAAAATAATTTGGTTCAGTTGCCTTGGACTAAAAGGCCAAAGAATGAATGAGATGAAGATCATCCCAATTATTTCCCATTTCATCAGATGTTGGCGCATTCCATCCAGGAGTGTTTGGTTTTCAAGGATCTCCTGTAGAAAATGGTTTACTCGGGACAAGTCAAACTAAAAGGATCTTCAGCTGAGGTAGCATGTGTTAATGCTAAAGTTCCAGAGTAAGAAGGCGAATAACAGGAAGTAAAAAGAAAAAATGCGCAAATATATGACGATTGGATGGTTAGGAAAACTATCAACTGGACTCATTCCATTTTGCGAACACAATTGAAGAAACCAATTGTGTGTTCTTCCTTGAATGCCACAGTAAAACCCTCTTTATCAGAGGGAAAATCTTCAATGAAACGGCATGATTCAAAGAATGAAAAATAATCAGAATAAGATGAGTATTTGTCAAATCCCATGTTTTCTTTGACTCTGGAAGATTTTACGCCATCTACTTCAAAGCTACGGCCACCGTCCCACCAAACGGCATAGCCTAAAATGGCATGTCTGGTGGAGTCTTCATCTGATGAAGAGATGATCTTCGGTTCTGTTAATATGATCCACTTTACATATCCTTATGCCAGTCATAGTTTAGATCTTGATGAACCTGGGTTACATGTATCTTACACAAGAATCAAAGGGAGTTCCAGAGGTTAGTTATATAGAGGAAGACGTACATATCCTATAAGTCACTATTCAAATTCTACCCCTACTAGAACAGTGTATACAGCAGAAACTCATGGCAGAGCCCTTTAGCGGGCTCAACAAGAACAAGAAAATTCTTCCACCAATAACAGATTCAGTCTTAGCACAGTTATTCTGGAGGATCGGTTGGAGGTTCAACCTTCATCCTCTCAGTAGGTAAATAGGCTTAATCAGTCTAATCTTCCAAGGCCAGGAGTAATTTCAACTCCTACCTCGATTCAAGATGCATCAACATCCAAAACATCAACTTCCAAGACATATACCTGTTGGGAAACGAAGACCTTTGGATCAAAAGTATTATGTATTGAAACACCTGGCCCATGTACCGGCCATGTTATCAATTTTTGATGCCTTCAATTTATCAAAGGATCTTCGGGAGTCACTCATTGAGGATTTATCAAGTCATCAGGAGTTTCAAACTGAAATTGTTGCAGCTGAATCCTACCATGTAGAGAATAATCCTACAGAATTCCATGCAGTGATAGCTTTCACAGAAGAAGATGATGATGATGATGCGCATGGACATATTAGACTTTTGAATTTATCTGGAAAGGTCAATGGTGTATATATCCGAAGATATTTCATTTATAATGGTTTAGGAGTCAACATCATGCCCATTCGTACACTTCGTCGATTGGGCCTCATGAAATCTGATTTATCTCCTACTACTATGATGTTACAAGGATATGATAAAAATGAACAGGAACTGCTGGGTGAGATTATAATCAGAACTCAGTTTCGAGATCTTGTATCCAATTCAGATTTCATAGTTGTTGATCAAGACTCATCCTTCAATATTTTGCTTCGAAGACCATGACTACATCATCATGCGACTATCCCTTCATCATACCATCAATGTCTCAACTATTATTTTGATGGTCATGTTGGGATTGTATTGTGATAAGGCCCCATTCAAGACTTGTGAGTATCAATACATTAAGGCGTAATTCTATCACATGAAGGGAAATGGGAAATCCACAACAAGGGAGATTACCAAAGTTAATGCTCCATATGGATTGGAAAAGATTTCTGTAAATCCATTTGCACATGTCAGTACAGATTATGTGTTTCTTATCAATCAAATTTATAGGATAGACTCAAATATGAATACTCTTATGGAAACTTCCATAATGTCAATTATGGAAATCAAGCCCGAAAGCATGGGAGAAATTAGTGATTCAACAAGAAGTGATGAAATCCCAAATAGAGATGCCTTTATTTCATCTACTGAAATCCAGAAAGTCTTTACTACGCCAACACGGCTAGAAGAAGCAATAGTAATGCCATAGATGAACGATGATATTGATTCTCAATCAATCATCTCCTCTTTATTACCCAAGGAAGACCCTTCATCGTTAATCGGGTCGAAAATGGTACCATCTTCTTCAAGATGTTAAAATTTTAACATCTCTCTTAATCATGGAAATTCTACTTCATCACCTACTATGCAAGTAGAAATATAAGAAGGAAGACATGTTGAAGAAGAAGAAGAAGATCTCAGAGATGCTCCTCCAGCATTTGAAGAGGGTGTATCTACCACTATGGATGAACTCAGAGAAATCAATCTGAGTACAAAAGTAGATCCACGCCCCACTTTAATTAGTGCAGCCATGACTCTTAAAGAGCAAGAGATGTATATTTCATTTCTAAAGAAAAATCGAGACATATTTTCTTGGAACTATAAAGAGATGCCATGCCTTGATCCTGATGTCGCTACTCATCATTTCGGTTTTCCGGAAGAACATCGAGGATTTAAGAAAGCTGCAAGAAGAACACACCCAACATATGCTTCCAAAATTGAAGCTGAAGTGGATAAACTTATCAAAGCTAACTTCTTCAGAGAAGTTCAATATCCCAAATGGTTGGATAATATTATCCCTGTGAATAAAAAGAACGGACAAATTAGAGTTTGCAATCGATTTCAGAGATCGTAATAGGCATTGTCCTAAGGATGATTTTCCAGTTCTAATTAAAGAACTGTTAATTGATGTAATAGATGGATATGAAGAACTTTCCTTCATGGAGAGATATTCCGGATATAATCAAATCTGAATGGCTCCATAAAATGAGGAATACACAACCATTAGAGCCCTTTAGGGTGTGTTTTTCTATTAGGCAATGCCCTTTGGCCTAAAGAATACATGCGCAACATATCAGCGTACAATGCATCACATCTTCAATCCCGTTTTAGGGATGTTTTTTGAATCATACTTTGGTGATTTGGTGGCAAAATCTAACAACATTATAATCACTTGGTTGATTTTGAAATAATATTCCACAAACTTCGACAACATAATGTGATGATGAACCCCTTAAAATGTCCTTTTGGGGTAACCTCAGGAAAATTTCTCGGCTTTTTTGTATGCCATCATGGTATTGAAGTAGATCCTGAGAGGACAAAGTCAATCCTTGGTATGTCACCACCTCAAAATTTGAAATAATTGAGAGAAATTCAAGGAAACTTAGCCTATATTCAGTGTTTCATCACCAATTTGGCAGGAAAAAGTTTACCCTTCACCAAAATGATGAAGAAGGGAGTCACATACCAGTGGACTAAATAATGTCAATCAACTTTCGATATTCTAAAGAAATATCTATTGAGCTCACCGGTACTTATTCCACCTGTTGAAGTAAGGCCGCTTATCCTCTATGTGACAGCTTTAAATCGATCATTGGGTGCCTTTCTTGCCCAGGAAAATGATGTTGGGAATGAGAACAGCCTCTACTATCTCAGTCAGACTATGCTTAATGTAGAAACCAAGTATCCAATTATTGAGAAGTGCTGCCTAGAATTAATCATTGCAGTTAAGAAGTTGAGACACTACCTGCAGCATCACGAGGTCTAATTGGTATCTCACAATTAACCGTTCAAATTCATCCTTAGTCGTCCAATGCTTACAGGACATCTGGAAAGGTGGGAAGTTATTTTGCAATAGTTCGACGTACAATATGTGTCTCAAAATGCAATAAAGTGACAAGACCTAGCTGATTTCCTTGCTTAACACCCTTCGGTAGAAGATACATCTTTAGATATTGAACTCACTGATGAAGAAGCCTTCTCTATTCAGGATAGACCATAGGTATGGGTGATACATTTTGATGGTACTTCCAGAAGTCCAACATGGGGGAAAATGGAAAATACAAAATTCAACAATGTTGGGTTAGGAATTGTACTTATTTCCCAAGAAAAGGCAGTGTTTCCTTATTCCTTCTCATTATTGGGAGGCGGTACAAATAATGAAGCGAAATACCGAGCTCTCATCACATGCTTGGTGTTGGCGCTTCAAGAACAAGTGAATCACATAAAGGTTAAAGGTTATTCCGACCTAGTAATCAAAAAAGTCAACGGGGATTATTCCCTCAAAAAATAAGAACTAATCCCTTTGTATGATTACGTCATAGAATTAATGGTATAATTCCCTTCGGAACCGACCTTTTCTTATGTCCCGCGATCACAAAATTCCCATGCTGTTGCACTTGTTAATATAGCCACAGCTCTGGCAGATCCAAATCAGGACAAGACAACAATCAGTATTTCCCACCGTTGTACAATTTCACCTTATGTTCAAATCAGAAAAGAGGATATCAATGAAATAAGTCCCATTCCAGAACCATATGGTCATACAACAGGATGGATGACACCTATCAGGTAATACCTTCAAAACGGAACACTTCAACCTGATAGAGCTGGGAATGAAGAAGTTCGAAGACGTGTGGTCAATTTCACTCTTTATGATAGTCCGGATCACTAAGAGAAAATTATCTATAACTGTGGTTTTTATGGAATCCTCTTCATATGCATTTATGGTGAAGAGACAATGGCTACCATTAAAGAAGATCATGCTGGAGTCTGTGGTGCCCACCAGTCTGGAAATAGACTATCTGATCAAATTCAAAGGCTAGTATAATTTTTTCCTTCAATGTTACATGATTGTGTTGATTTCACAAAGAAATTTCATACATGCCAAGTACATACCAACATCATTCATCAACCTATAGATTTTCTTCATATAGCTAAATACTCATTGCCATTTTCCACATAGGGAATGGATGTGGTGGGACCTTACCCTTCAACTACGGCCAAGCAGTTTAAGTATATTCTTACATCTACTGAATTCTTTTCCAAATGGGCAGAGGCAATAACTCTCAAAGAAGTTAGTTCTAAAAGCATTGTGATCTTCATCAAGTCTTACATCATTACCATAGTTGGTGTCCCTCATACCATATTGATGGACAATGGCATCAACTTCTGTTAATATGAGGTGAAGAAGATTTATCAAGAGTACAAAATCAAATCCAATCATTCATCTAAGTATCATGCAGTGGCCAATGTCCAGATAGAAGCCTTCAACAAGACTCTATCAAACATACTGCAAAATATGGTGGATAATGATAAGAAATCATGGCCTGATAATCTCATTCATGCTTTATGGGCTTATCAGAACACCACTCGCACTACAATGTGGTCAACTCCATATTCACTGGTATATGGAACGAATAAGTATTGACAATTGTGGTTCAACTAACCCCGTTCAGAGAAGCTATTTTTGATCAGTCATCTACGGATGTACAATCTCAAAAGTGATTGGATGAATTGGAACAGTTATATGAGAAAATATTGTGCACACTGCACCACATGGAAGATTATCAGAATCGAATATCATGAGCTTTCAAAAAAAATTCGTCTTTGTTAATTCATTCCGGGAGAATTGGTATTGGTTCTTCAGAACTCCAATCATACTTGGAATAAAACCTCCCATGTTTGAACCAAAATGGGGAGGACCTTATTCAATACATAAGGTCTACTCCAATGGAGCAATTTAATTAATTTAATCCAATGAAGAACTCATCACTGCTCTAACCAATGCCAGATTTTTGAAGAAGTATTTTGTATAAACACAAAATACATCACCAATACGGTCTATACATTTTACCTTAAACTATTTGTATTACCTTCTTTCTTCCTTGCTATATGACGTTAAACTATACAGAAAAGGCCCATATATATAACCTTAAACTATTTGTATTACCTTCTTTCATCCTTTCTATATAACGTTAAACTATACAAAAACAGTCCAAACATATGAGCTCAAACTATTTGTGTCACCTTCTATCGTCCTTTCTATATGACATTAAACTATACAGCAACAGTCCATACAAATGAACTTAAACTATTTGTATTAAATTTGTCCCACACGACGTTAAACCGTGACATCCTAACTACATAATTCTAAACTGTGTAGAAGTCTCTTACGGTCCCGCATGACCTTAAACTGCACCACCATCCTGCATGACTTTAAAACTTCACATCACGTCCAGAAAAATGTCATCAAACTGTATCCCCTTCATCGTCTTATATGATGTTAAACTATACAGAAATGATCCATGCATATGACCCTAAAAATATTCACACATTCATCAAACATGACACTAAATGGTATCGTCCACTTTTCATCCAATTTGACGTTAAACTATGAAAAAGTCCCTAATAAGTCCAACCTGACATTAAACTGTGTCCTCTTTTGTCCTTACTACATGACATTAAACTGCTCAATCCCCCTTTTGTCCAAACATGACATTAAAATGTATTTTCCCCATCTTCCTAACTACATGATGCTAAACTGTATAGAAATCCCTTGATATGTCCTACATGACGTTAAACTATATTTTGTCCCTGCTACATGAAACTAAACTGTGCTATACCAATAGTCATAACAGCATGACTTTAAACTATATAGTCCCTTATTATGTCCTACACCACATTAAATTGTGCATCATTAAGGTTGTTTCTACCTCTTGTTTCTCACACTGAGTATGACTCACATGATCTTAGAGAAACATCAATCATAATACCATCTAAGGGCTGCTAACCATGTGTAAGTCCCAACACCATTTTTTTAGGTCGTTGTCCCCAAGAACAACGTGATCACTAATTCATTCTTTTATTAAACTATGCAGACATTGATCCTTGCCTTCCATGATGGGTACATAGGAAGCCTTCCATGGTTCAAGCCCAAAACCAATCACTTCACATTGGTTCACCTCCATCTCATATGATGTTGATTCATGAAACCGCCCCCATAATCAATATATCTACATTGGTTCACTTTTGTCCTTGCTTGACAACGTTAAACTGTACAACACTTTTGTCCAGTATGACAATAATCTACAATATTCGTTGATACCCTCACCTGAGAGGGAATCATCATTTACATTGAATTAAATCATCTTATATTCCAATGACTACGTGCATACATGGAAATGCCTGATCCTTTTATTTTGGGTCAAACAATCATTGCACTAAAGTCCCCTTTTCACCCGTCACTTGTACGAACCAAATTTGTACAGAGGATATTTATAGAACTATGTGGGCTTGATTCCCATCATTATGGGATATGTAGGAACGTTCGAGAGTCCCTCGAATCCAGCCCCATGTCTTTGGGCCTAACCCCAAATTCCACTTTCATTCCCTTGCTGAAAGGTCCCCATGAACACACACACTGTGTATTCATTGTTAGGGTCCGACCTCTATGACCCTAAAATAAGATATCTCATACTTTTATCTTGCATGACACTAAACTATAGTTCAAGAACTATGTATGGATTGATTGTCATCCTTATGGGATACCTAGTGAAGTCAAACACTTTAATTCAGGACCCAGGAACAACATGATTATGGTTAGAATTGATCTATGTATCTTTACATACATTGAATAGTACCCATTTTTTATGTGTCATAATCTTAACCTTAAACATTTTCAGATTTTTCATAACTCTTTTCTGGACTTATAGTAACAAAATTTCAAATTTCTGAGTGTTTTTTTTCTGACTATTTCATACGTGCCCTTAGGTGGCCTCACATAAACAGTCTACATAACAGACTTGTCATCCAAAAAAAATGTTATTATTTGAATATGCATCCAATTCCCTTAGGTGGCCCTGCATAATTCAACCCCCTAATGGGTTTGTTAAATAGTGGTAACTTCATTCTTGGAAAGAAAACTTCTTTTGTTTTTATATGTGTTAATGACAGTATGTAATGATCCGCATAAAATAGACATCCTTAACATATTTTCCCCATGTTCTTCTTCATGATCTGAAAATAATCAAGTCTATGGTTTATATTTTCCTTCCATATGCTTGGGGTCAAACCTTCATAGGAGTAAAATTCATCTAGTTCTTAGACAATATTGTTTGGAAATATCTTCTATATATTCAAGTACCCCTCTCCATACAACAAACTCTATGATTTGGAAGATTTGAATCCCTATAAACTTTCACTGGATTTTTAGTAGTAGAAAAGTAAATTTCTGAGAGTTCTTTTGCTGGAATATGTAACACTTACCCTTAGGCGGCCTTTCATAAACAGTCTACATAACAGATTTGTCAGCCAAAAGATGCTATTATTTGACTATGCATCCAATTCCCTTAGGTGGCCCTGCATAATTCAACACCCTTACGGTTTATGTTAAATAGTGGTAACTTCATTCATGGGAACTACTTCCTCCAATGCCTTTTAGCTCTATTTTCATATCATTCCTCATATTTGAAAGTTTCTTACGTCATAGTTTACATATAATCTCTCATACCTGAGTGTGGTAATGTGTTTGCAGACAAATTATCAAGGAATTGAACCAATTCTAATTCATTCGGTCAAAGCTATTTAGACCTTAAACAATATTCTTTTTATGTCTGACGTGCATGACTTTAAACTTCCCACAAAAGACAATGGAACTATGAATAAAAGTCATGTTCCAGCTCACTAAACATAATTTTTGTATTATATACATAATATTGAGAAATTAAAAGAATCAATGTTTATAGGGTGAATTGTAATAAAGCATAGTAAAAATAAAACAATGCTTACTAGTCCCATTAGCTTAGGTAAAAATTTAAAGCAGATAGCAGGAAAATACATGCACAAATGATTAAAGGTGAGAGTGTTATTCATTGATGCACAAGATTTAGAAGGACATCAACATACTGGAGTCTCTTCTCTTTCACAGGATTTACAAAAGACATTAAACATAACTCTTCATTTGATTTACGGCATCCTGAGATTCATCAGTAGCCACCTGGAATTCATTCATTCAATTAGATACCATAATAGATGCAGTGATACCAGATATTCTTGGAACAATTGTAAAATAATGTTCTTGAGTGCGGTTTGAGAAAGTTTTCTGCTGATTAAACAGTGACTCTATTTTTGTCCAAGAGACTTGGAAGATGGATACATGGATTTGAGAATGATACAATGGAAGTAAAGAGACATTTGGAGAGAGTACATTTTTCAAATATTGTTTTAATACCATGTTTGTCTTCTCTCCACCAACCAGCAGTGCAATAAATTTTAGCCCATGGGTTTTCCATTTTCATATCTGCAAGGAAATGGCATGTAGGAAAAATTTGAATGTTAACACCAATGTTGCTTCTCTTAATGCACAACATATCCGAAATAGAGGAGTAGCAGTGAACCTACATCTCAGGCATATAATTATTTTCATCTGGAACATTGACTCCTTACAGATGACCATGACCATATAGAGACAGGTAGATGCTCTGTGGGAAATTAAGATGATATATCTTCAAGTACTTAGCCAAATCTGGGAGAGTGTTGTGGTAGATATCATGATAATCCAGGCCAACAATGTTCATCATGTCATCAATCTACTTTGCTAGCCATTCCATCAGACGTTCTGATTATCTTAGGAGCCATTAAAACTTCACAAGAGTTGAATAAATTAATTCTAAAATGGATTGATTTTTTATACAATTTGTGAAGAAATTTGAAAAAACTGGCTAAGGAATTATGGCGCGAAAGTCTAATTTTGGTTTGCATGTATGGATTTGTCGCGCAAATATTTGGCGCACAGGTATCACCGCGCAAGTCCAAATTCTTATACAGTAGTGTGACATTAAAGAAACATCGGAAAACAAATCAACTTGTGCGACGAAGGAAACTTGGGTGGCGAGAGCTCGAAATATTGATATCTGGATGCTTTGTACGGAAATGGGGCTGCATATTTATAGGCTAGGCCGCACCCTTGTACGCCGATGCCTGCGCGCTCAACACTTCTACGGCGCCCTCTGAACCCTCAACACTTGTGCACCACCATTCCTTTGGTTTTCTTCTTTTCATCAGAGTCACATCCTTATTTCATTTGGATCAATCTCTCAGGGGGGAATTTTGTTGACTCTCATTTCCGTCATAAAGTCCAAAGGAATTTAAAGGGAAATACCATGAACCCAAATTAATTCATCCATTAAAGAAACATAAAAAATGACAAAGGAATGAACCACGATTTAAAAAAACATGGGTTGTGAATATTACACTAAGGTTGCGCAAGTACACTTGCGTGTCGCACAGTGGTCGCGTATGTGACTATCACGCCCTCTTTGAAAACTCACACAAGGTCTCTCCATCCTATAAATACCCCTGTGGGCCCTCCAATTTGAAGGAATAAAAAATTACAGAACCTCAGATTCGATCTCGGGGCGCCCAAGTCATTTCTCAAATCTTTCGAACACTTCTAAGGTAATTTCATTCCTAGAACGAAAGATCTAAAGAGGGGGAGGAAGGCCTAAGTGTTGAAACTCATTAACACTTGCGCGCCTGAGTGGCCATCCCTTAAGGGAAATGGGCACACTTGCGCGCCACCCTGCTCCTTCACTAGAACTTGTGTTCCACCCTTCTGGAAGCCTCTAGGGGTATTACTAAGAGTTTGATCTAAGTCTCACCCAATTATTACCCCAAGGGTTAAAAGTCACGCAAGTACCCATGTGTTGTGCGAGTATACTTGTGCAACCAGTACTTGTGCACCCACGCAGTACATGCGCGCCCACACAGTACCTACGCTCCCACATGGACATGCGCGCCCCTATCTTTTTGGGTGCCTCTCATGCCAATTTTCACCTCTCTTATGACTATTCACCTATCCTCTTCAAGCTTAAGCCTTCATAACTCTCTCCAAATCCATTCATGGAATGATTTCTTGATTGTATTCCTTATTTGAGAGGAATGTTGTGGATCATATATCAAAACCTAGTGATTTAAACATATTTATATCACTAAGGATAGAGAGTTCAGTCATTCAACCTCATCCTTTAAGATAATAGAATCCTTAAAAAGGGTTTCCTTTTCAGGAGTAAACCCCAGTCCATGTTCTCTTAATCTGGGCATCCTCCTTAGTAGTAAGCCCCAAGTCCTCATTAATTTCGGAATCATATTTATGATTAAGCCCCATGTCCGTTAACCTGGGCTTCCTTTTCAGGAATAATCCCCAGTCATAATTCCCTTAATCTGGGAATCCTCCTTAGGAGAAATCCCCAAGTCCTCATTAATTTGGGCATCCTACTTAGGATTAAGACCCATGTCCCTTAACCTGGGCTTCCTTTTTCAGGAATAAGCCCCAGTCATAATTACCTTAATATGGGAATCCACCTTAGGAGTTAGACCCATGTCCTCATTAATTTGGGCATCCTCCTTATGAGTAAACCCCAAGTCATCATTAATTTGGGCATCCCCCTTAAGAGTATGATCCAACCATAATTTCCTTAACTTGGGCCTCCTATTCAAGAGTAAGTTCAGTCTTCAAATCCCTTTAACATGGGCCTCCTCCTTATGAGTAAACACCAGTCTTAATTTCTCTTAACCGGTCTTCATTTACATTTGATTTGTGTTTCCTTTTCAGGAGTGAAACCCAATAAAATGACCCCTCCTAATTTGGGCATCTTCCTCAAGAGTAAGATCCAAGTTAAAGTATTCAAATCTCTATAAAGTACATATACCTTTATGGACCCTGTTCTTGGGTTTCATCCCTAATTTAAATACTAATATTCATTTATTTGGGCAGTCATACATACATAAGCCCCACATTATTTCACATGATTGCATCTTTCACGGCACAATTGTCTGGTTTTACCAATACCTCTTATTTCTCACACCGAGCATGAATCATGTGATCATAGAGTGTAAATGTAATTATGACATATTTCTTGGACCCACCAATCATACATTAACCTCATACACCCTTACTCGAAATATGTGGGTTCCGATTCCTTCTGTAAAAAATGATAGGTATGTAGCCCATCTATGGGTGCGATCCCAACTCTGAAATAATCTATGTCCTTCTGAATTACAATAAACATCAAGTGCCCTGCTGAGTGGCTTTAAAACCAGAATGGTTATCATAAAAGACCAAGAGATTATTATATAATGTATAAAAGGATACCATTGAGTATGAATCTCTAAAAAATTACAGATGATTCTCTATCGATGAATAACCTCGAATACATATAAAATATTCTCTAAATTTCAAACATATCAATCATTGATTTCCAGAACCAATGGAAAGCGCAATTTATACTTTGTAATTAAATAAGGATTAACCAACATAACATAAATCTATAAAGAGAGTCCGGGCGTAGACACTAATTCCCCTAAAAAAGGTGTGATGAGTCTGACCTCCCATCCTTCTGACCAATGCAAATTCCTAAGCCTCATCGGTCCACAACTAATTAGCACCTACATTTGGAAAGTAGGTCCAAATACATATGGAATCATTGGATGTATTTGGTTCTATGAAAAAACTCGTTAGAAACCATTTGGAATGTATGAATCAGAAATCAACGCAGTCATCCCCAATTGTAGAGTGAAAAAATATATCAATATTAACTACCATGACTCTCAGATCAAGAATTGTCTCTTATTTCCCTTACAGTTCAAGAACATAGAGTTGTTTCGCATCCCAAATCAAGAACATTGACTTGTATCCATTAACTATATCATGAGATATTTTTCATTACACATTTCATTATATGGAGATTATTGTCCCACCCATAACATAAGGAAAACTATATTTATGTGTTCCACATAACCACAAATCATTCACCATCATAGAACCCATTTAATGAAACTAATTTCATAAACACTTCATCATTACATAACTCATGAAAAGATATAAATTTCATAAATATCATTCCTTCATAACCATAATACAACTTTAGAATGAATAATAATTACATCCTTTTTTCATATCGCAATTTCATAATAAATAACATCAAATAATGTTATCATTGAAGGAAAATGGTTTCGAAATTTTACTTGAAATATTTCTTGAGAAAAAATATCATTTCCATTATGAATTAGTTTTCTTAAATAGACTTAAAATTTTAAAGGAAAAAATTCCTCCTAAAATAACCTTATAAGCTTGATTGTATGTTTCAAATTACTAAGGATTCATGATACCAAAAAATTCCATTAATTCCATTAATGTTAAAAAAACATTCCTCACATCCTTTTTCAACAAATGTCACAAAAATACCTCATTTGATAAATGATAAAAAAGATTCCATTCAAACAATTTAGTAAAAAAAATGTTGGAAAATAACTTCAAATATTAATAATATAATATTAAAAATATATGATATTTTTTAGGAAACATGGATATCCTTGATAAATATTCACCAATGGGGATTTAAAATGACTCAATCATGAACGTTGAGGATATATTGAAATAAATACTTATAACAACATAATCAGGAGAATCATATTCCCCATTAAAGTGATAAATTTTTATGAATATGAAAATACCATACGATTAAGAATAAGTATCATAAAATACCATAATTGGAGATATATATATATATATATAGACAACATCAAAGAAATGGGTAGTGTATTCGGAATGTGTGCTACAGAAATAAAAGTGTGAGAAAACTCCCTTAGTATAAGTCTTGACTCACTTTAAATAAATAAAAAACTCATTTATAAGAAATATATGTCTATTATATATTTACCTTAGAACCATATTCATATATATAATACCATATATGATTTACTTATTAAATTATATTACTTGATTACTAACAATTCCATGTTAAAGTTATCTTCTAGGAAATAACGGTTTTTTCCATACATGTGCGGACATGTTATTCTTGGTCATATTAATTCTATCATTGTATCATCATATATTTAATGGTAAACACGATATATATATCATATATAAGTATATATTATTGGTGATTAATAAAACTGGGAGATATAATATAAAATTCACATTTTTTGGTGATGCTAGGCCGTACGTTTGCATGACCATTATTTTCATTTTCTTATCACATTAAAGGAAGATAATTTCAAAGATAAAAAATAATATTTATGTTATATATTTTATATATATGAATAACATTATCCATATTAATACTCTTTTTAATGAGAAGCCATATGTATGCACGAGCGAGTTTATCATTTCCAAAAAATGATTTGTTAGTAAAAAGGTATATATGATATTATCATTATATAAGTATAATCCTGTCATATTTCTCATATATAAACATTAAAACCATAATAATTCCCTCTCAAAAAAATGGAGATATATAATTAATTGTATCACTATATTCGGATGGTATTCTGTACGTATGCACTTGTGAAACTTTAACATCATGTTCATTGTGAAATGGGATGTTCATTATTAAAATGGAATGTTCATAATCATTAAATAATTTTAGAATGTGGGGGTAATGAATTATATTATATATATATATAATCTATATTTGGTAATGAATAATGGAAAAATAGAGTGATCGGTTAGAGCAATTACCTATTCTTCAAAAATAATCCTTGAGATTTCATATAAAGGAAAATAGAGTTGGTCAGTTGGCAAGAACGAAACCATTAGAATGTGTCTATGGAAGTGAAAAACATATTTCTTTTATAGATTGGTTGTTCTATAAGGCTCAATGTGGTGAAATGGGATGAGGGAGGAGGTGTCCTTCGATAATATAGTTGAGGTGCACATTATGAATTTCTCAGAGTATTAAATTATAATTATTAAATATATATCCATATACATTTGAATGGATATGAATTAATAACTAATATGGGATAGTTTGAGAAAACAAAATATAATAGATTTTTTAATTTTTTTTGCAACTTTAATCCTTACCTTCTTGATTAACCATTTGATTACCTTTTTTATGGTAAACTATGCTAAAAAACAGTTTCAATATTAAATGGTGCTTTATAACTTATAAGGTGTAAATTAAACTATAAATGGTCAATATAAGATATTTTCAACCATAATTTATCTTATTTTTCTTCATTTAGTTTTTATATAATTTTTAACAAATTAAATAGTATATTTTTTATCATAAAATATCATCAGTGTCAACTTGGACACTATTCATTACATTGACCATAAGAAAATTAATACAGAAAGATAACATTAATAAAATTAATTTAATACACTCACAATACCTCATCTTATCCAAGATATTTCACAGTGATCCTTCATTAAATAATATTTTTTTTTGTAATATCACATAATTGATTGTTTCATTAATTGAATGATTATTGTATCATCATTGTGTAGTTAATTATTATAATTATTCCATCACTAAAAATTAAAAATAAAATTCCATGATGTATTTAATCCTCGTGAATTTAAAAATGATATAATTATTCAATCATATCTTCTATTTCTCTACACACTAAAAAATATTATACTTACTAAAAGTGATAATGTGCAGTTTTGTCACACTCTATTATCTTAATAATAACCATGTCATATTCAGGGCTTAGTGTGTGTTAAATTATTTTAATTTATACCCTTTTATGTTAATGGTCGAAATAAATAAATCCATCATTACTTAGGAATGTTTTTGGTAATTTTCATAATATTTATAATATTATTCATACACTCAACTTATTTTATTTACCCATAACAGTACTAATAAAATTTAAAAATATTACTATTCAAAATTTTCAAAAATAACATCATCCTATAAAAAAAATTATCAACATTTTTTTTATATATAGAATCCAATTTTAAAAATTAAACCACAGATTTTTCAAAAAATAATAAATCATTAATCTCATCGATGGATTAAGAAAATTAGTGTTTAAATAAAAAATTACAACAAGAATGTTATGTTTTTATATTTAAATTAATTGTAAATTTTATTCCAATGGCCTTAATAATTTAAAAATTGATATTAATTTGAGAGAAAAACTATTTTAAATAGATATTAAGTATTGTCTTTACAATTGTTCAAAAAATGAAGCTTCTCAAAAAAATACCAAAAGTACACCCAAAGTAAATTTTAATAATAAATTTTAAAATAAGAATTTCAATATCTCAAATAAAATTTATAAATGTTTCAAAAAAATATACTTAAAACAAGTGTCCCATCAAAAGAAGAAAAATACCTTTTCGGAAATTACTTATATTAATAGAAAAATTATATTTGTTAATATATAATTTATAGAAAACACATATGATAAATTTTTATCATTATATTGAATATTAATTATTTATATATAACTAAAATAATACAATAAGTGTGGTTTGTTTATTTATTGTTATAAAACATACAATTGAAAATTTAAATAGTGTTCAGAAAAACATTTCCCACTTTTTTTAAGGATTTATATGTGTAAACCAAACATTAATAATTTTGTTAATCATATATATATTCACCATTCTAACTACTTGGTTATAATTTTCATATTTAAATAATCATAATAATAAAATGATGTTTTGTTGAATCTTAGTGCTGTGTGTAACAAAATCTAAGTCAGTGTTGCATGTTATGGACGATTATGCTTTTGTATCATGTAAATAAACATATCAATGAAATTTAATTTACTCTAAAAAAGTTTTATAAAACCATGTATTTTTATATTATACCCCCATTAAAATGAATTTATCCCTTGAAATTATTTAGTGTCATAAAAGGTGTAATACTAGAAATTCTGTTTCATAGAAACCCACATCGTAAAAATGAATACTAGAAGACCATTAAAATGAGAATGACAGAAACATAACGATTAACCAACGTAACTCATAATTATATTTCCACATATGAAAACATATCTTTCATATGAAAACATGAACTTGTAAATGAAATCTAACTATCATGTTCTGATGGAGAATGATAGAGAACATGGCCTGGAGAAAGATAACTAACAATAACAAATCCATAAATATCGGATGATTCATGAGACCATTTAATTCATAAAAAAGGAATGCACTAGATTGAAATTTTAGCTTTCATGATCATTTCCCTAGAGTTGTAGTTTTTTTGTAGATTACTTAATTGATTACATTGCATATGCACATTTTCGTCCAATCATTGTGAGTATATTAATTTACCCTTCATCTCTTACACAAATAGATGATGTTGAATTTTTCATTCCTAAAGCATTATCAAATCATGAGATCCATATGATGATAGGTTATTCCATCTGTCTTAACATCACCAAAAATGGTTTCCATAGGTTATCATGTATACATAAGTACTCTTATGGAAAGATAATAATTTAACATCTAAAATATCATTTGAAGATTAACATAAACCATTTCATAAATGGTTAACCTTATAACTCTTATGAAAATTGAAATTAAAAAAATTTAGAAAAAAGGTGACTAATTTCTCAAAACCATCTATGCATTTATCATTAATATATCATAATGTATCTATTGTTTTCCACATATGAAACATGTGAATAACATCATCATGTACTCTAAATAAACAATGTAATTAACAGAAATCCTTATTTAAAACATCCATGCTTCCATATTCCACATTTTATTTTATATATTACATAAACACAAAAGAATCATAAATTCCATCCATGGTATCATAAACCAAATTTTTCAAAAAATCCTTAATCTCCTCCAAGGTAATCAGTACCATCTGATTTAATTTTTTTATATGAATCATATCATTATCCTAACATCATTATCTAAAAATTAAGAACATAGTAAGGATTATATTTGTAACAACCCAAACTTTTATCAATGTTTTTTCAAAATTCTTATAATAACTTCATATATTATAAGTCACATAACACCACAAATAGACCACGATTAAAAGATTATTAATGAAGAATGAATGAAATAATTGGCATTTTTTAGAAATTAAGTAACCAATACTGATGGAACAGTATCCTGACCAATGGAATAGTAACATGACCCTTATGAATAATAATCCATCAAATAGAATAGTAACTTTTCAATGAAATTATAATTAAGAGGCATATTATGAATAATAATATGATATATATTTTACCTGACATAAGTAAATAAATGTTTTAAAAATGATAAATTAAGTGTTGTCATTTTTGTAAGTCAATAATATTTAATAAAAATTTTACAAATAAATTAATATTTTATAAAAAAAAGTTCATAAAATAAATTCTTAAATTATTATTTTGTTTCCATATGATTATAATATAATTTTTTGAGACCTCATATAATATTTCAATGTCTAAGAAAATAATTTTTAATTGCAAAGTATTTATTTTTTTATTTCAATGATGATTTTAATTAAAAATTACATTTCTCATATTAAGAAAATTATTTTCATATAATTGAGTTGATTTTTTAATTCTACGTGTCAATGAAATTTTTGTTTAATTTTTTGGATTTTTCAGAAAGAGTTTATTTTTTGGTGAATATTAAAATACGATAATTTTTAATAAAAGCTAAATACAAGAATTATTGAGTCATGGATGATTTAATTCCAATAGAATCCCTAAATATCAAATCACAAATCAATATATTTATATATTAAGTGATAATTATAAATATATTCTTAGTATAGAGCCAAAATGGTAAACAAATGATTAAAATAATGACAAAACACCCATATCCTCCATTACAAATACAACGTGTTACCACATCTTCTCCTTACACCTCTCAAGATTTGATACTTGTCCAAATTATGTTCATGTATATTACAACCCCCCCACCTCATTTTTTGTATCCCTTGGTCTCATCATAAGAACAAAACATTTTCCGTAAGGAGGTTCTCATGGTTGAGATACTTAAGAGGTAAAATCATCTTCCTTTTACTGGTAATTTCATTTAATTTTTTTTATTAGTTTTCTCTCGTTACCTCCTCTATAAAAATGTTCATTGTTACTCTAGTAACATTTATATACTATAATTATATCATGTTAATGAACGATCCATCATCAAAATAATTTATCTCTCTTTTAATCTAAATAATAAATCATAACAAGTGACGTGCCAATTTTCAATTTTCATGGATGATGCATTTTCATCTTCATTTAACACCTTCAATTATATTTATAAAACCACTATAAATTTTTAGGACATACTGTAAAATATAATTTATAACCATTTTTTATGTTCTATAACTAAAATATTCACATAATACTAAATGATAAAATAGATCGATTTTGTTGTGAGAAAAACCACCAAAATTCACCCAAACAATAACCAATAAATATTTATCAAATTATTCATCCTCATAAAATTTAAAAAAATGAAATATACAAACAATAAAACCTATTAATGTTCATTAAAAACATATATTTTCAATTTTGGAAAATTATACCCATTCTGCAGAAACATCAATACTCATATTAAAGTAAACTGATCTTGAAAACCATGAAGATGATCACCCTTGAATGATGAAATTAAACTATATAACTCATAGAAAAGTCCATAACTGAACTTGATAAAATAATAATGAATCAAATTCAAGTATAAAAGGTTTTTTATTTGTTAATTATTTAATTTTATTTTATTTTTAGTGTACCAAATAGAAGGGAGAGTTCAGATATAAGTAAGGGGATTCTATAACCCAACTATCTTCATTTTGGATTCGCTATTTTATTGTATTTTCGTTATAAAGGTTATATTAATATAATTTAAATATAATTTATTTATATTTACTATTTTTCTCTTCTTATAAATGATTCTAGTATGATTTTTTGAAAAAATTAAAAAAATTAAAAAAGTTATCTTCCTTATAAAAAACATGTTTTACATCTCTTCATTTTGTTTCTTCCTCATTTACGATGGATGATTCTTATAACAACTATTTTATTCCAATTATATTTTGGGAACCAAAATGTTAATCCTTGAAAGCATTATTTACAAAAAACATTTATTTCCCTGGGATATATTATGACCATTATTGATATATACTATATGTGTTATAGATGGAAATGTAAATGTTATTATGTGATGGGTGCGCCTAATATTTTATTTCACAATGTAAAAGTTTTTATGTTATGGGTGAACCTATAATTATATATCACTCAAAATCATAGGTTAATGTTAAGTGTCTCATGAGATATATTGAAATATTTGTGAACATGATGATAGATTTGTTCACAATACTGTGTGGTAGTTGACCATTATGACATGAGGATTAATTTTTATGAATTGTTACATTCCTTACCTTTATATAATGCTTCATCTAATGATTATGATAATGATATTATGATGATTATTACCACACCATTTTATATTTATTCATGAATTTATTTATCCCTTTAACCGGCTTTTAGATCACACATTTAGTTGATGTATATCCTCATGTGGTTACTTGTACTAAGGAGTTCATGACAGACAATAAGATTCTAGAGAATAATGATTTATTTAAATGTTTATATTTTATTATACAAAATTTATGTATAGTCCTAATTTTACCAAGACACTAATCCTTTGGATCTTGGTTGTTTAATTATTTTGTGTTTTTTGACTTTAAAATGATGTAATATTTTATTTATGAATATTATAGTTGATATAATTGGTATCAGAGTTCAATTTTGTTAATTTGGGAATTAGGAAAAAAGAAAATTCATGAAAACCCTTTTTATGATACTATGTGAATGTAAGCACCTGATAATGTTATTTAGAATAAAAATTGTCAACATAGGGATCCTGTTAAACATTCTTTAAGAGTAAATTTCACCCTGAAATTGATTATTAATTCATGACTTACTGACTTGTGAATTTTTATAACCTTTTCTAATTTGGTAAATTATAGGTACCAGGAGAAACTAAGCCAACAACCCCTGTGAGGGACAATCTAGTGATTTCCCGAACAATACCCCCAATGCCTTGAGATTTGTATTTCGAAATTTTATAGTGATGCTTACCCAGCTCTCTCAGGCTATGAAAAATAACATGAATAATGTGGAATTTCCATCTTAAACTAAGAGGGAGTAATAAGCTATCATGTACTTTATGAAAAAATGACCACTGACAATATGTCGATGTTGTGATACATAATTCACACCATGGATGGTCAACTCAATGGATAATATATTTTTTGTTCTTCACTGTTCTAAAATGGAGGATGTGACTCTGGCCCTTTATCATCTAGATGGAGAGGCTGACCAACGGTGTGTGTTCATTAAGAACACCAAACCAAAAAAAGTAATTGATGAGATGGTGTGTGAATGTTTTATAAAATAATTCATAATATGTATTTCCCCCAATCTATTTTTACTAATATGGAGAGAGAATTCATAAATATGAAGGAAAAGGAAGGTCAATTTTTCATGGAATATGATGAAAATAACTAAAAGATTTTAAGGTATTCCTTGTGTTTCATTATCATTGGTGATATCATAATTTAAATATGTATTAATGGTTTAAAACAACACCTTCAAAATGCTCTTGCATATCAAGACAGTGGGATTTATGAAGATTTTGTTCGATGTTCTCTCAAAATGGAAATGAAATTTTGAGGATGGTTTCATTGCTATAATGACATGAAAAGAAAGATGGATTTTCAAGCTAGAGGATCTCCTAAAAAAGTGTGAAGACATATTTAGAAATCACATGTCAAAAATGTGATAAGAATCATTCTATTAACAACCTCAAAGGGATAGGGAAATTCTATAACTGTGTGAGGGAATGCCAAAAATCTAATTAATGTTGAAGATACATAAAAAAGGCGGTCGATACATTAGAGGAAAGGATAAAACTACCCATTCCACAATGATACAACTATTGGTAGAAATGACACTAAGCAAGAGAATGAACTAACTCTTGATTCCTCGATGGAAATCACCATCATGAGCCCTAAAATCCAAATGAATAGTGGATGGATTATTCCAACACTACTACTAAATTGGAGAAAAAAACAATGTGGTACAAGGTACAATTCATATTAACTAAAAAATGGAAAGAGTCTTCTTTTTATAGTCATACAAGTTCCTTTATATATTTCCTATTTTATAGAACAAGTGAATCAAATTCCAAAAACCATGAATTAGAGATATCCAAAAAACACTTTATGAGGTTTCCATTACATCCTATCTGATGGAATATTCTCTTATTGGAATATGTTGGAATATTATTACAAAAATGGTAATGATACATACCATTGTGGACAATGCTGCTATAGTGGGGATGTTTTATCACTCATCATATAATGAAAATATATTTTTTTGAAAAATTTAATTCACTTTTCATATTCTAAATCATCACAAAACACTCCATAAGTGAAAGGTAATTCACGAATCTCTTTTAGAACTCCTTCAACAGTGTGGGTGTTGATTCCCTATAAAGAAGAATGACTTGATCAAATGGTTGAGTCAAAGGACGTTATCAACATGGGGGAAACATCCATTGTGAGGTAATATAGTGATGTATTTCCCAAATAGTTACCCATACTCCACCCAGATCATGAGGTGGAGTTCTCAAATTAACTCTTACCAAGAGATACTTCTATCATAATCTACCCTCACAGGATAGCCTCGATTGAATTGTATGAGTTAAACATGTAACTAAAAAAGCATTTGGAAAGGGGTTCAAACAATCTAGTGTACCTACTTGCGGTGCGCCAGATCACATTATAAATAAAAAAGGTGGATCAATCTGGTTGTGTGTCAACTACCGGGAGATCAACAAGATCACCATTAATAACAAGTACCCACTTCCAAGGATTGATGACTTGTTCGATCATCTACAAGGAGCTCATTACTTCTCAAAGATGGATCCTCATTATAGATAAAACCAGCTAATGGTAATGAATTAATATATTTAGAAGTCTGTCTTCTATATAAGGTATAGGCTCTATGAGTTTCTAATGATGCCCAAAGTACATACTAATTCCCCTGAAATCTTCAAGGATTTGATAAATAGAGTCTTTAGAAATTTCATCATAAATATTTTGGTAGTGTTTATCAATGATATTCTCAACTACTCCACGATCAAGGAGTATTATGAAAATGATATTGGGATTGTTTTGGCCATATTAAAAAAGGATAAGTTGTATTCCATGTTCAACAAGTGTGAATTTTTCATTTAAAAGGTCACATTATTGGGACATTTGATCATATGTGAGGGAATTTCAGTATACCATTAAAAATATGGCCATTTAGGACTGACATAAACCTTATACTATCATGGAATTACTTAGTTATCTTGTCAAAATATGGTATTATCGACTTTTTTAGGACATTTATCAGTATTTTATGTCCCGCTAACTATGTTAACAAGGAAGGTGTAAAATATGTATGGATGGAGGAATGTGAGGAATGAGTTATAGAGATAATGTGAAGGATAATAAATACACTTGTACTCACATTAAAAAAAATGGAGACTACTTATAGGTAAAAAGTGATGCTTCAAAGAAATAATTGGGTTGTGTAGTCCTGAAAATCGATAAAGTGCCAGCCTATGCCTCACGATAGTTGTTGATCCCCGAGTAGAACTAATTGACACATGATCTAGATCCAAAGGCATTGATGTTTCAGTTTTTGGTAGTTTTTGGAGGCTAGGAAAAATTATAGAGGGAGTAGGAAGGAGTCACACCTCTTCTTCCAGGTTCACATGAAGCTACTGGCTACATGGACAGCCTCTCTTATTCCTAGCAGGCCATCCTTGAATGTCCTTCATTGCATGATACCATGGATCCTCCCCTCTGTTGAGTGTTACTGAACCCACCGTGGATAATGGATTAAATGGATGCCTCATGTATTGTGGATTAAATTAAATGTGGAAGGGTATTGTTTGGTAGGGATTATGTGTGGAGGTTGCGTGGTGTGTGAGAGAAACAGATCCCTATTTCTAGGTTTTAGATCAATATATGGGCAAGGAAACACAATTTAAGCATAGGTAAAAGCTATGATTTTAGGTCTTCTACTATGCAGACTGTTTGGTTTCTTGATCTCAGAAGTGGAATCAGACTCAACTATGTAGGTTGGTTTTCTTTAAGGAATGACAAGTTGGATATGGGAGACAATCTATATCTTAATGAAATGTAAAAGAGTTATCAAGGAGGATACATAGTTCAGACATAATTTGAGGTAAGGTATTGATAAATTTTATTACATTTCTAATTAGGGTATGGTTGGTGATTGTCTCATTTTTAAAACCAATTTGGGCTCTCTCCTAGATGATTGTAAAATTATTGTATGAGGTGATGCTCTTAGAAGTCATAATTTTATACTACAGTGATCGGATTATGATGTTTTATTTATTTTTATTTTAAAAGAAATAAAAAAGTTACCTTTTAGTCAGTCCCTATGTAAATTATCATTGGTGTCTTTAACATGATTTACCAAAATAAACAATGTCCTATGAGTTTTGGTGGACCGACATACCATGAATTATAATTTTAACAATATTTTTGAAGATATCTCACTTGAAAATCTATAAAAAATATATGAGAAGGATGTGGTGAGTCTATAGGGGGTTCCAACCTCAATTTATATGATCTTGATCAAAGGTTTACATATAAATTCTAGAGGATTATTCAACATGATTTGATAAATGTTTTCTATTTCTGCATGATATATCACCCCCAAACCGATGCCTAATCTAAAATGACTATTCAGAAATGAGAATGCTAAGAGCCTACTCAAATTATTTTAAAGTAGTATTGAATCAGCATCTTTCATTGGATGAATTATCAGACAACAACATCTTCCACTCGAGTATTCAGATGGATCCTTATGAAGCTCCCTATGGAAATCAATGTATAAATCCATCCTTTTCGTATGAAGACGGTTAATGAAAGATACTTGGACCTAATTCTATGAAAGAGATGATAAGGATGTTTCATGCTATCTATCAATATATCAAATCTGCTCAGAGCTGAAAAAATAGCTATTATGACAACCATCAAAAGAACATGATGTTTGACATTGGAGAAAAAAATTTCCTTCAAATTTCAACAAGTAAGAGAGACATGCAGTTCGGAATTAAAGGGAAGCTTATCCTATGATACATTGAACCCTTTGATATCCATGATCATATAGGAGTAGTGGAATATCATATTCACTTCCCCAATGTATGACTGATATTCAGGATGTGTTCCATGCATCTCTCTAGTGTAATTACATAATCGAACCCTCACATGTACAATAATCATATTTTGTACCAATGGAAGTTGAGATATCTTTTGAGGAACAAATAATCAATATTTCAGATCAGAGAGATAAGGTTATACACAGCCCGTCAACCTACCTTGTCAATGTGTTTTGGAGGAACCCTTTGTATGAAAAAGATACTTTGGAATCAGAGGAGGCAATGAAGGAAAATAACCATAACCTATTTAAGGAAAAAAATACAAGGGTGAAATTTCAAAAGGGGGAATAATTTCATGGCCCAAAATTTTATCATGAGAATTTCACCATTCTTATAATAATTTCATATATTATAAATCACAAAAAATCACATATAGACCATTGTATAATGTTTATAAATGAAAAATTAATGAAGGAGGACTACAATGTAGTTTGGTCCTTTAACCTAAAAAATGCTTCGGGGCCTGAATGTTTCCCTATCTATTTTACAAATCATAATTTGATGTAGTGGAAGTTGATCTATAGTTCATGTTTTAAAGGACTACATTATTGGCTGGTTTCTAACACAAATTGCATGTTCCAAAAATATCATCATGGTGTTAAAGGTTAATTATCTTCAATCCATGAATCATTACATACCCATCAAACTGTTTAATGTTCCATATATGTTTTTGACATGCATCTTCAATTAGAGTGTTACATATTTCCTCCTAGACTATATTGCAAAGAAATATCACATTTTTTTAATGTTTGGAATATTACAGGGTAAATTTGTATTGCTCAATAAGTAATTATTGAATCTAATATTAGATCTTATAAGAGAAACCTAATCATTAAGAGGAACATGAAAAAGGCTTCTGAGATGGTTGAATGGAGATTATTTTTAAGTGTTCATACTTGTATGATGTTCTCGCACTGCATTATTTCCCATAGATAGCAATGTTACAACTCTTCTTGTTTATATATTTTCTTAATGGGAAAATAGTTTAGTCTCTTCATGTCCATCTATGATCATAACTAATTAGACGTCCTCTCCCCGCCCTTATTTATTCTAGATCAAGATGTTTGGTTTCGATACATAAATTTGTATATTAGCTATAGTAGGATACTCTCTAACAATAGTTTATTCATAGATTGTGGCATCTCTAACCTGATGTTATCTAATGATACTATCATATCCATCAATGGAAGTACATGTGATATTTAGGAGATCACTGATGTGATGTAGGAGTACTATTCTTGGAGTTGGAAGGCTGTTAATAGGGAGATGTATTTTTTCTTCATAGCTAATAATTGGGCAGACAAGATGGTCAGCTATGTGGGAATGATAATGGGCATGAAAAATATAGTTTTTTCCAGTGGAGTACATTTTTTGCTTTAGTGTCCCCCATGAAACATGTTATTCCTCACTTTGATAAGGTTATTTATAAGATCATGGGGTGAATCCTAAACTAGAAGATAAATCTACTTTATTTTGGAGGTGTATTATCCTTTTCAATAATGTACTTTCCTCTATACTAATGCATGTCTTATCTACGTTGAATGTCCAAAAAATGTTTTTTAAAAAATAGCTAAAATTTTGGCCTCTTTTTCGGAAAACTCAATGGATGGAAATCATCATTGGCCATCACATAAGTGGTTAGAATACCCCCTAGAAGATGGGGGTATTAACATCTAGAATCTGTCTAGAAAATTGAGAGGGCCTCATGCTAAACATTCCTTGGAGATAATAAAGGAAAATAAACTATGGTTTAAAAACATTCATCTCAAATATGGGATTTCATAAATACATAAAGAAAAAACCTACTCTATTCAATGAATGGTGCATTCATATATTGTCACTTTGCATTAGCATGATCATTGGATCTTCCGAAAGGGGGGAATACGATATTAGAAGAATAACTAGTTAAGAATGATTCTCATTTTTTTCGTGGATTACCACTCTGGATGTCTCATTTATTAGGGTATGTGAACACCCAGGATTCATTAATGAAACCCTAAATTAGAACTAGAGGGAAGTTCATGAGAATATTAATCTTAACATGTATCCAAGAAAGGGTGTAGTTATGGGTTCCTCCACATCTGTTATCTAAGGTAGGGACTTATATAAAATTCAGGTGGATGTAATTGACCAGGATGTGTGTGGGTGATAGTGTGGTGTGAAGAGATCCCATCAAAATCCAATTTCTTGGAATGTAATTTCAGGAAAAGGGAGATTCATATGAGAACATCTAGCGTGTCAGAGTATACTTGGAATCCAAATTCCACTAATACACTGAGCCAAATAGCGAGTCGGTCAGTCACATAAATCTAGAATTTAATTGAGTGACATAGTGTGGAGTGAATTTCATAGATTCATAGGGTATGCAGGGTGGGAGGTTATGCATGTGGACTTAATCTAGCACTATTTTCATGGTGCAGATAGTTCAGAATTGGAATGTAAGGCTATGAACATTATTCTTATTGTAGGGTGTTGGTGTATTTGGTCTTATAGAAATGAAGCACATCACAATTAAGTTATCAGGAGTAGTACAAATATTTCTTTTAGAAAAAGGACTTATTCCGGAATTGGATAGGATTTGCAAAAATTGAGAGTCTTCTCCCTCCATCAAAGATATCCTGACTATTATTCCAAACCAGTTTAGTAGCATGACTAATGGGAGGTGGGTTTTGTCGCTCCCCCAATAGGGTCTGATGTTGAAAACTGATGCCTCTTACATTTTTGGTTTTATTTTTGGAGAAGGAGGTGCTCATGGACAAGTGGGGATTAGTGGTTTTAACATTTTCAACTATTTTCAGAGATGGTGTTTCTCTACTAGTTTAAGAGGAGGCCATGATTATAGGACTTCAGTTATGCAATTAGATGGATTTTAATGCTTTTGTAGTGGAGGTTGACTTTCTGGTTCTCTACAATTCCCTGATTGGAAAAGGTGTCAACCCTTTGTCCCTTGAGTAATATATTAGAAATAGTAAGGGGATGATGGATATTCAAGTATAAATTATTCACATGTGGCATGAAGGGAATATAGTGTCTGACTATTTAGAATCTAATGTAACTCATTTTCAATGTATATCATGTTTCTCTAGCCTCGGGTCCTTCCCTATTGTGGGGATTAAATTTGTTAAACACGAAACTCTAGGACTACACTGTTATAGCCCCCCATGATGTTGAACCCCTTGTAGTTTCTCTATATTTTTTTATTGGTAATATAATAAAAGGTTTGTGTGTTAATAATATATAATGAAATAAGATGATTTTTCAAAAACTAAAGAATCTATGCCGATGGAATAATAACATGACCCTTTGAATAGTAACATTACCATTTGGAATAGTAATCCATCCAATAGACCAGTAACTTAATATTTCAAATTATAAATAAAACATAGGTATCTGATGAATGAAAATATGATATATTTATTTATTGACATAAGAAAATAAATGTTTTAAAAATGGTAAATTATTTGTTTGATTTTTTAGGTAATAAATATTTTATTAGAATTTTTTTATTAATTTAATAATGTAAAATAAAATTTATTTTCATAAAATGTATTCAGATATTAATTTCTTGATTCATTATGAGTAGAATATAGTTTTATATAACCTTAATTATCTTTTCAAAGTGTATGAAAAGAATTTTTAATTTAAAATAATTATTTTTCGATGTAAATGATGATTTTAATTAGAAATTAGATTTATCATATTATGAAAATTCCCTTCACAAAATCGATTTGAATTCCACACATATAAAAATATTTAGTGTTATATATTAGGATTTCCGGCATAAAGTTGATTTTTTATGAATAGTAAAATACCTTAATTTTCTGTAAAAACTAAAAACATGAATTATTTTGTCACGAATGATTTATGGATGATGAAAACATAAATTCTCAAAACGTAATTAAATATTTTAAAATATTTAGTGATAATTTTCAAAATATGTATGTTTTTTAGAAAAAAAATTAAACAAATGAATAGAATAATTGCAAAACACCTTTAGCATCCAATATAAATATCATCTCTCACCATCACTTCTCCTCACACTCCTCAAGTTTCGAGACCAGTCCATATTCTACTCATGTTCCCACCTAACCTCCTCACCACTATCCAGGAGCCCTCGATCTCATAAAACTTCCAAAACCACTACCGAATGACAAGCTTGATTAATGGAACCTCTAAGATTCTTATCTTTTTCTATGTTCACTATAGAATTTTTTTAATCAATATTTATAATGCTAAAATCACATATTTTTAAGTGAAAAATCTATTTTGGTTCATCACTATTTTTATGAATGTGAGAATTCATTTGTTCATTAATATTTCGTTAATGAATTATTTAAACCTCACTAAAATGTTTTAATTGTAAATCTTCTTTAAAAAAAACTTTTTACATAATTTCACATAAGTGGTACATCATTGATGGCTCAAATGAAATATAAATATCCTTACATTTCCTTTTCTAGAATATAAAAGTGTAAAACCATATTTTTTAAAAATTCAAATGATATTGTAAAAGAACTCATCTTTCATTTGTAAAATGGAATTTTATCACCACACATTAAATGTTATGAGAGATATCCCTTTTTCATCACTTATTCCTTGCATGTTCTGTGGGTACTGAACCTTTTTAAATCTTATCATGAGTCTCCTTTTTAATATGATATTCTAAGGGATTATTATTTTAATATTTCATGGTTGTATGGGACACTTTGGAATGATAAAAGATTAATTCATCAAGAATTTTTTTAATGGTATCATTTTAAAAGTATCGTTATTAATGTCAACATCCTTTTATGAATCTTGTATTTCATAGAGGTTTATCTCCTATGAAATCAACTAAATTTTTTTTGAAGGGTTTGTTTTTAGTTTTAATTTGATTTTTATATCTTTATACCATTTACCATATTACTCTGAAAGGTTAGTGTTTATATTTAATAACAAGGGAAAGTAATTTACATTTCATATATTAGCTTCAATATGAATGTATTTGTTATCAATGTTTATTTCCGTTTACAAGCAGAATGCATTGGGCTTATTATTTTATTTTTGGGGAATCTTATATCCCCTTGATGCATTGGTAGGTCTCCTAATAAAAATAATGGTTTTGGCATGAGGCTTTGATAGTATGGTTATGATGTCCCACATTATTCATTCCCTCGTTATGAAACTAGTAACTGATAGTTATTGTGGTTATTTGACTAGTAGAATACGGATATGTATGATTTACAGTGGAATTATTTGTTCATCACAAATTCCTTCCATAAATTTATCAGGTTTATTTTTAGATGAATGTGTTTTTAGTTATTCACCATGCCAAATTTTTATGTTTATGATATCTTCTACTGTATTGCATACCCTTTCTGAGAATTTGAGATCACTCCTTTATTATGTTTTATTTTCACAGGGAATGAAAATGTATATTTGATTGTCATTTTGGGATAATTTAGGAGATATGGATGTTGTAAAATGAATTGATATATTTTATTTCCATTCATGTTGTAATCCTATACTTTTGTATGTATCTGGTTTTCGAAAACTACTAAACTACTCGGTCCTTCGCGATATGAATTTCATGTAATCATTCAAATGTAATGAAACAATGCACCGACTCCGAGAAACTGGGGTTGGAGCGTTATAGTTGGTTTCAAGGGATGTTTAAAATAATACATGGAATCTATATTTAGAAAATTTATATTTTCAAACAAAACCCAAGGATAGACATTGAGGGTAAACATACAAGAATATCTGAGAATTTTATAAAGGAATAGATTATGTGGATCTTTCTAGAAAACACATCCATGTCTGGATATTACAAGTGAATGTAGTTCTGGAACATATCTATCTAAGAGTATCAACTCTGTAAAGGAGTTTTGAGCATGACATAGGGTATCCTGGTAGACGACAACGGGTCATACTGCGCACCTTGTTTGGAAGTCCAGTGTGATATTTTTAGAATAATTCACTTTTTTTTAATACATAACATTATGAAATATTTATTCATCAAAACTAATAAATGTATGTTGTTCTAGGATTTGTTATGTATAAATTTAGGATATATTCAATACCATATTTATAGTTATATAATGTTAATAATTTTATAAGGCAATATAGTATATGAAATTTATTAGAAATGAAGCCTAGTTGAATAAATGACAACTTCACCAATGGAAATTATTTAAATAGTAATAATGATAATATGTCTCCTGGAATTATGCCATATTTTCAAAGGCAGATAGTGTACTAAGTAACCAAATCATATGAGGAAATAGTAACATGTGTTAACAATGTATGTAAAAACATATCATAGTCACTTTCCATTGGAAGGAATCGAATGAAGAAGAGGACGGTAGAGAAAAACATAGATTAAGGGAAGATGGGAATAAATTATTTTCCCACTTGTGATTATTGTTGAAAGAATAAACTTGTAAAACGTGTTAAAGGATTGATAGTTTTTTATATGTTCTGAAAAAACAGACACAAATTTTGGGATTTCAAGGGCATGAAAAAGGTTTCCAATGTACAATGCTTTAATTGCATGGAGATAGAACACTATGTGAATCAATGTCCCAAGAATCAAAGGAGTATGATCCGGATGATTTTAATTGATAAAAATCATGTCATGATACTATAGCTGATGGAGTGGAATGAATATTTTTACTCTTCAAGAATCATTTTATTTGAATATTTTATCAGCAATGTATCGGTTAGAAGAATTATGGAATATATGAGGATTACACTACAGTACATTTTTATTAAGTATTTGTGTACATATGATGAATTGTACCAAGAATAAGTGATGTTTTAGAATTATTATATGTTGGGAAGGTATATAGTAGAGGGAAAGACAACCCAAAATACACTCTTGATGATTAAGATGATAATTAATAAATATTGATTTGGAATAGTACATACTACATCAAAACTGATTATTGTCTTGTCGACAAGACCTCTAATATATCATCATTGTAGTCTACAACATTTTTAATATAATGAATATATCCAATAGCATGTGTATGAATAAATAATTGTTTTTAATAAGTTTTTATGGTAATTTTAGCTATTACCATATTTCAAGAGGACACAAGATGAAGTTATTCACATCTTTGGAATGGGTAAATCATAGGCTTCTTAATGTTGATTAGTGGAAAATAAGTTAGCATGTGAATTGAGAAGGATGGACCACAGAGTTCTAAACAAATAAGAATTTCCAAGGATCCCATGTACATGGATCTATAAAGGATGGATATGGGAATGATTCTACTGTTTTGGATAATGATGTTATGGAATGTCTATCCATGTACGAAATGGTCTATGTTGACCATTATATGAGGTTATAATGTTTCATATAACTACATTATGCTACATATTCTAAGGGATGATGTGTTAATAGATCATGGAAAAATAAATGATAACATTTTTCATATGAAATAGAAATATGTATTTTTACACTTATAGAATGGAATAATTCCTCAAATCTAGGCAATGAGTTTTAAGAAAAAAATTATGTCCAATTAATATATATTTTTTATAATTTCAATAAATATTTTCATAACTATTGGTTATGGTTTTGTGGTAATTACCTTTTAACTATTGATGATCTATATTACATTCCATCATTACATGATGGTTTGATTATTCTTCCATGACCATGTTATTTAATTAGAATGTGTAGTTTTGTAGTAACTGATTCACTTCCTTTTCCCTCTCATTAAGAGGATATTTTAACTGTATTTCTGATGTGGGTTTCCCACAAGTGAATTTTAAAGTATCAAACAATAACTTCTTATGCTAAATTTCAAATTATTATAATGAATGTTTTTTATGTTGGGGAGAATGTGACACCCCATGGGTTTACAAATAAATTTAATTGTTAATTCATGAAATAATGAGTCTCTACAAAACAAAACCTTTTTATAAACTATAAAATATACATTAATTTTCTACACCACTGAATAGTAATGAATAATAAAACATCCAAAAAATAGAAAAATTTCACATGAATGTTTTTAAAAACTTTAGACATCTTATATGTGACAAAATGATCATAGTATATGTAATGATATTTTTGAATGGCATAAATATTTTAAACATTTCATTTCATGCATATGTGTGTCACATGGAACATATAACATGGAATCATTCAAAATCAAAAGTTATTTAAAAATTAAGGAATATGGAATACATAAATGAATGTACCATTCAATATGTATATTTTCATAAATTTGAATACTAATGATATAGACATAAATATGGTATTCAATACACAATGATCTTGGCATGGAAAAACGCAATGCAATTTCGGCAGCGTAACGACCATACATAAGAACTCATAACAATGGTTCATTAGAGACAAAAGGGTGTCTCATCATATATAAATGAAATGGACAGTAAGGGGTAATATAGATACATGTCCCAACAATTGTAATGGAATTTTGATTAATGATACAAAAGAATTTCTTGAATGTAAATGAGGAGAGAGAAATTCTTTTCCGAATTTCAACATCGTAACGAGTATACATGGGAAGAATTTATTGAGAGAGAAAGAGGTCTCCAATCATTAAAACATAAAGATAGATGCGTGGGTGAGGTTATAAAACATACCCCAACATTTATAATTGAAATTAAAAGGGCATAACAATTTTCAAATATTGGAAAAAATGAGAAAGGAAGAAAACACTTACTTGGAAGTGTGCTTCCAAACACTTGAGAGAGGCTTGAGAGAGGCTTTTTGGGAGCTTTGGGTGCCTTGGAATGATTCTAGGGATTTTAGGGCAGATTTTGGATGAACTACAAAGGATTTTAATGATGAGAAATTGGGATCTTGGTTGGGTTTATATATGTAAGGAGTGGGAATTGTTTATTATTTTGGTTTGGGACACCTAACCTTAAACTCAACAAAACTAAAATACAGACCATGGTTATTGCCCATGGATTTTTCAAAAGGGGAGTGGAAAATCATACGTTATATGGTCATTGGTCGAACATCTAAAAATAATATGGCTTTTTATGTGGAGGTGAGTCACACTCTCCATGAAGACTATTTAAAAATATAAAATGATTAATAAGTCTTGGAGGGTCCACTAATGCATTGTAATATAAATCAAACAAATAAAAAACAACATTATTTTATTGGTAATAAATATATTGGACGAAAATAATGTTTATAGTATATTATTACATCACGATTGGGTCATTATGATGTCATAATACACATTATATATTGAAACGGTATTTTATTTTTACCCAAAAATTATAATGTCCTAGAAAATTTATTAAAATTTCACTATTGGATAATTTTGATGTCCTGATTCCAAAAATAATATTCATTTTAATAATATATGTTTTTAAATATGTTAATTATCATTTTTAAAATAAAAACCGACATTTATAATAAATTCATGGGTTTTGACAAAAATAGCTTTCAAACATTAATAAAAATTACAATCGCATTCATAAAATTATACGAACATTTATATTTAATAAAATTAATTTAATAATAATAATAATATTTTATTAAAATATTATTTAATTTATTAATCCATTAATTAATCAGAATAGAATTCTTATTTGAATATTAACTAAAAAAACAATTTGTTTTTTAAAAAATATTTTCAAAGTAACAATAATAAAATAAAAGTACATTCTTTATTATATACAAAATTAATGTACATAATCATAGTTCTATGGATTTGTTACATAACCCCTTAAAATAGCCACATAAGACCTATGAGTAAGTGCGCGATGGTGACATACTATTTCGGTGGCTCAGATAGCATGACATGCGTGGTGATCTCTATCAACTTCCACTTCTCCTGTAGACAGTTTTGTTCGAGCTTGAAATGTTGAATTTTGTCTTGTGCTTGGTCAGGAGAAAATCCCAATGACGAAACCACCTTTCCAAGTTCCAACAAATGGGCTTCCTATGTAACAATTCTGTTGGATGAGTCCATCACTTCCTTTGTCGGAGAAAATTAGATTGTTAATTCCCTATATTTATACTAATCATGTGATCATTGTTGAATGGCTGTAATAACAATGTTAATAATTTGTAATGGTATTTTAAAAACAAAAAATAATATAAAAAGAAGTGCAATTGTTATATAACCATTTCCCATATTAAAACAGTTAATTAGATGAAGAGGGATTTTCATAACTAATCTTTGGGTCATTTCAATCATCACCATTTAAAAAATTTCGCCCTTGAAATTTCCTTTTCCCACACTAAAACAAATGAGGGTAACTCTGCTTCATCAGCTTCTCTGATTACCACATCGTGTAAAGACCCGTAAAATTCAAGGGAAATTTTTTCTTAATTTTCTTTGGAATTTTACAAGAGCGCGGTTTCTGACGGCACCTGATTCCGAGGCCCAGAGTGCCCGGAATCAATTTCCGAAGTTTGGCTTGGGTACGTTCAGTGAACGAACGAGCCGGAATTTATAACTTTTGATCCGATGCTCGGAATTGAAATCTGAGGACACTGATGAACACGCAGCGCCGTTTTTCTCTTAAGGGGACCTTTTCCGAAGTTGCGTTTATTGTGGGACAAAAGTTAGTTTTTGGGAAAATTATAAGAAGTTAAATAAAATTGTGGAACACTGTTTATTTTATTTTTTTGTTAGTTAACTTCTCCCAAAGGGAGTTAAAGGTGGGACCCACATCCACTTATCCTCCCTTGGGAGGATTAAGTGTGGTGGGGCCCACACGAACCCCATCTTTTCATCTTCTCTCAAAACTCCCTTTAACCCCTCTTTAAATGAAAAGACTACTTGTTAATTAATTTGGAGTTATCTTATTTGAATTTCAATCCTTTGAAATTCAATTTGTTAAGTGTGTAAATAAAATAATCCCTTAGCTAATTTTATTTGGTTAGAATTCTCTAGCCTCTTGAGAGGATTTGGGAGCTCCTTCTTCTTCTTCAACTTTGACGAAGAACTCGAAGAACCTTCAAGCTCCGACGAAGAACGCCACTCCTCTCTTCTTCGTAGCCGGTTGCTTCCGAAGATCGACGACGCCTTCCGTGTCAACGAAAGGGAACTACGATTTCTCCTCGTACTTCTTTCGTCGGCTTACGAAGATTCGCCAATGACGTACCTCTTCGGACGTACCTCTTCGTCAATGGATTTGACGAATGATTACCACGACGCCCGACCTCCGTGATGTTGTCTTCCGCGGGTCGTTGACGATCATCGATCTTCAACCAAGGTACGGGTTGTTGTTGGTTAATTATTTATTCTCGTTCTTGGTTCTAGCTTGACAATTTTGAGGTTTATTGTTAAGTGTTATCGACTAACGAGAGGGGGGGGGGGACCGCACAAACACGGTCGAATTCCCCCTCCTCTATTCTTGAATATTATTTCCTTGCGGATGTACGAGATGGCGTGGTGTCGTCGGACCACGCGGGAATCGCAAGGCCATAATCGCGCGGTGCCGTCGCGCCGCGCCACGGGAAGTTTATCATGAACGCGATGCTGTCGCGCCGCGTCGAAGGGAATCGAAGGCACCGCGGCCGGAGCAGGGCCGCAGTGGAGGGGCGCGGTGTCGTCGCACCACGCCGAACGATGAACACTGCGGCCGGTTCCGGGCCGCGGCGAGACGGGAAGACCGGCGGCTCACCGGGCTGCCGGTGACGGAAGCCGGAAGGGGACCGGCTTTGCCGGTCCGTTGAAGAAGAACCGGCCGGCCAGGTGGGCCGGCCAGAAGGGGAAAACCGGGTGAATTTAATTCCCCTGGGCAACTCAAATGCCCCACCATTTATGGGGGGGGGGGGTTCTTGAAGGGGGGCAGGCGGGCCCCCGGTTTTCCTCAAAGCAGGCCCGCACGGGGGGGGGGGGGTCTCCAAAAGGAGCGGCTTAAGCCGCGCCGCCAGCTAACAAAAGCAGGGGCCTTGCCCCCCGCGCGCTGCACCCGTGCGGCGCCAGGCCGCACCGCCGCCGGCCGGGCCGGTTCGGACCCGGTTCGGCCCGACCCAGGGGGGGGGGGGGGTCGGGCCGGGTCGCCCCGGACCCGGACCCCCCGTTTTCGAGACGTTTTCGGTCTTTTGGCCATAACATGAGTCACGGACCTCCGATTGACAAACCGTCAGCGACAATGCGATCCTTGGATCGAGACGGTCGTTTCAGTATATCGCACTCAAAGTTTCGAAATACTTTGAGTTCGGCCGGGTTGGTTCGTTCACGAAACCAACTGGGCCTTCGGAGAGGAAACACTCATATTTTGAGCTACGAACGTCCGATTGACGTGCCGTCATCTTTGTTGTGTTCCTCTTAGTGAGACAGATCTTTTGGAATACTTCGCCCGAGTATTGAACGCAGGTGGAGTACAGTCGGGCTGGGTTTGCCTTAAAAACCAACCGGGCCCCTAGGACGAAAAAGCCAATAACTCTCATACCGGGCGTCCGATCAATGCTCCGTCTGTTGCATTGAGTTCCTGTTGACGATACGGAAATTTTGGATACATCAACTATGGACTTTGTGACAGTTGATGTATCAGCCTCTCGGCTCGTGGAGCGGACCCTCCCGAACGAGCTTGTTGTGTGCGGGAACCCTAGTGATGGCTGCGACTGTGACTGTTACTGTGACTACTACTGCTACTTCTACTGTGAATGTGACGAAGACAGTACAAAGATCCTGTGTGGATTCGACGACGACTACAGCACTCAGCGATCCTACGTGGATCAGTGCTATAGGTCCTGTGTGGGCCCGATCCTGTGTGGGTATTTACGCTCAGCGGTCCTGTGTGAACCAGCACCTACAGGTCCTGTGTGGGCCTGATCCTGTGTGGGTCTTTGCGGGGGTTAGTTACCTATCGATCCTTCATGGGTCCTACGACTTAGACGGATCAGATATCATCTTTATCATCCTTTGAATAAGTATACCTATGTGAGCTGAATCCTGTTACTTTCCTGTGTGGATTGTGTTGTGCTATCCTGTGTGGATTTCATTTTGCTTTCCTGTGTGGAATACGTTTATATTCCTGTGTGGATTGAGTTGTACATGGGCTCTAAGGTTGGAGCGTTTTGGAATTGATGACTTAGGTATATGTATGGGCATATACCTAAGCTGTGTCGGTTGTTAGATCGTGTTTGTATCTTCCTTTTGTGGTTTATCCTTTGTGAATTTTGGGAGACCTTCGGGGGTCTTGGGGTCCCTACTGAGTATCTTATACTCACCCCTGCACGGGCTAAGCCTGCACTACGCTGTGTTGGTTGCAGACGACAGACAGCGTTGATCGTGGTTGAGGCTCGCAGAGCAGGACGATACCTAGAGGTGGACCACTGGGAGGGACATGCTCGGAGCAGATGGCGGGACCCGAGGAGCAGTGGAGCTATCTGTACCCACCCTTCAGGTGGGATTTCCAGTGGACAGCTCGGTGTTGCAGCTTTTACGTTACAGTTACTGTTTTCCCTTTCGAGTTGTACATTACTTTCAGTTTGGGTTTGTATACTGGCCCATTTACTTTTCCGCAACTTCAGTTGTACTCTGTTTTTCCTTAGTGTTTACTTTCCTCTTGCGTACTCAGTGGTGTTTGTTTACATTACAAAGGCAATGCCTTCCCTTTTTACCGGGAATTACGCCTTGGTGCTAGTCGCCATCCCCTGGCCTATGGAAGGCGGGGTTGGGGTAGTCACGGCACGGACCCCGAGGGCCGGTCGTGACACATCGCTTCTTCAAACTTGTGGTTTCACCACAACACCTTGACGAAGGGCATTGTATTATTTGGTAGAACTTTTTCTCTACGATCTAACATCTTCACTGGTTTCTCCACATAGTAAAGGTCATCCTATAGCTGGATCACCTCTTAAGAGAGTACATGTGAAGGGTTTGGTATGTACTTCCTTAATACGGATAAATGAAATACATCTTGTACATTTCCCATGGTAGGTGGAAGTTATATTTGATAGCCCACAACCCCGACACTATCGATAATCTTGAAGGGGATATATTCCTATGACTTAATTTCCCTTTTATTACAAACCTCATGTACTTCTTCCCCGATGATATGCGTAGGAAAACCTTTTCTCCAACTTTAAAATGAAGGTATCGTTGATGGGTATCTATATAAATCTTATTTCGACTCTGGGATTCCTTGATATGATGCTGAATGGTTTTTACCTTCTATACTATATCGTCGATCATTTCTGGTCCTAGCATCTTACGGTCCCTAACATCATCCCAACATGTCAGTGTTCTACAACTATTCCCATACAAGGCTTCATAAGGTTCCATTTGGATGCTCGAGTGGAAACTATTGTTATAAGAGAACTCAACCAATGGAATATGTTAATCCCATCCTCCTTTGATGTCCATTGAGAACACTCTCATCAAGTCCTCAGTTGTTTGGATGGATTGGCCATCAGTTTGAGGATGATAAGACGTATTGAAGTTCATATCATTATCAAGAGAATGATGAAGTCTCTTCCTAAATATAGAGGTGAATCTTGGATCTCGATCGGATACAATAGATAGTTGTACCCCATGGAGCCTTAACACTTCCATGATATATATATGTGCTTGTTGATCCAATGAGAAATCCTCCTGAATAGCAATGAAGTGTGCAGTCATTGTAAGACCATCTAAAACAACCCAGATTTTATTGATGCCATTGGATGTCTACGGAAGTCCAGTGACAATATCAACGATAATGTTCTAGAATTTCCATTCTAGTATGGGAAATGGTTGCATCACCCCCTTAGACGTTTGCCTCTCAGCCTTCACTTCCAAAAACACTAGACATGTTGATGTATATTTAGTTATATCCTTATTCATGTTATCCCACCAATAATGCTCACAGAGATCTCGATACATCTTTTTGTTACCTAGGTGAATAGAGAAATTCTAACATTACGAATCATCTAAAATTTCCTTCTTAATATTCAAACCCGATGGAACACATAGTCTTTTCCCAAATCTCACAATTCCTTCTTCACTAACATTGATCTTTGAGGATTTTCCTTTTTCGATAGCTTCCACATTATTGATAATTCCCACATGGGTCATTTTCAAAGAATATTGGATCCTTTTCAATTATCATCAATGTTCAATGGGTCCTTTTAGAATTCCCACATGGGTCCATCTTCATCAAATCATTAATTATTGGATCCTTTTCAATTCTCATCAATGATATAATCGTTGGGTCCTTTATACATAAAGCATCTACCACATTGTTCTCATTCCCAGGGTTGTAATGGACTGAGTAGTCATAGTATTAGATCAGCTCTAACCATCTTTATTGGTGCATATTCAACTATTTCTGTGTGAATATATACTTGAGTCTTATGTGGTCCATATATATTTCACACATCTCCCCAAAGAGATAATGCTATAAAATTTTCAAAGCAAAGATCACTGCAGCCAACTCGAGGTCATGTGTTGGATAGTTCTTCTCATGAAAATTCAATTTCCTTAAAGCATACGCAATTAATTTTTAATTTTACATTACCACACATCATAGGCCCTTCTTTAAAGCATCATTAAATACCACAATAAGTTCTCCACCAATTGGTTGTGTGAGCATGAGTTAATGATAAGCCTCCTTTCCAACTCCTTGAAAGCTTATTTGCATTCATCACTCCATGAAAACATTACTTCGTTCCAAGTTATCATGGAATGAGGGATGGACAATCATGATAAATATCTCACAAATCATCGATAGTATCTAGTTAATAACAATATGATATGGATATTCATTACCGATGTTGGTCACGACCATCCCTGTATTGCAACTGTCTGAGAGGGATCCACAGATATGCCATTACTTGTGATGATATGACCAATGAATGAAACATCCTTCAACCAGAACTCACACTTGTTGTACTTTTCCTAGAGCTTAAACTTTTGCAAGGTCTCTAGTATAGTTCTTAGATTCTCCTCATGTTCCTCTGTGGTTATGGAGTACATTAGAATATCATATATATAGGCTACCACAAATTTGTCAATGGAATCTCTATAGACCCTATTCAACAAGTCCATGTATATTGATGGAGCATTAGTGAGTCCCAAATTCATTACTATGAATTCAAATTGCCTGCATCCTATACAAAAAGAAGTTTTTGGGATATCTTCCTTCTTCACCTTTACTTGATAATATCCCTACCGCAAATCTACCCATGAGAAGTATTGTGATCCATGCATCTGATCGAACAATTCATCAATTTTTCATAGAGGATAAATGTTCTTTATCATGATTTTGTTAAGATCACGATACTCAAGGAAAAGTTGCATTGACCCATCTTCTTGTTGACGAAGAGGACTGGTGCACCTCATGGTGAAGCACTTGGGCATATAATCCCATTATCTAGATTCTCTTATTGTTATTTATTCATCCCTTCATGCTCCAAAAAATCCATTCTATAAAGTGCCTTTTATATTGGAAACTCCCTAGGTATAAGGTCAATTGAGAATTCAACATCTCTTCTAGGAGGAAGACCACACAATTTCTCTGGAAACACTTCAGCGAATTCCCTCACAAAAGTCATGTCTTCAAGGATGGTTGTTTCCTTGGACTCAATCATCAGAACCAGAGACGCATTCTCATAGGGTAGTAATATCCATGCTTGAGATGACGATGCTAAAAAGATTCATCATCCTTCTTGCACTTGTATTGAATTTAGGGTCAATTATCCATAGGGAGAGTGATTTCCCTCTCACAACAATTTATGTCGGCTCTATATATGGAAAGCCAATCCATGCCAATAATTTCATCAAATTCCACTAGAGGGAGTATGAAGAGGTTTTCTGGGAAGTTCAATCCACAAATTTTGATAGGGGAGGAGTTATATTCATGGGATGCAATGATTTCACCATTTGGCATACTCACCGACATCTTTACTTCCATGATTTGTGGTGGTGTTGGGATTGTTCTACTAACCGTCTGGGATATAAAAGAATTCATAGAACCTGAATCAAAAGGTACACTCTCTATTAATTAATAAATAACTAGGGAAAATTTCACCACGTTATTTTCAGTGTTTACATCGGTAGTAGTGATGGAAAAAGAATGCCCTTGCTTCCTTGGAGGTTTTTGGTTGCCTCTGAAAACCCTTGGCTTATGGAACTGATTTGCAAGATGCCTTGGTTCTTTGCAGTTGTAGAAATTCACAATGTGTTGAGATTCTAATGGAGTTTTCCTCTCCTCTGTCGTAGAGGTAGGTTTCTATTGTCGATAGTTAATGGCTAGATGCCCTTCTATTCTAAACCTAAATCATTTCTTCGTCCACTTGAGTCAATTTTTGGGGTGCTTCTTTCCACACCATTGGAAATTGGGTTGATGGATCTTCCTATCACCGTTGGATTTGTCCATAGGAACACCAGCATTGAAGTCCACTGTACACTTTTTATCCCCATGATACCCTTGATATTCCTTGATCTTCATTTCAACCTTGAGGACGCATCAGAAAATTTCCTCATAGTTGTCAAAGTCACAGATATCTAGGGCTTTCCGCATGCCAGGTTTCATCACACCAAAGAAGCTTTAAAACGTGCATTTGGGGGTAACGAAAATTCCGGAAGCGTATCGTGCAAGACTTTTGATGTTTTACTAGTACGGTCAGATAGATACATCATATTTCTTCTTGAGGTAAAAGAATTCATTTTCCATCTTATGCCAGATGGTGTGCGGAAAATATTCATCAAAAAACATCTTCTCGAAATCCTTCCATCTCAACGCCTCTATCTCCTCCTTAGGCTTCATTTTTTTAATCAATATCCACCATTGATTGGCTTCACTCTCCATATGGTTATAATCCAGAAGAACCATCTCTTGTTCAGAACATTTAATGATGGAGTGGATCTTTTCAATGTAGTTGATCCACTGTTCGGCGATTGAGAGATCATAATATCCATTAAAAGTAGGAGACTTTGTCTCATGAAGCTCTCAATTGAGACTTGTTCATTCATGGGGGGGGGGGTGAATGTCTTTATTGACCCATGTTTCTATTCAAATATTGAGTAACTGAGAGAGAAGTGTGACAATGTTTTTGACTCCCTCTCCCATTGTATTGGGAATATCATTAGTACAATCATCACATTTATCTTCATATCAGTGGTTAGCCCGAGTCCTCCAATTATTGGCCATTGGATGGAATAAAATTAATGTTATGGGTAACACATTAAGGGTAATCCAAAGATAAAATATGATGAATTATATATAGCATTTATTTCATTAACGTATTAATCTATTGGCTTCAATCTATGTTATCCATGATTTACATTCTAACATATATTCCTTGGGAATTTTTTTAATTCCCCTAATAATGGTTCATAATAGGCTTGTGAATTTACCAAAGAATATCCCCTAGGAGTGTCATAACCAATAGTGCAACAAGGCCTATTGTGGTGCCCTAGTTCCCGTTCGAGTCTAGCTCAAATTAGTGTTTACAGATTTTACCCCTATGATACATATGTGCCAGAGTATCCTATACCTACTCATATATAGACATGGATGTATTTTCTTGATAAACCACATACTCAGTACTCACCATACATAGGGATTTATTATTATAGATAGTCTTATATCTAAGGCTTCAGTAAGAATTTCTATTCCTTATCCCAAAAATTTCTAATCCTATCATCTGATACCAACTATGACAACCCTAATCATTTATTACAAAAGTACACATGATTTATCACATATAACTCATTTGATAAAACATGGAAGATCAAGAGGTCTAGTGTCTTTGGGGATTTGTAAGATTAGATAAAAAAATTAAACATAAAACACAAAATCTTTATTGAATACTCCTTTTACATGTTACTACATTCCCTCGTACTTAGCATTTCATGGGATAACCTGAGGACATGCATAAGAAAATTTTGTGCTATAAAGAATAGTAAGGGGATAAACATGGAAAAACATTAGTAATACAATAAATGTTACAAAATAGGCATATCAATATAGTACAAGAGAAACATGAACATAAATGCATGATAAAGAATGATAATCATAACATGGAAATGTAGCAGCAACACTTAACATGGAATGAGCATGAGCCAAGGCTCATTGCACATTGAGCATGAGTAAAACCTCATTGCACATGAAGCATGAGTAAAACCCCATTTCACTTGAGTTATCATGCTTCAAAACTCATTTTACATGATGTATCACGATACTATACTTTACCCAATGCATTGGAGCGCTATGAGGGCACACCCTTCTTAAACATTTCATTTCATACATAAGTGTAGCACAAGGATCATATAACATGGAATCATCCAACATCATAAGTTATTACACAATTAAGGAATGTGGAATACATATATTAATTTACGAATAAATATTTATATTTTCATAAAGGTGAATACCCTTTATAGAGACATGGATATGGTATTCACTATAGAGTGATCTTGGCTTGAAAAAATGTGGTGCATTTTTGGTTGTGTAATGATGTGACATAAGAACTCATAAAAATAGTTGAGGAGAGAGAAAGGGGTGTCTCAACATATTTACATAAACTGCAAAATAATTTGTTAATATAGATACATGTCCCAACAATTATAATTGAATTTGGATTCATTATACAAAATAATTGATTGTATATAAATGATGAGAGAGAATGTTTTTTTTCAGTATTTCAACATAGTAATAGGTGTACATGCGAGAAATTTAATGATATTGAAATGTGTTTTCCATCATTAAAACATAAAGGGGGATGTATAAGGGAGGTGAGAAACCATAACCCAAAATTTTTAATTTAAATTAAAAGGGAATATCATCATAAATAATATTTGACAAAAATGAGAAAGGAAGAACCCTTACTTGGAAGTGTGCTGCCAAAGGGTTGAGAGAGGCTTGAGAGAGGCTTATTGGGAGCTTCTGGAGCCTTGTTAGGATTATAAAGAAATGAGGGAAAAGGATGGAAGAACTTCACAGGCTTTGAGTGAGGAGGAAGTGGGAGCATGGTTGGTTTTATATATGAAAGGTGGGAGAATTGATAATTATTTAGGTTTTGGACACCTCACATTATGCTAAACAAAAACACATTCCATCCCATGGTTTTTGCCCATGGTTTTTGTCAAAGGGGAGTGGAAAACAAGTATTTTATAAGGAAAATGGAGGAACATCTTAAAATAATAGTTTTCCATATGTGGAGGTGAGTCACACTCTCATGAAAACAATTGAAAAATATAATATGTTTTATACGTCTTGGATGGTCAACTAAAGCATTGTAAAATAAATCAAACAAATCAAATAAAAACATTATTTTAATTTTAAAACATATATTGGATGATCAAAATTATTATTGTATTTCAGTATATCATTATTGGTTCATTATGATGTCATAAAACACATTATATATTTAAACGGTATATAATTTTAACCAAAAAATTCGACCGTCTCAGAAAATTATGAAAATTTCAGAATTTGATAATTTCAACATCCTGATTCCAGAAATAATATTCATTTTATCTAAATAGTTGTCTAAATAAGATAATTATATATTTTAAAATAAAAATTGATATTTATCGAAAAATCATGGGTTTTGACAAAAGCATCTTTGAAACCTTAATGAAAATTACAATTGCATTCATAAAAATATATGATGATTTATATTTAATAAGAGTAATTTAATAATAATAATAATATTTTATTAAAATATTATATAAATTAAAAATCTATTAATTAATCAAAATAAATTCATTAGTTGGATTTTATCTACAAATACTATTTGTTCTTAAAAAACTATTTAAAAATTAACAATAATAAAATGAATGTGCATTCATTATTGTATACAAAAATAATGTAAATAATAATAGTGCTATGGATTTGTTATATATCACATTAAAACAACCAAATAAGTCCAAAAGATAAGGTGCATCATGGTGACAGACTCTTGGGGTGGATTGGATACCATTGCATGCATGGTGATCTCTATCAACTTCCACTTCTCCCAAAGACAGTTCCGTTAATGCATGACCTATTAAAGCTCAGTTTGGTTTCGGTTAAGAGATAATCCCAATGACTCAATATAATTTCCGATATTTGATAAATGGACTTCATATGGATCAATTCTACAGGATGATGCCATCGCTTCCTTTGTCTCAGCAAATTGGATTGTTAAAGCCATACATTTATACTAATCATGCGATCACTGTTCAACGACTATAATATCAACAATCAAAATTATTAACTGTATTTTTTAAACCAAAAATACAAAATACAGAAAACGTAATATGTCTTATAACCATTTCACATAATAAGACATTTATGTAGATCAAGAGTGATTTTCATTGAAAATGTATGGGTCGTTATAGTAAATGGTTTATTTTTTATACAATACTAGAACATAAAATTCATCACACCACATATCATTGTAAAAAAATACATGACTGTGTGAGAAGGTGTGAAAACAATATATTTATCTAAAATGAATTATTTTCATAAATTTAAATGTGAAAAGTAATGGATATACATCTCAAATTCCCTTACCAAAATACACACTACATAGGAGAGGAATAATGATTATTATATCAAAAATTTTGATATCATTTACATCATGTCCCATTTCATGCTACCCATTAATTGGTGTTTTGAATCAACAAACAATCATATTTCATTTATTTTTAGACTATAAAAATATACTTATGGCTCTAATTTAATATATTGTACCTATAAAATGACTTCTTCCGTCAATTAACTATACAACATATATAAATTATCTACCAGTATATCCCTAGTAGCTACTAATTGGTGATCTAGTTGTCATATGAAATATTTCCCTTCTAATAGAAGTTATCTATGTTGAGATATCTTCTTCAATACCATAATGGGTGGATAGTGAAGAGAAACTAGAATGATCTACATCCTCCTCTTGGATTAAATTTTCCTAATCTCATTCTTCCAATCCACACGTGTCGAATATTTTTTGAGAATAAAAAATTAATGGTTGGTGATTAAATACCTAAATAACAATATATTTAAATGACATCCAATATTATCTTATTTATCCCTAAATCCCATAATAGAACTTCAATGATCATAGAGAATATATAGTTACACGCCTTAAACTAAATCATATGAAATATGAAAATTATTTTAGGTTTAAATTTGATTCATCATTATGGACTACCAAGAATTCAAGAACTAGGATTCTCATGGTAACCAATGCCTCATAAAACACCCATATAATTCTCCTTTCGATAATAATTCCCCAATCATGATTTAGGATAAAAAATCATGAATATTGATGATATTTATGAATAAATACTTATATCATCATAATCAGTAGACTAATATTTCCCATGAAATAGTGAAATTTATAAAAATATGTAAATATCATAATATTCAAAAAAAGAATCATAAAATACATTAATTTGTTTTTTATAAAATACATTTATGAAATAAGTAATTTATAATGCTTGTGTCCGCATGAAATAAAAATGACAAAAAAATCCATTACCATAATTCTATACTCACTTTATATTCATTTAAAATTCATGTATAAGAAATATACGTTTAATATACATATACGGGATAACCATATTCTTATATATAATACCATATATGATTTACTTATCACATTATATTAATAATTATTAATAATTCCAAGTTCATGTTATGGTCTAGGTAATAACTGTTTTTTTTCATACATGTGCTGACATGTTATTCATGGTCAACTAAATTATATAATTATTTCAGAATATCTATAATTATATACATGATATAGATACCATATATATGGTTATATTATGGGTAATTCATAAAAGTAATAGATATAAAATAAAATTCATAATTCATGGAGACGATAGATCATATATATGAATGATCATTGTTTTCAATATTTGTATCATATTAAAAGAAACAGAAGTGCATAATTAAAAAATAATTTTTGTGCTATATATTTCATATATATTCATTAAATTTATCCATATTAATACCCAAGTGAATGATTTTCAAAAAACGAATCACATCAAACCATGGAGATGGTAAGCCTTATGTAATCACAAGAGAGTTTATCATTTCCAAAAAATATTAGGCAGTAAAAAGGTAGATATGATATTATTATTAGATATGTATAATAATTTCATGAGTATCTTATATAATCATTGTAACCATCATAATTCCCACTCAAATAATATAGTGATATAAAATTAATTTCATATCTACATAGAGACGATAAGCAGTATGTATGCACGAGTGGTACTTTCACATCATGTTCAATGAGAAGGGGGTGTATAATGTTATGTTCATCATCATAGTATAATTTCAAAATACTAGGGACACTAATTATATTATTTTATGATACATATATATATATATTATCTATATTTGATATAGTATAATAGAAAATAAGAGTGATCTATTATAGTAATTACGTATTATTCAAAACAGATCCTTTAGATCTCCTTTAATAGAAAATTGAGTTGGCCAATTGAGAAGAACAAAACAACTAAAATTTATATAGGGAAGTGAAAGATATGATTTGTTATATTCGTTTTTCTATAAGGCTCAATTTGGTGAAATATAATAAGGGAGGAGGTATCCTTTTATAAAACAAGTTAAGGGCACATTAATAATTTCTCAGAGGATTTACATATAATAATTAAATATGAATACAAATACCATTGAAAATAAATTATTTCATATATAATGTGGTATAGTGTGTGATAACATAAAATAATTTATTTTATAAATGTTTTTTTTATTTTAAACCTTATCATTTTCGATTAACCATTTGATTACCTATATTATGATTAACTATAGTAACTATATTTTCAATATTAAAAGGTGTTTGTTTTATTTATAATGTGAAAATTAAACTATAAATGGTCAATATATGATATTAGTGATAAAAAATAATCTCATTTGTCCACATTTTGGATTCAAATAATTTTTAAATAATTTAATAGTCTATAATTTTCATTAATTATCATTAGTGTCAATTTGCACACTATTCATTACATTGGCCATAAAAAAATAAATAATGAAAGATAAATTAAATAAATATAATTTAATACACTCGAAATTCAATATATTCGCCTAGAAAATTCTTAGTGAACCTTAATTAAATCAATTTATATTTTTTTTATATTTATAATATCACTTAATTGATTGTTTAATTAATTGATTGATTATTGAATCATCACTGTGTAATTATTTATTATAATTCATTCCTCACTAAAAATTTAAAATAAAATTACATAATGTATTTAATCCTCATAATTTTAAAATAAAATACATATTCAATCATATAATCTATTTAAAAATATATAAAGAAAATATTATACTTACTGCAAATAAAAATGTGACATTTAGTGACTCTCTTTGATCTTACCAATGTCCAAGTCATATTCAAGGCCACGTCTGTATTAAATTATTTTAATTTCAACCATTGTGTTTTAAGGGTAATAATTGAATCATCCAACAATATTTGATAATGTTTTAGGTAATTTTTTTTATTTTTATAATATTAGTTTTACCCTAATATTATTTGATTTACCCTTAACCGTATTAATAAAATTTTAAAAATTTATTAATGAAATTGTCCAATAATAAAATTAACCTAATAAATTTTCTCCATCTTTATGGTATATATATAATCTGTATTTAAAATTGAAACATATATTTTTTAGGAATTTTTCAAAACATATTCTCATTGATGGATCGAGAAAATGAGTATTTAAATAAAAAACGTCAAAGAGATTAATATGTTTTTGTATCCAAATTAAATGTAATATTGATTCTAACAACGTATATTGGATTAAAATCAATCAATAACATAAGTTATAAATAGATATAAGTTTTACAGAAAAACAATTATCAATAAAAATGTGAAATTTTAATATACAATAACAAAATTAGAATTTTTTTTCTAATTTTTTTTTCAACAGATATACTTAATAAAGGTGTGCCATCAAAAGGCGGAAAATACCTTTTTTAAAAAATACATCTTTTCATATAAAAACATGGCATGTTTTTATATAAAATCTTCAAAACACATAAGTTGAATACTAACCATTATAATTAATATAAATTATTTATATATTTCATTAATATAATTATATAAGAGTGGTTTTTTTGTTTATTGGTATAAAACAAACATATAAAAATTTAGACACATTTTTTTAGGGTTTTACTTATGTAAAAAATCATTAACAGTTTAGATTATTCTCAAAATATCCAACATTATAACTACTTGTTTATAAATTTCCTATTTAAATAATTATAATAATATATTAATTTTTTTTTGAATGTTAGTGTTGTGTGTCACACAAGCTAAGACGTCGTTTCATGTTGTAGAATATTAACCTTTTGTATTATATAAAAGAACACATCAATGAAATTTAATTTATTCTAAAAAACTGTTATAAAAACTTGGGTTTTTACATTATACACCCATTAAAATAAATTTCTCTATTGAATTTATTTGGGATCATCAATGGATTAATTCAATAAAGTTCATTTCATAGATACCCACATTGTAAAAATGAATACTAAAACAACACTTAAATGAGATATTTATAAGCTTAACAGTTACCCAAAGTAACTCATAATTTGGTTTCCAAATATGAAAACATTCGTTTCAAGTGAAAACTTAATCCTTGATGTGATAACTAACTATCATGTTCATATAGTGAATGATAGAGAACTTGTATAAGAAAATTTTAAATAACAATCACACACCCATATATATCTAATGATTTATGAGACCATTTAATTCATCAAAAAATAATGTACTAGAATAAAATTTTTTGTTTCAAGATCCTTTTCCTGGATTTTATTTTTTTAGAAGATTACATACTTGTTTACATTTCTTAAGAACACTGTCATCGTTTCATTGTTACTTGATCAATTTACACTTTATATCTTAATCTAGGAGATGAAGATGAATATTTCATTCCTAAAGCATTATCAAATCATGAGATCTATAGGATGGCATGTTACTCTATCTGACTTAGCATCACAACAAATAGGTTTACATAGTTCATCCAATATGATTAAGTACTCATATTGAAAGATAATAATTTAACATCAAAAACCACATTTTAAGATTAATATAAACAACTTCATAAAAGGTTAACCCTATAACACTTCAGGAAGATGAAATTACTAAAATTTAGAAAAAAAATGTCACTGAATTTCTCAAAATCGTCTACTAATTGATACCCCATATATCATAATGTATCTACTGTGTTTGACATATGAAACATGAGAATACGTACATCACGTACTCTCTTGAAACAATATAATTACTATAAATACTTATATGAAACATGCATGCTTCCCTATTCCACGTATCATTGGATTTATTAATTAAAAAAAATTATAAATTTCATCCATGATATCATAAAGAACATTTTCAAAAAATCCTTTATCATCTCCATGGTAATCAGTACCATCAAGTTTACTTATTCATATGTGACATATCATTATCCCAGCATCATTATCTAACCATTAGGAACATAGTACTGTTTATATTTTTAATGGCCAATAATTTTATAAATGGAATTTCACAATTCTTATTATAATTTAAAATATTAGAGAACACATTAAATCACATATAAACCACAATAAAAACATTTTAAATGAAGAATGAATGAAATAAGTGGAATTTTTAGAAATTAAGGAACCAATACTGATGGAAATGTATCATGACCATTTCAGTAGTAACATGACCCTTAGGACCATTCATCCATCTAATAGAATAGTAAATTAACCATTCATATTATAAATAATAGGTATTTTATGAATAAAAATATGATATATTTATTTGTTGACATAAGTAATTAAATGTTTTAAAAATGATAAATTATGTGTTGTAATTTTTATAAGTCATAAATATTTAATTTAAATTTTATAAATAATTAAATATTTAATAAGAAAATAAATTTTCATAAAATATATTCTTCAATTAATATTTTTTTTCCTTATGATTATAACATAATTTTATGAGATAAGAATTAATTTTTCAAAGTGTTAGAAAATAATTTTTTATTATAAAATCATTATTTCTACGAAAATGATGAATGTAATTAAAAACTAAATTTCTCATATTAAGAAAACAATTTCCAAAAAATGGAGTTTATTTTTTAATTTTACACGTCAACGAAATATTTGGTGAATTTTTTGGATTTTTAGAAAAAAGTTTATTTTTAAGTGAATAGCAAAATGCTATAATTTTTAATAAAAGCTAAATACATGAATTGTTGAGTCATGGATGATTTATTTCTAATTTAGTAAATAAATATAAAAACATCATTCAATATCATTATATATTTAGAGATAATTCTCAAGATATATATATTTTTAAGTCAAAAGGATAAACTAATGAATAAAATAATGAGAAAACACCCCTCTCCTCCACTTTAAATACTACCCTTCACTACCTCTTCTCCTCACACCACTAAAACATTGAGACATGAAAAAATTCTAATAAAGTATCTTACCAGACCCCACCCCCATTTCTAGAATCCCTTGGTTTCGTCATAAGTCCAAAACCATTTCCCTATGGTGGTTCTCACAGGGTAGAGATTTAAAAGGATAAATCCACATGTTTTTTATTTTTATTTCTTTTAATTTTGATTTATTTTCTTATTATCTCCTCACCTAATCTATCCAAATTTTCAGGCTAACTCTATTTTTTTAAATACAGTAATTATATCTTTTCAATGGATGATCCATCATCAAAATATTTTATCCCTTTTAACATAAAAATGAAATCATTGTTAGTGACATGTCAGTTTACAAGTATCATGAATGATGCATTTCAATATTCATTTAACACCATCAATTATGTTATTAAAACAAATATAATGGATAGTAAATAATATAAAATATATTTTATAATCGTTTTTAAATGTTCTATAATAAGAAGAGTCACATAATACATAATGATAAAATAGATCGATTTTGTTGGGATAAAAACATCCAAAATTAACCCAAACAATTATCATTAAATATTTATCTAATGATTCATCCTCATAATATTTATCCAAATGAAATATACAAAAATTTAAACCTATGGATGTTCATTATGAAAATATATTTTAAATTCTCGAGAATTAAACCCATTTTACATAAATTCGATAATTATATTCAAGAAAAGTGATCATGAAAACCGAGAAGATGAACACCCTGGAATGATTTAATTAAACGATAAAACTCTTTGAAAAGCCCATAATTGAACTTGATAAATTAATATTTAATCAGATTCATGTATATAAGGTTGTTTATTTCTTAATTAATGAATTTAATTTGATTGTCCAGGGTATTACATAGAAGAGATCGTTTGGATATAAGGTAAGGGGATTCTCAAACCCAACTCCCATTCTTTAGGTTTCCCAATTTCACACTATTTTCAGTATAAAGGTTATGTTAATGTTATTTAATTGTCATTTATTTATCTTTTCCATTTTTCTTCTTTATATACATGCTTTCAATCTGATTTTAGGACAAAATGAAATATTTTTTTCAAATTATATCTTCCTTCAAAAGACACATGTCTTACATCTCTAGATTTTGATTCTTATTCCCTAATGATGGATGATTCTTATACCAAGAATGTTATTCCATTTTTATTTTGGTAACCCCAATTCATATCCATGAAATCATTCTTTATGGAAAACATTTATTTCCATGGGTTATTTTATATCCAATGTTGATATATGCTTAATGTGGCATGTATGATAATGTAAATGTTATTATGTGATGGGTGCACCTAAAATTTTATTGCGCGATGTAATTTTTTTATGAAAGGGGTGTAGACAGAATTATATATCACTCCAACTTATTTGTTAATTTTAGGAGTTTCATGAGATATAGTGAAATATGTGTAACATGATGATTTATTTTTTCACAATAATGTGTGGTAGATGACCACTAATATATGATGTATCATTATAATTAATTGTCACATTTAATACCTTTATATTCCTCTAATTATTATTATGATGATATAATGATGATTATGCCCACTCTATGTTATATTGATTTATGTTGTTTTCTATAATTTTATTTTCATTTTAGATCACCCATTTCTTTAATGTATATCCTCATGTGGTTACTTGTACTAAGGAGGTCATGGGGTGAAATAAGATTCTAGAGAAGAATGAATTATGTAAATGTTTATTTTTAATTATCAAATATTTATTTATGGTCCTCATTTTACAAAGAAACTAATCCTTTGGATCATGGTTGTGTAATTATTTTCTGTTTTATGACTTTAAAATTATGTAATGAGTTATTTATGAAAATTGGTGTTTCTATACATTGTATCAGAGCATAGATTAGTTAATTTGGAAATTCAAATAAGGAACCTTTTTGAAAACCCTTAGTACGAGACAATGTGTAAGTAATCACCCAAAATTGTTTTTTTATATGAAAAATTGTAATCATAGGGACATGTATGACGTACCTTAAGAGTTTATTTCACCATGGAATAAATTATTAAAAAATGAATTATTGAATTATGTTTTTTATAAGTATTTATATTTTTTAAAATGGTGGGATCTAGGTTAAAATAAGCCATCAAATCATGTGAGGGGAAATCCAAGGATTTCCTGAACAACATCCCCAATTCCTTGGGAGGTGGATTTCAAAATTTTATAGTTATGCTTACCCAGCTATCACATGCTATAAACAATAACCTAAAAATTTTGGAATTTCCTCCAAATAAGAGGAAGAAACATGCTATCATGTATTTTATGTGGAAATGACCACTAACATTTAGTGGATGTTATGATCGACTAGTAAAATAAAGGATGGTCAACTCAATGGGTAAGATCTTTATTGTTCATCACTGTTCTGAGATGGAGGAAGTGAATTTGGCCATTTATCATCAAGATGGAGAGGACGACTATATGTGGGTGATGATTAAAATCCCCAATCCAAAAAATGAAAAGGAATAGATGGTGTGGAATGATTTTATAAAAATTATTCTTAATAAGTATTTCCGTTGAACTATTTTTAAAAATATTCACAGAAAATTAAAAAAGATGGAGAAAAAGGAAGGTGAATTTGTCATGTCCAGTAAAGAAAATTTCACAATGCTTTCAAGGAATTTTTTGGATTTTATTACAAATAATGATATAAAAAATTGACCCAATGTTTAGTAATTTAAAAAAACACCTTTGAAAGGATCTATAAAATCATTAGATTGGGATTTATGAATATGATGTTTGATGTTCTCTTAAAAATCACAATATTCTTGGAGAATGGTCTCATTGCTATCATGATATGAAATGAAGGATAGATTTTCTTTCTATAGTATCTTATTAAAAATCTGGGAAGAAATATTTACCAATCCCATGTAAAGAATTTTAGAAGATGCATTCTGGGAACTACCTCAATGGGATGTGGAAATTCTATAGGTATAGGAGAGATGTCCATTAAGATCAATATTGTCAAAGAGACATAATGATGTTGTTCGATAACATAGAGGAAAGGATAGAACCACCCATGGTCCAATTCTACAACTATACAGAAGAATGTCACCATACAAGCCAATGAAATATCCCACAAGTCGTTGATGGTAATAACCATCATGATCCACCAAATACATTAGAATAATGGATGGATTATTCCATCACTATTGCTGAAGTGAAGAAAAAATGAAGTGGTACAAGGTTTAATTCTTTTTCACTCATCAATGGAATGATTATTAATTGATTATAGTTCTAAAAATTATTTAATATATTTCAAATTTAATGAATAATGAAAAAAATCACTAATACATTGATGAAAATATATCCCAAAATCTCTTAGTGGTGTGATCAGTACACCCCAAGTGCTGAACTCTTCTCCTACTGAGGCATGTGTGAATATTATTCCAAAAATTCACATGATAATTACATTGTTGGAAATTTATTCTATAATGGAGATGTTTTAGATCTCGGTATATAGAGAAAAAATAAATTGTTTGTAAAATTAAATAACTTCTCATACTCTAAACCATCCCATGATACTCTATAAGTGCAAGGTAAATCATGAATATCCATTGCAAACTCCTTCAATGGTGTGGCTGTTGATTTCCTATGAAGAAGCATACATCACTAAAATGGTTGAGTAAGGAAGCTATAATAATTGGGAAAATTCCCATTATGAGTTAATATAGTTATTTATTAACCAATGATTAACCCAGACTCACCCCAGATCATGAGGTGGTGTTCTCAATAGAACACATACTTGAAGCTAATCCTATCTCAAACATCCCTTATATGATGGCCTCAATTTAATTGGATATGTTAAATATGTAGCTAAAAATCATTTAGGCATGGGTTAAAATTCCATTTGGAATCTCCTTGGGGAGATCAAATTATATTTATAATAAAAATGGAAGATCAATGCGGCTGTGTTTCCACTATCGAGGGCTCAAAAAGATCACTATAATGAAAAAGTATCATCTTCCAAGGATTGGTGACTTGTTAAAACATATATGAGGAGCTCATTACATCTCATGGATTGATCATTATTCTATATATAATCCCCTAAAGGAGAAGAATTTATATATTCATAAGACTATCTTCTGTATATGGTATGAGCTATATGAGTTTCCTGTGATACCCTAAGGACTTACCAATTCCACTGCATTATTTATGGATATGATGAATAGAGTCTATAGACATTTCATCAAATATTTTTTGGTAGTGTTTATCGATGATATTCTCATCTACTCCAATAGAAAGGAGTATCAGGATGGATATCTAGGGCTTGTTTTGGACATATTAAAGAAGGGGAAGTTGCTTTCCATGTTCAACAAGTGTGACTTTTGGATGAATCAAGTCACATTATTGGGACATGTGATCACATGTGATGGAATTTCTGTAAACCATTAAAAAATGGCAATTAAGAATTGAACTATAACCACTAGTGTCATGGAAATCATTATTTATATGATCATATCATGGTATTATTGATTTTTTTCAAGATAATAATCATGATTTTATATCCCTCAAACTAATATAATAAGAAAATGGGTAATGCATTTCTGGATGGAAGAATGTGGGAAATGATTTAAGGAGATAATGAGAAGATTGAACACTGCACCTGTACTCAAATTACCAATAATTAGAGACTACTTTTTGATAAACTATGATGCTTTAAAAAAATACATGGGTTGTGTACTCATGAAAATCGATAAATTGACAGCCTATACCTCATGATAGATGACGATCAATGAGAAGAACTACCCAACACATGAGATGGGGCTACTGTCTTTGATTTTTTAGTTTTTTGGTTGATTTTTGGGGGCAAGTAATAAATCTAGATAGGGTATGAAGGTTTCACACCTATTCTTATATGTTCATGTGTATCTACATGCTATAGATATGGGATCCCTTATTCCTGGCTGGATATCCTTGACATTCCATCATTGCATGCTTCAATGGCTACTCCCCTATGTTGAGTGTAGCCGAACCCACCATGAATAATGGATCAAATTGAGGCATCTTGTTTTTGGGCTTAAATTAAATGTGTAAGGATCATGTTTGGTAGGGGTTATGTATGGAGGTGTCCTGGTGTGTTGTAGGAAGTGACCAGTGTTTCTAGGTTTTAGAAATTTATAAGGGGAAAGAAAATCCATTGATGAAGAGGTTAGCTGTTTTAATTCTACTCTTCTACTATACAGTCTGATTACTTTCATGATCTCAGATGTGGAATCAAACTCAGCTATGTTGTTTGGTTTTCTTGAAGGAAAGGCTAGTTGGATCTAGAGAATTTTTATATCCTATGGATATGTAATAGGGTTATCAATTAGGATAACCTGGTTTGATATACTTTACTAAAACACAATGATAATGTATATTATATTTATAATAAGGGATTCCGTTGATGACTACCTCATTTCAAACAATTGGTTGCGCTCTCTCCTGAATGATTGTAAAATTATTGTACGAGAAGATGCTCTCAGAATTCATTATTTCAGACCTCTGTGAGTGTGTTGTTCTATTTAATTTTTTTAATGTAATAAAAAGGTACCTCCTAGTCTGTCCATGTATAAATTTTAATTTTTCCCCCCAAGGCATCCAAAATAAACAATGTTTTATGGGTTGTGGTGGACCGACACACCAAGATTTCCCATTTAAATATTATTCGTGAAGATATCTCACTTTAAAAAAAATGCTAAAATAAATGGGAAAGATGTGATGAGACTGCAGCAGGTTCCACTCTCAATTTATTTTGTTCATGATCAATGTCTCACTTCTAAATTTTAGAGGATTATTCAACAATATTTTATTAATTATTTCCATTTATGAATGACATATCACCCCCAAACTGATTCCTAATCTGAATGGACTATTCAGAAGAGGTCATGCTGAGAGCTTCCTGAATTGTAATTAAAGGAGTATAGAATCAACATATTCCATTGGTTGAGTTCTCATACAATAACAACATCCACATATGTAGTTAGATGGATATTTATTGATCTCTCTATGGAAATTCATGTATTAATCCAACCATTTTGTATTATGACGGAAAATGAAATCAACATGGACCAGATCTTATGAAATAGATGACAGAGAATGTTTAATCTTTCCAAAAATATATCAATGATTCTCAGAGTTCAAAAAAGATATATGCTGACAACTATTGAAGGGACTTGAATATTGTTTTTGGAGAAAATATTTCTTTAAAATATTACCAAAGAAGGGAGTCATACAGTTTGGAAAGAAAGGGAAGCTTATCACAATCTACATTGACCCCTTTGATATCCTTGATCACATAGGAGTAGTTGAATATCAGCTTTCACTTCCACCAAGTATGATTCAAATTCATGATTTGTTTAATGTATCTATATTGTGGAACTACATAATAAAACCCTCACATATACTAAACTAATACTTGGTACAACTTGAAGATGATCTCTCTAATGAGGATGAACCAGAAAACATTTCACATAAGAGAGATAAGGTTCTACACATCAAGATAACCCTCCTTGTTAAGGTGTTTTAGAAGAACCATAATTATGAAAAATAAACTTCTTATTATGATGTGGCAATGATGGAGAAGTAATCTCACCTTTTTATGTAAAAGAAAATTCCATTGGTGAAATTTTAAAAGGGGGAAGTATATATTGACAAAAAAATTAATCATTGGAATTTAACCATTCTTATAATAATTCCATATATTATAAATCACATAATATCACATATTGACCACAATACAATGTTTATTAATGAAAAGTTAAGGAAAGTGGTCAACGCTGTATTATAGTCCCTTGACCTAAAAAACACTCTAGAGATCGACAATTTCCCTAGCCATTTCTATATATCAACATGGGATGTGGTGAAAAGTGATGTAGTTCATGTTGTAAATTACTACATTATTGTCTAGATGCTTCCACGTATTTCATCTTCCACAAAGATCTTCATGGTGATGAAGATTAATGATCCCCCATCACTGAATCATTATTATTCCATTAGTTTGTTTAATGTTCCCTGTATGTTTTTGGCATGCATCCTCAATAATAGAGTGTCGTATTTCCTCATAGACTATATTGCAAAGTAACATCACGGTTTTATGAAGGTCTGGAATATTCAAGGGGAAATTGGTATGGCTCCTGAGTTAATTAGTGAAATTAATCTTAGAGCCTTTGGGAGAAACCCAATCATCAAGATGAACATGAAATAGGATTTCTATATGGTCGAATGAAGATTAATGTTAAGAATTCGTACTTTTATGGGGTTCTAGAACTGGGTTATTGGCCTCATATATCAATGTTTCAGCTCTTCTTGGTTATCTATTTTCTTCATGGGAAAACTGTTTAGTTTCTTCAATGCTGTCTGAGGTCTGAAATAATATGACCCCTATACCCATCCTAGTTTATTATAGCTCATGATGTTTTGTTCTGGTACATAAATTTGAATATAAACTATAGTAGGATCCTCTCTAATAAGAGTTGACTCATAGATTTTGGAATCTCTCACCTGATGTTTACTAACGATACTAGCATATTTATCAATGGAAGAAGAAGACATATTCAGGAGATCAATGAAATCATGGAGGAGTACTGTTCTTATTGTGGGAAGGTGGTTAACAAGGATAATTGTTTTTTTCATCATAGCTAATAAATTCTCGGACATGAGGTTCAGTTATATGGGAATCATGAAGGGCATTGAAAGATTAGTTCTTTCAATGTAGTACTAGGGTGCTTCTGTGTCCCCCATGAAACATCTTGATCGTCACTTTGATAAGTTTATTATAATATCATGAGGTGATACCTGATCTAGAAGAGAAATCTCTTTTCCTTCGGAGCGCGTATAACCATTTTAAACAGTGTACACTATACAAATGCATGTACTATATGCACTGAATATTCCATGAAAATTGGTTTCCAAAATTGATAATATTTTGGTCTCATTATTAGAAATCCAAATGGATGGAAGACATCATTGGGAATCATGGATGTGGTTGGATAATACCCTATCAGATGGGGGTATAAATATCTGGAATCTGTCTGGGATGTTGAGAGGAAATCATTCCAAAAAATCATTTTAGATAATAAAGGTAAAGACGATGTAGGTTAACACATGAAAATAAAATATAGAATTTCATTCATACAAAAAGTAATACCCTCTTCTTTCGGACGAATGGTTAATCCCTATATTTTCAATATGCATCAGTATGTTCATTGGATCATCGGAAAAGGGGAGAATAAGGTACTGGAAGCCGAACTAGGTAGAAATGATGCTCCATTTTCTAGGTTGTCTCACTCCAGATATCTTCTTTATTAGGGAATGTGAACCCCTTGAAATCATTAATGATACACTATATGAGAACTAGTGGGATGTTTCTGGGAATATTCCTCTTAATAATGATCCAGAATTGTGCGTATAAATGGGTTCTTCCATATGTTTTTATTAGGTAGATACTTCTTTAAAATTCAGTTCGATGTGAATAACCTGGATGTGGGGGGGGGGGGATACAGTGTGGTGAATGGAGATCCCATAAAAATTCAATTTCATGGTATGATATTTCATGAAAATTTCACTAGACAAAGAAGAAAAAATTCATTGTATCAGTGTAATGATGGCTTAAAAATTCCACTACTGTAGTGAGACAAATAGCGAGTTGACTAATCACCTATTTTTGGAATGTGATTGGGAGAATATAGTGTGGCGTGCCCTTCATAGATTCAGAGGGTAGACCGACTGGTAGGTTATGCATGTGGAATTCTCCAATGCTAGTTTCAAGGTGTAGATAGTCCAGGATAGGAAATGAAGTATAGGGCCATTATTCTTGTTGTAAGTTGCTGGTGAATTTGGTCTTATAGAAATGAATCTCGTCACAAAGAAGCTATTGGCACTATAAAAAAGACAATTTTTAGAAAAATTAGCCTGATTCTAGAACTCTAAAGTCATTGAATGTCATTTGAGTATGCACAATCCATAAGAGCTCTCTTGACTATTATTTTAATTCAGTTCAGTGGCATGACTCATGGATGGTGGTTTCGGTGGCTCACCCTAATAGGGTTTGATTTTGAACACTGATGGTTCTTAAATTTTGGGTAGTATGTGCAGAGATGGAGGTTCTCATGGAAAATTGGGGATTTTTGGTTTTGGGTTTTATAGGTGTTTTCAGAGAATGTGATTCACAACCAGGTTAAGCGCATTCCATGATTATAGGAGTTTGGTTATGAAAGCAGATAGATTTTAATCATTATGTAATGGGGATATACATTCTATTTCTCTATAACTCACTACTTGGAAAGTGTATAATCCTTTGGTCTATTAAGCATTCTATTAGAAATGGAAAGGGGTCGGTGGGAAGTTGAGTATAAAGTCTTTACATGTGGTATGATGGAAATACAATTATCGACTTCTTAGAATATAAGGTAACTCCTGATCAATGAATATAATGTTTCACTGGCCTCAGGTCTTTGCCTTTTGAGGGGATTAAATTTATTAAAGTGGACACTCTAGGTTTACACTAGTGGAGTGTCCCATGATGATGAACCCCTTGTAGCATCACTATATTTTGTATAGGTAATACAATAAAAGGTTTCTTTGTTAATATGATTGAATGAAATAAGAGGCTGATTAAAAATAATAATGAACCTATAGGGATGGAATACTAACTTGAACTACGGAATAGTTACATGACCATTTGGAATAGTAATACATCTATTAGAATAGTAACAAAATATTTCAAATTATAAATTAAACATATGTATCTTATGAATGAAAGTATGATATATTTATTCAATGATTTAAATAAATAAATGGTTCAATAATTGTAAATTAATTGTTGGTATTTTGGTAGGTCATAAATATTTAATTACAATTTAATAAATAATTTAATAAAATTAAATAAAATATATTTTGATAAAATGTATTCAAAAATTAATAGTTTGTTTTATTGTGAGTAAAAGATAAATTTCTATAACCTTAATTACATTTTCAAAGTGTTACAAATTCAGCTCTAATTTTAATTTTTTTTATTTTTTTGAGTAAATGATGATTTTAATTAAAAAGTTAATTTCTCATATTTTGAAAATTTTCTTCATAAAATAGATTTGAATAATACACGTCCAAAAATATTTAGAGTTACTTATTTGTATTTTTTGGATAAATTTGAATTTTCGGTGAATAATAAAATATGATAATTTTCGATAAAAACAAATTACATGAATTATTGTTTCCTGGATGATTAATGGATGATGTAGGCATAAATAATCGATAACTAAAACAATATTTTAATATATTATGGGATAATTAATAATATTCATAGTCTTGAGCCAAAAAAACTAAACTAAAGAATTGAATATTGAGGAATGACCCATATCATCCACTACAAATATCATCACGCACCACCACTTCTCCTCACACCTATAAATCATTGAGAATAGTCCATATTCTACTCAAGTTCCTTCCCAATCCATCCCACATGTCGTGGTACCTTTTTCTATTCAAAAAATCAAAACCATTTCCCTGAGGTTCTCATGGAGAAGAGATTTAAGAAGCAAAATCATATTCATTTCAATTTTAATTTGTTTTAACATTTATTTCATTTCATATTCTATCATTAATTCATCTACCCAAACGTTCATGGTAAATCCAATATTATTATTTTATAAAATACTATCATGTTAATGGACTATACATCATCAAAGTAATTTATCTCACACTTTTATTCTATTAATGAAATCACCGCCTATAATGTGTCAATTTACCAGCATCGTGGATGATGTATATTAATTTTCCATTAAAACCATCAATTATATTCAGAAGTCAAATATAATGTTTGGTATATATTTTAAAATATATGGTATATAATTTTTTATGTTTTAGAACTAAAATATTCACATAATACTAAATTAAAAATAAAATCATGTTCATTGTGGTCGAAACCCCCCAAAATTAACCAAAACAATTATCATTAAATATTTATGTATTGATTCATCCCGATACCATTTAAACATATGGATTTTCATTAATAAAAAATATTTTCAATTTTTCATAATTATACCCATTCTACATAAACATCCATTGACATATTCAAGTAAACTTATCCTGATAACCAAGAAGAAGAACACTATCGAATGTTTAAATTAAAATATATTACTCATCAAAAATACGATAAATGAACATAATAAAACTATAATGAATTAAATAAATGAATAAATACTTTTGGATTAATTAATTAAATTATATGATTTGGTAATCCATGATATTAAATAGAATAGAGTGTTCTGACACAACATAACTGAATTCACAATCCCAACTCTCTTCCTTAGGGTTTTCCTTCTTTAAATCCATTTTCTGCATGAATGTTCCATTAAAGATCATTAAATAGTATTTAATTTTCCCTCCCTTTTGTTTTTTTGGTATACATTATTCCAATATAATATCATGAAAAAATAAAATATTTTTTCAAAAAAACTCTTCCTTCTAAAAACAAATGTTTCACTTCGATTAATTTTTTATTTCTCCACTCAAGATGGATGATTCTTATTCCATCTAAGTTATTTCAATTTTATTTTTTGAACAAAAAATTTTTTCCATGAATTTAATCATCATAAAACCCATTTCCATTCCATGAGTTATTTCATGTCCAAGATAGATATATGTTCTATGTGGAAAGCTTGACAATGTAAATATTATAATGTGATAGGTGCACCCTAAATTATATAGTGCAATATAAATGTTATGATGTCATGATTGAAACCATAATTATATTGTAATCCAATACATAGGGTAATATTATGAATCTCATGAGATAATATTTAATATGAATGAATATGATTCTAGCATTGTTCACAACTATACGAGGTAGTTGATCAATATGAAAAGATGTTTATTTGTAATACATTTCCAAATTTGATGAATTTATCAAATTATTACTCTCATGATTATGATAATGTTATTATTATGATTATTTTCACCCCATGTTATATTTTTTTAATTATCTATAATATTACTGGTATTTTTACATCACCCTTTCATTGACCTATATCCCCATGTGATTACATTAGTATGAAAAAAATGAGATGCAATTAGAATTTAGATAATAAGGAATTAATTAAATTGATATGTTTAATCATGTAATTATTATGTATGTCCCTAATGTTCCTATGAAAAAATCCTTTGGATCATATTTTTGTAAGGATTTTATGTTGTTTTTCTTTAAAATGATGTAAAAAGTTATGTAAGAAATGTAGGGTCTCTTTAAAATTCGCCTTAATATTTTGCTTCTCATGGATGTCACCTTTAAATTAAATATTTTTTCTTTTTCATCATAACCATTCAACATATTATTGTGAATCCTTAATGAAAAAAGTAAATTGAACAATCATTATATATTTCACAATTCATATAAAATAATATTTCATTTTGAATACATAATCAATATGATATTTATCTTCATTCGTAATCCATTAACAAGACTGCCTATCACTATTAATTAATAACTATTTCCTTTATCATTTCACCAGAAGTCGCATCATCATAAAAAATATAATCATTACATGGACCACCTTTTTGATTATATTCATGAGTGTTCCAATTGGGACATCGATTTTCATAATTCCCATTATTTACAAATTAAAACCATTCATCAATTGATATTACCTTAGGGGGTCCAATATTATGATCCCTTCTATTGACTGAAATGTTCATTTTCCTTTGAAATTACATTCTTTGAGTCCTTCATTTCCATAGTCAAAACATCTTCTTGTTCCTGCAATACATCCATCTGGTTGTTTCTTCCAACATTCGTGGCACAAAAGAAAACAAAATATTATTTCCACCAAGGTATAGATTACCATAATTATAATCAAACTATTTTATTCACATCTATGGAATGACTGAGAGTTTCTTAAGCTATACATTTTAAATAATGTTCCATAAATATTGATTAGGCATGATCACAACATAATTCACTCAAATTGATATCCATTTTTAATGCACATTAGAAAATTTTATTCCACATTAAATGTCATCCTAGTTCCATCTAGTTACATACATGCACTAAAACTAGAATTAATATATTTAGAAACACATGTCCTAGAAGAAAACTGTAGAATTATGAATATTAACTTATAGGATGTATAAACAATGACACATATTTTAATATATGTCACCTTAGGTTTATTCTATTGTTATTCCTAATAACTATGAAAACTATAGTATTGTATCCTATACATGAATGTATCCTTTGGAATAATCCTAAATACATCCTTTAAAATATCTCTAGGGATATCAATAAGGTTCTCTTACCCGAATTTCCAATGTCTGAAAAAACCACGGTTTTGAGACCAACTATAACAGCCTTGTTACCTCCAATGACTAAAACCATAAATAATAGCATGAGAAACTCTTATCATATTATAAAACCATAGAACTATGTAAATTAACTTATATGTTGTCTAAATTTTGACACACCTTTTAATATATGGTACCTTAGGCTTAATCCTTTCTTATTCTCCATTATTATAAAAACTATAGGATTATAACCTATACGTGGATGTATCCTTAAGAACATCCTAGATATATCTGTAGTAATTTCTCTAGGGATATCACTAAGGTTTTCATAACATAATTCCCAAAGGCTAAAAAATCCTCTACTTTATACATTTCTGGAAAACTCATAATGTACATTGTTTGGAAACAAACATGAATTATTCCTTTTTAAAAAATTAATAAATGGTTAAAAGTGGGGAAAATAACATAAAATATTCATAGGAGAATATTAAAAACATTTATGAAAACATTTTTAGAAAACATGGACTTGGAAGACAAATATCCCAATTGGAGAGTTAAAATGAAATAATCCCAAATAATGATGAGACTGTGAAATAAATCCTTATAACATTTTAATAAGTATAATAAAATGTCCAATTAAATAAATAAAAATATATATATAGGAAAATACCATAATATACAGAATATGACTCATATTAGAAACTAAAGGTCACTATATACACCACCTAGAAAAAATAAGAATTGTATAAGCCGTGTGTCCACCAAAAATTAAATTGAGGCCAAAATATACCATATAAATATAATTTTTGTATAAATATACAATATAAAAATAATAATATATAAAATACCATATATGATTTAATTATAACTTTATATTACCCTCTTATTGAATATACCATGTTAATGTTATGTTTCAGGTAATAACCGTATTTATTTTCATACATGTTTTGGAATGTTATTATTGTTCCCCTTATTTAGATCATTATTTGATCATAAATAGAAATATAACCATGATATAAATATCATATATATATATATATATTCATTATATATGTATTCATTGTGATTCATAAAATTTTGATATAGAAAATAAAATACACTGTTCATGGAGATGGTAGGTTGTACGTTTGCATGGACGATGTTTTCATTTTCATTTAATGTGAATAGAAATAAACTATATGATATATTATAATTTCATAATAATTTTAATGTTGTATTTGTCTTATATATTCATAAAATTAATCCTTTTTACCACCCATTTAAAATATAGATGAAACACATCACATCACATCAAAGAGATTATAATTCAAATGTACAGCCGAGCGACATTACCATTTCCTAAAAGATTATGTTGTAAAAATATAGATATGATATTATAATTAAATAATAATAATCTTGAACTAAATATTATATTTAAATATTAAACCCAACATAATTCCCACTATAGAATATTGTCGTGGAAGATGACTTTTATCACTATGTGGAGAAGGAAATATGTATGTACGGACAAGCGATACTTTGAATTTATATTCAACAGGGATGGGGATGTATCACAGTGTGTTCATAATAATAACAAAATTTAAAAATATTTGTAATTATGATGTTATTATTATATGATAAATATCATATATTTTCTGGATGTACAGATAAGTAGAAAAGGAGAGTGATCAGTTAGAGGGATTTCCTCTACTTCGAAACATCTCCTTTAGATATCCACTAAAAGACTATATATATTATCATTGGTATGAAAAGAACCTCTAGAACGTTGATAGGGAGGTTGAGCATAAAATTTTTCAGATATTTGTTGATTTAAAAGGCTCTATTTAGTGAAATGGTGTGAAGGGGAAGGTGTCTTTTTATAATGTAGTTGAGGGGCACTTTGGAAATTTCTCAAAAGATTAACTTATAATAAATTAAATATTAATCCAAATACATAAAAATTATAGGGAATTAAATTATAATGTGGAATAGTTTAAAATACAATCTACCAATAGATTTATGAGATATGTTTTGTAATTTTAAATCTTATCTTTTTTATTAATCCTTTGTTTAAATATTTCAATTTTAACTAATGTAACAAAATTTTAATGATTAAAAGGTTGATATTTTTACATATAATGTTTCAATATAACGTTTGATGGTGAATTTATTTTATTTGAGACTATAATTTATCACATATTTCCTTATTTATGATTCTTATGTTTTTAAAAAATTTAACAAAATTTTATTTTCATAAAATATCCTTACAAGCAATTTTGACAATATTTATCACATTGAAATTATGAAAATAAATCTAGCAAGATTTCCTCATACAAATTGATTTAATATAATACCAATATGTCATATTCTCCTATATAACTTGTGGATTATCTTAATTAGTCCAAATAATATTTATTTTAATATTTCTAATATTTTATAACCGATTATTTCATTAATTTAATAATTACTGAATCATCATTGGGTAATTATTTATGATAATTATTCCTTCACTAAAAAATCAAAATAAAATACATGATGTATTTAACACTCATATATTTCACAATAATATACATAGTTCATCATATCTTCTATTTTACCGTATATTACAGAAATATTATACTTATTAAAAGTAATAGTGTGACATTTTTTCACTCTCATTGATTATAATAATATCAATGTCATTTTAATGGCCAATTTCTCATTATATAATTCAATTTATATCCCTATGTGTTATAGGTAAAATTAAATAAAACCAAAATCATTTCGGAATTTTTTGGGGAAGTTCTATAATATTTATATTATTAGTTTCACCGTCAATTTACATGATTTACCATTATCTGTTTTAAAAACAATTATACAATAACAATTAATAATGCCTAAAAGTATAATGGGCATGTAATTGAATAAATAATTTAATATTTAAAATATTGAATCCATTTTTAATTATTAAATTATCTGAATTTTTAGAAATTACTTAAAAATTAATCATTTTGATGGATTGAGAATACATGTTGTTAAAGTAAAATTTTCCAAAATTTTAATGTGTTTTTATATCCAAATTCAATTAAATATTTATTCCCCTAACCATAATTGTATTAAATGTTTAAAATTATATCTTATTATACATTATAAATAATAAAAACATAATTTTACTATTTAAATAAATATATAAAAAACATTTTTCAATTAGAATTCAATATATCTTTTACTATTATTCAAAACATGAATCCTCTTTGAAATATACAAAAATTGAGAAGAAAAAAAACTTTATATCCTGATTTCAAATAATAAGATTAATTTTTTATATAGATTTTATAAAAGTGTCAAAATCAGATTTAAATCATTTCCTCCATCAAAAGGCGTCAAAATTGCCTTTTTATAAAAAACTACATTTATGAGAAAAATTGGATTTGTTCTTATAAAATTTATAGAAAAGACATAAGAATAATTTTAGAAATTATATTGAACATATTTTATCTATATATTATTCATTAAAATAATATAATAAGTGTCATTTATTTTTTTTTATTTTTAAAAAATAGTCATGTTCACATTTAAATAGTTTGTAGAAAAACAATTTATCTTTTTTTAAGTACTTTTCATGTGTAAATAAACATTCTTAATTTTTCTAATCGTGTTAATATCAACTATTCTTATATCTAGGATATAATAATATTTTAAAATTATTTAAAATAAAAAAAATTTGTTTCTTAGATACTCAGTATTGCATGCAACGCATGCTAAGCCGATATTTCATGTTGCGCAAGTTTAAATTTTAGCGTATAGCAAAAGACATAAAAAATTATTAATTTATTAGAAAATGGTTTGTAAAAATGACGTGTTACATATCATCTCTCATTGCCCTTAATTTTGGATATCTATATAGAAAATCACTCTTTATGTATTATTGAGTTCAATGTAGTTGATTGTGTAAGTCAACAATACATGGTAGATGAAACATGTTCTTGGCCATGATCTTGAAAGGTTCATGATAATAAAAATATAAATGCATTAATAGATATTTATTCTCAATAGATATAATTACTAAACCTCGTACTGATGAACTTGGGATTATAGCATCCTTATTTTTGTAAAAACATTTGATTTTACTATGTATTTAACTTTTAAATAAATTTAACATGTATAATTGATTGTGATTCAAGAAACAGTAAACCAAAGAGAATAACACTTTATAAGATAATGATTATGAAACATTGTAATATATTTTGAGAAAAATTAATAATAACATAAACAATTCTTTTTCTAATAAATTATATAAATCCGCTTACAAAATATTATTGACTTTAAAGAAACTGTTTTTAAAAATTATGATTTTTTTTAATTTAAAAATAATATAAAATTATTTAAATCATATTTAATTTCATAATTCAGGGAATATATTTTAAAATATATTATTATCATTAATGTAATAATTAATTAATTTAGAAAATCCCAATTTTTTTTTAATATCTAAACAATAATGTTTTCTCAAAAAACGGTTTTATTAATATATATTATATATGATTTATATCAAATGTAAATTTCTGTGTTTTATAATTTTAGTTTTATAATATAACTTTTTTTATTCATCATTTAAAATTATGATCTGAGTTAAATTTTTGGTTTTTCTATAAATGTTGATTTTCAAGGGATAATTAAAAATATAGTTATTTGAAATACAAAGACATTTATTACACAATTGTGATTTGAGAATGATTTTAAAATATAAGAAAATATTTTCTGAAAAAAATTCAGTTGTGGAGTAAAATAATCAATTTAAAATTAAAATGTGTGGTTTTTAAATCCATGATTGACATTTTTTGAACCGAATATATTATATCCTAATAAAAAACTAATTCGGTATATTTTCATTAATTTGAAATTCTAAATAAAAAATTTTATTTGGTCTTACATTTAAGGTAAAAACAATTCATTGTTTGATCATAAACTAATAAATTTCATAATAATCAATACTATTTAATATTTTTTTTATTCTTACAAAATCGTTTTTTTATAAAAAAAAACTATTTTTGTTGTAATAAGAATAATTTTATAAAAAATAATTTTATCATCAATAATTTGAATCTAGTAGAGTTGTTTTTGGTTTTTAAATTATAAATTTCATTTAGTAAATAGGACAAATTACATTTTTTCAGTAAAAATAATATATCAAGGTAAAAAATGAGTTACTATGGTAAAAGAAAAATATCGTAAAAATATATATTAATGTTGAAGAACATAAAGTATTTTAAATATTATCCATAATTTTTGTGGATGAGAGGTGCACTAACTAATAATTTCTCCCACTGAATTATTTTCAATTATTAGATCCGAATTCCCTTGAACATGACATGATTTTAATATATTCAAAATCTTATTTACAAAAATGCCACCCATCACACTTATAAATGGCTTCCTTCACCACCCTCTCACCTTCATATATAAATACAATTAGATTGGAAAAAATATATAAAGACCCCTTTAAAGATATATTTAACATCTTATATAGTTAATTCTCTCCCAAAAGACCAATCTAAATAAATTCAAGGAGTTTTCTCAAGGAGTAAGAAGGATACAGAATTTATGACAAATTATGATTCCAATGTTAGAGTTTATCATCAAAATTTTATTTCATTGAGACATATTACATTTTAAAAAATCCTTTAATTTTTTTGTTGTATATACTTCTCATTGATGTGTTTCATTATATATTTCATGAAATTTATGTGATTTACATGTTCATATCAATTTTTATGTATTAATTTCTATTGATTCAAAAGTACCCAAATTTGTAATGTTTTTCATCCAAATTTCACTTAACAGAGCCATGTTTCATATCATGAATTATTTTAATTTATATGGTGTACATACTACAACATTAATATATTATTTCATGTCACTCATTATACTCATGGTATTTTATGTTCTATATTCTTCTGAGATGATTTTAAAATCTATAAGAGTTTTTATTTTAAATAATATATTTAAATGTTTTGATGTCCACCTAAATATATTTACTTCATATAAATGTTACATAGATTTTTAAATAATTTTTTTCAATATATTCCAAATATTTTTAATGTTCACATTCAATTATATTTTACATTCTTTAAAGAGGATCTAAAATGATTATGCTTCATGTTTTCTATATAGTAAACTTTTAACATTGTTTTTAAAGCATTTAAGTGGATGATTTTTAATATTTACCACATTGATACTTTATCACACTATCATGATATTTTTTGATTATTAATATCCCCATCCATGTTTTCATGGGTTTTCAAATAATTTCATTGCCAATTGTTTTGTGATTTTTCATTTTTAAAAGTTACCAAAATATAATTATATTTGTTATTATTTATAAAATAAGATTTATAATTGTTTAGTGAAAAGTATTTATATTAGAATAATTTTATGATAGTTTTGATTCACCAGGGATATGCTTCAATATAATACCATCTACATTCTTTCTATGTACAGGTTATGATAATGTTTGTAAACAATTATTAAGAACCCCATTCATTTCCCATAGGTTAATTAAGCTATATTGGAATAATAAATTCTTTTCTTAAAACACATAAGAGTATGTTTTATCCTCATGTAATATTTGAGGTCTTACATATCCCTCTAATTCACTATTTAATGTTTTAAGTGTTATGCGATAATGATGTTTATTCATGGGAATTGTTGTTATAATCACTACATGATGTGTTGGAATTATTGTCATTTTCACCACATGGTTTGTAGATATTGTATTCATGTTCACAAAGTGATGTATAAACATTGGGATTATACTCAAGTCTTTATAAAAGTACTTGGTTGTAGTTTACTTTCTCAATAATTCTATAATATCTTTGGTTATATTTATACCAAAATCTATTGTTCTATTTCGATGGTTTGTAATAATTATCAAATGTTCCCAAATGTGGATTATGATTTATTCTTCCATGTTGTCCCTTTTATGATTATATAATATCGTGCAATGATTTATGAAATTAATTAATTATTATGATTATATATTTTATTTCATAATTATTTTAATCAAAACAATCTCCAAGAATCATGTTATATTACATTCCTTTAGTGAAAAAAATGCACATCTATGCAGTTTTTAGGAAGGATTCTGTTATAAAAAGGAATAATATGGATGAATTAGCTATTATTCTATTATCAGGTGAATGTCCAGTAGTAGTTTCAATCATCCTAATGAAGAAACAAAGGGATCCATATATTTTTTCCCTTCCAATATCCATTGGTAATAATGCGTTTAGTAGATAATTATGTGATTTATGTGAAAGTGTAAATATCATGTCATAGGAAACATTCAAGATCTTGGTATTGAAGGAGATGCAACCAAACCGAGTTATTCTTCAGCTAGCTGATACAAAAATGAGATGTCCATGAGGTATACTTGAAGATTTCATTGAACAAGTTGAAGGGTTAAATTTTCCTATGTATTATCTGGTGATGGAAATAGATGATGATAAGATTTCAATTATATTAGAAAACCATTCCTAGTTCTAGTAAGGGATCTGATTGACTTTCACAATGGAGTGATTAGTTTGATAGATGTAGGATCAGAAGTGATGTTCAATTTTCATCAGGCGATGAAGAATCTAGAAGAACTAGTTTATGACTTTTCTTGATATTATTTGACAAAATAAGAGGATGTTGTTGTCCATGTAAAGGGAGATGATGTACCAGTTGTGGAGAATGGACAAGGATGTAATAATGTGTTAAATAAAGATAAGATGTTTTTTAGAAAAGGATGAAGGTAGTAAAGGAATATTGATTCAAGAAGAATTCACAGAAGGAGAAAAGGTTTTGGAAATTAGTTAAGTTCTATTTTTTTATTCATTAAGGTTAGTGACCCACTGGATCAGTACGATGGAGATAAAAAAAGTGTTCCATAATGATAGGGTATAGTTAGATTCAGAAAAAAGGCAGAGGGCCAATCTACACCGATGAATCAAGGATTTGATTTTTTTTTGATTCATATCAGGTTATGTATTTCCTATCATTACCCACCAAATAAGAAAAGGTAACATTGATCCAATAATGGTATACAAAAAAGATTTCAGGAGGCAACTAGAGTTCATTAGTTTTTTTCATTATTTGTTTTCTACTTTTATCAAAAATCACTCACCCCCAAATATATTTTTCCCAAATTTATTGTTGTGGAATGTGATTTCACTTGTTTCATTTTATAATTAAAGGACTATAAAGGCTAGATGGTAGGAAAAACAAGAAGCAAGAGAATAAAATGTATATAATCGGCACATCGTGATGGGAACATACATGGCATGAAAGGTTTTAGGCAGAACCTATACAGCCCAAGTTTGATGAATTAATTGCAATGGGAGTAATAATTTCAATTATAAATTTTTTTCTTTATTTCCCACATTTTAATTTTTTTAGATCATTAATTGAAAATTTCATGCCCCAAATTTGATTCATTCTTTAATAAAATGATATAGGAGGCATGAAACTACTGAGGATAATTGACATTCAATTTTTTTAAATTTCATTATTAGTAAATTCTAATGAGAAAATGGAGAAACTAATTAGTAGAGACAATCTTGTTGATTAGGATTTGAAAATTCATGATTTTATGAGCATGTTAATTATTTTAGATGAACTTTTCCTGATATTGGTCCATGGTTTGAATTTATGAAATTTGTATTAATTGATTAAATTGTTTTTATTCATTTCCATGAGTAGTTGACCTAACCATTACTCTCATCCCAAAGACCTCAACTAAGTAAATATTTTCCATTCTTTCAATTGTATAATTTTTGAGAAACATAATAACGAGACATGTTGCAATCCTATTATATCTATTCCTACCTTCCTCTAAATGTTTTTTTGATATTGATATGAATAAGTATGGGAAGAACATTTCGGAGTACTAGGATATACAATACCCAAATATGGATATTCTGTTGGGGGATTCCATATTGTCATCTGAGGGAAGGCAATGCCATATTTCATTGTCTATCATTATTCATCTATCTTTTTAAACCAATGAAAAAATGAATCAAAAATTTGGGGTGGTCTTAGGAGTGTCTAAAATCACCATTTTCAAAACCGATGATCTTTTGATCATATGTGGTTAGGTGATCGATGTGAGATTCTTCCTATGAATAACATTAAAAAATAAAAAGACAAAAAAAACTGAGGATGAATAATTCATTATGCTAACATTTATCATGGGGAAAATTTTTTGATTTTTGGGTGATTAGAGATATGGAATCTCAAAATTGAGACATTCATTGAGATATTTTTTAATGTCATGAAAAATGCTTTTGAGTCAAACTTCATTTTTAGACGTTTTACATCATTTACCTACATACCCTGAAGCCTCAGATTCATTTTAACAGTAATGTTGAAGCCCTTATAATTACTTGTTATTTTTTCTTTATGTGGGGGAGATGTTAGATGCCTAATAATACTAAGGTATGTTACATGTTTCTGAGGAATGTGATTCATTCTATTTTCATTTTTCTGTGATAATGAGAGGAAAAAATTCTTCTGAGGAATATTTAAAATGGCATTCATATTGATAATTAATTGAAAAAATATGATTTATAAATTAAAATTCTTATCTCTTTGAAAAGCTAAAATGTACATTAAATTATTGATTTTAATTATTTTGAAAAATTAGGCATTGATAAATTATCTCGTGTGATTCTTAATGATTTTATTTTCCATTTGATCAATAATTTTTTTTAAGAAATTGTATTTGAAGCATGGTAAGGTAAATTCCCTTTTTAGTATCATGATATTTCGCCTTATTGGAAAAGGCTGAATTCAAATGTTGTTGAATTTTATGTGTCTATTTAATTCATATATTTTTGAGTAGTTTAATGTGTTAATTTTTTTATTTAATTGATTATTCATTCAAATTTTTGAGTATTTGAGTTGTTTTATGTTTCATTGATGGAAATTGAGGATTTGTGAAGAAGGAATGAAATGAGTGGTTTTTTTATCTTAAACATTGTTCATGGTGTGAGTGAAGTAAAGTGGAATGACAATGATATTTTGGGGACAAAAAAGATATGAAATCTAAAGGAACATTATTAAACAACATGAACATTGTCTACATGTCGTGACATCATCGGATAAGAAGGTTACCTACAGGAAATCCATGATGAGAATACAATCCATGAATGACATGTAGACATCATGTAACCATTGTACACAAGGTGACATTTTTAAATATTTGATTTTGGAGAATATTTTTCCAAGCTTCACTGGATTTGAGGATTCTACGTTTTGACATCTTGGTCCTTCAGTACAGTATGTGATGGTAGTAAAAGACACAAATTTATGGATGTGATATGTGGAATATTGATGTGGATATGGAATTGGACCTGGAGAACATATTTTGTTCCTTAATTAAACAACATCTACCTTGTCGAGAAGATCTCAATTAGAACGTATAAATAGATCCATCTGTCACACCATTGGGAATGATCTTCTTTATGGATCTCGAGGAGGAGCCACCACCGAACGATGGACCAACCAACTGTACCACCAATTTCTGTAGGATTTTCCTATATTTATTTTCTATACCTCCTCATGGTGAATATGAGTGGGTGATTTCATTGTACCAGTGCAATATTGATGAAGTGGAATTGAATCTAATGTAAATTTAATATATACAATTGATGATTGGATTTTACATTTTCCCATTTGTTTTATATTTTTTGGATTTATTCTTGTCCTTCCATTATTAGTCGGGTTCATGATAGTGGTTAATTTCATTCTATATTTTAGTATGACCATTTCATAAGTGGATTTAATACATATGTTTAATGTGTTATCTATGGATTATATTTCCTCCATGAACAATTTTATTATGTTTACCCTATGATTAAATAAGATTTCGAGTTACCCATTCATTGAAATCCAAATTACTGGACCATGAGAAAATTAGAGTTATGGATATAGTGTGATTATCATGACCAATGAACTCACTAGGACTTGAATCCAAGAACTACATGATTTTTAATTAAATATCATATACCTTTCCACATCATGAACCCTAAATCATTTCTTCTTGACACTGTTTTATATTGTCATCCCTAACATTCTCCCCAAATCCAATGATATGAAGTTTAGATATATTATATTCAAATGAAAATTCGATTAGGATTAACTTATTTAATTAATATTTTCTCTAACCATATCTCTGTGGGATTTACCTTGGACTTAAAATTACTATACTACTGTGTAGTTTATTATTTTTTTTGTTTCATGTTTTAAATATCTAAATTCGGTAATACGACCAGAATTAACGATGCACGTAGGGATATAAATTTTTTTGTTCCATTGCATGGGATAGGAGTGAAGAATTATGAGATGAATAATTTAGAAAATTTATTTTCCCATCTATTATGATTACTAATTTAACATCGGATATTCATTACTACTTTTATTATTTTTTACCTGACTAGGAATTTTAAGTTATTATGCTAGGGTTACACAGTTGATTGACTTATAAGGAGAGGTTCATCTTCTTACTAGATGATATGGTGTATGTACTCATTGATATTAATGAAGTGATATGTCATGAATAAGAGTTTCAACAACTGTACCCATGTACTAAACACAAAACACCCCATATTCTAGAGACAAAATTTAATTAGGAGCATTACAATCAAAAAATCGTGAATAACGAAGAAGATTAAAGTACCACATTTGATGAATATATTTATTCTAATCATGATTTCATTTATTTTTTAGGCATAAAAGATGATGAAGATGGTGACCATGATACATAAAATGAATGGTTTGATGCTCACAGGACAAGGAAAAAAAGAATGTTATAAATAAGATAAAGAGTATGATGATGAAGAGGAAAAAGATGATGAAGAGGAAGAAGAAGAACAAGATACACCCTGCAGTGACTATGAGGAGAAACTAATTTAAGTAGAAGTATAAGAATATGTGAAGGATATGGTTGCTAAAGATGAAGTGGTCATTGAAGACACCCAACACACACAGTGATTCATGACCGATTCTCAAATTCTATTGGCAAGACTTATGTTATTTAGACTCTGGTCACCACCTCTGAGATCCCCACCAATTCCTAGGGGGATGTTTTAGGCTAATCTGGGTGGACATAAACTTCATGATTGGATAAATATGAGATGGTTATCTTTATATCACACCCTAATTGGATAACCTAGGTATGGTTGAGTTAAACGATGGTTAAAAATGGCATCATTTGGGAGGCAACCTGCTGTTTTTATTTCATTCTAGGAATTAAGATTTATTAATTTCTTAGAATTTAATTTTATATTAGTATTTAATTTTTATTCCACTATTATTTTTTATCATATTTCAAGGGTCTTTAATATCACGTATTTCAATTTATTTTTATGATCATCAATGGAACATGTGGAAGTAAAATTCAAGTAGTAGGAAGAAGATAAACCATCAATTGAATGGGATGTAAGAATTTCAATTATGAATTTTTAGTCATAATCCCCATATTTTTAAATGTTATATGACTTAAAATTATATTTTCATGCCCCAAAATTGATTCATTCTTTAATAAAATGATTTATTATACATAAACTACATAGGATATTTATCATTACAGGCATTTAAATTTTTTTTTCATTAAATTGGAATGAGAAATATGGAGAAAATTATTAGTAGATATAAACATGTTGATTAGGATTTGACAAATCATGATTTTATAAGTATGTTTATCATTTTAGAAGAATGTTTTCTGAGATTTGGATATGTTCTGAATTTTTTAGATTTTCATCAGTTGATTTAATTATTCATTTTCATTCCCAGGAGTGATTGTCCCAATATTTCGTCTCATTCTTGAGATGTCCATAGAGACAATATTTCCCTTAAATCTGTAGCATTTTCCATGAGAAACATGATATTTTTCTTTTAAAAAGAGCACTGCATCATATTGAATATATTACTAAATATAATCACTTTTAAAATTTTAGAGGTATTCTTTTTTTAGCCATTATCAAGATACCGACCTTGAAATAATCCATTTTATTCGGGTAGAATTCATGATTTGAATTGTTAGAAATTGATCCATGTTAGAAGCCTATTTTATCCATTCCTACATTCTACCAAATGTTTTACATGATATTTAATTGAATGACTATGCGGGGGGGGGGGGGATAAGGGGGTTTGTTTATAGTGGATAGGGGATGTGATAACTTGAGGGGATAATGAATTATGAATTCAAGGGATTGTGGGGGAGGTTCATTTTTAAATTCATTTTATTCCATTGAATTTTCTTCTTGTTATTAAAAATATCTAATAAAAAATAATGAACGAACAAGGAAAAAATGTTGTATTTCTTGGGTAGGGTAAAAATCACCATAGTCAGACCGGTGATGTCAAAATCTTATGTGGTTAGGTGGTGGATGTGAGACATATCATAGGGAATCATTCAAAAAAATGAATGAAAAAATTGGATTGTATTTTAGTGAATAATAAATCACCATTTTCCAAACTGAATATTTTTTTCATATGTGGTTAGATGGTGGATGTGAGGTTTTTTCCAATCAATACATTCCAAAAAAAGAAAAAAAATTAGAAATGAATAAATTTATTTATAATTATATTGTTTTTTAGTATTTTCCATGAGCTTTATGGGGAATGTGAGATGTAATTTCCTTTTTTGAGAGGATCATTTCATTATGATTTTCATTTTAATAACACCAATTGTGTGTTAGAGTTTAGAATCCTATTTGAGACATACATGATTTTCAACATTTTATCCACCTAACCTCATTCAATGAGTTTTATGATCTGTATTTCAAAGACCCCATTATTAACTATGATATTTTTATTTACACTATAGAGAATGTTGATTCAATGAATGTCTATGCGTAGGAGCATGTACTTGAGGTATGAGCATAAATCCATTAAATTATAACCATGAGGAATGAGAGAAACAATAATGGCGATGTGAATCTTAAATTGCATGGGTAGTGATGGAAGGGTGAAAATTATGTGTGAAAAGGTAGAAATGTATTGATTTTCAAATTTAGATGAAGCATGATTTTGTGGATTCTATATTGGGTAGGATTTTAATTTCAAAATATCAAGTTAGAATATGTTTTTATGCGAATCATAATTGGAAAATTCCATTGCTTGTGTATGGATCCTGGGTATTTTGATGTTGAGTTTTTTCTTGAGGATGAGAAAATAATTAAGAAACATCATTAGATGTCCATACAAGCGTTGTACTAGTAGTTTATAGCATTACCATGTCATGATCCAATCTGTGACCATGCCCTGAATCCAACAGAGGAAACATCCAATACACAATGTGAGTCCTTAGTACATGATGTGATTCCAGTCAAAACAGATAGCAAGAAATCCATGAGTAATCTGTGAAAAATCACAGCTCGATGAGGGGTACACGTCGTCAGCACCCGGTATACGATGTGTACCTGGTCAAACTTCAGAAAATTCTTGAGAGGTACACGTTCCACAATGGAAAACCAAAATCCACAAAAATTGATGTGGATCAAAAATACACATAGTGTACCTATACAATTAATAATGACCAATTTATCCTATATTTAATGCACCTCGTCAATACATTTCAGACGACTCCATGCTTAAGGTGCGACCACTAGGAGTCCACTGTAGTGATCTGTTCGTCTATAGATAGGTTTTTTATATGTTTTATTTCCTTTCATTTTTTTATTTATTGAATGATTTTCATTATAATTTCAATTGTTTTATTCATTTTCTTTCTCAATCCCTCTAGCCTTTTATTTTCTCGGTGGACTACAATATATTCAACGTTGGTGATCACCAAACAATGATTTGATAAATCCTTAGAGGAGAGAAGAATTAGTCGAAATGGATGCATAATAAAGTGATTTATTTCATTATTCAATTTCTCAATAATTCTATTAAATTGGTATCGTGTTGTGACTCATTTTTATCATATCTATTATTGAGTCATGGAATGTAGTTTTGACTGCTATTACAAACATTCTATAAGGGATTTTCACAATAAAAAATGACAATTATAGATGTTTCAGCCATAAGATCACTGATGAAGAAATAACCTAAATAAATATACCCACTTTTGGATTAGATGCGGATAAATAGTTCCCAATTACAAGGATAAGGGATAAATGGAGATGTGTTCATGATGTAAATAATAATGACTATATGGTAGTGTAATTGGAGTTGCTGGACAAAATATGGAAATTATGATAATCCAATAACATAAATTCCAATATAAAAATTTAGGGGATTCCAATTATGCTGATTATTATGGTGGAAATTTATATTATGGAGGGAGTCCACAACAACAACAAGGCCAAGGGTATCACCAAATACCACAAGGGTACCAAGAAAAGGCACTATAATGGACCAAACTGATGATCTTCGTCCTCTCAGTTGAAGAGACTTTGGAATCACTCATGACTGCATTTGGGGTTGCACTCAAGGAAATATGACAATAAGCAGCCTACCTAATGACCACATTTCAGAATCTGGAGCATCATGTTGGCCAAATCGATAAAACATTTAATGAAAGAAAACGAGGGTGTCTTCCAAGATTCATTGAAGATTTACCATGTAAATATTTACAATCTAGTGAGTTTATAAGTGGAAATAAAACACAATGAATTATAATAGAGTTTGCAGAATGACCACAAGTGGATTAAAGATAAGAGGATGTTGAAGATGACAAGGAACAAGTAGTAGTAGAAGAAGAAGAAGAAGAAGTGACACCTCTATAAAAACCAATGATTCCTTTTCTAGAGAGCATGTCACAAAAAAATATCATTGTGAAGAGTGGTATGATTCATGGTCATATTAATAATATATCCATTACTATACATTTTGCAGAGGCTATAAAAAACATGCCAACTTATGTGAAATTCAGGAAAGAGATAGGAAGCATCAATAGGAGGCTTGAGAGATTTAAAAAATCCCACTCAGACAAAGGTGATCCGAAGTGGATTCAAATTACCTACCTATGAAGCAAAGAGACCAATGTAGCTTTTAAATTCCCATATTTATTGAAGATAACAAATGTGTGAATGGTTTTTTTGTATTATCTACAAGCATCCATATCATTTCATACATGACTTTTAAGAGTTTGGGACTGGAAGGCCTGAATCCCCATAGAGTCTCAATATAATTAGAATACTCAATAATAAGGCTTCCTCGAGGACTAATCAATGATTTAATGATCAATTTGGAAGAATTATACTTTCCCATCGATATTCAAGTGATGGATATAGAAAATGAATGAAATCCACTAATTCCAAGAAGACCATTTTTGGCCACAGTGTGTGCACTAATCGATGTTCAAAATGGACAACTCTACATGAGAGTTAGATGTGATCAAGTGAAATTAAACATACACAAAGAGATGAGGAACTATGATGTGCTAGATGAAGATGAACATAGATAATGAGATAGTTGAAGTTGATGATGTTGCTAATATTGATGAATTATATCAGATATAGGAAGATAGGGAAGAGGATACTCAACCAAAGAAGAAGGAAAAGATGAAGACCAAGGTCTATGACCCCAAAAGGATAGAGTTACTTTAATACATTTTAGAGAGGATAAAAAGTTATAATTGTGCATGAAAATCCATTTAGTTCATCAGGATTAAAGATAAAATGGTGGATTAGTCCAATAGAGATAAGGAAGTACTACCATCCATAAGTATCCTTTTTTTCAGATAATAAGTATAGGGCCCAACCTTTATCAATAGAAAAAACTATCACCATTCAAGGACCCCAAAGTAAAAAAATAAATTCAATCATATGTCACATGATAAAAAAGAGTTATGTTCTATCCAAAAACATTAAATAGAAGCATTTCTAGTAGTCAAATTGAATTTTTTCCATTATTTTATATGCTTCGAGGCACAAATGATATCAGTCCAGTTATTTTAAAATTATCTGATAATTTAATATTAATTCACCTTTTTATATTTGATTTTCAGGACCATCAGGAAATAAGTAAGTATCAAACAACATGGATCAAAAGAAGAAGCACCCAGAACATTACAAATCATGATGTCCGAGTACACGACGTGAACAACAGAAGAAAAAACAAAAAAAATGTTGATCCACCACATATAAGGTGAGTAAGAGTTTAAAAATTCAAAAACATTATACTTTATGTCCCACATTAAAAGAGTCTTCGAGATTTAATTTTAAATATCATGTATGTGATTGACCAATTCATTACTCAAAATTATCTTGGAGACATGACACTACCTAGGATATTTAATGTGTCATGAATTTAAATTACATTTTTAATAAATTTGAATGAGAAAAATAAAGAAATTAATTAGTGGTGATAAACATGTAGATTAGTATTTAAGAAATATTGATTTATGGAGCATGTCAATCATTGTAAATGATATTTTTCTTAGAGTCGGAAATGTATTGTATTACTGAATATTTCATTAATTTATTTAATTATCGGTATTCATTTCCATGAGTGATTGAAACAAAAATTCATCTCATCCCCATGATATCCACTAAGCCCATAGTTTCCATGAATTCTATATAATATTTCTTACGAAACTCAGGAATGTATTATTCTAGAACGTACACTACATATTATTGAATCTATTATTACAAAATATCACTTTTAAATTGATTGAGGCATTCTATTATTATCCCTTTTCTAGAGACCCACCTTGCATTAATCTTTTTTATGTCTATACAAGACATGAATTTCCATGTTAGGAATTGATCCATGTTATAAGACAATTTTATTCATTCAGACATTCCGCGAAATATTCCAATGGAAATTTAAAAGAATAAGTGTATGGGATGAGTTCTTATGGGTGTAATGGGAAAACATTCACTGTGGTTATTTTTATGGGGGTGAGATATTGTGATCTGGGATAGGGAATGTATCATAATATTTATTTTATTATTAACAAATTCTTTTAAAAATTGTGTTGTGTTTTGTGATGATAATAAATAAACCATTTTACAGACTGACAATTTGTTATCGTATGTGGTTTAGTGTTCGATGTAATATTTTTCCTGAGCATAAAATTTGAAAAAATGAAAATAAATGATGAAAAGAAAGAAATATTGGTTGATTATTTCTTTACACTTACATTTACTATGGGAAACATTTGAGCTTTTTGGGGGAAGAGAGATTATATTTTTAAAAGGAGACATTTTTTGATATTATATTTTGTTATCATAAAAAGAACATTATAGTCAAAAATAATTTATAGCCCCTATTTTTATATCATTTACCTACATACCCTGAAGCATTGGATTTATTTGATCCTTAATATAGAGATCTTCATTATTAATTGTGATCTACATCTTTACATGATACAAATGTTATATGAATTCAAATACTATGGTAAGTTACATGATTTGAGAGATATGTGCATTATTCTCATTGCATTTTTACCCTGATAATGAGTGGAATAATTCAAGAGAGGTTGATTGAATATAAAATTCATACTAAAAATAAATTAAAAAATGTAAATAGATGAAGTATTGGGCTTGGCTATTTCAAAAGAGAAAAAAGTAAAATACATGGTTGGTTTGTTTTCTAAATTGTTTTTTGCTTTACTGAATATTTAAACATGGGATGCTTGAAAATTTAATTTTCTATTTAATCAAATGTTTTTGTTTAAATTTTATTTAAATCATGATAAGGTGAATTTCCATTGTAGTAATGTGAGATTCCATCCTTAAGGACAAGGCTGAATTCACGTTTGGAGTATTTTATAAGTCAAAATAATGTATATATTTTTGAATATTAATGCCAAAGGTTGACCAAATTAACTTATTTTCTGTTTTTTGGAAGGAGACAAAAAATTTAAATGGAATGATAATTGGTTGATAATGAAGAAAAATGGTAGTTTGATCAGCGAGAGAAGCGAAATGGCGAGTCACCAGGTTTTTGAGGAAGAAGAAAGATGTAAATTCATTAAAAACACTTTTATATGTCGTGTTTCACAAGTACACATCGTGTCTTCATTAAAGAGGAAAGATGCGACTAGGAAGAGTCATGAAGTCATCTCACATTTTTAATAACCATTATACATTGTGTACATTCATTACATGACGTGACATTTTTTGATATTTTAATTTTGGAAGAGATTATTCCATGATTCTCATGATTTAATTAATTAAAGGTTACACATCGTGTAATTTACCTACACATTATGGAATCCTTCATTGGTAAAATTCACCTAAAAGATTCCCAGGAGATTCATGCAGGAAGAAGAGAACAAAGATCAGTACTACATGACGTGTATGCCATGTACATGTTATGTATGTAGTCAAATTTCAAAAATCTCAACTGAGATATACCCATGAATCATGAATTTAAACAAAAAAACAGATCACTAGTACACGACATGGCCACAATGTACATGTTGTGGCATAAGTCGACGAGCACCTTTCCAGAGCCTATAAATAGATCCCATGGCTACACCATTGGAGTATTTAAAATTGGACGGAGACACAACCTTGGAGAGAGTTTGTTGTACTCTATCCAATTTATTTCTATCTTTTATATATTATTTCCTCCCTCCTCATTATTATGGAATATCTATGATGAGGGGTAATATCATCTTGTTCTAGGGTGATATAACCAAATGGATAAGGTGCGATTGATTTATTTATTGTAAATTTTTATATATTTGGATTGTGAAATTTTCATTCTTAATATTACAAATGCCGTTATTTTTATTTTATCATGATCATTGTTAATCTAATTAAAAGGATCATTAAACTTTTTCAGCTGAAAACACCAAATGTGGAATTACCATTTTCAATTTTTGGGGAAATTGGGTCTAAATTTGGTATCGAGACTAACTCGATTCGATGAAATCCTATGTAGCCAGACCAAGGGAAATAAGGGATTCTCATGTTGGGGATGAGATACCATGACCAATATATCCACCTCATATCGACTCCAACACCAACTATTGAGTTAATCAACCTATTAAATCTAATATCCCGTATACTTGGAAATTACATAACCCCAACATGCTCATCAAAATATATTTTCAAACCAATCAATCAATATGATTTTCATTCATAATTTGTTTTCCTAAAATCAATAAAATGAATCCTTTTTTTAACGACCTTATCCAATTTAATAAAATAAATCTTATAAAATTATAGCAATCTGAAATCACAATATATGTTGTTTGGACCTCAAACATTCATAATACTTCAATGTAATTAATCAAGTTGCATAGGTTGGGTATTAATTTATTTTGTTGAAAAAAAACATATGGAATTAACAATTCCCAACGAGTATATCAAATATTAATGAAGATCAAATTTACACATATATTATTTTGTAATTCAATGTCTTTAAAACCACCGTAGTGTTATTTAATGGCCAGTTGTTACATTTTTAGATTTTTGTGTTAATTTAAGATGAAATGAAAAAATGGTTTAATTCATTAATTTTAATTACTTTTATTTAATTTTTTATTGTAGGATTATTCCACAAGAATATTTTCAACGTGAGTGAAGTAAAATGGAATGAAAATAGATTTATAAAGGTTACACATAATTGGAAAATGGATTAGAATAACTACAAACCATGTACCAAAACTACACGCCATGAATTCTTTAAGTGGAATTGGATATTCAAAAAAAAGTCATGAAGAGAAAACATGTTGTGAACTGCAAATACAGGATGTGAGTATCAAGTACATGACATATAGTGAGTTATTGTTTTCAACTGAGATTTTAAATATAGATATGCATAGAATTCACAAGATGCATAGTGGGTAAATGACATGAACTCCCAATACACATCGTGTAGCTAGTCAAATAGTCAAAGTAGTGTACTCAGATTCAATGTGGTGGAGGAAAACCCAGATCTTAATTACAGGACGTTTTACTCCAGTACATGTTGTGATGAAGATGACACTCTGAAAATTATATTCCATGCTACACATTTAACCTGAGATTTTCCATATAAATTTAGCCTAAAACATTTCTTGCAAATCATTCTTGTGTGGAGGAACATGGGGATAGCTATTTGCTGTCATATTTAATCTCTTTTTAGTATTTTATTTTTTTAATAGAATTTTACATTTAATAAAATAGAAAAGATCTTCATTAATCTCTTTGTTTAATTTTTATCATTATGTGTTCTCCCACCATTTTTCTCTTGTCAAATCCAAAAAATAGGGAAAATACCAAGAAACTTGTTCAAGTGTTGTAATGTTTCTTTGATTGAGTTTAATGTTATTTAATTTATAATATATTAACTTTAATTGGAATAGAAATTTTATTTTTCCACACCGTGCGATAGGATTGCGTAAAAACTGGCATTGTTACTGGGGAGATAAAAAGTTACATCGATCATTTTTTCAAAATTCCATTTTTTGTAAATATTTTTCTTTTTAAAAAAAAAATTCAAAATCCCTTTTTTCTATGACTTATTCAAATTCAAAATATTATGCATGGAACAATTACTCACTAGTGCTGGAAGAATAAATATACTACACTGAAGAGGCCCTCCAATGAAGGAATGATGCTCTAATGATGTGGGTAAAAGAGAAGGAAAGAGGAATAATTGTATGGATCTCATTTGAAGAATTTGTGGCCATGGGCGACGGACTCCAAAATTGAAATTCAAAGATTCATGGACTAGAAGGAATTGTTACTTGACTTCCCAAATTTCCCTAAATAAATCCATGATGATGAAGGAAAACATGAGGTGGATGAGCCTGACTACCCACCTCCATCTAGTGATGGTCAAATTCAAGAGACTCGTTCAATTGAAAAAGGTATTAAAATAATAAAAAATCAGGGAGATGATACATTATTGATCCTAAAATCATTTGATTTCATTGAAACTATTTGTAGTATTACTCCCAAATATTTTGAATTTTTAGAAATAGATGACTCTTATTCTGCCCTGGAGTAAAATTATTAAAAAAAGATTCACCTGTTGAGTAACACCTAGATCTCCCATAAGAAATTTAATATTAACAAGATGGAGTACAAGAAGAAAAACATGTTGTTGTGAACATAACAATAACGGTGTTTCAATTATTCATCCTACCCCCACAATGAAAGCTATTCCACATTGTGATGTGGGCATATATGATGTTCTATATCCATGGATTCCTCCTCAAGAAAAACTAATATGAAGATTATGATAAAATTAACATGTCATGGTTCATGTAAATGAATCCTTAACTACCATCATAGTTCAAATAATAGCTCGTACTAACCACTATAGGAAATAAAAACTCGGGGCCCAGTTGGGGGATCGTACAAAGATTTATCATTTACTTTATTTTTAATACATTTATTTCCAATCATAATAATATACAATTAAAATTCCATCTTAGGAATTGTTCAATAATGTATCCCACTCCCTCTTATATTTTTAGCTTTAATGACATGATCGTTGTGCTTAATTGAGTGGTATTCTTTAATAGGTTAATGATGGGGGATGGAATCCTGGGACAATGGAAGAGAAGGACTAAGAATCATGGGAAAAAGTTCATTTTGTGTTTTATCATTTATACTCATTTGAATTTTTTCCAAATATATATTTTGAGCCTTAATAAAAAAATTCATGCCCATACTTGAATTCATGTTTTCCTTGACTTATATAGGTGACTTGAGTGTCTTAGGAATCACAAGATACCATATTTTAGATTTCAATGTTAATGAGATAGATTGATTGAAATTTAGAATTTTATTTTTCAAAATGATGAATAAATATTTAAATAAGGACTCATGATTTTAGGTAATTGATTCATTTGTATAAATGACATTTATCAACAATTTTTCATGCTTTAAATTTCTGACATTCATGTGAATTGATTATTTATTATTAGTCAAGCCTTGAGTGATTGTCAAATATCGTATGTCTCATTCCCAAGAACATTTCCTGACTATGTACTTCCCATATACTATTAGTCATATTTCTTGATTGATGTTGGGACATGTCAACCACTAGAACTTGTTTAGGAACATGTAAAATCTATGACTGAACAAAAAAAATTATTATTATTGAGGGATATTTTCAAAATCCCTTATCCTTAAAGACCACCTTTAGATAAATATTTATTTATCCCATATAATCAATGATCAAACATTATAGGAATGAGCCTCATTTTAAGCTATTTTTATCCATTAATACACTACTATTTGTTTTGTCGTGATATTTTAATTAAGAGGTGTAGAGGTAAAGGAAATCATGGTGGATGTGATGATATACATTGAAATGGAATACTGTGGGGGTGATACATTGGGTAACGTGAATGGAAATTTGATTCATTCACTGTAATCTCTATTTCTTTTTTACCTCTTGAAAAAAAATTGAAAATGAAAAAAATGAATACATTTTCAATACGAAAAGAGTGAAAATGGGTCATGATTTTTGGAAAACCAAAAATAACTATTTCCCATTCCAACGATCATCTGATCATATGTGGTTAGGTGATGTGTGTGAGGTTTCATCTAATCAAAAAATTCAAAAATAGATAAATTGTACCAAAATAAAAATATATATATTCAAGAGGGTATACAAATCATTCATTATTATTAAACTAATCATAACCTCACATTGAGTATTGGGGGGAATTGGGAGTTTCTATATTGATTAGGATAATTTAATTGGTCTTTTATTTTTTATATCATGGATTGTACTTAATAGATAAACCACCTCCTTGAGCATTAATTTTTAAAACATTAAATATTACCAACCTTTAGCCTTTCTTTCATTTTAAACATTATTGAATGTCCCCATGATTTTATGTGATTTATTACAATGTGGGGAATATAGTTCATTTAAAATAATATGGATACAGAACATTTTATCAGGATATGAGCATAAATCCCCTTGAATTGTGTCATGGGAGATTATATAAATGATTCAAGTGAGTTGTATCCTGACATGGAATGTTTAGTAGTAATTAATTGAGGATTCTAAATGAATGAATGGATAAGATACATAATTTTTCAAAGGGGAAAAGTAAAATACATTAATTGATTATTTTATTCAAAAAATTGGAAATTAAGTTTATAATTTATGTAGATTCATAAATATTTTAATTGACTTTGAATTTTTTTTTATTTTATTGCTTTGGAATATGAATATAGGAAACGTCGATTTCCTCTAAATTTCTTGTTATGATTTTCTCCTTGAGGAAATGATTTGTTTATGTGTGAGGTTATTTGATAAGTTTATTTAATTTATACATTTTATGAATTATTTTGAGTAATTAAATGATGAATATTAATATATTTGGAATGATTTGATTTGGTTTATGATTTATGGAAGTAAATTATGAATATTTGAAGATGGAACAAAAAGATAATGAAATATGATCCGAAGGACCCTACAAGCCACGTGCGTGAGTGATGTGGTGTGAAAACAGATTTTTAAAGATAAAACAGATATGGAAAATGAAGAAAACTAGTAACACATCATGTACCATGAGTACACGTCGTGACATCATTGGATGAGGCAGATATAAGATGGATATGTCATGATGATAGAACACACTATGAAATGCAAGTACACGTTGTAAGTTCTAGTACACAACATGACACTCCTCCACCCTTCAATTTTACTATCATTAATTTCATCTCAAAAAAATTAAATTTAAGGGAATAAAAACTAAAGTGAATGAAATATACATCCCAACTTTAGTTTTTATATGGCATCATCGAGTTAGGATACTTATTTCTACTGTACTAAACCTAAAAAAATAAATGAAAAAAATAAAAAAATAAAAAAATGAAGGGTAAGGAAAAGGTATAATGCTAGGATTGACCCCCCAAGCTAGTTCAAGGTTTTTACTACCCCTAGAAAGGCATTTGTAGTTGGTTAACCTCAATCTGAATGTAGAGGGGGTTTATTTCTCATAAACCACTAGAACTTCCTTATTCTCGTTAACATTATCTTGAACAAGTCACAAAGGAACCCATGGTTATAGTACATATGCTCATCCTCAATTGAAATGCTGTACAAATGTAATGATGGGTGAACAGAAATAACGAGTCCTCATTTTTCACAGCCACAACATTTATGGCTTCTTAAACTTCAAATCCCCTCCCTTTCTCATGTGATATTTTTAGAGAAAATTTAGGAATATGGAATTTAGAAAATACTTTAACATGAATGTGATTCAAACATTATGAATAAATATAAAAATCAGAACATTTATGATGGTCATCTTGAATCAAAATCTGTACAAGAAAGGAATCTATGAATTCTTTTATAGAAGAGAATTCATCATCTTCTTCCAAAGAAATAGTGAGGTATAGAGGTACTGATTGTTATTTGATACATATTGGAGGATAAAATACCTTATGTTGTTCAACAAAATCTAACTAATGATCTTCCAATGTATTTTTATCTCTAACAGTTGTATCACCTAGCATGTCTCCATCAGGAAACTCTTCATGAATTTTTCAGGAAGGAATATTAGAACATCATGTTGTATATTCATGTAGTATTTTGGTTATTTTACATTAAAGGTAGGTGGAAAATACATGATCTTTTCTAGATAAATTTCCATTATTTGTGGTTGTTCTAACCATCACATAATTAATTCTTCATTTAGGATGGAAATTTTATCTAATTGGTTTTTCAACCCCTTCAATCATTGATTAAAAAATTAAACCCTCCAATACAAATCATTAGTTGGACAAGAATAAGATAAATATATAAAATAATCCATCTGAACCTAAGAAATAATTTTATGCTTTGAATTTATTTTTTTGGGTTTTTTATTTATTTATGAAGAATAGTGTGTGTAGGCGCATGACCTCCACATAAGCCGTAAAAAATTGATAACACATTTTTTTTATTTGTGTTTCCCTATTTAATTAAATTCATATTATTTCTTAATAATGAACCATAGTTTAACACCCTGGGTTTGATCGAAAGGAGGCCGACTGCACGCACATTCATCTAATTGTCACTATTATAACATAAAAAATATAAACTATGATACTAATATAAATTGGGGTTTTTTAAAACATGCATTAAATATAATATATGTGTGTATTATATGTATATTCAATACAATATAGAATATTTTTTTAAGAATAAATGAAGGAAATTGTTTTTTGGAGTTAATGGTGGTTGAAATCATAATTGTTTGAGTTTCAAAAATTTAATTCCATTAGGTAATCAAGAACTATCACACATCACCTTCTCATTTGAAATTTGATTTCACAATACCGAGACATTTTCATACATGTAAATCCTCTTCCAAAAATCATATTGGAGATCAACATACCGATCATCAATACCCAATCCATACTCCATCGTATGCATGACATAGATAATGAGAAGAAGAAGGATCGGTAAATGAGAATAAGAATTTTGATGATAGAGGAAATATGGATATCACACACCATAATCAATTTAATCATCACCGAAATTAATATAACTGAAAAAAGAGATTATAAATAAAACCAAATTGAACTCAATCAAATAACATTTTTCTCCCTTGAACTAGTTCTATGGTTATTTATCAATTATTATTGGAGTTGAGAATGGAAAACGATGGGAGAATAGATAAAGATAAAAATGAAATAAGTAGATGAATGAAGAAGACAATTAATATATTAAATGTAAAATTATATTAAAAAATAAAAAGTAAATACTACAATGATATTAAAGAGGCCAACGAAGGGTTATACTCGAGTTTCTCCACACCAAAATGATTTCTAAGGGATTATGAAGGATCAATTTATACGAAAAATCCCTCTGGGATCTTACAACATCGCAATTAATTTTCAGGGTGCCTCATTCGTCCTGACATGTATTAGGGTTACACATTGATTAATTAAGATATGGTTTTTCCTCCAATCCATTAAATTGGAAGTTGATTCATTGATAGGTTGACTTGCTATATGATGTGTTCTGGGAGTTCACAACATTTACCCCCTTCGTGTCTTCAGAATTCTGCGCAAATCTCTATTGTGAATCTCAGTTGAAATCTTTAACTTACTAAATGTTGTTTACATGAGAGTCATGTTGTGTTGTTGTAGTTCACAACAAGTTTTCTCATCACGACTTGTTTTGAGAATATAATTCTACTTGAAAAAGTCATGACATGTACTTGTGGTACATGGTGTGTATTCTCTCTTCTATATTTTCTAGTTCTACATTCACATTAATAATCTATATTTTCACCTCTTTACTTTTATCATGCCACAATGTTTGTTTTGGATTCATCCTGAAATAAAAAAGTAATTAAAAATATTTAAAATTCATTAATTAAACCATTTTATCATTTCATCTCAAATTAATACAAAAATTAAAAATTCTGACAACTACCATTAAATAACATTGTTATGGTTTTAAAAACAATGAATTACAGAGTATGTTATGTGAAAATACAAGCTTCATCAATCACCCACACATAATTATTTCCCTCTTGAGAAATTATTATATATTCAAATCAAAATCTACATTACAAATAAAAAAGATAAAACATCCATGATCTCATAGAAAATATTATTCCTTCATTTATCCTACATGAAAAAATAATCCCCATCATTTTTAATATTCAAATGAAAATTTTTTCCACCTCATAAATCCATTCATGGCCTAATCACTATGTATGTCATAGTGAATTTAATGTCAGTCTTCATTCATGATAAATTGAATCTAGAGTGATTCTCATACTTAGAGATTTCATGTATAGCCATCATATTGAGATAATTATAATTTTTAGATAGTTTGAAACATGAAAATATTTTCAATCATGAGGTATTTAATTAATGGTTCAAATAACTATGTGGCTTGGCATTGGCGGGAAAATGATTAATAGATTTAAAGGCTAAAAAGTGGATGTTTGGCTCTTATGTATAATGCGTGAATAATCATGTGAAAACATAATAAATTTCATAGTCATCCACCCTTAAAAATGTGAAACATTTCACCACCCCCTTTTATTAATGTGGTACATGATCCTATTTGGGATTGAAAATAATGATATCAACCCGGATCTCCCCCAATTTGTTTAGAAAATCTCAAGAAAGAAAAACATTATTTCCCATTTTATCATTTTTTTCATAGAGGATGAGCTCAAAATTGAATATAATGGATGAGTGAAAATAATTCCCTTAATTTTAGAGAGGGGAATGAGTCAAAAAATAGTATAAAGTGAGAAATTCATGCTCATCTCCATTTATTATTTCTCAGGTTTTTATTAAAGAAGGGGGATCGAATGAAAGAAGTGAAGCATAATAAAATTATAACTCAAGACAAAATTTATAATAATACAAATCCCAAAATAGTGAAATACATCTTAAACCACCCAAAAATGATACACATCCTAAAGAAATTAGACACAAGGCCCTTCCCCCACACTCAAACATTAAATACCCTTTCAAAATACTAAAATTTCAGGTATGTATGTAAAAAATTGTCTTGTTATGTGGCTTAAACCTATAAGTAAATTCATGTAATTTGAATAATAACTAATTATTGATATAAGGGAAGGTATTAGGATAAAATGTGTTTATCCAATGCTGTTACCCAATCCTATAAAAGATATTCCAAGAATTAAAAATCTTTTAATTGAAAAAATCATTGATTTTGTTTCTCACACAAAGTCCAAGTTTCTCTCAATAATGTTTATATATAAGAAAGAATATTTCAAATTACTTCCAAATACCTCATATGATGTGGAAAATATTTTTAGTCATTTTTTGGTGGTGTTTTATTTCAAAAATTTGTTAAACTCATAAAAGTGATTGAAAACACAATTAATGGAAATACGTTTCATATCAAAAATTACTTAAAATCCATTTCATTCAAAATTCATTTTAGTTCCCTAAAATACGTTAATATTGAAGAGTGATAAAAATATTCATTGAAGCTCAAGGTTACTAAAAAGATAAAAAAACGAAATGAAAAAAAATAGAAAAAAATTTATAATTTTGACACTCCCCACAGTGTTAAATTTCACTACACATAATTTTAGCTCAATAAAAAAATATATTTGAAGATAAACTAAAGAGAATGAAAGATTCAGCCTTAATGTATTTTTGATCTTCCAGCCTCGCGTTATGCTCCTAAAAGCTACCATATTAATCCTAAATAAAAGAAATTATATACATGGTAAAAATAAAATAAATAGAAAGGGGAATACAATGTGATAATGATTGGTTTTACCTCCCAAGTGTTCTAGGTTTTTACTTCCCCCAGAAAGAATGTAGTAGTGCGTTTACCTTAATCCAGTGGTTGATGTGGATTATTCCTCATGAACCACAATAACTTCATTATTCATGTTCTATTTATCTTGAACTAGTCAGGAAGGATCCCCTGGATAATGTACATCATCTCCTCCCCAATTGAAATGTGGTAAAACTAGAATGATTGGGGAAGTATAAATAATGGGTCCTCATTGTTCACTGTGACAAATTTTGTGTCCTATTAAACATAAAATTCCCACCCATTATAATGTGATTCTATTATAGAAAAGTTATTAAAGTGTAATTTATAAAATAATCCAATAGAAATGTGACTTAAATGTGAAGAATCTATATAAAAATCACCACTTTCATGCAGGTTAGCTAGAATCACGATATTTACAGGCATATACTCTTATAATTATTTTTTAGCTGAGAATTCATCATCATATTACAATGATATAGATAGGTAGAGATATATTGATTATTAATTGAAAAATATTGAAGGATCACTTTCCTTTTGGTCCTCAACAAAATCATAGCAATATTCTTCTAAAGCGTGTTCATCTCTCACAGTTATATCATCTTGCATGTCTCCTTCTGGAAACATTCAAGAAATAGATAGGGAGAGAGGATTGGATATTAATGTTTAATATTCATGTCTTCCTTGGTATCATCAACATCAAAGGTATGTGGAATAATCATGATCCCTTATGGCTCAATTTCCTTTATTTGTGGTCATTCTGACCACCAGACACTAAATTCGTGAATGAGGATGGAATAATTGTCTAATTCATTTTGCAGCTCCTCTAATATTCTATTAAAAAAATAATGACTTCTATACAAACCATCAATTTGAATATAATAATATAAATCATAATAATAAATATTCTCATCCTAAAAAAGAAATATATGAATTGAATTTTTTGGAGTTTTTATTTATGTATGAAATCAATTGTTTGGAAGTACTTAGCCTCCCCGGCAATGTTTCCAAATTGATAACAAGTATTTTTAGTCTTGTTTACCTATTCAATTAAATTCCCATTTTTTTCTAATAATGCACCATAATGGAACACCCTAGGTCTGATCTAAAAGAGGCTTATTGTATGAATTATCTTTATATTGTCACAATTATAATCTAACTAATATAAACTATTATACAAATATAAATTGGGGTTTTTAAAAACATGAATGAAATATAACGGTAATGTATATATATATATATATTCAATTCAATATATACTTTTGTTAGAGGAATAAATGAAGGAAATTTTTGTGGGAGTTTATGGTGGTTGAAATCATTGTTTAAATGAATTCCCAGTACTTAATTCAATAGTGTGATCATGTACTATGGAACATCACATTCTCATTTAAAATGTGACTACCCCATAAAGATACCTCTTCATACAGGGTCATATACTCCCAAATATCATCTAGGAGAATACTTCACTAAACATCCCTACCAAATCCATTATCTATCGCATGCAAGACATAGATCGTGACAGGAAGGATCGTCGATAAATGAGAAGAATAATTTGGATGATAGAAAAATGATATTGATCACACGCCATAATCAATTTAACCAGCACCCAAATTCATCTAATTGAATAAATAAATTAGAAATTAACGCACATAAAAAACAAAAAAATAATAGTTCTCTCACATGGACTTGTTGTGAGATTTGTTCATTATTTATGTTGGAATTGAGAAGCAAATCGTGGTTGGAGGACACAAATTTTTAAAAAGGAAATAATGATATTAAAGATTAATATTAGAAATATATTAAAAGTAAATTTCTAGTATATAATAAAATATAAATACTACAAAGTGATTAAAGAGGCCAATAAAGGGTTATCCATGAGTTTCCCCATGCCAGAATTATTTGCAAGGGATTACAATGGGACATGTTATAGGGAAAATACCACAAGGAAATTTCATTAATGCATTTAATTTTTAGGGTGCCATCATTGTCACGACATGTAATAGGGTCACACTTCATCTACATATGATCTGAGTTTTCTTTCACTGCAATGAATCTGAAGATGCTTCATTGACTAGTTGACTGGATACATGATGTGTATTGGGGGTTTAAATCATGTAACCCCTCTGGATCTTCTGAATTATTCGCAAATCTCAAGTGAAAATATCATTTTCAAACATCGAATCACTAAATATCATGTACTTGATACTCATTTCATGTATTTTCAGTTCACAACATGTTTTATCATCAGGACTTGTTCTACACAACCGATTACACTTTTATAGGTCCCAAAGTGTACTTGTGGTACACGGTGTGTAGTCCTTCTTATCTATTTTCAATTGATGTGTCTCCTTTAAAAATCTATCGTCACACTTATTTTCATTGATCACAGTTCGAGGTTTCTTGTGGATTCATCCTCAAATACACATGTAATTAAATTTAGTTAAAATTCCATATTTAAATCGTTTATTCACTTCATATCAAATTAACAAAAATATCTAAAAACATAAAACATCCATTTAAATAATACTATGGTGGATTCAAAAACGTAAAATTACAAAGAACATTATGTGAAAATACTACCTTAATAAAACCCGTAAACTTAAGCATTTCACTCCCGAGAAAATGCCATATATTCAAATGAAAATCCACTTGACAATTAAAAATGTGAAAACATCCATGATCCCAAAGAAGATATTATTCCCTTATGTATTTGATATTAAAGAAATTCCTCATACTATTCAATCCTCAAATTTAAATTTTTTCAAAATCAGAAATCCATCCATAGACCATTCACAACCTACGTCACATTGAATATTATGTCACTCTTCACTTATGAGAAATTGAATATGGAGTGATGCTCATACTTGGAGACTGTATGTATCGCCATAAGAATGTGACAATTTCCATTTCTCTACAGTGTGAAACATTAAACTATTTTTAATCATTGAGGATTTAACTATTGGTTCAAATGACTATATGGAATAGGGTTGGTGGAAAAATATAACAGATTATATGGATAAAAATACATGGTTTGACTCTTTGGTATAATGCATGAAGAATCATGTGAAAATACAAGAAATTACTCAGTCATCCTACCTTGATAATGTGAAACACAAAAACACCCCTTTTTTGTGACATGGGACATGAGCTAATCAGTTATTGAAAGAAATTATATCAACCATGTTCTTCCCATTTTTGTTTTTTTCTTTTTTTGTAATGCTCAAGAAAGGCACAACGCTATTTTTACTTTTTTCATTTTTTTCATGGAGGATGACTAAAATTGTATACAATGGATAATGAAAATAATTCAATTAATTTTACGGAGGCACATGAGTCATAAAATAATTTACAATGAGAAATTTATGTTCATCTCCATTTTTTTTGTTTTATTTTTTTTAACGATGATGGAAGATCAGATGAACCAAATGTAGCATAATAAATGAAAACACAAGACTAATTTTCCATCAATAAACATCTCAAAATAATGAAAAACACCTCACACCACCCAAAATTGAAACACATCCCAAGGAAATCAATCAAAAGGGCCTTCCCCCATACTCAAACTCAAATATCCATGAAAAAATGATAAAAGTGTGGGTATGTAAGGAAAATTCAACTTGTAATGTGGCTTAAACCTATAATGAAATTCATGGAATTTTAGAGATAATGAGGTATAGATTTATGGTATGGTCTTAGTATAAAATTTGGATATCCAATGAAGTTACTCAATCATATAAAAGATATTTCCTGAAATAAAAATATTTCAAAGAGAAAGATCATATATTTTAGTTCTCACACAATGTCCATGTTTCTCTCAAAAATTTTCGGGTATTCGAAAGTATATTTCAAAATGGTACAAAATACCTCATAAGATGTGAATTTTGTTTTTTCTAGTGTATCATTGTTATGGATTTCAAATATTATTTAGACATATAAAAATTATTGAAAATCCAATTCACAGAAAAAGGTTTCATGTCAACAATAATTTAAAACCCATTTATTTCAATCATTATTTCAGCTATCTCAAAATATGTTAATTTGTGAATAGTGATAAGATTTTTCAGTGGATACCCATGTTCATAAAATGTTAAAAAACTAAAATTAATAAAATAAGAAAAACAAATACCATTTCAACACTCCACCCTAAATGAAATTTCATTATCCTTCATTTTAGCTCAATAATATTTATGTGTAGAAAAACAAATGAGATGGAAATATACAAAATGACATTATTTTGGATGTGGAATCCAGGAGATAGACTCATAGATTTTATTGTATTAATCCTAAATAAATTAAATGGAAAAACATGGGAAAAATATAATTAAATATAAATGGGAATGAAAACTGATAATTCGTTGTTTGACCCCCATGCTGGTTCAAGGATTTTACTACCCCTAGTCAAGATGATGTAGTGGGTTAACCCCAATCTTAAAGTGGATGGAGAATCCTTCCGAGGAACCACCAGAAATTATTTCTTCCAATTCTTTTTATCTTACACTTTTCAAGGAGGAACCTGTGGACAGAGTACACTAGCTCCTCCCCAATTGGAATGTGGTACACCTGGAATGATGGGAGAAGGGTAAACAATGGTTCCTCTTTGTACACTTCTAGAAATTGTTAGGATTCATAAACATAAACTTCCCTTCTGTTCTCATGTGATGTTGTAAGAGAAAATTTAAGAAATGGTATGTTAGAAATTAATTCAACAATAATGAGATTGAAACATGTGGAATCAATATAAAAAAATCCTTTAATGTAGGTTATCTTGAATCATGATATCATCAGGAACGGACACTGGGAAATATTTTATTGAATAGAATTCATCATCTTCTTCTGAAGTAAGACATAGGTATGGAAGTAATTATTTATCATTGAAAAATATGGGAGGGTAACTTAACTTTTGGTATTCAAAAAAATAAAACCAATGTTCTTCCAAAAGTGTTTTGATATCCCATATATGTATCACCAATAATATCTCATTCAGGAACATCCTCATGCAATGGAAATGGAGAGAGGATAGGATCTATAAGTTGAATCATCAAGTATTCCATTATTTCTTCGAAAGTAATTTTATTTGGAACAATGTTGATTTCTACTGTATCAATTTCCTTTTCAAGTTGGGACCATCAGACACTTCATTCTTGAATAACTGCGGAAAGGTTGTCTCATTAATTTTTCTACTTATTCAATCATCTATTAAAAAATTAACCCATGTTATACAAATATTCACTAGGCTAATGATATGATAATTTAATAAAATAATCTCTCATGACCTAAATAATTATGATATGAATTGAATATTTTTTTTTGAAATATAGTGTGCGTAAGTAGTTTTCCACCACAGAAACAGTGCCAAATTGATAATAGGTATTCATAATTATTTTAATCAATGATAACCCCATACAGAGACCATGAAAAACGAGGAAATCCTCTTCCAAGATAGAAAAAACAAGACTGTATAGGGTAGTATCCGAATTTCAAGTCCGAGTTCGAACCTAGAGAGATAGGGTTAGAGAAAATAGTAATTAAACTAGAGAAACCTAATCTAATTTTGATTTGAATAAAATAAATCTAAACTACTCAACTTTATATTTATAGAGAAGATGGTGGATGGTAATATAAAATGGTATCGAGAAGCATTGTTTCAGGGTTCATGATATGAAAAGGTATAATATATTTAATTAAAATTCATGAAGTTGATATAATTGGGTCATAGTGAGTTTAATGGTCATGATAAACACACTCCATCCACAAATATCCTTTTATCATGGTCGGGTACTTTGGATTTCAAATAATGGGTAACACGGAAACTTATTTAAACATATGGACGAGATAAACCCAATGTTGATTTATGAAATCTAATTTGTATATCACACATTAAACACATGTATTCAGTCTACTTATGTAATGGTCATGCTCAAAAATTGAATGAAATTAAAAAATAATAATAAATAGGTGAAATAACATGCCATTATCCATGATTTTTAATATATTTGGAGTAATATCATGTGAGCCCCAAAAATCATAAAATAAAGGAAAAACAAAAAACTCGAGTTGCCTCCTGGAAACGCTTTAGTTTAACATTGTTGGATTGACCTTAACTATTTTAGATCATGTGATAGATGATTGAATGTTTTTTAATTCTTTGGGGTCCCTGAATGGTCATAATTGTGGCTCATCAATATATGTTGGCCCCTATCCTTATTCTCTGAACTACATGATTCTTCCTGACGATAGTACATACATTATCTCCATTTGACCAATCCACCACTTCTTCCTCAAACCTGATAAACTATATTGATGTTCATGTACCATCTGAAATTGTTTTCCTTTTATAAATGTAGTGGAGTTAGTCTCACCTATTGAGGTTAGCGACCTTGGTCTTTAGTTTTTACATCTTCATTGGTTGAGCATCCTCTTCCTTAGAATCCTCTATCTCATGTAATTGTTCTATATCAGTAACATCCCATATATCATTTGTCTCTCTTTTTATGAAATCATCATCCTCTTACACATCATAGTTATTCATCTCTAGGTGGATTTTAATGCTCACTTGATCACTTCTTACTCTCAGACGGAGTTCTCTATATTGAACATCAACATGCACACACCTTGTGGAAAAAAATGGTCTTCCCAGAATTAGTGGATCCCTTTCCTCTTGTATATCTAGAACATCCAAGTTGATGGGGATGTAGAATTTTTCACTTTGATTAAGAAATCATTGATTACTCCACCAGTATTCTTTACTATTAAGTATTGTAATTTAATTGAAACACATGAGGGAATTAGGCCTTCTAGTCCCAAACTATTTAAGGTCATGTAATAATTTATATGGATGTTCATAGATAAGTCAAACAAAGCTTTCACACATTTTGTTTTCTTAAATACAAATGTTAATTGAAATTATACACGGGTCTCATTGAGTCTTATATTTGTCATTTGACCCCACCCTCGAACACCATCGTTTCAATGGGATTGTTCCAATCTCTTCTAGAATACTCTTGTTGCTAACTATCATTTTCTTGAATTTCCCATAAGTTGGAATGTTCGTGATAACCTCTTTAAAAGGTATATTAATGTGTAAATATTCATAATGATCAAGAAAAATAACTCTATTAACAATGTTCTTTTTTGGGACATATTCTATAGAAAAGGAATCATTGGTGTGTATGTATGTTTCTATTCTTTTTCATCTACTACTACTTGTTCCTTGACATTTTCAGCTTCCTCTTCTCTTGCTTCCACTTTTGGTCATCCTGCAAACTCTATTCTACTTCATTGTGTTTTCTTTCAACTTCTAAACTCAATAAGCTTGAAATATTCACATGGGAAATCTTCAACGAATCATGAATGGTCTCCTCTTTTTCTTGAATTAAATGTCTCAGTGATTTGGCCATGATGACACTCAAGATTCTAAAATGTGGAATTTTGGTTGGTTTTTTCTTTTCTTATTTATTTGTGGGCAACCCCAAATGTAGTCATGAATGTTTCTAGTGTCTCCTCCAATGATTGGACATGGTTAATCAGTGTGGGCCCTTATAGTGCCTGTTTTTGGTACACATGTGGTCTTTGTTGATACCCTTGGACTTGTTGTTTTTGTGGTCTCGATCCCTAAAATTGATTTCCACAATTATAATTGGAATAATTGGATTCTTCTACTTGAGTACCCTTGGGATTTTGGGACTGACCGAGCATAATATCCATCTTCCTGGTCAACAACACCTATTGTGCTTCCATCTAGTCATTGTTGTTTACTTCATGAACTCCTATCAACATCATCCATTCTCCTTTAAATTGGAAACTATCTCTCTCCATCTCATCCAAAGTTGTTATCTTGAATGATTTTATTTATTCATCAGTGATCCTATAGCTGCAGCATCTACAATCCACCTGTTTTCTTGTGAAAAACCCTTATAGAATTTTTGGATTAACATCCAACAATATATTCTAGGATTCAATAATAGATATGATAATAATGAGTCTAAACACGAAACTAATTTAATAGAACTATTGTGAAATTGATTAATGAATTAATAAACTTTGATACTCACACATTTTGACTGATTCTGCTCTCCGATATTTATCTAGATAATCATCATTAGCTGATGACCAAAAATGAATAAAATTTATTCCATCGGGGAGATAATATACGAGAGGGATTGAGAAAAAAAAATTGAATGAAAAGAAAATTGAAATTAAAAATAAAATCATTCAACGATTACATAAATGAATGGAATGAAAAAAATAAACAAAGAATATATACATAGGAACAAATCCCTAGAGTGGCCTCTTGGTGGTCCCACATCAAGCGTGGAATCTTCTAGAATGCATTTATAAGGTGCTGTAAATATAGATATTTTTTTGCTGATGTGTACGTTTGAACTCCATCAATTAATGTGGATTTTGGTTCTCTAGTGTGGCACGCATATCTATCCTAAATTTATAATGGTTGACCAGGTACACATCGTGTACCAGGTGTTCATGACGTGTTAACCTCATCGAGCTGTCATTTTTCACAGATACCTCATAGATTTCTCTCTATCTATTTTGAGTGGCATTACGTCGTGTACTGAGGACTCACAATGTGTACTGGATGTTTCCTGTATTGGCTTTGGGACATGGTCACAGCTTGGCTCATCACTTGGGAATGCTATGAACTATTAGTACACTACATGTATTGATAGGTAACAAAGTTTCTAAATTATATTCTCATCCTCATGAAAAACCTCAACATAAATATACCTAGGATACATACATCGGCAATAAAATTTTCCAATTATTATGATCATTAAAACATATTCTAACATGAGATTTTTGAGGCCCAAATCCTACACAGTAATGAATCACAAAAATCGAGATTCATTTAAAATGTGGAATTCAAGATATTTCTACCATTTTACACATAGTTTTTATCCTTTAATCAACCACCATTCTATTTATGATTTACCCAACCATTAATGTTCCCACTCGTTCCACAATGTGTCAATTTAATGGAGTTATAGACATCCCTCAAGTACATTCTCCTAAGCATAGTGTTTAATTGAATCTAATTTCTCCACAGTGTAATGAAAAACATCAGAATTAATAATGTGGCCTTTGAAATAAGGATCATATGACTCTATGGGTGAGGGTAGATAGGTAAAATAGTGATAATAATGTAAGGATCAAGGACAAATCTAAACTCTATCACAATAATAATGATATCCAAAAGACAATATCAACAAAATGAACCTCACGAAATATGTAATTGTCTCTCACACAACCCCTAAAGCTCAATGTAAAGGCTTAAAAACAATGTACTTATAATGAAATATAATCATTTCATATTTTTCCCCTTTTTAACCTTTTTGTAATTCTTGATTGGAATAATCCTCACATAAACCATCTAACCACAAATGATAAAAATAATCGGTCTGGAAAATTGTGATTTTTAATTATCAAAATCCAAAACCCCCTTTTGATTCATTTTTTTCGAAAGATTCCCTAGAATAATTATCACATCCCCCTTATAACCTCATATGAATTTGACATTATTGGTCTAGAAATGGTGATTTTCACCAACCTGAGAACCAAACCATTTTTTTATTTTTTATGTCATTGTTTTTAATTAGATTTTTTAACAACAAGAAGAATATACAATGGAATATAATAAATGTAAATGTGAACCTCCCCATAGTCCCATGAAAACACAATGCAGTCTCTCCTCAAGTTATCACAACCCATATCCACTATAAACAACACCTCTCCCACACTTATTTAATTAAATATCACGTATAATATTTGGAGGATGGTAGGAATGAATAAAACCGGATTTTTCATTTCACAATTCCTAACAACTAAATTCATGACTTAAACAGGTTTACAAAGGATTAATGAATGGTGTGTCTCTCGATAAGGGCTAACAAAAGAATACCTCAATCATTCTAAAATTGATTCTGTTAAGTCATAGCATTGATATGATGCAGTGAAAGTTCTAAAATAAAAATTTATAGTTTCACAAGAAATAAACAATAGAATTAATTGAAAATATTGGCTTTATAGATATCTCGACAATGAGATGAACAATTGGGACAATCACTCATGGAAATGAATACGAAATATTAAATCAATTAATGAAAACAACATAACTTAAAAAACATAACCATATCTCAAAATAAATTCATTTACAATTATTAACATAATACGAAATTCATGATTTCCGAAATAATTGTCCACATGCTTATATCTACTAATTATTTTCTCCCTTTTTCTCAATAAAATTTACTGAGAATGAAATTTAAATATTTATCCTGTTAAATAACTTTTGTAGTTTATATCTCCTAGATCAGTTGACTAACGAATGAATCAGATGCGGGGCATGAAACTAGAATTTAATGTATTATGAAATTATAAAATATGGGGAATATAACTAAAAAATTAATAATTGAGAAACATACTACCCTTCCAATTGATGATTTATCAGCAATCTACCACATCATTCTTCCTCCAATTTGTGCCACTGATGAGAATAAAAATTAATAGAAATAATTGAATGGATAGGCCCTTGAAATATTATAAATTAAAGGGTAATTGAAATAAAATAATAATATAAATTTAAATTTCAAGAAAGTAATAAATTAATATTCCTAGAATGTAATAAAAATAGTTGGATTCCTCTTAAATGATTCTCTTTTTTAACTATCGTTTAGCTCAACGATACACGAGTTAGCTGATTAGGGCATGATATAATGATAACCATATTAAATTTACCAAATCATGATGTTGATGTCCTCCCATATTTGCCTGAAACATCCCCCCATGAAATTGGTGTGAATATCAAAGGTGGTTCCCAGAGTTTGAACAACATAACTTTTGCCAATAGAATTTCAGCATTGGTCTAGACTCACTATATGTGTTGGGTTTCTTCAATGACCACTTCATGTTATCCAACAAGATCATTCACATATTTTTTTAACTACTTCTTCAATTAGTTCCTCTTCATAGTCAGCATTGGGTGTAGCTTGCACTTCTACTTCCTCTTCATCATCATTATCTTCTTCTTCATCCTATTCTTTATATTCTTCATAATATTCTTTTTTTTTCCTTCTATAGTGTGAGTCATAACATTCATGTTATGTTGTATCGTCACCCTCTTAATCATCATCTAAGACTAAAAAATAAATGGAATCGTGATTAGAATACAAATAATCATCGAAAGTGTTGCATTCCTCTTCTTAATTGTTTATATTTATTTTACTGTAATGCTCATAGTAGAATATTGGCTCTAGAATATGTGGTGTTTTGTGTTCAGTGCATGGGTACGGTTTTGGGAAGTCACATGGTTAACTTCTCACTACTCTAATCTCAATGTGTTGTTACGCCATATCATCTAGTAAGAAGTTAAACCTCTCTCCATCAGTCATTCCACTCTGTAGCCCTACCATCACAACTCAGAATTCCTAATCTGATAAAATTTAATAAAAATAACAATGAATATCCTATGTAAAATTATTATGCAGAATAGATTGGAAAATACTATATTTAAATTATTCAACTAATATTTCTCCACACTTATCAATGAAAAAATAACCAAAAATAAGATATCCTTATGTGCATCATTAATTATGTCCCTATTACTAAAATTATACATTTAAAACACAAAATAGAAAAAATTATAAACTACATGGTAGTATATGAATTGAATGCCCATGGTCAAACCCATAGAGATAGGGTTATAGAAAATATTAATTAAGTAAGATAAAGATAAGATAATTTCAATTTAAATATAATAAATCTAAACTTATAACCATTGGATTTGGGGAGAGGGTTGCATAAGACAGTATAAAAGAGTTTTGGGCATCAATGAGTTATGGTTCCTTAGATGAAATGGTATAATATATTTAATTAACAATCATGTATTCATTAGAATCAGGTATTAGAGAGTTCAGTGGTCATCGTAAACACACTCCATCCATAACTCTTCTTTTCTCATGATCAGGTAATTAGGATTGAAAATATCAGGTAACTCGAAACCTTGTATAATCACAAGATCAAGATAAAAACAATGGTAATGGTGGAAATATAATCCCTAGATCACACATTAATAATATGTAATCAATCCACTTGGGAAATGGTCATGCTCAATGATATATACATATTATACTATCTCTTGAACACCACCCGCAATGGTCAGACAAGAATAAATCCAAAAATATTGAATTGAAGGGAAAATTTGAAATCTCAACATGAAATTCATTAATAATAAAATAAATTACATTCAATTCTCCTTCATCATGCTTTCACCAAAAAAATGAAATTTCCCTCTCATACTTACCATGAGTGGGAAGAAAAAACAAATAAAGGAAAAATCCTATAGAAATTGATCGTGCATGTGGTTTCACCTTCACTCAGTGGTGGATCCTCATCGAGATACATCCAAAAGATGATTCCCAATGGTGTGACAGAGGGATCTATTTATAGGTTCTCGTTGAGATCTTCTCAACCCGGTATATATTGTGCACTAAAGGTACAAAATATGTTACCCCGGTTTTCCTCCATGTCCACATGAATATTCCACATATCACATCTATAAATTTTAAAAAAATTCTACCATCACATCATATAAACATAGTATACGACTTCTAACCTTCTAATATTCACATCTAGTGAATCTAGGTAAAATATTATCCAAAATAAAATCATGAAAAATGCCACATCGTGTACTGGGGTTACACGACATGAACTATTGATGCATGTGTTTTTTTATCATCATGACTTGTCTAGCGAAAACATGCATCTTGGATGAAGTCATGACATGTAGTCTATGTACAAGATGTGCAATTATGTTCCTCCAGATTTCAAATCATCTTCTTCTTCAAAATTCCGTTGTCACGCAACTATACTTCAACCCCACCACGATGTGTTTTTAATGTCCCTAAAGCCACTCATTTCATTCATTTTTCAAAAATCCATCATTTCTTACCATAAAACGTAAAAAACTCAAACACTCACATGTTGGAAACAATATTCAATTAAATAAAAAATCAACACATTAAACTACTCAAAATTATATGAACGAAATTGACTTACCAAATCCCACAATATTTGAATTCATAATTTTACTTTAGGAAGGAATCTTAAGATACTACAAATGTAATTTACCATGTCATGCTTCAAATACAATTTCATTAAAATGATTATTCAAATGGAAAATAAATTCGTTAAGAATCACATGGGATAAATCATCAACACCTAATAATTCAAATAATTGAAATTAATAATTTATTGCACCTTTTATCTTTTGAAACTAGAAATCCTTTTCATTCATCCATATTTATTTTTCCATTAAGTAACAATATGTATACCATTTTCAATCTGCCTCACATGAATATTTCATGCTCAATATCAGGGTAAAAAGGTAAAAAAAATGATGCACATACATCAGAAACATGTAACATACTATAGAGTTTCTAGGCATCTATCATCCCCATTGTTTAAAGAAAAAAACACAATTAATTATAAGTGATTCATCATTATGGTTCAAAGGAATCTGAGTATTTAGGGTATGTAGGTAAATGATATAAAAGAAATATCAAAACTGAGGTTTGACTCTAAATCATTTTTATTTATATAAAAAAGCTATCTCAATGAGTTTCTCCCTTTACATATGTAATCTATCTCATGCCCCAAAAAGAAAAAAAATTTAGCATGATAAATGTAAGCACAATGAATGAATTATCCTCTGTTTCTTTTTTTTCTTTTCTATTTTTTTAATGTTATGATGAGAAAAAATCTCACATCCATCACCTAACCACATATGATCAAAAGTGTGTCGGTCTTTAAAATGATTATTTTTTACACTCCCAAGAAACACCTTATATATTTTTCATTTTATAATTGTTTTAACAACATTGGTGAATAATGAAATTCAAGGAAATATGTCACGGGCTTGCCAAGATGAAAATCATGAATCCCCCAATAAAATATCCATAATTCAGTATAGTATAACCTGGTACACCCAAATGTTCATCCCCCACAATTAATCTAGTCAATATCATGAAAAACATTTTTATGAAGGTATTAATTGATATGATATGCTTGTAACATGGCTCGTTTTCTAAAAAAAGTATTCACGGATTCTATGTTCTAAAAAACGAATTTATGAAAGGATGGACTTATTATAATGATTAAAAAAAATTATTACCTCAATCATTTTAAAATTTGTTATGATTAGTCATAACTTCAATATGATGCAAAGAATGTTCTAGAAGAAAACATTCTCGGGTTTTCCTAGAAATATTCAATTGAATGAATGGAAAATATTGGCTCAATGGATGTATCATGGATGAGATGAATGGTTGGGTCATCTACCCATGGAAATTCATACTAACAGTTTAATCAATTAATGATTATTTCATAAATTCAAAACATGGTCAAATATCAGAATATATTAATCTAAAATGTTTAAAATTCTCCTCAAATCATGACTTTTGAAATCCTAATCAACATGATTGTATGTACTAATTATTTTTTCTATTTTTCTCATTAAAATATAATAAAAATTGAATTTTAATAAATAGACTGATAATTATCCTAAGTAGTTTTATGTATCCTAGATCATTTGAGTATAGAATGAATCAATAGTGGGTATGAAAATTTCAATTAAAGTTCTAAAACAATTCAAATAGGTGAAATACAGTAATAAAATTTATAATTGAAACTGATAATCCACTTTCGTTTGATGCTTCAAACCTGGGATGTGGAGGTTCATCCTGAATACTTCCATGACATGTATGTTCAAATCACGATGTGTCAAGTATCTACAGTTTCATATCATTCTTATTGTTTCTACCTCCCTCTAGACTTCATGGTACTATAAATATAAAATAAATCAATGGAATTCACATTCAATAACAATGAAATTGGAAAAACTATTTGGGGTGAGATATTTTTTATAAAACAAGAAAAAAATAATGAAAAATACTAAAAAACTCATGTGTCCTCCTGAATGATCTTTTTATTACCATTTTGGACCAATCTAACCGCTTCTTCTTAGATGAGTGCTGGTAGGAAAGAGGTAACCTGATCTGAATATATGAAATTTCAAATCCTTGATTCCTCAGTGTAGATTTTTCCTCTCCCTTTTTCTGAATATAACTTTTCCCTCTCATTTTGGAACACTATTTATATATCCATATGCCCAATATAATGTTTATTTATCCTTCCTGAATAATTAAATGGCACTTCAATAATTTTTCAACCTTTATCTCCTTCATTGAAATCTTATTGAGTGAATTTTCCTCTACTTTCATCATGTTTTTCCAAAAACATTACATATTTCTTCAACAAGTTCTTACTTCCATCTCCGGTCTCCAAAAAAAACATCATCTCCCTTTCCTTGACGACCTCATCTTCTTATTTCATCAAATCTTCTCGTGAAAAGTCATCAAGTTATTCTTCTAAATTTGTCATCACCCGGTGAAATTTGAACAGAACTTCTGATACTCTAACTCTCATATTTGGATCTCCATTATGAATTCCAATCAGTTCCCTTCCTATTCCTAGGTATAGTATTTCTGATATAATTTAATATTTTTTCATCATCCCCATCCCTCACAAAAAAGAACTATTGAAAATAGATAATTCCCACTATGACAATGACATCTTCATGTATCCCTCGTGGATGTCTGATTGTTGTATCAACTAGTTGAAGAATAACTTCAGTTGGTTGAACCTCCTTCAATTAAATTATCTTAAATGTTGTATATGTAATTATATTTACACTAGAACCTAAATCACAAAAATATTTACCAAAATCATTAGTATCAATGACAATTGGAATGGAAAAAATTCATAGATCCCTATGATTCTTAGTCAGGATGCTCCAAACTACAGCTAAACATTCACCTGCCAGTGGAATGGTACCTAATTCTTCCATATTATTCTTTTTCATCACCAAATCCTTCATAAAAATTGCATAAAAATTCATGTATGGATGTCTTGGATAAAATTTCTTGTTGTATTATAAAACAAAATGGGTGAGAACTAATTCTCTACAATGGAAACGTATTAATGATCCATAAAACTTATGACTAAATCTCTGTGATATTACATGATCCTTGGAGAAATATTTTACTAATACATTCATTAAATAATAATAATATATAATCATAATCAATGATATAATTTCATAAATAATTTCACGAAATTATGGAATCATAAAATATCCAACAGGGGAGCATAAAACATAAAACATTTTTGGGAACATGTGATAATTATTATAATTCAGGGAAACAAAACATGTGGTATACACATAACCAAAGAAATTATAGAATTATTGAAAATATTAAATAAAACCTAGTCCTTTTATAAATTCTTGAGTATAAATCCAATGTTTATATATCACTTTGAGAATATAACAACAATTTCCACAAACCATGTGGTGAAGATAATAAAAATTCGTACGCATCATGTAGTGAATATAAAAACAATTCCCATCAATAAATATTATTATCACATGAGGCATAAAACATTAACCCATGAATTCTACGGATTAGTAGGACCTCAACTATTACATGATGATAAAATATACCAATGGGTTTTTTACGAAAAGAAATTATTATTTTTTCATAGCGTAATTAAACTATTGGAAAGGAATGGGGTTCATGATAATTCTCCATAAACAATATAATAATCTATAAATTGAAATAAGGAAGTTGTTATTATATTAGATTATATACCTAGTGAATCATAACTATCAAAAATTATTCTAATATAAATAATTCTCTCAATACCATTATAAATCATCTTTCATAAATAAGAACAAATATTGTTCACTTTTGGAAACATTTAAAATAAAAAAAATCACAAAACAATGGGAATATGAAATTATTTGAAAACCCATGGAAACATGGAAGATATAATGATAACCATATAAAATTTACCAAATCATGATGTTGATGTCCTCCCATCTTTTCCTGAAACATCCCCCCATGAAATTGGTGTGAATATCAAAGGTGGTTCCCAGAGTCTGAACAACATGAATTTTGCCAATAGAATTTCAGCGTTGGTCTAGACTCACTATATGTGTTGGGTTTCTTCAATGACCACTTCATGTTATCCAACAAGATCATTCACATATTTTTTTAACTACTTCTTCAATTAGTTCCTCTTCATAGTCCGCATTGGGTGTAGCTTGCACTTCTACTTCCTCTTCATCACCATCATCTTCTTCATCATCCTATTCTTTATATTCTTCATAATATTCTTGTTTTTTCCATCTATAGTGTGAGTCATAACATTCATGTTATGTTGTATGGTCACCCTCTTAATCATCATATAAGACTAAAAAATTAATGGAATCGTGATTAGAATAAAAATAATCATCGAAAGTGTTACATTCCTCTTCTTCATTGTTTATATTTATTTTACTGTAATGCTCATAGTAGAATATTGGCTCTAGAATATGGGGTGTTTTGTGTTCAGTGCATGGGTACAGTTTTGGGAAGTCACATGGTTAACTTCTCACTACTCTAATCTTAATGTTTTGTTACGCCATATCATCTAGTAAGAAGTTGAACCTCTCTCCATTAGTCATTCCACTCTATAGCCCTACCATCACAACTCAGAATTCCTAATCTGATAAAATTTAATAAAAATAAAAATGAATATCCTATGTAAAATTATTATGTAGAATAGATGGGAAAATACTATATTTAAATTATTCAACTAATATTTATCCACTCTTATCAATGAAAAAATAACAAAAAATAATATATCCTTATGTGCATCATTAATTATGTCCCTATTACTAAAATTATAAATTTAAAACACGAAATAGAAAAAATACTAAACTACATGGTAGTATAGGAATTGAATGCCCATGGTTAAACCCATAGAGATAGGGTTGTAGAAAATATTAATTAAGTAAGATAAATCTATGATAATTTCAATTTAAATATAATAAATCTAAACTTATAACCATTGGATTTGGGGAGAAGGTTGCAGAAGACAGTATAAAAGGGTGTTGGGCATCAATGAGTTATGGTTCCTTAGATGACATGGTATAATATATTTAATTAAAAATCATGTATTCGTTAGAATCAGGTATTAGAGAGTTAAGTGGTCATGGTAAACACACTCCATCCATAACTCTTCTTTTCTCATGATCAGGAAATTAGGATTTAAAATATTAGGTAACTCGAAACCTTTTATAATCACAAGATCAAGATAAAAACAATGGTAATGGAGTAAATATAATCCCTAGATGACACATTAATAATATTTAATAAATCATCTTGGGAAATGGACATTCTCAATGATATATAGATATTATACTATCTCTTGAACACCACCCGCAATGGTCAGACAAGAATAAATCCAAAAATATTGAATTGAAGGGAAAATTTGAAATCCCAACATGAAATTCATTAATAATAAAATAAATTACATTCAATTCTCATTCATCATGCTTGCACCAAAAAAATAAAATTTCCCTCTCATACTTTCCATGAGTGGGAAGAAAAAATAAATAAAGGAAAAATCCTATAGAAATTGATTGTGCAGGTGGTTTCACCTTCACTCGGTGGTGTATCCTCATCGAGATACATCCAGAAGATGATTCCCAAAGGTGTGACAGAGGGATCTATTTATAGGTTCTCGTTGAGATCTTCTCGACCCGGTATATAATGTGCACTAAAGGCACAAAATGTGTAGCCCCGGTTTGCCTCCATGTCCACATGAATATTCCACATATCACATCTATACATTTTAAAAAATTTCTACCATCACATCATATAAACATAGTATACGGCTTCTAACCTTCTAATATTCATATCTAGTGAATCTAGGTAAAATATTATCCAAAAAAAATCATGAAAAATGTCACATCGTGTACTGGGGTTACACGACATGAACTATTCAAGCTTGTGTTGTTTTATCATCATGACTTGTCTAGAGAAAACATGCATCTTGGATGAATTCATTACATGTAGTCTATGTACAAGATGTGAAATCATGTTCCTCCATATTTCAAATCATCTTCTTCTTCAAAATTCTGTTGTCACGCAACTATACTTCAATCCCACCACGATGTGTTTTTAATATCCCTAAAGCCACTCATTTCATTAATTTTTCAAAAATCCATCATTTCTTACCATAAAACGTAAAAAACTCAAACACTCACATGTTGGAAACAATATTCAATTAAATAAAAAATCAACACATTAAACTACTCAAAATTGTATGAACGAAATTGACTTACCAAATCCCACAATATTTGAATTCTTTATTTTCATTTAGGAAGGAATATTAAGATACTAAAATGTAATTTACCATGTCATGCTTCAAATACAATTTCATTAAAATGATTAATCAAATGGAAAATAAATTCGTTAAGAATCACATTGGATAAATCTTCAACACCTCATAATTCAAATAATGGAAATCAATATTTTATTGCACCTTTTATCTTCTGAAACTAGAAATCCTTTTCATTCATCCATATTTATTTTTCCATTAATTAACAATATGCATACCATTTTCAATCTGCCTCACATGAATTTTTCATGCTCAATATCAGGGTAAAAAGGTAAAAAAAATGATGCACATACCTCAAAAACATGTAACATACAATAGAGTTTCTAGGCATCTATCATCCCCACCGTTTAAAGAAAAAAACACAATTAATTATAAGTGATTCATCATTATGGTTCAAAGGAATCTGAGTATTTAGGGTATGTAGGTAAATGATGTAAAAGAAATATCAAAACTGAGGTTTGACTCGAAATCATTTTTATTTATATAAAAAAGTTATCTCAATGAGTTTCTCCCTTTACATATGTAATCTATCTCATGCCCCAAAAAGAAAAAAATTTTGCATGATAAATGTAACCACAATGAATGAATTATCCTCTGTTTATGTTTTTTCTTTTCTATTTTTTTATGTTATGATGAGAAAAAATCTCACATCCATCACCTGACCACATATGATCAAAAGTGTGTCGGTCTTTAAAATGATTATTTTTTACACTCCCAATAAACACCTTATATATTTTTCATTTTATAATTGTTTTAACAAGATTGGTGAATAATGAAATTCAATGAAATATGTCACGGGCTTGCCTAGATGAAAATCATGAATCCCCCTAAAAAAATATCCATAATTCAGTATAGTATAACCTGGTACACCCAAATGTTCATCCCCCACAATTATTCTATTCAATATCATGAAAAAAACATTTTTATGAAGGTATTAATTGATATGATATGCTTGAAACATGGCTCGTTTCCTAAAAAAATAATTCACGGATTCTATGTTCTAAAAAATGAATTTATGAAAGGAGGGACTTATGATAATGTTTAATAAAAATTATTACCTCAATCATTTTAAAATTGGTTATTATTAGTCATAACTTCAATATGATGCAAAGAATGTTCTATAAGAAAACATTCTCGGGTTTTCCTAGAAATATTCAATTGAATGAATGGAAAATATTGGCTCAATGGATGTATCATGGATGAGATGAATGGTTGGGTCATATACCCATGGAAATTCATACTAACAGTTTAATCAATTAATGATAATTTCATAAATTCAAAACATGGTCAAATATCAGAATATATTAATCTAAAATGTTTAACATTCTCCTAAAATCATGATTTGTGAAATCCTAATCAACATGATTGTATGTACTAATTATTTTCTCTATTTTTCTCATTAAAATATAATAAAAATTGAATTTTAATAAATATACTGATAATTATCCTAAGTAGTTTTATGTATCCTAGATCATTTGAGTAAAGAATGAATCAATAGTGGGTATGAAAATTTCAATTAAAGTTCTAAAACAATTCAAATAGGTGAAATACAGTAATAAAATTTATAATTGAAACTAATAATCCACTTTCGTTTGATGCTTCAAACCTGGGATGTGGAGGTTCATCCTGAATACTTCCATGACAGGTATGTTCAAATCACGATGTGTCAAGTATCTACAGTTTCATCTCCTGCTTATTGTTTCTACCTCCCTCTAGACTTCATGGTACTATAAATATAAAATAAATCAATGGAATTCACATTCAATAACAATGAAATTGGGAAAAATATTTGGGGTGAGATATTTTTTAAAAAACAAGAAAAAAATAATGAAAAATACTAAAAAATTCATGTGTCCTCATGAATGATCTTTTTATTACCATTTTGGACCAATCTAACCTCTTCTTCTTAGATGAGTGCTGGTAGGAAAGAGGTAACCTGATCTGAATATATGAAATTTCAAATCCTTGATTCCTCAGTGTAGATTTTTCCTCTCCCTTTTTCTGAATATAACTTTTCCCTCTCATTTTGGAACACTATTTATATATCCATATGCCCAATATAATTTTTATTTATCCTTCCTGAATAATTAAATGGCACTTCACTAATTTTTCAACCTTCATCTCCTACATTGAAATCTTTTTGAGTGAATTTTCCTCCACTTTCATCATGTTTTTTCAAAAACATTACATCGTTCTTCAACATGTTCTTACTTCCATCTCGGGTCTCCAAAAAAAACATCATCTCCCTTTCCTTGATAACCTCATCTTCGTATTTCATCAAATCTTCTCATGAAAAGTCATCAAGTTATTCTTCTAAATTTGTCATCACCTGATGAAATTTGAACAGAACTTTTGATACTCTAACTCTCATATTTGGATCTCCATTATGAATGCCAATCAGTTCCCTTCCTATTCCTAGGTATAGTATTTCTGATATAATTTAATTTTTTTTCATCATCCACATCCATCACAAAAAAACTATTGAAAATAGATAATTCCCACTATGACAATGACATCTTCAAGTATCCCTCGTGGATGTCTGATTGTTGTAACAACTAGTTGAAGAATAACTTCAGTTGGTTGAACCTCCTTCAATTAAATTATCTTAAATGTTGTATATGAAATGATATTTACACTAGAACCAAAATCACAAAACTATTTACCAAAATCATTAGTACCAATGACAATTGGAATGAAAAAAATTCATAGATCCCTATGATTCTTAGTTAGGATGCTCAAAACTACAGCTAAACATTCACCTGCCAGTGGAATGGTACCTAATTCTTCCATATTATTCTTCTTCATCACAAAATCCTTCATAAAAATTGCATAAAAATTCATGTATGGATGTCTTGGATATAATTTCCTATTGTATTATAAAACAAAATGGGTGAGAACTAATTCTCTACAATGGAAACATATTAATGATCCATAAAACATATGACTAAATCTCTGTGATATTACATGATCCTTGGAGAAATATTTGACTAATAAATTCATTAAATAATAATAATATATAATCATAATCAATGATATAATTTCATAAACAATTTCACGAAATTATGGAATCATAAAATATCCAACATGGGAGCATAAAACATAAAACATTTTTGGGAACTTGTGATAATTATTATAATTCATGGAAACAAACCATGTGGTATAAACATAACCAAAGAAATTATAGAATTATTGAAAATTTTAAATAAAACCTAGTCCTTTTATAAATTCTTGAGTATAAATCTAATGTTTATATATCACTTTGAGAATATAACAACAATTTTCACAAACCATGTGGTGAAAATAACAATAATTCGTACGGATCATGTAGTGAATATAAAAACAATTCCCATCAATAAATATTATTATCACATGAGGCATAAAACATTAACCCATGAATTCTAAGGATTAGTAGGACCTCAACTATTACATGATGATTAAATATACCAATGGGTTTTTTACGAAAAGAAATTATTATTTTTTCGTAGCGTAATTAAACTATTAGAAAGGAATGGGGTTCATGATAATTCTCTAAAAACAATATAATAATCTTTAAATTGAAAAAATGTAGTTGTTATTATATTAGATAATATACCTACTGAATCATAACTATCAAAAATTATTCTAATATAAATAATTCTCTCAATACCATTATAAATCATCTTTCATAAATAAGAACAAATATTGTTCACTTTTGGAAACATTTAAAATAAAAAAAATCACAAAACAATGGGAATATGAAATTATTTGAAAACCCATGGAAACATGGAAGATAATATTAATAATCAAGAATGTTAATGATAGTTTGAAAATTTATCCAATTTTTATATATTAAAAAAATTATTTTAAAACATTTAAAAACAATGTTAAAAATTACCTGTATGGAAAATATAAAGCATAATTCTTTTTGATCAATTTTGATGCATTTTAAATATTATTGAAATTGAAAAATAAAATTATTGTAATATATAGAATAAAATACATAAAAATTATATGGAACATGTATATGAAGAAGAAAAATATTTGGGTGGACATCAAAACATTTATGTAAATTATTTAAAATAAAAACTCTTATCGATTTTAAAATATTCAAATTGAAATATAGAACATAAGAATGAACATAAAATAACATGAGTATAATTAGTGTCCTAAAAATATATAATAAATTTGAAGTATATATACCATAGAAATTAAAATAATACATGGAATGAAACATGTCTCAATTATTTAAAATTTAGATAAAAACCCTTAAGGATTTGGTTATTTTTTATTCAAATGATATTAAAGGAGAAAAATTGATAGGAACTTGTAAATCACATAAATTTCGTGAAATTTACTATGAAATTAATCAATTAGAATTATATACATCACAAAAAATAAGAGATGTGTTGAAGATATAATATGCCTCGAGAAAATAAAATTGAGATGATAAACTCTTACCTTGGATTCATACTTGGTCATAAATTCTCAAAACTTCTTACTCCTCGAGACAACTCCTTGAAGTTTATTAGATTGGTATTTTTGGAGAAAAATTCCGACATAACATGGTAAATATATTTATAAGGTGTTTTTGTATATTTTTATTTTCAATATAACAGGTTTTAAATATAATGGTGAGTGGGGTGGCGAAGGGAACCATTTATAAGAGGGAGGTGTGGCATTTTTGTAAATAAGCCTTACAATATATTAAAAGCTTTTCAAATTCATAGGAATGTAGATATAATAATAGAAAATAGTGGAGAGGGAGAAATTTATTGTTATTCCACCTCACATCCAAACAAATAATGTATAACACTTGAAATATATATGGCCTTTCCACATTAATTTTACTTTTTATCACAATTTTCTTTTACCACAATAAATAATATTTTTTCCTTTCTAAATTATTTATATAAAAAATGGAATTTATCCTATTTACTATTAAAAAATAATAATTTTAAAATTAGAAACCACTCTACTAGACTCAATTTCTAGATATATAAATCTATTTTTTAAAAATAATTATTATTGAAACATAATTAGTTATTTGAAAATTGATATTTGAAGAATAAAAAATCATGTATAGTAATGATTTTTATTAAATTTATTGGTTTATGATAAAATAGAAATAGTTTTTTTACATTTAATATATGACCAAATCAAATTTTTTATTAGTAATTCCAAATTAATAAAAATATACCAAATAAGTTTTTTATTAGGAAATAAAAACGTAGGATAAAAAAGTCATGCTGGGATTTATAAACCAAACATTTTCATTTTAAAATGAATATTTTACTCAATAAATGAATTTTTATTTGTGATAATATATTTATAAATTTTCAAATGTGTAACATTAATCCTATGTGTTTTCTAGATATGAAATTAGGAAAAAATCAATTCTTCTAATAAAATATGTACTTTTATAAAAAGTTAATTTTGTGGCCTTTAAATGGAAGACTTGTTTTAAATCTAGTTTTGACACATTAATAAAATATATTTTAAAACAAACTTATTCTTCAAAATAAGGATATAAAAAAAATTTTGGGGAACTTTTGATATTTTTCAAAGAGGATTTATGCTTTGAATAATAGTGAAGGAGATATTGAATTTTAATTGAACAATGTTTTTGACATAATTTATCTAAAGAGATAAATTTTGTTTTTTATGGTTCATACTGTATAATAAGATATAATTTTAATCATTTAATCCAATTAAGGTCATGGGAATCAATATTAAATTGAATTTGGATATAAAAACATATCAATATTATTTACAATTTTTATTTTATAAAATATTATATCAATCCATCTACATGATTAAATTTTAATTAATTAATGAAAATTCAGAGATTTAAATTGTGAATAATGGATTAATTAAATGAAACAATAAGGTATATATTCAATTAATTTTCCCATTTTTAGAAACTATTAATAGTTACATTGGTAAAACAAATTACCATGACTAATGGTAAATCAAGTAAATTGAGGGTGAAACTAATATTATAAATATTTTAATACTCCCCACACACTTTCCCAAATGATTTTAGATTTATTTTATTTTATCAGTAACACAAATGGATCAAAATTGAATAATTTGATAAACAATTGGCCATGAAAATTTCATTAATAATTTTATAATTAAAGTGAGTGAAAATTTTTCACACTCTTACTTTTAACAAGTATAATGTTTCTTTAATATGTGGTAAAATATAAGATGTGATCAACTATATATATTATTGTGAACTATAAGTGGTTTAAATACACCGTTTAATTTGTTTTAATTTATTTTTTGAAGGAATAACTATCATAAATAATGGATCTATGATGATTCAATAATTATTCAATTAATGAAAAATTGATTTGATGATATTAGAAATATTAAAATAAATATAATATGGATTTATTATGGTAATCCAAAAGTTTTACAGGAGAATATGGCATATTAGGAGTGTATAAAATCATTTTTTTATGGTATCTTAATGGATTTATTTTCTTAAAATCAACGTAATGAATAATGTTAACATTGAAACCAATGATTTTTTATGAAATTAATATTTTATTAAAATTGTTAAAAATCATTATAATCATAAATAATAAAATAGGTAATAAATTATGGTGTAAAATATCATAAATTGACCATTTAAATATTTATTGACACATTATAAGTAAATATATCCACCTTTTAATCATTAAAATGTTGTTATTGTAGTTAAAATTAAAATATGTAAACGAATGATTAATAAAAATGATAAGGATTAAAATTAAAATGAAAAAATTTCATACATCTATTGATTGATGGTATTACAGACTATTCCACATTAGCATTTAATTCCCTATCATTTTTATATTTTTTGGATTCATATTAAATTTATCATAAGTTAATCTTTTGAGATATTACCCCAGTGCCCCTCACCTACATTATAAAAGGACACATCCTCCCTTATCAAATTCCAGTGATTTGAACCTCTTAGATTGACCATTATCTGAATCATTCTATTATCAACTTCCATGTCAATATTATAGATGTTATTTTCATCCCAAATATCAAATCTATAGTTCTTTCGATGATATTAAATAGGGTTGTTTTGAAGTAGAGTTAATCACTCTAACTAATCACTCTCTTTTTTCTACACTTCTATACCTATATAATATATATGATATATATAATATAATAATAACTTCATCATTACTAATATGCGAAAATATTATTATTATTATGAACACAACAAGATACATTCCCTTCCCCTTTGAACAAGAAATTAAAGTATCACTGGTGCGTATATATAACTTTCCATCTCCACATAGCAATACAATTCATTTTCCACCACTATGTTATATGAGTGGTAATTTTGATGGGTTTAATATTTAAATACGATATTTATGTCATATTATAATTCATTAATGATAACATCATTTCTACATTTTTACATCCTAAACTTTTCCGAAATGGAAACGTAACTCGTGTGTACATATGGATTATCATCACCATGATAGGATGTGATTTTTTTCATTTATATTTCACATGGGTGGTAAAAAGGATAATTTTTTTGAAAATATAGGATATATATATCAAGAAAATATTATTTAATTATAATATATCATATAGTTTCTTTCTATTCCCATGAAATGAAAATGAAAGCATAGTTCATGCGTACGTACAACCTACCGTCTCTATGAATAATGTATATTATTTTCTATCTCTATATTTTTTGAATCACCATGAATACATATGCAATGAATATATATATGTTATATAAATATAATGGTTATAATTATATATATGATTAAATAATGATCTAATTTATGGGACCGATAATAACAAGCCAAAACATGTATGGAAAACAGTGTGGTTATTACCCGAAAGATAACTGTCACATGGAATCTTATATAAAGGGGTAATATAAAGTCACAATTAAATAATATATGGAAATATAAATATGAGTAGGGATATATGGAATATTTATAATAATAATATATTTATATTGTAGATTTTTCACTCACTTTTTTTGGGTGGAAGATGACTTATAAACTAATTATATTTTATGTGTGGTGTATATACTTACCACTACTGTCATTTATGAGTGTTATTCAGAATATTATGGTATTTTCATATGAATATTCATTTTTCATTCATGGTAAAAATGATTCTACTGATTATAATTTTGTAATGGTTTATTTCACAATCTAATCAACATTTGTGATTGTTTCATTTTAATTATCCAATGGAAACATTTATCTTCAATGTGCTTTTTTCTAAAAATGCTTTCAAAAAGGCTCTTAGTATTCTCCTATGAAAATGGTATGTTATTTTTCCCAATTTTAACTTTTTACTAATTTTTTGGAATTGATTATTTTTTTTAGTTTCCAAATGAAGTACTTTATTAGTTTTCTATAAAAAACACAAATTTTTACATACATATAATGAATGGAATATTGCACCATTATGATTCCTCAATAGTTTAATGTATCCTTTAGAATATTATAAGTTTATTTACAGGGAAAATTTTTCCCTTTAAATTTTATTGGCACTTTAGAAATATATTTCATAAAAGAAAGGATATTTTCTTCATGAATTATTTCAATTAATATTTCTATGTGATTTTCCATATCGGATAATATGAATTGATATGATTTATGATTTGATAAACATTTTAACCAATGATAGAATTATTATTCTATATCTGAATGATTTATGATTATGACGGCATAATTTTTTTGAAATTCAATTATTTTACATGGTTAATATTATGATGAAGTTTTTATGAAACTCATTTATTTACAGGGGTTATAATATGGTGATTCATTTGTTGTTTTGTACCACTCATATATATCGTTCTCATTAAGTGATCAGTGGAAAAATGATTCCCTCCAATGCATTGTATAATGAATTGTTACTTATGATATAGATAATGGAAACAAGTCGATGTTATTTATATGGGAAGGGAAAGAAGTCATTGTTCTTGATCCATAAGGGAAATAGGTGATAAGGCCTAATTTTAGTGTCATGTTATTTAAAATTGTCATATGAATTTTTTTATATACTAATGATGATGAAACACACATTAATGACATGATCATACAATTTAATAATGATTAATGATGAAGTTTCATTCTTATGGTTCATGTAAATATTTTATGACATAAATTTTGTTTATGATCCATCACAGGTTGGGTATGAACTTTTAATGATATTCTCAGGATCACATACACATATTTGTTATCATATTATTTCATAAGATAATAAATTTATATCTTACATGCTTGCATTTACTGAGCATCTAAGCTCACATTTTTCTTATGTTTCATTCAAAATTTTATAAAGAAATATTTAAAGCAGTGGTACAAAAGGCTAGATATTAATGGGATATATTGATGATTATTCTCAAAATTGGGAAAATATATTCTATAATTCCAAATTCAGTAAAATATTATGGTCATTTGGCTCTTATTTGATTAATGTAATGAAAATTAATCTAAAAATATATAATATCAATCGATGAAAATTCTAGGATGTTATAGCTGTAATCAAAGAATAGTTTTTGTTATCCTTTGGAAATTCTATTCAGAAAACCATTTTGATATTCGTAGAGATATTTTTAAGGATATATCTAAGATTGATCTTGAGGATAAGTCTAATTATAGGTTACAATCCTATAGTTTTCACAATAATTAGGAATAAATTCATATTAAACTTATGTTTTAATATATTAAATGAAGTGTCATAATTTAGACATTCTATAAGTGAAATTACATAGTTATGTTTTTTTCTACTATGATAATTATTTCTCATGTTATTCTTTCAAGTTTTATTCTTTAGAGGTATGTATACAGAACTGGGTTGACAATTAATGTAGTGAACAATTTGTTAAGATCTTTCAAAATGGATGACCATTGTAGTGAATTATGTTGTGATCATTCCTAATCAATTTTAATGGAACATGGTAAACAAATTATATCTTAAACAAATCTCAGTAATTCCTTAGATGTGATGAAAGCGGCATGACCAGAATTATGGTAATGTATACCTTGTGGGAATGAATATTTTGTTTCCAATGCACCAAGGATGTGGTATGAAACACCAAAATGGATGTATTACAATAAGAGGAAGAAGTTTTGACTATGGAAATGAAGGTAAAAATTCATGTAATTGAAATGGAAAAATGAACAATTCAGTTAACACAACAGATGGAAATAGTGGCCACCCTATGATAATATCAATTGATGAATTTTTTAACGTCAAAATAATGGGAATTATGTAAATCGATGTCCCATGTGGGACACTTATGAATACAATGAACAAGGTGGATCAAGTAATGGTTATATTATTGATGATGATGGGACTATAAATGATATATTAATGGAAGGAGGTATTATATAATATGATTAGGTAGTCACATAAATGTATTAGGAATGAAGTTAAATAATCAAAGTGTTTATTTATTCAGAATGAATTATTATGTTATTTGTATTTTAATGTATATAAGAATTGTTTAATTTAGGTTATTAATTAAGTATTAACAAGAATATGTTGAATTCTTTTGATGGAAAAGAAATAATATTTAATGGAAAGGTGGAATCCATGAGAATATTAATATTATGGGGAAGATTATAGAGACCCAACATTTCTTACATAACTTATTACAACATTTTAACGACAATCAACATAAAATTATTACAATACTAGTATCAAAAAAAATATTATTAGTCAAATTATGGTCATAAATATCAATTACATGATAAATAAAAAACATTTATTAAATTAATTCTTATCAAACATCTAATTTTATTTCATGTTCCCTTAATAAAGTAATCACCGGGGGATATATATCAATGAAAGGGTTGAGATATATTCATAGTAATATGATGTATTAGAACAAGAATTAATATAAAATGGAGTGAGAATAATAATCATAATAACATCATCATAATAATGTCTAGAATAATTATATAAAGACATCAAAATTTTAATGTATTAAAAATAACCATATTGTCCTAGTGGTCATCTTCCACGCATTGTTGTGAAAAAATCTGGCATTATGTTCATTCATATTTCACAATATCTAATGACATTCATAAAATTTCCCAGTGTATTGTATCTCTATATAATAATAGGTTCCCTCATCAAATCATAAGATTTATGTTGCTCTATATAATTCTAGGTGCACCTATCACATCATAACATTTACATTATCATGGTTTCCACATAGAACATATATTAATCTTGGACATGAAATAACTCATCGAAAGGAAAAGGTTTTGATCATGCATACATTCATGGATAAATAGGGTGGTTCCCAAAAAAATATAATAACATACTTGGTATAAGAATCATCCATCTTGAGTGATGAAAAAACATAATTAAGAAATGTAAAACATCTATTTTTATAGTGAAGAATACTTTTCATAAAATATTATATTTTGTCATAAATATATATTAGAAGTGTTTATTTCAAAAAAATAAAATTTTTTGAAAAGGAAAAGATATTTAAATAACATTAATGGATCATCTATACTAAAAATGGAGATAAATACGGAAAACTATAAGGTAGATAGTTGGGTTTGAGAATCCCCATACCATGTGTCAGAACACTGTATTCATTTTAATATCCTGGAAAATAAAATTAAATCCATTAATTAATAAATATAAAACCATTTTACATGTATTTTATTCATTATAGTTTTAATAATGTCATTTATGAGATTTTTGATGAGTTATATAGTTTAATTTATTTGTTTGAGAATGTTCTTGTTCATGGTTTTCATGAATGGTTAACATGAATATGTTTACGGATGACTATGTAGAATTGGTATTATTATCCAAAATTGAAACTACTTTTTATTAAGTAAAATATATATGTTTAAATGTTATGGTGATGAATCATTAGATAAATATTTAATCATAATTGTTTGGGTTAATTTTGGGGGTTTTCAATCACAACAAACATGATTTGTTTTGTAATATAGAATTATGTGAATATTATAGTTCTAGAACGTAAAAATTTTTATTACATATATTTTACAGATTTTTCCAACCATTATTGTGGTTTTACGAATAGAATTGAAGGTTTTAATGGAAAATGAAAATGAATCATCCATGATGTCGGTAAATTGACACATCACAGGAGATGATTTCATTTTTAAAATAAAAGTGGGAGGCATAATAGTGTGATGATGTATATTCTGTTAACATTATAGAATTATCGTTCATAAGAATATTTCAGTTATCATGAGTGTTTTTATAGACAAGATGATGATAGAATACGTAAAAAATATAAGTTAAAAAAATATAAGAAAATGGAATAAGATTTTACTTCTGAAATCACTTCTCCTTGAAAACCTATGTAGGGAAAAGATTTTTTACATGAGAAAAAGGACTAATGAACATGGTGGAGGGTCATGGTAAGGTACTAGAGTGGAATATAGATTATTCTCAAATATTGATAGGTCTGAGGAGAAGAGGTGGTGAGGGATGATATTTATAGTGGAGGATAGTGGTGTTTTCTCATTATTTTATTCATTAGTTTATTTTTTTGGCTCAAGACTATAAATATGTTAAGAATTATCAATAAATATATTTAAATATTGATGTAGGTTATTAGAATTCATGCTTACATCATCCATAAATTATCCATGACACAATAATTCATGTATTTAATTTTTATCAAAAATTAAGGAATTTTACTATTATCCAATTAATAAACTTTATCAAAAAATTTCCAAAAATTAACCCTAGATATTGTTAGATGTTTGGAATTCAAATTGATTTTACGAATATAAATTTCATAATATGAGAAATTAAATTTTTAAATAAAATCGGCATTTACTCGAAAAATATAGATTTTAAAATTGAAACTTATTTTCTAACAATTTGAAAATTTAATTAAGGATACATGAAATTATATTGTAATTGTAATAAAAAATGTACTTATTTTTTAATACATTTTATGAAAATATATTTTATTTTAATTTATAAAATTATTTATAAAATTGAAATTAAATATTTATGACCTACAAAAATAACAAAAAATTAAATTACTAGTTTTAAATCATTTATTTACTTATGCCATTAAATAAATATATCATATTTCCATTCCTAAGATACCTGAGTATTATTTGTAATTTGGAATATTAAGATACTATTCTATTGGATGGATTACTCTTCCAAATGGTCATGTTACTATTCTGAAGGTCATGTTATTATTCTACTGGTATAGGTTCCTTAGTTTTTTAAATAAAAATATTTCATTCAATCTTATTAAAAAAAATCATTTTATTGTGTTACCAATACAATATATTGAGAAACTATTAGGGGTTCAATAGCCTAGGTGAAACATAATAGTTTAACCCTTGAGTGTCCAACTTAGAAAATTTAATCCCCTCGAGAGGGAATGAACTGAGGAAAATGAAACATGATATTCATTGATCAAGAGTTACCTTAGATGCTATGAATTCAATCATTGTATTCCCATCACGCCACATGTGATGAATTTATAGTAGAATATTCACCAAACCCTTCAAATTCTAATATAAAACACAATGGTCCAAGTGATTCTACGTTGTGCAAGAAGTTCATTTTTTGGGAACTAGAAAATCTATATCTACAATAGAAAGATTAAATTCCCTCTACTTTCATTATCGAAGTATATAAGTATGTAATACGCTTCACCTTGCAGTGAATCACCTTCTTTGAAAACACAAAAAAACCACCATACCCTACTTGTCCATGATCACCTCCCACTCTTCACATACCACCCAAAAGGTAGGAAGCATCAGTGTTCAGCATCAGAACCGGTTGGGGGAGCCAGTGAACCCAGCTCGCTTGTGTCCCACAATTGAACTAATTTGGAATAATAGTCAGGAGATCGTTCAAAGTGGTAGCAGACTCCCAATTGTTACAAAGCCTAGCCAGTTCCAAAATCAGGTTCATTTTTCTAAAATTAATACTAATACTAGTCCATATACCTTCCTTTTGATGATATTCCATTCAATACGAACAAATACATCATCACTCAGCTACAAGAATACTGGCCCTAGCCCTCATTTACTATTATGGACTATCGTGTCCTTGAATCTAGCGCAGGAGGAAGTCCACAAGCATAACCTCCCACCCGGTCTACCCTATGAATAACTGAAAGTCCCTCCACACTATCATTGCCAAATTTTAATACCATAATTGGTGATCGATCGACTCATTATTTGGATCTCTACAGTAGAGGAATTTGAAATCCAAGTATTCTCCGACATTATGGATATTTTCCTCTATTTGAAGTTCTAATTTCCTAACATTCCATACCAAGAAATTGAATCTTTATAGGATCTCCTTCCACCACACTGTCTCCCCCCACACATTCTAGTCATTCATATCCACCTAAAATTTAATGAAGTCTAGAACCTATGGGGGAACCCATAAATACACACTTTTCGTGATAATTATTAAGATGAATATTCTCATAAATTAAACTCTAGTTTTCATATAGGGTTTCAATAATGAATCAAGGGTGTTCACATTCCCCAATAAAGGAGATATATGGAGTTGGACAACCCATATAATTGAGCATCATTCCTACCTAGTTCTGCATCATGTACAATATTCCCACTTGGTGATGATCCAATGAGAATACTGATGTAGAGTGACAAGATAGGGCAGCACCATTAGATAGATAGAATAGGTTTTTTCATTCTCTATTGAAAAAAATCCCATTTATGAGTTGCATGTGTTTATCACACAACAACTTTTTCTTTATTATCTCCCGTGAATGTTTAGCATGATACCCTCTAAATTTCTAAGAGAGATTCAATATGTCAACACACCCCTATGATAGTGGTTTATCCATCCACGTCCATAACCCCCAATGATTTTTTCCATCCATTTGGTTGTCCGATAAAGAGCACAAAATTTAATCTATTTTTGAAATCAATTTTTTGTCACATTTACTGTAATAAATAAATGCATCAGTGTAGAAGAACGTACACTATTGAAAAGGGTTATACGCCCTCCAATGTAAAGGAGATTTATCTTCCAATTCAGGATTCACCTGATCATCATATAAATAACCTTATCAAAGTGCGGATTATGATTTTTTCTTGGGGGACACTGAAGAACCTGGATGCTACATTGGAGAAACTACTCTTTTCATGCCCATCATGCTTCCCATAGAACTAAACGTAACTCCCTGACCCTAGTTACCTAGAGTTGGTGCATTATTACATAACATTGGAACAATACAAGAAATAATGTACCGAAATACTTATCAGTTTAGATGACTTGGAAACAAGATACATTCAAAAGTTTAACATTACAACAAGAAAAAAATAAAACACTAATTTATTCAATTAGAAACATCCATGCCTCCTTGATTATGACTGGAATTCACTCATAACTGACTTCATCATATCGTAGGAAAATTATGCTTAAGAAATGGGTGAGATCAATCGCTAAGTAAGAGTAAGAAATACAGTAAAAGATAACATAAACCTTATACATGGTGAATAATATAAAACACATTCCTTTACATATAATAAAAATGAACTCTTTATGGTAGGAAAATGAGCTGAGTAAATATTTCCATAATAAATCAAAATCATCGGTATTCTAATAGTTGAAGAACAACATTAACCATCAATATTATTTTCATAATGAGGCAATGTATAATTCTGGACATTCTGAAACACTTTTTCAAGGCCCCGTACAAGAGGTCTACAAATTATTAAGGCCATGGACAAAACCATATATCAAATTGGGAATGTCCTCGTCCAATTCCACGTCTAATTGTCTCATTAAACCTACAGATGCATCAAGTTGAAATAGGGGGCCCCACCCATCACATTCTATTACACTGCATTCCTCATATGAAAATGTTGAATCATAACATAACCATTCGTATTAAAAATAGCATATGCAATGTCAATATTCAACCATTAACCATGAAGGGTATAAAAATAGAACATCCATTTTCAATGTGTCCCATACCACTTTGAAACTTTTGATAAGAATTATGACATCGAAACATTCATGTCCATATAAATAATTGCTAAAACTCATTTTGAAAACTTAAACATTAATTAAAAAAAATAGAAAGATATATCATTAAAATATTTAAAATGGTGATCTAGTTAAATAGACCAACCCATAAAACCTTAAGAGATTCCTTTTGAAAACATTTTTATAAAATATGTGTTTCAATGATAAATATGTCCGAATAATTACTTACACATAAACAATCTCGGATAATAAAAAGATTGTGGAAATAACCCTTACCATGTAATTTTCCATGGTTGAGTGTAGTTTAACCTCATGTCTAATGGTGAAATAATTTTTATTAAATTTTAAAAGAACCATATAAATTAATATTATATCATATATGATCCCATAATAATGTTTTGTTGATAATATTTTAGTAGTATCATTGTTTTCGGTGTTTACTGACTCGTTTTCCTTTATATACTATGTTACATAAGTCATGTTTATCATGGATAGGATTTATATTATTAATATCCAGAATGATATTAGGTTTTTAACAATTATTAATAATCATTAAATGAAAATTAGTCTTTAATGGTTACGATGGTGAATGATATCTCATCGTATTGTTGAGATGGTAAGTCGTACGTACGCACGGGCGACATTATCATTCTTTTGATGGTAAAATCATATATAATTGGATGATATATCATATATAAAAAATCATTAAAATGTTATATTTAATATTTACATATATTATACTCATTTGTATACACATACTAATATTAAGGTGTTGAGTAACAAACTACACTACGGCGTGGAGACGGTAAGTGGTACATATACATGTGCGGGGACATTTTCATTGATAGGATGGATAGAATAATGAATATATTTGTACCATATTAATAATAAAATCATAGTTTTTAAAAGTTAATTGAGTTATTATTTTGGTATGGAAACAACAAATAAAGAGGAAGTGGAAGAAGAAAATATATTGAAAGAGGGAGGTGAAATTATTACCTCCTCTTCCGGTGATTCATTTTGAGTTGATAAAAATGGTTCCATAGGTTAGCATTATGGTCAAATAAAGGACTCTAGGATTATTTTAAGTATGTCAGGAGGATATTTGGTTAGGGTTTGGCTGATCCAAATGGCTTTGGAGGTGTGATTTTGAGAGATGTGGAAGTTCCCGTTTATAAGAGAGGTGAGGGTCACTTTAGGAAAAGCATGAAAGATTATTTTATTATTAAAAAATATTCAGTATACAATGGCTCCAAAAGAATTTATTTCTAGGATAAGGTAGTTATGGGTTGAAAACCTCTCAAAAAATAAGTTTTAGACACGTTTAGTTCTCCATTTTAACCCTATCTTTTAGTTTTAACTCTTAGTTAAATAGTTTAAAATTTACAAAGTCTTCTTGTACTATTATAATAAATGTTTAATAAACATGCTATAAACTTACAATAAATCATAAAGTGGTTCATTAATGTTATATATATTATTATATAATTCCTTTTTCCAAAACATATATTTTTATTACTATTAAAGTATTTAATAATATATCATTTTTTTAAACAACTCATTTTTGTCAATTTTGACGTTTTTAAATATATTTTTTTCTAAGATTCATAATTACTAGATTATTTTGAAAAAATAAATTGAATCAATTGTAACATGTCATACTCACCAATAAAATTTGTGTATGGTATCAAATATTTAAATTTCGATTTATATTAATATTTCTAATATCATTTATTTGATTCTTTCATTAATAAGGTGAATACTACATCATTATTGTGTCATATATAAATTTATTTATTTTATGTATACAAATTATAAATAAAATTTCATGATGATTAAAATATTTTTAGATTTTTAATTACAATTTATAGCTGAAGAGATCAATTATATTACCTCATATAAAAATTGTCTTACTAAAACATACATTCTTTTGTTATTTTAGTTTTTACATTGAATAAATTGATATAAAATGTCATTATTACTCTCATGTGGATACATGGGTCCCATAATCGACACAAGGATTACCATTTTCAGTAATTTCTCCACTAATAGGTCTAGGACATGTGTTAGGGTAATTTAATATTATTATAATATTAATTTTTTACCCTTATTTACCGTATTTAACCTTTACCCATGGAAAATAAAATATTTACCAAAATAATTATTCATAATTTCTAGAAATGAAAGTTACCCATTTATAAAATTTGTTCATCTTGACTCTAAATAAGAAATCCATTTTTGAAAATTCAAAACAAAGAATTATTAGAAAGAATTTTAATATTTATTTTCGTTGTCAAAACCAAAACGTGGGTGTTCAAGAAGTAACAACTATAAATAGATTGATATGTGTTTATGTAAAATTTAAATGTGAAAATACATATAATGACCTAAATTGTATAAAATGATAAAAATATATTCTAATTATAATTTGAAACCACTAAAATGAAAAATTAATCACTAAAAAATATTTCAATTAATAACACTTTTTTTAATTAAAATTTAGTATATTTCATTATTCATCAAAATATGAATGTTATCATAAAAATTGAAAAAATTTATCCAAAATAAATATTTATGTACCTATTCTAAAAAATGAGTTTATTGTTTCATATTTAAAATTTAAAATCGTCAAATATTGGATTTAAAAAGGTTTCTTCAATAAAATGTGGTGAAATTTCATTTTATTGAAAAATAATTCTTATATCTAAAAAATTGAATTTTTTCATATAATATGTTAACAAAAACATAATATGGATTTTAAAATTATATTTAGTATAAAAAATTTAAAATGAAATTAATTGTATTCATAACCGCTTTTTGAACGGTTAGTTTGATAAGTTGTCATGCGCTCGAACTCGGTGTTGAGTGTAACAAAAGCTATTGAATTAATTTAAAGAGATAGAGTACTATGAAATCATTGGGTGTTACCATCCCCACTCATTAAAATAATTTTTTCCCCACAATTTTAATTGGTTCTTCAAAAATAAAATTTTCAAAATTGAAAATCCGTTTGTGAAAAAACCACATCGTAAATAGGGTTAGTAAAATTTACACTTAATAAGGGAAACCGAAATGAAATATTACCCACCTAATTAATGTTTCTAATAATAGAACATTGGTGGATATTATAAAAACATAATTAGAGGAAAAATATAAATATTTATAGGGATTGATTGAGGTCATCAATCTCAAAAACAGTGTAAAATTGAGGGCCTCAATGCAATCAATTATAAATGATTTAAAATATTATCAGTTCATCAAGAAATAAGGTTTTAGGATAAACCATTTTTTGTTTTAAGATCCATTCCCGAAAGTTTAAGAATAAAATAAAAAATAATAATACTTCACAAGTAGAGTTCCATCATTCGACTAATTTATTCCACAAACCCATCTTTCACTCCAAATGATAATTGAACACAACAAAATTCTACTTATCCTAATCTTATATGATTCCAAAAAATATATTTTATAATTCATTTGTCATACCATTTAAAAAAATTCATTATAGAAACCACGAAATCAGGCAGGCCATTGGTAGGGGATGCACCTTTTTCACCCATTGGTTGTAGGTTCAAGTCTCAGGGCCTTGTCGGACGTGATAACTTGTCACCCAATCTCCGAGATGTCCTTTTTATAACAATCCAAAAATAATCTTAAGAAATGTTTCATCCATAAAATATTGTATCAAAGGCCCAAATTAATTCATTCTAACATTTATTCCTATCAAAAATAATTCTATCCAAACTCGTAGAAAAAAATTTATAAGGAAGGTAATCATAAAGAAGATATCTTTTTCCACATAATAACATGTGAATGCCTTCATCGTGTATTCTTTTAAAACATGGTAAAACCATGAATTCCCATAAAACAATATTGAATTAATTCACGCTCTCCTGTTCCTTATAGAATACTGGATATACTCATTAAATCCAAAATTGTTGTAAACTAAAACAATGATGGAATAAACAAACAATTAATCAGTCCCAAGGTAGGCATGAATATCCAATATAATTTATTCAAATAAACCATTTCTTATTCCAAAATCACTATCTCATCCTTATGACTATACTATGGTTAATATTTCTCTGAAACATTATATTTTCCAAAAGGATTAACTTGTAATTGGGTCACATTACATGGTACCATAAAATCTAAAATAATTAATGAAATATTACTACAATACAATGCTTATATATTAACATAATCATATAAGAATTACATCTTTGATAAAAAAAACTCAAATGAAATAATTGTTTACTATCAAAATAAGAAAACTAGTCTTTAATCTTCGTCTTTTGTAGTATTATAACTTGATTATTATCCAATAACATCATTTGGGGCATGCTCTGATGATTTGGACATTGATTCACATAGTATCCCAACTCCTTGTAGATAAAGAATTTTATATTTAATACCTTTTTCATACCCTTACAATCATGTACTTGGTGTCCATTTTCTCTACACTTACAACATACTCGTATTCCCTTCAATAAATTACCAAGGGGATTCTTTCCACAGTTATCACATATACTAAAATCCTTCTTTCCCTCATTCAATTTATCTACTATTCTCTCTACTATCCTTTTCTACTCTAGTTTCCCTTAAAATCCATATGACACAGATAATTCTGAACATATCTTAATAACACATGATATTATTTCATCATAAGATGAGAATACATGTGAGAAAAATTCTTTTATAAATATTTTCTTAATACCATGAATGATATGATCATTCTTACTCTTTGGATCATGTGAATTGTTGGAGTTCACATTCCTTCTACTAGGCCCCATTTCCAAAAAATGGCATACTCTAGGTTAGTTTATGAATCATAATTCATAATTTAAAACACTGAAAATACCTAACATAAATTAAACAGTTTAAGCATAAAATCCATAAACGTTCTTTCAGGAATAATTTACTCATAAATCCTAAATAATGGTTTGTAAAGAAAATGTAAATTTGTCCTAAGAAAATCCCTCAAGAGTGTCATAACCAAGAGTGAAGCAATCCCTGTTGTAGTGTACTAGTATACCCCGACTCAAGCCTGAATCTCCTTGTAGTAGTTTTCACTCCTAGGTATATCAGTTCCAGAGGCACCTATACCTTATTGTATCTAGACAGGGATGTATTTCTTGGAAAATTAACAAAATCTCTACATTACCATATTTTAAGAAGTTCTTCTATAATATTCCTCAAAGTTTTTATTAGGTTAATGTGCATTAATCAGAGTATATCTAAATCTAGTTTCCATGGTTTACACTAAACTTCTTCTGATAACACCTATAATGTGCTGACCTCAGTAACATAGAGTAGGTGCATTACTACATAACATTGGCATGATTCATGGAATCATATACCGAAAGACTGATCAGTTTAGTAGCCTTGGAAACAATATACAGACATATGTTGAACTTTAAAACTTGAAAAGAAATAAAACACTAATTTGTTCCATTATAAACATCCAAGCCTCCTAGATTATGCATGAAAGTCACTCATAACAAACTTCATCATATCCTGGGAAAACTGACCACAATAAGTGGGTGATCTCAAATGCTCCGTAAGAGTATGAAATATAGAGAGAGATAACATATACATTAGGCATGGGAAATAATTGAAAACATATTCCATTACAAATAATAAACATGAAAATTATGGCAGGAATATGAGCTGAGTAAATAAATCCATAATAAAACACAATCATGGGTATTCTACTAGTAGAATAGCCACATGAACTGTCACTATTATTTTCATAAAAATGGAATGTATTATGAGGGAAATTCGAAAACATTTTTCAAGGCCTTGAACAAGACGTATGAAAATGATTAAGGCCTTAGACAAAACAATATATCAAATTTGGAAAGGCCTAGGCCAATTCCACGTCTACTTGTCTCATGTGACCTACTGATGCATTGATGGAATATAGTAGGCCCCACCCGTCACTTACTTAGTCAACTGCATTCCTCATATAAAAATGGTGTAACATAACATAAACATTCATATTAAAACTATCATACGAAATATCAATACATCAACAATAAACCATGAAGGGTATAAAAATATCACATCCACATTAAAATAAATCATAACTCATTCAATAAAATATGGTATATTGTATTATAATAAATCAACATTAATTACAAATAATATCCACTAAAGGATGTTGACATAGTTGAAAATGATCAGAAACATTCTTGGAGAGAAATAACCCTTTTTCATGAAATCAATTAAGAGTATCACAATTTATAAACGAAGACATTTAAAAATGATTTTTGAATCAGAGTGTCCCATAACACTTTGAAACATCAAAACATTCATGTCCGTATAAATATATCCGTAAAATCATTTTGAAAAAATGGAAATTATTTAAAAGGATTTATAAAGATAAATATTTAAAACATTTAAAATGATAAGCTAGTAAAATATTCCCTCCAATAAAACCTTAAAATATTCATTTGAAAACATTTTTATGAAATATGTGTATGGATGATAAATATGTCCTAGTAAATACATTCACATAAACAATCTCAGATAATAATGAGATTGATGAAAAAACATTTACCTTGTACTTTTACTTGTTAAGGGTTTGTTAACCTCCTTTATAATTGTGATATTATTGTTAATAAATTATACTAGAACCATATAAATTAATATTATCTCATATATGATCTTCTAAAATTATTTTGATAATAATATTATAGAAGTATCATTGTTTTGGGTGTTTACTATCAAGTTTTCCATTGTATACTATGTTACGTATTTCATGTTTGTTATGGATAGGATGTATATTATTCATATCCATAATTATATTAAATATTTAAACATTATTTTTAAGCATTAAATTAAAATTATTCTTGAATAGTTATGATGGGTAAGGGCATCTCATCGCGTCATGGAGACGGTAAGCCGTACGTACGCACAAGCGACAATATCATTATTATGATGGTGAAATATTATATAATTATATTGTATATCATATATACACAATAATTAACATGTTATATTTATTATTTATATAAATTATACTCATTATTATTCCAATCCATATATTAAGGCGTGGAGTAACAAACTACACCACGATGTGGAGATGGTAAGCCATACGTACGCACATGTGGTGACATTTTCATTCACAGGATGGATAGATAAATATATATGGTTGTACCATATTTATAATAACATCATAGTATTGTAAAATTAGTGGAGTTATTATTTTGTAATGGAAACAACAATGAAATATGATGTGGAAGAAGAAAAGAACATGAAAGAGGGTGGTGATATTTTTACCTCTTCTTCAGGTGACTTTCTTTTTGAGTTGATCAAAAGGGATCCATAGGATGGCTTTATGATCAATGTAATGAATCTATGTTGATCTAATGTAATTTGGGTGGACATTTGAGATGGGGTTGTCCGATCCAAATGGATTTGGAGGTGTGATTTTGAGAGAAGGGGATGTTCCCTTTTATAATATATGTGAGGGCCAGTTTAGGAAAAGCTTGAATGAATATATTATTATACAATAATATCCTGTTTGTAATGGACTAAAAATGTTTTATTTTGAGACTAATGTGGGTATGGGTAGAAATCCTCTCAGACAATAGGTTTTATATGAGTTCTGGTATCCATTTTGTCCTTATCTTTTAGTTTTAACTCTTAGTACAATAGTTTAGCTTTTACCACGTATTCTTGTATTTTTATATTAAATGGTTAATAAACATACTATAAATTTCCAATAAAACCTAAAATAGTTCGTTAATTTCATATCTATTAATACATTTGGCCGAACCTAAGATTTTTAGGACTATTATATAACTTAATAATATAGTATTTGTTTAAAAAACTCATTTATGTCAATCTTTTCATTATCTAGTAATTTTTTTAATGTGAAAGTCATAAAAACATGATTACAACAAAAAAATACATTGAATCAATACTATCATGTTATATTCATATATAAAATTCGTTTATTTCATCAAATATTTGAAATTATATTTATTTTAATATTTATAATATAATTTATTTGATTCATTCATTATTATAGAAAATATTACATCTTTATTGTGTCATATATAAATATATTTATTTTAATTTTAAAAATAATAAATAAAATATCATGATTTAGGAAATATTTTTATATTTGTAATTACTATTTATATTTTATGATATCAATTATATAACCTCATATAAATAATGTTTTACTAAAAGATACATGCTTTTGTAATTTTTGTCTTTACTTTGAATTAATTAATATAAAATGTCATTTTTACTCCCATGTCGCTCCATTGATTTCTAAAATTGACCCAATGATACCCATGGTAGGACATGTATCATCCATGTGGGATTGGACACATGTTAGGGTAATTTAATATTATTATAATATTATTTGATTACACTTTTTTACAAGATCTACCCTCTGACCATGGTAAGTAAAAAATTTACCGATGTAATTGTTCATAATGTCTAAAAATAATTATTACCTATTTAGGAAAATTGGACCTCCTGATTCAAAATATTAATTCCTTTTTTCCAAATTCAAAACACAGAAGTTTCAGAAATTAATTAAAAATTAATCCAGTTGCCGAACCCAAAACGCATGTTTTTAAGAAGAAAAAACTATCAAAATATTGACATATGTTTATGTACTATTTCAATGGGAAATTATTTATAATTACCTAAATTATATTAAATAATAAAAATATAATCTTTTTATACATTAAAACCACAAAAATGAATAATTTAACACTAAATATTTTTTCGATTAAAAAACTTGTTTTAAATTAAAATTTAGTATTTGTCACTATTCATCAAAATATCAAAGTTATCGAAAAATATCAAAAAATCATAAAAACTAAATTTCTATCTCCTGATTCTAAATAATAAGCTTTTTTGTCAAATTTATTATTTAAAAGTGTCAAATATTGTATTTAAAATGGGTTCCCCATTTAAAGGCGACAAAATTGTAATTTTTTTAAAAATAATACTTTTATCTGAAAAATTGAAAATGTTCTTATAATTTGTCTAAGAAACACAAAATATAGATGTTATAATAATATTTATTATATTAAATTCCAAATGAAATTATTAATATTCCTGACCGCTTTTTTAAAGGCTTGTTTGGTAAGTTATGGTGTGCTTGAACACAGTGTTGTGTGAAGCGAAAGCTGTAAAATTACTTTAATGATATAACATGATATGAAATTATGTGGTGTTACACAGAACCTCATGTCCAAGAATTAATTATCTATAATGAACAAAAACATCTCCCTGTTAACCATATTCCCACTCTAAGAAAAGAACTTCATCCTAGCCTCAATGATCTCATGAATATCTCGTCTACCTCCATTGATAAATATGGTAGTATCATCAATAAACATCATGTGAGAGATGACAAAATATATGAGTCGACTGCTATTAGAAATGACCCTATTATATTTGATATACAAATTTATATACCAGAACAACACATCTTGAGCTATAGTAAATAAGGATGGGGAGAGGGTGTCCCATTATTTCAGACCTCAGAAAACCATAATGAAATTAAACTTTTTTCCCAAAATGAAAATAGATATCCAAGAAGAGCAGAAAAATTGATAAATAAGGCCAATAATATAGTGTGAGAACCCCATAAAAGTATGCACTCTTAACATGAAGCGCTATTTGAACCTATCGAAGGCCTTGTTGATGTTCATCTTGATGGATATGTTTCTCCCATAGGCTCTAAGATTAATTTCACTAAATATCTCTTGAGCCAGAACAATTTCCCCTTTAATATTGCATACCTTAATTAAACTATGATGTCACTATGCAATCTAGCCATGGAGGAAGTACTCCACTGTCTTATTTAGTATAAATGTTAGCATCATATAGGGTACATTATACAAACTGATGGGGAAATAATGATTTAAGGATTGAGTATTATTAACCATCGGCACCATGACGATCTTCATGGGATATGCAATGTGTGGTATACATTAGTCAATAATGTTTCCCATTAAAACATGAACTAGATCACTTTTCAACACATGCCATGTTGATATGGTGGAATAGGTAGGGAACTATCGATCCCCATATAGTTTTTTAGGTTGAGTAACTAGACTACATCGTAGAAATACTTAATTAATTTTTCATTTATGAAAATTTTATTGTAGTATATATGTGATTTAATGTGATTTATAATATGTGACGTTATTATAAGAATGGTGAAAATCCAATGATTAACGTTTGGGTCATTACATTCTTCTCCCTTTTTGTAATTTCACCCCCAAAATTTTGTTTTACCTAAACAGGTGTGGGTACTTCTCTGTCATTACCTCCTCTGGTTCCTATGTTTCTTATTCATACATATGGTTCCTACAAAACACATGGAAAAGGTAGTTATAATTTCAAAAATCCATGAATGTCTTCCTTGGTGATAAATGAAGGATGTTTTTTTCTCAGACATGAAACTCCATGCCCCTTTGACAGTTTTTAGTATAACTCATTTTACAACTCTACGAATATTTTATATATTATTGGATAAATATAACCTTCTATGTGAACTCTTGAACATGATCTAGTCCAAGTTGCATTAATTATCCATCATCATATGCAAAGGATGGATTTTTACATGGATTTCTATATAGAGAATCATATGGATACATATGAATACTCAAGTTGATGTTGTTGTTTTATGAGAACTCCCCTAATGCGAGATATTGATTCTATACAACATTAATTTCCATTGAGTTGGCTATTAGAATTACCTTTTTTGAATAGTCCTTTAATATTAGGCATCAGTTTGGGGGTGATATGTCTTGCAATAAAATGAAATCATTAATCAAATCTTGTTGAATAATCATCCATAATTTATATTTGAACCATTTATCATGATGATAGAAATTGAGAGTAGAAATCCATATAGAGTCACAAATTCCATCACATATATTTTGGTATGTTTTTAAAGCGAGATATATTCTTGAATAGTGTTAAAATAGATTGTCTTGGGGGTTGTTCCACCACAACCCATAGAACATATTTTATTTTGGATGTCTTTGGGAAACCAATTAAAATGTACATAGAGACTAACTTAGAGTACACAATTTATTACTTTTAAAATAAAAAAATACAACAACACAATCTCCTAAGTGAGGTCTGAAATAATTCATTATGAGATAATGAACTCATAAAATAATTTAACAATCATTCGAGAGAGATCCCAACCCAGTGTTTAAAATGATACAATCATCAACCCTCCCATTATTAATAATATTATCTACATTATCATTACATTCCCTCAAAGTATGTATGACCAGAGTATCCTGATTGATAACATTTTTACACTTCCTTAGGATATAGAAAGTACTCCATAGCCAACTGTCCTTTCCTTTAAGAATACCATCCAACATAGCTGTGTTTGATTCCACTTCTGCGATAAAGAAAAAAAAACAAAATGAATAGTAGAAGTCCAGAAATCAGAGGTCTGACCTCTAATTTAGTGGAGTTTCCTTCCATTTATAAAAAATAAAACCTAGAAACACTGATCACTTTTTGTTACACACCATAACAACTCCACGTACAACCCCTATAAAAAATTATCCTTCCACATTTAATTTAAAACCAAAACAAGAGGCCTCCATCTGATCGACTGTACATTGTCAGTTCAGCTACACTCAATAGAGGGTACGATCCTAAAATCACGAAACGAAGTAAGGTCAAGGATTCCATTACAGGAATATGAGAGCCCATATTCATAGCATGTAGCTTCACATGAACTTGGAATAAGAGGTGTGACACCTTTTTACCCTCTCAAGATTTATTCCTAGCCTCCAAAGTCAACCAAAAAACAGAAAAATCCAAGCCGCTACCGATAGATCAAGCATCGGGTAGTTCTACTCAGAGATTGTCAACTATCGTGAGGCATATCCTATCAATTTATCAATTTTCATGAGTACACAACCCATTTATTTCTTTAAATAATTTCTATTTATCACAAAATAGTCTCCAATTATTGTCAATGTGAGTACATGTGGAGTGATATGTCTTCTCTTTATCTCCTTAAATCTTTCCTTACATTCCTCCTTCCAGAAAAACATTACCCCTTTCCTTGTTAACATAGTTACCAGGATATAAAAACATGATAAATTTCTTACAAAACATTGATAATTCCCTGTAATGAATATATAAGAAATGATTTCAATTAGACTAGAAGGTCTAGGTCAATCCCAAATTTCCATTTTTTAAGAATAGTCAACATAAATTCCCTCACATGTTATATCATCTCCCAATAATGTGACTCACTACATCCAAAAGCTAAACATGTTGAACATTGAATATAGCTTCTTTATCCTTAATTTTTCTATCACAATCCCTAGATCATCATCATGATCCTCCATCATCTTGGAGTTAATGATAATATCATCAATAAACACTACCAACACTTTGTCTATGAAAGGTATAAATATTTTATTCATCAAATCCACGATGATTTTAGGGGCATTAGTAAGTTTAGAGGGAATCCCTGGAAACTCATAGAACCCATACCCTATACCGAAGACAATCTTTTGAATATATTACATTTTCACCATTAGCTGATAATATCTAGAATGATGATACATCATTGAGAAGTAATGAGATTCTCATAAATGATCGAAAAATTCATCAATCGATGGAAGATGATACTTGTTCTTTTTGGTGATCTTGTTGAGCACCTAGTATAGGAGACATAGTTTCATTGAACCACATCTTTTATTTATAAAGAGAACCGGAACACAGTAAGGATATGAACTATGGAATCTGAACCCTTTTTCGAATTATTTTTTCGCTTCATATTAAACTCATTAAATTCAATCGAGGCCATCTTGTAACAGCAGTTTGAGATAGGAGTATCTCCATGTATGAGTTCTATTGAGCACTCCACCTCATGATCTAGTGGGATTCTAGATAACTCTTTTGGAAATACATCACTATATTTCCTCACAACGGTAATTTTCTCGAGGATGATACCATCTATTTACTCAACCAATTGAGCATTTTATGTTTCTTCACTGGGAATCAAAACCCACACCATTGAAGGAGTTTCCAAAGGAGATTTTTGATTTTCTTTGCACTTTTAGAGTATCATGGAAAGGTTCAGAATATGAAACAATATTTAATTTTCCAAAAAACTGATGTGTGATCTATATAATGAGAGATAAACCATCCCCATTATTTGAAAAGTCCACCAAGGAATTTATCACGAGAGTTTCTGAAATAATATTCCCACATATGATAATTGGAGAAGAGCCCACCACTTGGGATGTAATGATCACACCACTAAGAGTTTTTTTTTTGATATCTATGCTTCATGGTTTTGAGGATTTGATTCATTAGTTATAGAAAATATGAAATATATGAATTAATGTGGGGAACTGTAATCATATATGAATCTTTCCATTTTTGTGTGAATAGGAATTGTACCTTGTATAACATCAATTTTTTTTCCTCCACTTCAGTAGTGGAGATGGAATAAGACATCAATTTTTCCTTAGGCTTTGGTGTCTCATGATTATGATTACCATCAGGGACTATAGGGTTAGTGAATTGTCTTTCATAATGAAATTTCATCCAATAGTTATAGTATTTTACAATGGGTGGTTCCATCCTTTCCCCTAATGTATCAACAATCTTATTTATGACTCTTTGACATTAATGAGATTAGTGGCCTTCTCCCAACCACCTATATAATTTTACCATCACTTTGACGTTGTTCCCAGAATGCTTCTTCTCACATATTTGACATGTGATTGGTCAATAATTATTCCCAACACTATCATGAGATCCTCTATCATGAAAATCCAACTTTTATTTCTTATCACAATAGTAATGGGACCATTATCCAAACTTTATATCCACATTAATATAAAATAGAACATCATATTACTAAATATAAATGTTTCTATTTTCTAGAGCCTTTTAATTGTGTTGTTTTAAACCACTACAATGTTTGTCATTTCTAATATCCCCCTTGATAATTAAAATAGATGAATACATTGGTAGCCATGTGAAATTTTCTTCATAGGCCATGAATATTTCACCATCATTTTTATTTATCATTTGTAATTCTCTCTCTATATTTTTTAAAAGCGTTGGACATGAAATAAAAATTAATAATGATTTTCCTAAATTATTCCCACATCATCTCTTCAATTTCATTATTTTGATTAGTGTTCTTAATCAACACCAACCATTGGTCGGTGTCTCCATGTAGATGGTAATGGCCAGAGTCACATCCTTTATCTCAGAATAGTGAATCAAAAAAAAAGATATTACCCATTTTTTTGACCATCCATTCTGTTTCTAGTGGATTATAACATCAAATAAATGTCGGTGGTCGTTGGTGCATAAAGGAAATGACTGCATGTTCCTCTATCTTAGTAGAAAGAGGTCATTCCACATTTTTCAAGTCGTTGTTCATAGCCTACGATAGCTGGGTAAGCATCAATATAAAATTTTGAAATTCACCTCCCATGGAATTGTGTATGTTGGTTGGGAAATCACTGCATTGTCCCTCACATGGGTTGATGGCATAGTTTTTCCTGGTTCAAACCATTTTCAAAAATTTAAAAGGTTATAAAAAACATAATTCAGTAACTCAAGAATTAATTATTTCTTCCATAGTGGAATTATCTATTAAGGATTGTCTAACGGGATCCTTATGTTTACATTTTTTCTTCTAAAAAACATTACTGGGTGCTTAATGAAACAAAGCCTCACACCATGGGTTTTCAAAAATGTTTTGTAATCCTAATTCCTAAATTACCTAAATTTTGATCTTATACCACCTATAGAAACCCTAATTTTATTAAGTAACAAATTACATCATTTTAAATTCATATAATAGAAAATAATTACACTATTGAAATCCAATGGTATTGTGGCTTGGTAAAAATATGGCCATACAAAAATTTTTATAATAAAACATAAAAATTTACTTAATTTATTCTTATCATTCACCTTATTATCCATCATGATCTTTCTAGTACAAGTAACCCAATGAGGATATACATCAAAAAAAGGGGTGATCTAGAAGACATGTAAGAGGATAGATAATAGATGAATAAATATAACATCGTGTGGGAATAATCATCATAATATCATCATATTAATCATTATGGTAAGCATTATATAATGTTGTGTATTGTGAAAATTCAAAAAAATGAAACATCAAGTCTTATTAGTCAGCTACCTCACATTATTGTGAACAAAGCTATCATCATGTTCATGAATATTTAATTATATCTCATGAGACTCTTAATATTAACCAATACATAGGAGTGATATATAATTCTAGATGAAACCATCACATTAAAACATTTACATTGTGCTATAAATTTATGGCACACCCATCACATAATAACATTTACATTGTCAGGCATGCCACATAGAGATTATATCAATCTTGGATATAAAATAACCCATGGAAATAAATGTTTTTCAAAAATAATTCTTTCATGGATAAACATTGGGGATACCAAAATAATAATGGAATAACATACTTGGTAAAAGAATAATCTATCTTCAGGGAAGGAGAAACAAAATCAAGAGAAGTGAAACATCTGTTTCCAGAAAGAAGAGATCTTTTGGAAAAATATTTTATATTTTCATTAAATAAGACTTGAAGCATTTATATCAAGAAAAAAATGGTAAATATAAAAAAATGGTATTTAAAGAACATTAATGTAACCATTATACTGAAAATAGAGTGATATAGGTAAACTCAAAGGGAGAGAGTTCGGTTCGTGAATCCCCTTACCTTATATGTGATCAATCTCTTCTATTTAATACAATTGATAATGAAATTAAAATCATTAATTGAAAAATAAAAAACCATTAACACGTGAATTTGATTCATTATTATTTCATCATGTTCAATTATCATCTTTTGTAATAGTTATATGGTTTAATTTCATCATTCGAGGGTGGTCTTGTTATTGGTTTTCATGATCGTTTTAATTGAATACGAGTATAGATGTTTATGCTGAATGGGTTTAATTCTCCAGAATTTTAAATATATGTATTTAATGAACATAAATAGGTTTCAATGGTTGTATATTTCATTAGGTAGAATTTTATGTGGATGAATCATTAGATAAATATTTAATGACAATTGCTTGCATTAATTTTGGCAGTTTTTATAACAAAAAATTATTTATTTTATCATAAAATATTAATAGATTATTTTAGTAATAGAACATAAAAAGGGTTATAAAATATATTTTACATTATTTCATAACCATTATAGTGGTTTTATGAATATAAATGAAGGTGTTAAATGAAGATGAAAATTCATTGTCCATGATACATGTAAATGGAAATGTCCCTTATAATGAATTCATATATAGATTAAAAGAGAGGTAAAATATATTAATGATGTATCATACCAAAAAATGATATAATTATTGTATAAAATAGATACTATAGTTTCTATGTATATTCGGATAAAGGAGGTGAGCATAGAATATGAAATGAAAAAAATTAAAAGAAATTAAAAGAAAAAGGAAGAGAATTTTACCTCTTTTGTATCTCCTTCTTGAGAACATCATTAGGGAAATGGTTTTGTTCATATGATGAGACCAAGGGATGCTAGAAATTTTGTGGGGTGGGGGTTGGTAATATATTTTATCATAAGTTGAAAAGCCTCAAATCTTGAGAGGTGTGAGGAGAAGACGTAGTGAGGGGTAGTATTTATTGTGGTGTAGAGGGCTATTATCTCATTATTTTATTCATTAGTTTAATATTTTGGGCCAAAACTACGAATATGTAGAGAATTATCACTACATATATAAAAATATTAAATGATTTATTGATATTTTGGGATTACATTGGAAATAAATTGTCCATGACTCAATAATTCATGTATTTAGCTATTATTGAAAATTATTGTATTTTTCTATTTCCCAAAAAAAATATTTTTCAGAAAAATATGGACACTTCACCATAAATTCCATTGATATATAGAATTGAAAAATTAAATCCACTTTACGAAATAATTTTCTTTGTATTAGATATTTAATTTTGAATTAAAATCATCATTTACTTACAAATTAAATATTTTACAATTAAAACTGATTTTCTGCCACTTTGAAAAATTAGTTGGGGCCTCATAAAATTATGTTATAATAATGAGGCATAAAAATATGAATATAAGAATACATTTCATGAAAATTTATTTTCAAATTTATTATTAAATTAATTATAAATATTTTATTTAGTATTTATGAATTACGAAAATAACAACACTTTGTTTTTCATTTTAAAACATATATTTACTTATGATGAGAAATAAATATATGATATTTCTATTCAAAATATACCTATTATATATAGTATCAGTGGTTATGATACAATTATATTTGATGGATTGTAGTTCCTAAAGGTCATGTTACTATTCCAATGGTCAAGATACTATTTCATCAGTATTGGTTCGTTAATTTATAAAAATGACACTCATTTAATTAATTATTCATTTACAATGTTTTTGGTGTGGTCTCTGTATGATTTAATGTGATTTATAATATATGAAATTTTTATAATAAGGGTGAAATTCAATTGATAAATGTTTGGGTCATTACAAATATAAACCGTACTATGTTTCTAATGTTTATATAATGATGTTTTTATAATGATATGTTGCATATGAATAAGTGAACTGGATGATAATGTTTACCTTGGAGATGAATAAATATTTATTGAAAATTTGGTTTATGGTATCATGAATGGTATTTTTTTTATTCATGTAATATATCTAGTAATATGTGGAATAAGTAATAATTCATGCTTTCAATAAGAATTTAATGTAATTACATTATTTCAATAGAGTACATGATGGAGGTTTTCACATGTTTTATATTAGACAAACAAGAGATACTTGATGATATATTGGGGATTATTGCTTATATTTTTTTTGGTAAATTCAGTGACCTTTTTTCTAAAATTTACAATTTCAACATTTAGAAGAGTTATAAGGATAAACATTTATGAAATGGATTACCATAATCATATAATGAGGTTTTAGAGTTTAAATTATTATCTCTCAATATGAGTACATAAACATATTAGATTACCTATGTAAACAATTTTTGTGATGCTAATACAAATGGAATAACCTACCATCTTATGGATCTCATGACTTGATAATGATCTAGGAATGACAAATTAATCTTCATCTCCTAGAGTATGATATGAAGGGGAAATTGATAAATCTATAATGAAAGGATGAAATTTTTATTATGAAATGTAATCATGTATGTAATATTCTTAAAAAACTAAAACTCTCGTTAGAGGATGATGGAACAAAAAAATTTATTCTAGTACATTTATTTTTTATGAATTAAATTATCCCATAAATCATCAGATATGTTTTATTTGTGATAGTTAGTTAACTTTATCCTGGCCATGTTATAAGGCCCCGACCTTAAAACTTGCTTAATATTGAATTAAATGAATAATTCACATTGAGGATCTTTTAGGAGTTAGATTTATAGAGAATTAGAACATAAATATTACATCTCAAAATATTACAAAGTAGAAACTTCTACAAAGTTTCCATAGAATAAAAAAACTCTTAAAAAACATGTCTAGTTCCATGTTTTATATAGCATGACTTTCCCTTGATCCCATCCTTGACCATATTCCACATTAAGTCCTGTGAAAAAAATTTCAAAAAAACTTGGGGTGAGCATAAACAGCTCAGTAAGGGATACACAAATAATGAAAGATGTTAGTTTTTCAAAACAACAAGTAAAACATTTATACTTTATCAAAGTAATACTTTTCACCTTTATGTAGTAGTAAAAAAACTCTTCACTGAATAAAAGATCATTACTTACCCTTTTTTAACCAAAAGATTACCATAAAACCCATATGAATAACACATAACATATAAAGGTAACTTGGGACATAAACATACTTAAATGGAATAACCATATGGTCGACTTCCACACATACTTAATGTAATAGCCATACGGCTGACTTCCATACCCAATGCATTGGAGGTTATAACGTAACCACATGTACTGGTATTCACGGCACCACCCGTCATATGGTTTATCACGTAACCACCCGTAAAATGTCCATGTACCATCATTACCCATAAAATATTGATAATATAAACATTTCAATAACAACATTTCATTTGTAATCAAAATAAGTAATCCAAATATATAAATACATTTTCAAAAACCATTTAAATGTGATTTTTTAATCAAAGTGTCACATACCACATTGAATCTTTTATTGGTATTATAATTTTAAAACATTAATGTTCATATAAATAAATACTGAAAACCATTTTGAAAACATGGACATTAAAGATAAAGATTTAGAATAATAAATATTTAAAACATTTAAAACTATTTTTTGTTAAAGAGTTTTTAACAAAATGAGAGTGTCTTGAATACAAATATTTGCGGAATAACATTAATCCGAACTTTATAATATCATGAGAATAAAGGAATTCATGATATATTATGTCAAAGGACATTATACACATCATATAAGACTGAATTGGATCATTAAAACAATGAAGTCTCAAAAGAAATGTAAAATGAGATGAAATCCATTATAAAGAAGGTATCCTTAAATTAAGGATAAATCAATCACATAATTATGTGTGACAAATATAAATACTCAAAAATATAAGTGGATATTAAGTGTAAATCAATCAATGGTTATTCACACATATTCAAATGATGAAATATTCAATAACTACACGTTGAACCCAAAGAAATCGAAATTAGGTTAAGAAATTCCCTTGGTAAAATTCGACAGCCTAACAGCATCACATAAAATTTTACAAAAATTGTTGATGAGAGAGATAAAGTGGATCTCATCACTTGGAAATAATATTTACATAAAATAATTATATATAAGAACATATCCCTACATAATAGTATGTGAATTAAAAGACATGACAAAAGAAGTCTTTAAAAAAAATGAAGGTGAAAGGTCCCCTTACCGAGTTGGGTAACTTTCGAAAAGTACACCCCATGGAAGAAGGGTAATACAATGAAGATGTAAATACCCATAAATGAAATTATAATAAAAAAATTGTATAATAATGGGCAGTAAATACACCACTCATAGGAAATTGTTTCAAATGTAGCATAAATCTCCCGGGAATAAAAGTGAGATGAAAAATCCCTTACGAAAACTCGGCAGCCTAACAGGGCCACATAAAACATCCAAAAATGTATTGATGAGATCAAATAGGGTCTCTCATAATATTAAAATAAAATTTACAGAAATATTTATATAAAATAACATCCCCCATCATAACAAAAAGAAGCTTAAAAGATGTGACATAAAGGAGAGTACTTAAAAATAAAGAGAGAGGTTGGATCCCTTACGAAAATTCGGCAGCCTAACGGCGCCAATCAAAACTACCAAAATGGATTGATGAGATAAAATAGGGTCTATAATCATATGAACAAAAAATATAAATTAGTAGTAATATAAAAGAACATCCCAATCATAAGAAAGATGAGCTTAAAAGGAATGACATAAAAGAGTGTACTTAAAATGAAAGAGAGGGGTAGGATCCCTTACCTCAAGTCCAACTTGTCTTGTTCGTTTCCTTATATTGCTGAATAATAAACTTTGATCAATTTATAATTTCTTAAGGAACTCATATAAAGATTATTATTCAGTTCATATCTCATATTTTAATGTTATAATAATGGGTTAATAATTTGAGTTCATATCAGACATTTTTGACGATGTTTGGTACATGAGTCAAAAATGAACTTGTTTAAAAAATGATTGTCCATGTAGTTATAAGTAAATAATATCCAGAATATTATTAAAGATTAAAATATCATATATATCCAGTACATATTCATTTTATACTATTCCATATCATTTGGAGATAAAAAACGAAAAGCATCGTTCATGAAGACAGTAGGTCGTACGTACGCATGAATGCTACATTCATTTTTTCTTTGTCATATTATTTGAATTAAAAATAAATGGTATATATATATATATTATAATTACAGTATAATATATATGTTATATAGGTCACATATTTTCATTAATTTCATTCTTTATACATTCCATGTATTGCATGTACGAGTCACATCACTTGAGGGGACGGTAGTCCACAGTTCCTCATATGAAATTGTTGCATTTACACAACATGAAAAGAATAAAGGTATGGTTTAAATATAAAATACAGAAGCATATAGTGAAAATAAATTCCATATATATCATATATAAAATACAGTGACATCATAATGGACACCTTAATGGTGTAAAAAGAATATTGAACAATCATCGTTTCGTGAGGCATAAAATCGCCAACGACAGAAATAGTATGTTCTTTAACCATTAGACGTAGGTGTGTGTTAGTGTGGCTTGAATCATTATTATAACCAAATCCTAGTATATTTACGATACATGATTTGTTACAAAATAAATGAATAAAAAGAGTTTAGGGGGTTGGAGAAGCAAAATAAAACAAAAGGACACAAGTGAAGACATTACCTTAAAATCGGGTAACTCCCTTTTATTTGACCTCAAAGGATTCCTTGGGAAGACTTCTACCCAATGTTAGGCTTTGAGGAGTTATATAGGGATGTGGAGAGACAAAATGGGCATGGGTTGGTCGAGCCATAGGCTTTGGATGTTTGGGTAAGGAGGTAGATGTGGGGGACTTTTATAATAGGAGAGGAGGGGCACTCTTGGAAACTAAAGAAATAATCCTTTATTTTAAAATGTGATTCGGATTTAAAAGGTCCCACATTGATATAATTTGAGCCTAAGGTGATAAGGGTTCGAAATATAACCATCCAATAGGTTTTGGACGTGTTTAGGTCTTAGATTTTACATTATCTTTCCATTTTATTTAAATCATTAAATAACGAGGTCATCGCTACATCATCATGATGTCATAAATAATTTAATTTATATAATGTCTAAAAATTATAATTAGATTATCATGTGGTAGGAAATATTTTTATATTTCCAATGACTATTTATAGTCAAATATTTGACTTGTATAACCACATGTAAAAATTGTTTTAGTAAAACATCTCATGTTTGTGTCATTTTTACTTTAACATTAAATAAAAAGGTATTTATGTCATTTTCCAACCAATGTGGCTCCATGGGGTCCCCAAGTTGACCCATGGATTTTTTGGGTCAGCCATGACACATCAAATGATGGTAGAACATGTTTCTAGGTCATTTCAGTTTATTAAAACATTACTTTTACCTTAAACTACACTAATTACCGCTAATCGCGATTAAAAACATAATAAGTTACTATTCACCAAAAAATTATTTCAATCTCAATGAACCACATTTTACTTATTAATGACAACCATGTATGTAAGATTTTTGAAATTCAAAACACAAATGTGGAAAAATTTCATTTAAACGGAAAATCAGTTTTTATAAGTACCGCTTAGTGGTTTCACTATTCATAAAAAATTGAGGTTTTTCGGAAAATTACCAAAAATTCACCCTAATATATATTTGATATTCTGAATTCAAAAATGATTTCTATTTTACGAAATCCAAAAAATATAAGTCGCATTACTTAATTTAATAATTAATTCCCGCTATCAAAACAAATAGCGTGTTTTTTTGAAATAAAATGTATCAAAAGATTAACATTAGTTTAAGTCTGATTTCAAAGTGAAATTAATCCCAACGACCACTATTTGATTAAATGGTTAAAATATATTCTAATTTCACATTAAAACCAATTTAAAAGATAATCTAATCATATAAATAAATTAGATTTAAAATAGGTTTTGAATAAAAATACAACATTTTTCACAATTCATTAAAAATTGAACCTTTTTTCGGAAAAATACCATAAATTTACACAAAGTAAATTTTGATGTCACGATTCAAAAGAAAAAATTTATTTTGCCAAATATAACACATAAAATTTTCAAAAAGTGGATTTAAATGAGGTTCTCCATCAAAAGGCTGTTAATCGACCTTTTAAAGAATATTAGAATGTTTACGCTTAAAATTGGATTCATTCTCATTTTTAATCCTCTAACATTTATTGTAACAATTAAAAATATTTGACAAACATATATAATAATTTTTTAGTTAGTTCTGTTCACTCCTGCCATTACAACAACTAGGCGTTAACTACTATTTAAAATAATATTATTTTATTATTAGAGTGCAACGTAAGATTCCCAAGAAACTCGTTGTTGCGTGTTGGGTATGCCATCGAGCATAGCGTCCCCATTAAAGTCATATTAATATTTTATTCACAAATATGGATAAATGATAAAATGTCATACTCTTTATTTACCCGGGGTGTTACATTTTCCCCCCTTTTGGGAATTGCGTCCTCGCAATTTTAAAATTGAGCATGGAAACATCATTGAAAATCCCACATCGGAACAAGAGTCAGTAAAACAATCACTTTAAAATAATGAAAGATAAGTACAAAGGTCACCCGAGTTAACCAATACTAGGATTCCATTTAGAAAAACATGGACATGTAGGAGAAAACATAGGGTCATGTTCTGATGGAGAGTGATAGAAAACATGTTTAGGAGAAAGTTAACCACAAGAAAATCACAAAATTGTGATGGGTTAAATGGTATTCAATTCCCCAGTAGGAAAAGATAACAGACAACACTTTTCTTTTATGTTACTCTTCATTGAGGAATTTATTTTTGATCTTAAGGAAACATTCTTACTTGTCTTGTTGACTTTCAACTTTTACTAGTGTTCTTACACAAACTCATACTTACCCCAAAAGACGAGTATTTAGGAAGACTTATTCATATTAAGAGTACTATAATCAACTTCTAGAGAATCACCTAATACACAAAAGAGAACTACATACTTCCCATGTCTTTAGACTTTAACCAAAACCATAACCAAAAACATTAGTACAAGATCAGATAATCCAGAAAAGGATAACCCCTTATAAAAATAAAATCTATTCTTAATCTCCAAAATTTGTCCAACAAAACCCAAAGTTCAATGAGGGCAATTCGATAAAAAATGTGTCCATAAAATTCTTCAAAGTAAACCAAACTAAGATTGAACCCCAAATATTTGAAGGATTTAGTCACATAGTCTTCCAAGTTAAATCATAGCATTTATCTCCAACAACATCATTTTCTCTTAATGTCTTATATTGAAAAGTAATTAACCTAATCACATATCCTCCATGATAGGTTAATAAATATCCATAGATAACCCAAAATCAACTAACTCTTAATTCATAAAATCATCTAACTAAAAAGAATCAGTTAAAATAAACAGGGAATTCACGTAGTCCAGTGGTAGGCGATAAATACCAGTCGTACTTTGGTTATGGTTTCGATTCCCGCAGCTATGTCCGACACTACGGGTTGTTACACGGTCTGTGTGTTCTCCATTTTCCAAAACTATATTATTCTTAAAACATTCCCCAAAACGAATATAAAATCATCATAAATATTCATAACATATTTTAAACTCAATTTTATCTCATGCCATTCATTTTCCATCATAACATATAATAACCAATAATTACCTTAAAAGTAAGGATCATATAAACTCTAATGGTAACCTTTATAATTATTACCTGAACATCCACATCGATTGGTCATCTTTTACATGATGCATTACAAAACATACAAAGGTTCAAGTGGTTGATCATGACTCCTTGATAGTTGGTTTAGAATAACCACGAGTTTCCTCATTGAATCCCCCATTTTATCTAGTATCCTAATAAGAGAACCACCACAGTTTCCTTCAAACGTGTTGTCTCTTTGGTTCCTGCTAAATCCATCCATTCACTAAAAACAGAAATGCCAGTGTGAGTATATCAACAAAACCATCATATACTAATGTGGAAGGTAAACACTATGATATACATACTCATTCACTTTATCTAAAACTAGGACTTTTTCTGAAATACTATCCATTATGGTACTATCACTTGTGCTTAAGGAATACCCTAACCTCTAAAGTTATCTAAACCGACCTCTAATACCAACAATAAGGCCCCGACCTTAAACCTTTCTTAATATTGAATTAAATGAATAATTCACATTGATGATGTTTTCAGGTTTAGAGTATTATATAATTAGATCATAACTATTACATATCAAAAGATTACAAAGTAGAAACTTCTACTATGTTTCCATATAACAAAAAAACTCTTAAAAAAACATTTCTAGTTCCGTGTTTTATATAGAATGACTTTCCCTTGATCCCATACTTGACCTTATTCCACATTATGTCCGGTGAAAAACATTCCAAAAAAACATGGGGTGAGCATAAAATGCTTAGTAAGTGATACACAAAGAATGAAAACAGTTAGTTTTCAAAACAATAGGTAAACCATGTATACTTTATCAAAGTAATACTTTTTCACCTTTATGAAGTAGTAAAAAAACTCTTCACTGAATAAAAGATCATTACTTACCCTTTTGTAACCAAAATATTACCATAAAACCCATAAAAAGAACACATAACATATAAAGGTAACTTGGGACATAAACATACTTAAATGGAATAACCATACGGTCGACTTCCACACATACTTAATGGAATAGCCATACGGTCGACTTCAATACCCAATGCATTGGAGGTTATAACGTAACCACCCAACCTGGTATTCACGGCACCACCTTGCATATGGTTTATCACGCAACCACCCATAAAATGTTCAAGTACCATCATTACACATAAAATATTGAAAATATAAACATTTCAATAACAACAGTTCATTTTAAATCACAATAAGTAATTCCAATATATCAATCCATTTTCAACAACCATTTAAAAGTGATTTTTGAATCAAAGTGTCCCATGCCACTTTGAAGCTGTTATCAGAATTATAATTTTAAAACATTAATGTCCATATAAATAAATACGGAAAACCATTTTGAAAACCTGGACATTAAAGATAATGATTTAGAATAATAAATCTTTAAAACATTTAAAACGATATTTTTGTTAAAGAGTTTTTAACAAAATGAGAGAGTCTTGAATACAAATAATTACGGAATAAAATTAATCTTAACATTATAATATCATGAGAATAAAGTCATTCATGATATAATATGTCAAAGGATAGTATACACACCATATAATATTGAATTGGTGCATAACAACAATGAAGTCTCAAAAGAAATGTAAAATGTGATGAAATCCATTATAAAGAAGGTATCCTTAAATTAAGGATAAATCAATCTCATAATTATGTGTGACAAATATAAATACACCAAATATAAGTGGATGTTAAGTGTAAAACAATCAAAGGTCATTCACACATATTCAAAGGATGACATATTAAATAACTACATGTTGAACCCAAAGAAATCGAAATTGGGTTAAGAAGTTCCCTTGCTAAAATTCGACAGCCTAACGACGTCACATAAAATTTTACAAAAAGGTTTTATGTGAGAGATTAAGGGGATCTCATCACATGGACAAAAAATTTACATACATAATGATATAGAAGAACATATCCCAACATAATAGTATGTGAATTAAAAGACATAACAAAAAAAGTCTTTTAAAAAAAGTAGGGTGATAGGTCCCTTTACCGAGTTGGGTAACTTTCGAAAAGTACAACCCATGGAAGAAGGGTCATACAATGAAGATGTAAATACCCATAAATGAAATTATAATACACAAATTTTATAATAATGGGTATTACATACACCACTAAAAGGAAATTGTGGCAAATGTATCATAAATCTCACGGGAATAAAAGTGATATGAAAAATCCCTTACGAAAACTCGGCAGCCTAACGGCGCAACTTAAAACATCAAAAAATGGATTGATGAGATCAAATAGGGTCTCTCATCATATTACAATAAAATTTAAAGAAAGAGGAATATAAAATAACATCCCCCATCATAAAAAATATGAGCTTAAATAAAGTGACATAAAGGAGAGTACTTAAAAAGAAAGAGAGAGTTTGGATCCCTTACGAAAATTCGGCAGCATAACATTGCCAATCAAAACATCGAAAATGGATTGATGAGAGAAATAGGGTCTCTCATCATATGAACATAAAATTTAAAGTAGGATTAATACAAAAGAACATCAAAATCATAAGAAATATGAGCTTAAAAGTAATTACATAAAAGAGTGTACTTAAAAAGGAAGAGAGGGGTAGGATCCCTTACCTCAAGTCCAACTTGTCTTGTTCGTTTATTTATATTCATAAATAATAAACATTGGTAAATTTATAATTCCTTAAGGAACTCCTATAAATATTATTATTCAGTTCATATCACATATTTTAATGTAATAATAATTTGTTAATAATATGAGTTCATATCAGACGTTTTTGTCAATGTTTGGTACATGAGTCAAAAATGATCTTGTTTGAAAAATGATTGTCCATGTAGTTATAATAAATATTTACCAGAATAGTATTAATGATTAAAATATCATATATATCAAGTAAATATTTATTTTATACTATTCCATATCATTTGGAGATAAAAAACTAAAAGCACCGTTCATGGAGACGGTATGCCGTACGTACGCATGAACGCTATTTTCATTTTTTCTTTGTCATATTAATGGAATTAAAAATAAATGATATATATGTATATATATATTATAATTACAGTATAATATATATTTTATATAGGTCACATATTTTCATTAATTTCATTCTTTATACATTCCATGTATTGCATGTACGAGTCACATCACTTGAGGGGGTGGTAGTCCACACTTCCTCATATGAAATTATCGCATTTACACAACATGAAAAGAATAAAGGTATGGTTTAAATATAAAATACAGAAGCATATAGTAAACATAAATTCCATATATATCATATATAAAATACTGTGACATCGTAATGTCCACCTTTAAAGGTGTTAAAAGAATATTGAACAATCATCGTTTCGTGAGGCCGAAAATCGCCAACCACGGAAACAATATGTTCTTTTACCATTAGACATAGGTGTGTGTAAGTGTAGCTCGAATCCTACTTATAACAACATCCTTTTATATTTAAAATACTGTATTTGTTACAATATAAATGAATAAAAATAGGTTTAGGGGGTTGGAGAAGCAAAATAAAACAAAAGGACACAAGTGAAGACATTACCTTAAAATCGGGTAACTCCCTTTTGTTTGAGCTCAAAGGATTCCTTGGGAAGACTTCTTCCCAAGGTGAGGATTCAAGGAGTTATATAGGGATGTGGAGAGACATAATGGAAAGGGGTTGTCTGATCCAATGGCTTTGGAAGTGTGGGTAAAGAGGTAGAGGTGTGGGCCTTTTATAAGAGAAGAGGAGGGGCACTCTTGGAAAGTAAAGAAATGTTCCTTTATTTTAAAATGAGTTTCGGATTTAAAAGGTCCCAAATTGATATAATTTGAGTATAAGGTGATAAGGGTTCGACATATATCCATCCAATAGGTTTTGTACATGTTTAGGTCTTAGATTTTACATTATCTTTCCATTTTTTTTAAATCATTAAATAATGAGGACATCGCTACATCATCATGATGTCATAAATAATTTAATTTATTTAATGTCTAAAAATTATAAAAAAATATCATGATGTAGGAAATATTTTTATCTTTACAATTACTATTTATAGTAAAAAATATGACTTAGATAACCCCATGTAAAAATTGATTTAGTAAAACATCTCATGTTTGTGTCATTTTTACTTTAACATTAAATAAAAAGTTATTTATGTAATTTTCCAACCAAATTGGCTCCATGGGGTCCCCAAGTTGACCCATGGATTGTCTTGGTCTCCCATGACACGTACAATGAGGGTAGGACATGTTTCTAGGTCATTTCATTTTGTTAAAACATTATTTTTACCTTAAACTACACTAATTACCTCTAATCGCGATTAAAAACTTAATAAGTTACTATTCACCAAAAAATATTTTAATATCATTGAACCACATTTTACATCGTAATGAAAACCATTTATGTCCAATTTTTGAAATTCAAAACACAAAGGTGGAAAAATTTCATTTAAACAGAAAATCAGGTTTTATAAGTACCACTTAGTGGTTTCACTATTCATCAAAAATTGATGTTTTTCAGAAAATTACCAAAAATTCACCCTAAGCTATATTTGATATTCCAAATTCAAAAATGATGTCTAATTTACAAAATTCAAAAAATATATGTTTCATTAATTAATTTAATAATTAATTCCTGCTGTCAAAACAAATAGCGTGTTTTTATGAAACAAAATGTATCATAAGATTGACACTAGTTTAAGTCCGATTTCAAAGTGAAATTAATTACAACGACCACTATTGGTTTAAATGATAAATATATATTATAATTTTACTTTAAAATCAATTAAAAAGATTATCTAATCATATAAATAAATTATATCAAAAAGATTTTTTGAATTAAAATACAACATTTTTCACTATTCATTAAAAATTGAACTTTTTTGGAAAAATACCAAAAATTTACACAAAGTAAATTTTGATGTCCCGATTCTAAAGAATAATTTAATTTTGTCAAATATAACACATAAAATTGTCAAAAAGTGTATTTAAAAGAGTTTCTCCATCAAAAAGCGGTTAATCGACCTTTTAAAAAATATTAGAATGTTTACGCTTAAAATTGGATTCATTCAAATTTTTAATCCTCTAACATTTATTATAAAAAGTAAAAATATATGAAAAACATATATAATTATTTTTTAGTTAGTTCTGTTCAATCCCGACATTACAACGACTAGGTGTTAGCTACTTTTTAAAATAATATTATTTTATTATTAGAGTGCAACTTAAGATTCCCAAGAAACTTGTTCCCTTTAAAGTCATATTAATATTTTATTCACAAATATGGATAAATGTGAAAATGTCATACTCTTTATTTACCTGGGGTGTTACACAAGTTCTCTATTATTCTCCATCAGAAAATGAATGTTAGATTTCACATCAAAGTTCATGTTTTCACTTGACACCTATTATTCCATATGTGGACACCTAATTATGAATTACTTTTGGAAACCTTTATGTTTCCAACTTTTAGATTTAAATGGTTTTTTAGTATTTAGTTTTATTATGTGGGATTATATGAATTGAACTTTCTAGTATTAAACCTTTGATGACCAAAAATAATTTCAAGGTAGAAATTCATTTTAATGGGGGTATATTGTAAAAACCCATGTTTTTATACACCTTTTTTATAATAAATAAAATTTCATTGATGTATATTTTTATATGCTACAAAATTTTAATCATTTACAGCATTTAACACCTTATTATCTTCTGTTACACACAACACTATGATTCAACAAAACATCATTTTATTATTGTAATTATTTAAATAGTACAATTGTAACCAAGATGTTATAATTGTGGATATTTATAGGATTATTTTAATTATTAATGTTTCTTTTACACAAGTAAAAACCTAACAAAATGTTAGAAAATTTTTCTTGAAAACTATTTAGTTGTGCATAGGTGGGTTTTATAGAAATAAGTAATCAAACCACTTTTGATGTATTATATAAATGTAATATATAAATAATTTTTATTCAATATAATTGTTAACAATCGTCTTATCTGTTTTTAATACATTATATAAGATCAACTCTAATTTTTGATTTAAAAGAAGTATTTTTATAAAAATGTATTTTCCACCTTTTGATGGAACACTTGTTTCGAGTATATTTTTTAAATATTCTATAAATACTATTTGAAAAAATGATCTTCTAATTTTAAATGCATATAATAACATTTACTTTGGGTGTACTTTTTGTATTTTTTTGGGAAGATTCATTTTTTGACTAATAATGAAGACAATAATGAATTTTAATTGAAAATTGTTTTTCCATCAAATTCATATATATTTTTAAATTATTTTTTGATTGATTTTTATCTAATTAAGGTTGTTGGAATTAATTTTATATTTAACTATGATATGAAATTTTCCCATATTTTAGACATTTTTTTATTTAAAATATCATTTTCTCAATCCATCAATGACAATAAGTTTTTATTAATTTCTGAAAAATATTATCTTGTAATTTTAGAAAATGTATTATATATATAATATAAAAAGTCCTAATTTTTTTAATAGGTCACTTTTATTTTTATACAATTTGAATAGTAACTTTTTTAAATTTATTACTACAGATATTGGTAAATCAAATAAGTTTAAGGTAAAAATTATATTATAAATATTATAAAACTACCTATAACATTATCAAATATTTTTGGATGAATTTATTTTGGCCCTTAACACATACGAGTTGAAATGAAAATAATTAAATACACACCTGGCCATGAATATAACATGCATATTTTTAAGATCAAACAGAGTGACAAAATGTCACATTCATACTTTTAGTGTGTATAATATTTTTTAATATGTAGTTAAATAGAACATATGATTGAATATGTATATTATTTTTAAATATAATTGGTTAAAATAATCATGAAATTTTATTTTAATTGTTTTGTAAACATGGAATTATGAAAATTAATTACACAATAATGATACAATAATCATTCAATTAATGAAACAATCAGTTAAGTGATATTTTAAATTTTAAAATAAATATAATTTGAATTAATTAAGGACCACTAAGAATTTTCATGGAGAATATGAGGTATTAGGAGTGTATTAAATTAATTTTTTTAAGTTATCATTTTGAATTTATTTTATTATGGTTAACATAATGAATAGTGTCCGAATTTACAGTAATGATATTTTATGAAAATAATATACTATTATGTTTGTTAAAAACTACAAAAATCCAAAATATGGTAAAACATGATAAATTATGGTCTTAAATAACATATATTGATCATTTATAGTATAATTTACACCTTATAATTAAAACCCCATCTTTAAATATGGAAAATGTTGTTACCGTAGTTAAACATAAAAATGGTCATCAAATGGTTAATCAAAATGAAATTTTTTAAAATTACAATAAAAACATTTATAAAATATATTATTTTATGGTATCACACACTATCACATATTATCTATGAAATAATTTCCATTCAGAGGTATTCAAGTCCATATTTAAGTATTATAAGTCAATCCTCTGAGAAATTCTTAATGTACCCCTCACGTATAGTATAGAGGGAAACCTCAAACCTCATACCATTTCACCACATTTAGATTTATAAAAAAACCAATTTACAAAAGAATATATTTTTCACGTCCTTATAAACATTCTAGTGTTTTTGTTCTTCCCAATTAACCAACATTATTTTCCTTTAAATGAGACCTAAAGGATCTGTTTTGAAGAATAGGTAATTATTATAACCGATCAATCTATTTATATAGAATTCCATAAAAAATATATATAATATATAAATATATAACATAAAATATTATAATTATTATTCCCCATATTCTAGAAATCTATTACGATTATGAACATCCTAGTATACATCCCCTTTCCCATGGAACATGAAGTAAAAGTATCACTCTTGCATACATACAACTTATCATCTCAATGTATTGATACAATTAATTTTATATACCCATCATATTTGAGTGGGAATTATGATGTTTTTAATGTTTATATATCATACTTATGACATGATTATACTTCTTTAATGATAATATCATATCTATCTTTTACTGACTAATATTTTTTGGAAATGATACGATACTTGATTGTACATATGGCTTACCATCTACATGATATGATATGATACGTTTTTCAAATATCATTCACATTTATACTAATAAGGATATATTTTATGAATATATATGAAATATAAAACAAAAAATTATTTTTTGATTATGAACTTCCCTTTATTTTAATATGATACGATAATTGAAACCAATGGTCATGCATAAGTACTACCAATTGTATCCATGAATGTTAAATTTTATTTTATATAACTTACTTTTATGAGTCACTATGAATATATATATGATATCTATATCATTTTTATCATTCTAGATTTGATGAAATAATAATATAATTTAGAGGACCCAAAATAACAAGTCAACACATGTATGAAAAGAACAGTTATTACCTGATGCATATCATTAACATCAAAATTTTAATATTTGAGTTATATAATTTCATAAATAAATCATATATTTAATTACATATATATTAATATGGTACTATGTTATATTTATAATAAACTTATATTTTTTATACATGAATTTTTAATTTATATAAAGTGAGTTAAGACTTATGGTAAGAGAATTTTTGTCTCAGTTTTATTTCAATGGGACACATGACTTATACAATACTTATTTCTTCTATGTTGTGTATATACATACAATTAATATATTTTATGATACTTATTCTTAATATTAGGGTATTTTCATATTCAAATATATTTCTCTCTTTCATGTGGAAAATGAATCTACTGATTGTGATGTTATAAGTGCTTATTTAAAATTATCATCAAAATTCATGATTATTTAATTTAAAATCTCCATTGGAGAATATTTATCATCAAAATCCATGTTTCATAAAAAAATAAAATATATTTTTTTATTATACTATGAATATTTGAAGTTATTTTTTCTACATTTTATTTTTTTACTAAATTGTTTTAGAGGAATCTTTTTTGTAATTTTTTGAACGATGTACTTTTGTGACTTTTCTGGAAAATGTATGCGAGGAATGTTTTTATAACTTATATGTAAATATTGAAATTTTCATGTCCCTTATACACTTATTTATTTTAATCTTCCAATCAATATTATAAGTTTATTTTCATAGAAATGTTTACCATTAATATTTCATGACACTTTAAGAATATGAGTTCAGAAAGGAAAGGATGTTTTCCGCAAGAATTATTTCAAGTAATATTTCAATATCATTTTCCTTCAATGATAACATTATTTTATGTTATTTATGATTTAATAATGATATGTAACATGGATATCATTATAATTATTTCTCTGAATGGTTAATTATTATGAAGTCATTATATTTATGAAATCTATTTCTTTAAATGAGTAATGTTATGAAGAAGTGTTTATGAAACTAATTTCTTTAAATGGGTTCTAAGGAGGTGGATTATTTGTGTTTATGTGTCAAACATATCTATAGATATCATTATGTTATAATTGAGGCAAATATCTCCCTATAATGAAAATGGTAATGAATTACATTTCATGATATAGTTGCGAAAAAACATGTCATTGTGCTTGATTTGTGATGTGAAACAAGTCTATGTGTTTGATCTGTAAGGGACACAAGTGATAAGGATTGCTCTAAGTGTCTTGGTATTTAATATTGACATATGAAATTTTTTTCTATACTTATTATTTTTTCACACAAATTTATTAATTGAATATGTCATTCAATAATGATTTATGATCATTTTTCATTCATATGGTTCATGGTAATGTTTTATTCCATAACTCATGATTATTATCCATGGAAGGTTGGGAATGAACTTTGCATCTTATTATCATGACAACATACGCATATTTCTAATTATATGATTTTATAAGATAATAAATTGATATCTTTCATGTCTACCGTTACTGTGCAATTGAGCTCACCCTTTTCATAAGATTCATTTACACAGTTTATGGATAATATTATTCAATATGAGTTAAAAAGGAGAATCTATATATATGAGAGATATTAATGATATTTCCCCAAATAGTAAGAATGTTTTATAACATTCCAAAGGAACTAAACTATTAGGATCCTCATTATGGAGTTTTTTTAATGTAATGAATATTTTTCTAAAATGATGTATTATCCATGTATGCAGATATTGGGTCACTATATGATAAACCCAACATAGCCTTTCAAGAAAGATATGCATACAATAAATTAATAATTATTCCATTCAAACATATGAATTAACCAATTATCATCGTGGATTTGGTGAATAGTGTGACATGATATAGATCAGGTTGACATGAATCATCAATCGATCTAGAAAACAATAATGCCCCAAACACACATCCCTTTATACTATAGGTTGTCTACTTGCGGTGAGGGAAAACAAGGATACAATGGGGAAACTATCCACTTATTTTAGAGTGATATAACAACATAAAAAACAAAATACCTAAATATCAATGACCATTAGAGTACACATAAAAAAATATATTAAAGTATAAAAATTGTACAAATTGTAGTCTTGAAAATAGTCTCATTGAAAAAAAATATAGTCATTGGTTCCCAATAGCTTAACCGCACACACAGAATAAAATATTGAAAATAAATACACAATAATCCACTGAAACTCTATGAAGAACCATGAAACTTGTATTCATGACTGCTGAACTACTTCGTCACAAAACATAGATTCCACCTGAGCATTCCAAATCAAATAGTAATCATTGGACATCCACCCAATAAACTACATCTGGTTCTCAACCTATAATTAAGAATAAGGTATGCACACCCACCATGTTTGAGTTTTTTCCCTATAACAAACTTATGTGTTCATTATTATAACCTATATTCATATTTTAAATTATTAATAAACTCTTTATTACATCATGATTATTATTCACCATTACATAGTATCTGATTATTTTATAAGGTTAACTTTTACTCTAATAGGTTATTGTAGTTCCACGCCATGATGAGAACAAATAAGTTCCATTACATTACTCTTAATTATATTTTCTATAGACAAATGGTATCATTTGATGGAAAAAAATGATTCAGACTATAATGGGTGGAGACTCATAAGAATTTGATGCATCTTCTCATGTTGTATGGACTTGTTAATCTCTATTATAGGATATTAGGATTAAGATATTTACTAGTAAGAAATATACATTTTTATGTGTCATTGGATGTTCCTATCTATGTATGTGTGTATTGATCCTAAGAAATTATGTTAATTATTAATGAATATTATATGTTGAGTAATTTTATGTGCTAAGGAAAGTCATGATGAATTATGTTCGTGGTGATGTCGGATACGTTGGGTGTGTCATGAGTAATATTGAATTACTTAATAATGTAACAAAAGGGAACAGAATACAGGCCCAAATGGAATGTATACGAAAAATAGAAAATAGCTCTTGCAAACACCCACTAAGGATCCTACCTGAAGGGTAGGTACAATACTCTAATGGACATCTCTGTGATATGTCTCTTCTAATGGTCCACCACTGAGAAGCCTCCAGACATGGAACCCTCAGCCTTGATCAATTTTTTCTTCCATCTGTACAAGACACAACAAGGTGTGGGCATAGACCATTAGGGGTGAGTATAATGATGCTCTGTAGGGACCCTGAGACCCTGAATGTCTCCCTAAATCTATGATGGATAGACCACAAAGAACGAAAAAAACATACAACCAAAACTAGGTATATGCCCATACATATACATATGTTATCAAATATACCCATATCATTCATGAGGAAACACAAAGCCCAATTCTATAGCCTGCAATTCAATTATTCCATGAAATAAATAGTACCACGTAGGTTAGTACTAAAAAGGTATCGCCACACAGAAGAATACCACGTATGTATGTACCATAAAGGTATCACCACACATAATTATACCATGAAGGTAACTACAAAAAAGGTAACACCACACTGAAGAATACCATGAAGGTATATACCACAAAGGGAAGGACTCATCTCACACTAGGTATAACATAAGTACATATGTATAGATGATTAGCTATGTTGCTTGATCATCTTACTTCATCAAAAAGCTCTGTTGTTGACCCACATAGGATCTGATGATGACCCACACATGATCTGGAGTTGACCCACATAGGATAATAGTGATCCGACCCACCCAGGATCGCTAAGTGCTGACCCACAGAGGATCGGTATGCGCTGACCGACAAATGATCGTTGAGCACTGACATACACAGGATCTGAAGATTCTTCATGTACAGCTAGTCGTAGGGTTCATGTACTATGCATGCTTGATTCCATGAGGTTCTTCTCCTAAATCCAATGGTCAATACTTTAACTTCCATGAATCCCCATTATGATGTATTCCAATAGTCCGCCATGTCAAAAGGGACCCAATGCGACTGACATCGCGTCAATTAGATGCTCAGCATGTAAGTTATTAGTGTTTCTGTTCCGAGGGCCTGGTTGGATTCGTGTTCGATCCAACCTTGACGTACTCAAGATTTGTAAGAAACTAAAATGGGGTATTCCAAATTTAATATTTCGATCCAAGGATTATGAATCCCCATAAAATTCATCAAATGGATGCTCGGTTCTCAATATACGGCCAAAAAGACGAAATTGGGTCTGCATGGGCCCAGGTCTGGTCCGACCCGGTCGAAATGACCAGGGTCCGGCCTGAATGGCATAGGACTCGGTTCTCCCATGTCACTTGGCCATTTTCATTCATGTTCCATGAAGGGGGTGGCCCGGTCCGGTGGTGCGGCCAGACGGGGCGGCCCGCGTTGCCAACCGCTATCAGGTGGACCACCATGGCGGGGTCTGCACTTGCCGACGCCCAGGAGGGAGGCGCCTCCCATGTCACAGATTTGTCCAATGGTACATTCGATATTTGGATGTGGGTCCCACTAGAGCAGTTCATGCTCGGTGCGCCACGACCATCTATTGGCCGCCATTCGGCCTCCACCGCAGCCAAATGGTCGCAGTCTTCTACTACAGTGGCACAGACGCACTCTGTCCTACCTCCACAAAGCCGAAAGGTGTGTTGGTCACCTTCTTCTTCTATGGTTCTCCGCATATCTATTATAATTCCAAAAATTATTACGACCACATATTTTCAATCCTCGGGTCGAGGGCTCCACGTCCATATGTCGCGCTCAGCAAAACATTGTGTTTCTTGTTTTGTTAATTATTTGGGATTGAAAAACACATGAAGAACGCGCAAAGAGAAATGAAAAGTGGAAAGATATAATTCTGGAATGATGGACATATTATTTTGGCCTTCGTCATTGTGAATCCATAATATGAAGAATCTACAAATAAATTCAATCATATTTCAAAATTAAAACCCCTTCCTAGATCGTCTGATGGAGGTGGAATGAAGAAGAATATAAAGTCGATGAAGATAGTGATGTTGGCATTCGTCACACCTGTAATAAACTCCAAATTCTCTTCCTCAATCTTAATATGGTGGATTGCCTTCGTTGGAGAGGATCTTCATTAGAGAAAAATAATTCTCTAAATTTTCTATCGAGATCTCCCTTGACAACAATCCTCATACATCAAGAATTGTGAGGAGCCACTTCATTAAATTAAGTTTATAAATTAATCAAATTTGGCACATTAATTAAGTTTATGTTTTCACATTACACTGGGAGGATTCCAAGGGCTTCCCCACATTAATTGGGATTGTTCAGGTGGTCCCTACAACTAAATATCCAAATGGATGGTTTTAATTTCCATAATAAATTAAATCATGTTTTTTATTTTCTCCCCCAAAATGTCCAGAAAACTAACTTTCACCCTCGACCTAATTCGGTCGAGGAAAAGGGCTCCTTAAGTGAATACTGGAATTGTGAGTTCAATGGTGTCCTCAGAAATCAATTCCGAAAACCAGTTCAAATGTTACAAAACACCGCTCACGTGTTTAAAGAACATACCCAAAAAAAGATCAGAAATTCATTCCAGGCACCTCAGGCCTCAGAATCATGCACCGTTAATTTTCTATGACTCATAATATTTACATATAATTAAAAAAATTTACATTGAAAATTATGGGTCTTTACATTCTCCCCATCTCAGGGCTTTGTGTCCCTGAAAGCTATAACAGAAACTAGGGAAACAAGTGGGGGTACTATGCATGAATATGAGCTTCCATCTCCTGTGTTCTCTCTTGGAGGTTCCCATGCTGCCAACGAACGTGAACCAGAGGTATCGACTGCCCACATAGGACTCTCCCATGTCGATCCTCAATCTCCACTAGAACCTCTGAAAAAATCTCCTCATCATCGATGTCCATCTCACCATGGTTGATGACGTGAGATGGCTCATGCAATTTTCTCCTCAACTGGGATATGTGGAAGAATTCATGAACACGGTGAAACTAAGGGGGAAGAGATAAGCAATATTCCACCTTTCGAAATCTGATGAGGACCTAGAAGGGTCCGATGAACCTTGGAGATTACTTGTCTCCCCAACCAAATTTCTGCAATCTTGTTTAGGGTAAGACCCCTAGAAAGACATGGTCTCCGTCCTCGAACTCTAGATGTCTTTGTATCCTTTCAGTATAGTATTTCATCCTGCTTTGTGCAGTCTTCGTCCGCTCATGGATGATATGCACCTTCTCCATGGTAGCCTTTACCATCTATGGTCCCACGAGTGCTGACTCTGTTAAGCCAGTCGAGCATAAAGGGGATCTGCAGGGTCGACCATACAATTCCTTGAATGGTGCCATGCTGACAGAGGAGTGATAATCGTTGTTGTATGATAACTCCACTAAGGGAAAGTGATCCTCACAGATACGACTAAAATAAAGTACACAAACATGTAGCATGTCCTCGAAAATTAGAATGGTTTTCTCTGTCTGACCATCCATCAGAGGATGGAAGGCGGCACTCAACCAAAGTTGCGTCCCAAATGACTCATACATCCCCTTCCATTGCCAGGAATTGAATCATGCATCACAATGAGAGACAATCGTTGATGTAACACCATGAATCCATACAATATCCAACATTTAGATTCATCCCAATCCCTACCACGCAAATCCAGGATCCGGCCAAAACCGGTCCCAAAAAATATTATTAAGCAAAAGAAACGAAAGAGTTAGGAGACAAAAGGGGTATTACATAACCGAGAGTGCAAAACACCACACATATCCGCCTCCACCAGCGAGGAGCAATACGCAGGAATCGTGAACGACCATAGCATGTCTGCCGCCATGATTGCCTTCTTGGACAGAGCATCGGCCACCTGATTGACCTCTCGATAAGCATGCGAAACAATCAGATTTATTCGACTAACCTGTTTGAGACAATCAACCCACATTGGGAGTATTCGCCAAGGCACATTCCGCGTTCGTGTTTGTAATGCTTGGACCGCAAGCTGGGAATCTGATTCAATCCATATCATGTTCCAATTATAGAAAACTGCATACCTGATCGCATGAACAATCGCCCATAATTCAGCTTCAAAAGCAACCCCAACGCCAGTGAAGTGATAAAAACATCCTTTCACAAAGCCACGATACGTACGAAAAACACCACCACACCCCGATGGGCCTGGTGTACCGGAAGCAGTCCCATCCACATTAACTTTAATCCATGGACTGATCGGAGGAATCCAGCGAATATACCTACACATTTTCGGTTTCCGCGGTTGCCCAGAAACCCCAAGTGCGCGTATAATCTGCAGGTCGGAAACAGTGTTGGACATCACCCCAGATTGGATCCTTGAGGCATCAAAAATCTCCTGATACATCGCCATCATGCCATCCCGAATTGGCACCTTCCTGCCTTCAAAAGCTGCAGCATTACGAGCTGCCCAAATGGCTGCAACAACAGCCGCACCGGCCACAAGAAGGAAATTCTGCACTTGCTCACTACAGCAGAAAACGGACAGCCCTTCTAGGAGTTCTAACACTGTTGTCCAGTGAACCTGTAGCCCAAACAAAGCACCAATATAATCCCACAACCGCCTGGCATAATCACACTCCACAAACAGGTGTTGAACATCTTCCTCAGCGCACATGCATAAGTAACAAGCAGATGCAAAAGAAAATCCAGACCGTTTAAGCTGGTAATGAGTGGGGATTCGATTCCTCCAAATCCTCCATATAGTAAGGAAGCGAGAGGGCCGAATGAAAGAGGACCTGTATTTCTTGAGCCATGCCGGAGGGTTACAAGAGCCCCCACATGCTAGCTGATAGTACTCCCGACTGGTAAATTGCCCATTCCTATTGTGCTGCCATATGAATGTGTCAGAGTCCATGAAAGTATACTCCTGAAGATCCAGCTCCACCTGAGGAGGTATCATATTGTCAAAAAGATGTTTATTAGAGATAAATTCAGCAATGGAGAAATGTCCAACACCAGGGGGTATGTCCATAATGTCTTGGAGTGGCCTGTCAAGCCAGTTTGTGGTCCAACAATTGAGATTAGAACCACGACAAACCAACCATTTCGTGTCATTCATAATCTGCATAAAAGAACATTTGATAGCAGCCCAAACAGATGAAGCAAGGTAGTATTTGTAACCATTCAATATCCTGTCTCTGAAACGGTTACTTAAGAAATCGCCAGAAAATTCTTTGGATATTAGACCCCAGGTGAACTTCCCAATGAGCCCATCATTAAAGTTCCGGAGGTCTTTGATCCCAAGACCCCCAAAATCGACAGGCTTGATGCAATCCTTCCAGGCAACAGTAATAAGGTTGCGCTCATGGATTGACCCTGTCCAGATAAAATTCCTTATCAGACTTTGCAACTCTTTAATGAGACCCATGGGCCACCGATATAAGGAGAAAGAGTAAACACATTTAGATGTTATCACTGAGTTGACAAGACAGATCCTCCCAGCCATGGACATCGCCTTCCCTTTCCAGCTAGTAAGATGGTTCAGAATACCAGAATGAATCCCTTCCAAATACTGCCTCTTCACCCTTCCCCAGAATAAGGGAACGCAAAGATATTGGAAAGGGATGGATCCTTTTTTAACCCCAAGAGATCTAACAATCCTGCTCTGCCTCCCATTTGTAACACCCCTTCCAAAAACAATGAAGGATTTATCCCAGCTGATCGCTTGACCAGCCACTTCCTCATAATGCTGGAAAAGGGCCTTAATAGAAGAGATAGTCTTCCTAGAGGCCTGCCCAAACAGCATAATATCATCAGCATACAACAAGTGAGATGGAGCAAAATCATTCATTCCGGCCCAAATGCGCTGGTACATGCCCATATGTGCCAGATCATTAATACATCTGCTAAGGTAATCCTCAGCAAGAGCAAACAAAAGACCCGATAGTGGGTCCCCCTGTCGCACACCTCTGGTACACTGAAAGAAACCCCTGGGTGTACCATTAACCAAAATGGACAGCCTGGATGAGCAGCGAATGGTGTTAATCAATTTGATGAAGTCATTTGAGAAGCCATATCTTTTAAGGACTTCCAATAGAAAGATCCATTTAAGTGTGTCAAAGGCCTTCGAGATATCAATCTTCAAAGCAAAGTTTCCTGCTTTCACCTTCCTTCTCATGAGATTGACACTTTCCGAGGCAGTGACAAGGCACTCTTGAATATTCCTTCCAGGAACAAATCCAAATTGATTTTCAGTAATCAAGCCACCAACCACTCGACCCAGCCTAGTCATAAGGATCTTGCTGATCATCTTAGGGATAGTATTTCCCATAGCCACTGGCCTAAAGTCTCTAATGTCAAGAGCACTGTCTTTCTTAGGTAGTAAGGCAATAAAGCATGAGTTCATCCCATATGGCAAGTAAAAGTGAGTAAAGAAATCCTTGATGGCCAGCGTGAGATCATCCTGCACAACATCCCAGAAAGACACAACAAATTTATTCGTAAACCCATCAGGACCAGGGGCACTATCAATATTTAGTGAGAGAAGAGCTGTTCTAATTTCCTCCTTAGAAGGGGGCATGACAAGAAGCTCGTTGTCATGATCTTCAATGCACGAGTTGATATTTCCCACCATTTTGTGAGTATTATCCTGTCCATTATCAGAATACAGCCCTTTGAAATGCTCCACAACTGCCAAAGCAATCTCATTTTCAGAAGTGAAGATCTGGCCATTGACTCTGATTGCTTTCTCCCTTTGCCGTACTCTTTTCTCCCGGTGCAGCCTATTAAAAAACTTCGAGTTCCTGTCTCCATCCCTTAACCATCTAACATTCAGTTGGTTCCTAGTCAACCTTTCCTTGGTAATTAAAAGATCATCCAGCTTATTAAGAGCCAGAATTTCCTCTCTTGATGGATTATCCTGCTGCTGATCACAGTTCTGAATAGACGAGAGCATCTCCTCAGCAGCCTTGATGTCAGAATCAAGTTTAGAGAAAGATTTTCTGCTCCACTCCCGAAGACTGGCCTTGAGAAATTTCAGTTTCTGTGCAAACCTCTGAAGTGGACTTCCAATTGGTTCTGTCCGCCACGCTTCCAACACCCTTTCCCTACATCCAGGTTCCATTATCCACCCATTATTGAACCGGAAAGGTAGAGGACTGGACCTTTTGGATTGTGTGCAAATTTCAACCATAATTATGTTGTGATCTGAATGATGCTTAGGAAGTGTAAATCCAGAGATCCCATTAGCAGCACTATTATCACTCATCTGAATAAAACATCTGTCAAGCTTACTCGCTTGCCTCCCATTACAGGTGTATCTACACCAAGTGAACTCATCCCCAACAATCGGAACCTCAATCAAATTACACTCATCAATGCAAGTGAAAAATTCCGAAGCAGCAACCCTATTGAAATTGCCACCAGTTTTTTCCTCAGGCCTTAAGACTGTGTTAAAGTCCCCCACAGAAATCCATGAGTGGTCCATTCGCCTGGATACCTCTTTAAACTCCTCCCATAACTCTCTCCTTCTAATGTAATAGTTGGATGCATAAACAAATGACACTGAAAAGGCAAAGTCATCAACACTGCCAGATACCAGAATACTCTGGGACTTCTCCAAGCAAGAGGTAATATATAGGGACTCATGCCGAAAAACCCACAAGTGATCCATCCCAATTTCATGCTTATCATATGCCACAAACTTATATCCCATTGAGTCCCATTTAAAACCATTCCACTTTTCAAAGAGAAGTTTCGGTTCAGCAAGTCCAACCAGCATAGGCTTATAGGCCATAATATAATGTCGAAGGGCTCTGGCCGTTTGGGGGTTCCCCAGCCCTTGACAATTCCAAAAGAAAACTTTCATTGAGGATGAGTCTTACCCCTTGTCTGGGGGCCACCCTGTGAGACCAAAGTCGTTTTTCCTTTTCCTTTCCTCCCCTTTCCCTTCTTCCCTGGGCCCTGCAAATCAGCAGAAATGTCGGGCTTGCTGGTCAAAGCGCCATCACCTTTCGCAGCAACAAGGGCAGTAACCCCAGCACTCTGCAAATTATCATCAGCCCCTAAGAAGGGTGGTTCAACTTGCCCGTGTGCTGTAATCGCACCATGCCCAGCGACCTCAACTCGTTGAGGTTCCATCCCAATGACAGCCCCTTGAGAAGGCTGCACAGGAGCACACACAACAGATGGATCCGCTGCACTAGCAGGTCTGGAAACAGCTTGGCCATGCGAGTGGGTCTCATCAACCTTATCAGTCCAGAGAGTTCCAGCACCCTTCAAAAAATCATCCCCATCACCCAGCAGAAAAGCCTCAGCACCTGTGCTGGATGGGTCATTTTTCCCATGTGCAGCATTTATACCATGTGCATCAGCCCCTAAGAGGGATGGTTTAGCTTGCCTGTGTGAATCAATCACACCATGTGCAGAGGCCCCGAAATGTTGAGGTGCATTCCTAATGGCAGCCTCTTTAATAGGCTGCACATGAGCACTCACCACAGAAGGATCCACTGCCATAGCAGGTCTGGAACCAGCTTTTCCAGCACCCTTCACAACAATAGCATCCCCATCTCTCAACAGAAATTCCTCAGCACCTGTGTTTGATGGTTCATTCAGCCCATGTGCATCAAAACCATGTGCAGAGTCCTCAAATTGTTGAGGTACATTACTAGTGGCAGCCTCTTTGATAGACTGCACATGAATAGAGGGTAAAGGCACATCAACCTCATCAGACCAGAAAATTCCATTCAACGGAGAGAATTTGTTGTGGGCTTTTATGTGGGATGGATCACCGCCCACTTGTGGTTTCCTCCTTGCAATTTTAGAGGGCAAAATCTGGGTGAAGTTTGCCCCTGGATCAGGTTCAGCACACCCATCAACCATGTTATCCGGTGTGGCAGTCACAGCAGCTAGAGTGTTATCAGGCACATCCTGTACCACAGCACTGGACCTTGCTGCCATCGGATGTGTGTTATGCATTTCAGGGGACTCCTGAGCAGCAGGCTCACCAACAACATCAACCCCATCCAGGGTCACAGGCCCATCCACCACTACTGCATCCCTGATCAAACATGTTTCCTGCCCTTCATCAAGCTGTCCAGAATCAGCCCGTTCCCTCAACCCAGATGCATGAGGTTCATCAGTCTGTCCAGGACCACTCCCTTCCTTCAGACTCTGGTCCAAGAGCACAGTTGAGTCCCTTTCCCTTGGATTTACCACATCCGAGTTCCAGGGGTCATGCAAGACTTTGTCCTTGTTTTTCCTTTTCCTGCATGTAGCATCATCATGCCCCTTCATCTTACATACACTGCATTCCTTATTTCTTTTACATTCAGCCATTAGATGACCAAAAATCAAACAGCCCACACAGAATTTAGGCTTCCGCTCATAAACAATATCCAACCTCATACTGTCATCTTGTGTAGTCAGAACAACCTCCTCCACAAGAGTAGCCGACATATCAACTTCCACTAAGACTCGAGCAAAGTGCCCAAACCTCGGATTAATTGTCTGCTGATCCAGTCTAATAGGATTACCCACAGTAGAGGCAATGTCCCATAAAATCCTTGGGTGCCAATAGAACCAGTTCAGCCTAAATATCCGAACCCATATTTGAGCATATGTGTTCCGGACATTCATGGGATCAAAATTACGGTCCCATTCCTGAATGTTCAAAAAACCAGGCCTCAGCGGGATGGAACCCTTGCTCCATGCCTTTCGTTTACACTCATCCGAAGGGAAAACCACATGGTAATACCCCTTTCCCATTGCAGTCATGGTCCAATCATCAAAACCCCACACCTCCGCAATCCTCTTGGTTAAATCCTGGAATTTCCAGAGGCTCTCACCCTTGGGAATCAATACACGAGCAATTATGGAGAACCTACATAGATTAGCCCTCTCCTCCACCGCCCCTTGATCAGCCGCCACATGGGCAACCCTTCCCTTCTTAATCACCCGGCCAATCGGAGGTGCATCAAAGGAGAAGGCAGGCCCACGACCACTCTTGACAACATCCGCAAAATTCCTCCTCAAACCAGCAGTCACTGGAGGAACGACATCAGTTGCTTCAACTGGCTTCTTCACAACCGAGAACATCTCCTTATGCCCGATGCATTCCGAGAAGGAGCCCAGAATCGGTACTGCATTTCCAGTTGTGGTCGACGCAGCCACCAAAGGCTCCCCTGTAGCCCCAGGATTGGGGTTTTCGCGCACCTCCCCAGCTGCTGCCATCTTCCGAGCATAGTTCATCCCAATCCCTATACTGAACCCTACTCTATGATATGTAGGATGTGGGATGACTTAGTGAGTCTTTTAATGATCACCTAGATAGAATCATGACCCTTGGACATGTATGGATGTCTGATCATGATGTCAATGGAAATTTCATCCCACTTCCACTCTGGAACCTCAAGTGGCTGAGCTATGTCTGCTAGAACCTCATGTTGGGAATTCACTTTTTTCCAAGTGAGGCATCGTGAAACAAACACTACCATTTCCTTCTTTTTCTCTAGCCACCGGTGCTAATGTTGGAGGTCCTAGTACAACATTGCCACACTAGGATGTACCTCTAGAGGAGACGTATAGAACTCCCTCATCATCTCCTCTCGTAGCGCCACTGGTACAGCTGTGCGTCCTATGAAAAGGATAGTGTCCTCCACACCTTGAGAATATCCATCATGTGCATTGACGAAAGATATATGGGAACTTCGTGCCTCACAGTCATTGTCCCCATGTAACGCCTCCCTAACTCACTGAAGGAGTGGAGTGTGAATGTCATAGACTGGAGGTATGCTGCTCCATCACTATCCATGAAGGATATATCAAAAGAGGGTAGTTGCTACATCACCTCTCTCAGCAATTGTATAACAGAAATATGGATGAGTGAATCTGATAATATGTTCCCCTTCATATGAGTTTAGACTATCTCAAATTTATAATCATGGAGGAACTCTAGCCAACGTCGATGTCTCGGGTTCAGGCCCTTCAAAAAGAAGATATACATGAGACTCTTGTGATTAGAGTAGATTATAAAACACTCTCCCATAAAGTAATGTTGCCACATCTTCAGAGCGAAGTCCATTACTGCTAACTCCATGCCATGGGTAGTGTAATCTTGAAATCCTTATCCCTAAATCATAAATTCTTACCCCTATCACTTAAATCTAAAATCAAAACACATAGAAAACAAAACATTCTAAAACATAGTCCCAATATTCTATAACTAAAACCCTAATCCCTAAACTGTAAATCCAAAAAGCATAACCCTAATCTCAAAAACATATACCCTATACCCTAATCATGAAATCCATAAATCTAAAACATAAAATTTATACCTTAACACTAAAATATAAAACAAAAACCCCAAAACCAAAACCCAAAATCCTAAAATATTGTCCCAAAATAGTATACCTGAAACCCTAATCCCAAACACTAAATCCAAAAATTCAATCTCTAAACCAAAAATCATATACCATATACCATAATAATGAAATCAATAACCATAAAACCTAAAATATAAACCCTATAAAATAAATCTAAAACCAAAAACCCGAATACCAAAACCCAAAATCCTAAAACCTAGTCCCAAAACACTATTCCTGAAACTATAAAACCTAAAATGAAAATCCAAATAGTCGAACTATAATCCCAAAATTATATACCCTATACCCTAATCTTGATGTCCTTAACCATTAAAAATAAACCCTAGACCCTATCACTTAAATCTAAAACCAAAAACTTAAACCAAAACCCAAAATCCTAAAAACTAGTCCCAAAACCCTATAGCCAAAGCCTTAATCCCTAAACTCTAAAGCCAAAAATCCAAAACCTAAACCCAAAAACATTTAATATATACCCTTATCTTTAAATACACAACCTTAAAACATAAAATATAGACCATATCTCTAAAATCTAAAACCAAAACCCTAAAACAAAAACCCCAAATCCTAAAACCAAGTCCAAAAACCCTATACCCAAAACCCTAATCCCTAAAATCTAAATCCAAAAACCCATACCCTAACCCCAAAAACATTTAACCAATATCCTAATCATGAAATAATTATCCAACAACATAAGAGTTAAACCATATCATTTATATTTAAAACCAAAACTCTAAAACTAAAACCCAAAATCCTACAACCATGTTTGATAACCCTATACCTAAAACCCTGATCTCTGAACACTAAATCCAAGAATCCAAATGCTAAAACCAAAGACATATACCCTAATCCCTAATATGGATATCCTTAACAATAGAACAATAAAGTTAAACCCAATCACGTAAATCTAAAACAAAAACCCAAAATCCTAAAACCTAGTCCGAAAACCATATACCTGAAACTGTAATCCCTAATCTCTAAATCCAAAAATCCAAACCATGAACTAAAAAACATATAACATATACCCTAATATTATGATTCAGAACCCTATAACATAAAATCTAGACCCTATCAGTTAAATGTAAAACAGAAATCCTAAAACCAAAACCCAAAATGATAAAACCTAATCCCAATACACTTTACCTGAAACCCTAATCTATAACCTATAAATCCTAAATTCCAATACTGAAACCCAAAAACATATAAACTATGCCCTAATCTATAAATCGTTAACCCTAAAACATAAAATATAAATTGTATCCCTAATATCTAAAAAACCTAAAACCAAAGCCCAAATTCCTCAAAACATGTACCAAAAACCTATACCCCAAACCCCAATCCCTAAACTCTAAATCCATAAAGCCAAAACCTAAACCCAAAAACATATACCCAATACCCTAATATTGAAATTTGTGACCCTAAAATGTAAATGTTAAACCCTATCAGTTTAATCTAAAGACCAAACCCTAAAATATAAACCGAAAAAATATATCATATACCCTAATCATGGAATACATAACCCTAAAATATAAAATCCAAACCCTATCACTTATATTTAAAACCAATACCCTTAATGAAAAACCTAAAATCCTAAAACCTAGTCCCAAAAATATATACCCGAAACCATAATCCATAAAAACTAAATCCACAATTCTGAAACTGAAACCAAAAAACATCTACCCTAAACCCTAATCATTAAATTATTAAGCCTAAAACCTAAATACCAAAAAACTATCCCTTATATCGAAAGCCAAATCCTGAAAAGAGAAATCTAAAATCCAAAAACCTAGTCCCAAAACCATATACCTGAAACCATATTCCCTAAACTATAAATTCAAAAAGCTAAACCTTAAACTCAAAAAATATTCCCAATACCCTAATATTAATATACATAACCATAAAACATAAAATATAAACCCTATAACATAAATATAAAACAAAACCATAAAACCCAAACCCAAAATTCTAAAACCTAGTCCCAAAATCTTGTAACTGAATGCAATGACCCAAAGTTTCATTAATTGAAGATCCCTCTTGATTTAGTTAAATGTCTCTTTATGTAAAATGTTTATATACGATGTCAAATTATTTTGTTTTGTGTTAATAATTGTGACAGTTTCTTTTATAGCCATTAAACAGTGATCACATGATTAGTATAAATATATGAATTTAACAAATCCAATTTACTCAGACAAAGGATGTGATGCCCTCATATAGTATAATTGCTATATATGAAGCCCATTTATCGAAGCTCGGAAAAGAGATGGCTTCCTTGGGCTTCGCTCTTGACCAAGCCCAAGATGAGCATCATCATGTCAAGGACGAACATGACCATCTACTGGAAAACTGGATGTTGATAGAGATTACCACAGGAGCAATGTTATCCGAGCCCCCCCACCCCCCCCCCCCCCCAAGAGTCTATCACCATCGCACACCTTACCCTTAGCGCTTATGCGGTTGTTTTAAGGGGTTATATAAAAAATCACATGTACTATTCTCATGTATATTATTTTATATAATAATAAATATACCTTCTTGTCATTATTGATACATTGTTAATAGTTTTTAAAGTACAAATAATGTTTTTAGTTTTTATTTAATTAAGAAATTATTTTATCAAATTAATTTATTTTTTAATTAAATAATATTTTAATAAAATATTATTATTATTAAATTAATTTTATTATATCTTAATGATGACATAATTTAATGAATACAATAGTAATTTTTAATAAGGATTGAAGGCCATTTTTTTCAAAACTCGAGAATTTTCGATAAATGTCGGTTTTTATTTTAAAAGTGAAAATTAAAATATTTAGAAAATTATTTAGATAAAATAAATATGATTTCTAGAATCAGGACATTGAAATTATCCAATGGTGAATATTTAAAAAAAAAATTAGAGTCAAAATTTTCGGTAAAAATTAAATACCATTTAAATATATAATGTATTTTATGACATCATAATGACCAAATAGTGATGTAATAAAATAATATAAGATTTATAATCAGCCAATAAATGTTGTACCATTAATGTAATGTGATTTTGGGTTTGTTTGACTTATTTTACAAAGCATTAATGGACCCCTGAAGACTTATTAAACATCTTGTTTTTCTAAATTGTTTTCCATGGGAGTGTGACTCACCTCCACATAAGCAATACCATTATTTTAGGTAGTTCAGACATTGGCATTATAAAATATTGTTTTCTTCTGCCCATTTCCAAAAACCATTGGCAAAAACCATATACTGGTTTGTGGTTTGGAATAGTTTAATGTAAGGGGTCCCAAACATAAATAATAAATAATTCCTTCACCTTTCCTATATAAACCCACACAAGATTCCACTTACTCCTCACTCAAAGCATTTATAGTTCATCCAAACTCTTCCCTAAAATATCTTGAATCCTCCCAAGGTTCCCCCAAGCTCCCATGAAGCCTCTCTCAAGCCTCTCTCTAGCCTTTGGAAGCACACGTCTAGGTAGGGTTTTTCTTCCTTTCTCATTTTTTTCCAATTTTATTAATATTGTTATGCGCTTTTAATTTCATTTATAAATGCTGGAGTATGGTTTCACACCTCCCCCATTCTCCCCTATTATTGTTTGAATGATGGGATACCCCTTTCTCTCTCATTACATTCCTCCCATGTACACACGTTACTATGCCGAAATTCCAAGAGTAACTTCTCTCTCCTCATTTAAATTAAAAGAATACTTTTGTATCATGAATCTAAATTCCATTAAAATTGTTGGGAAATATATCTATATGACCCCCTTACTGTCCATTTCATGTAGAGATGATGTGAAACCCATTTCTCACTTATCAAACTTTTTTTATGAATTCTTATATCATGTTGTTACGCTGTATAAATTGCACCGATTTACTAAGCCAATGCCATTGTGTAGTGAATACCATGACCATTTCTCCATCAAGGGTATTCACCACCATGCACATTTACTTGTTTATTATAATGTTTCATTCAACATTACTTTGTCATGGAATAAATGATTATGTTTTATGAATCCATATTTTATGATCCATGTGGCACACTTATACATGAAATGAAATGTTTAAGAAGGGTGCGCCCTTATAGCTCTCCAATGCATTTGGTAATGTATAGTATCATGATAAGTCAAGTTAAATGAGTTTTGACTCATGATAATTCATGTGCAATGAGGGTTTACTCTTTATTCATGTGCAATGAGTATTTACTCATGCTCAATGTGCAGTGGTCATTGGCTCATGATAATTCCATGTTAAGTGTTGTTTCCACATTTCCATGTTTTGATTATCATGCCTTTATGTCCATGTTTCTATTATGATCTATTGATATGCGTATTGTCTAACATGTATTTTACTCCTCATGCATTCCATGTTTATTCCCTTACTGTGCTTTATAGCTCACCCTTTTCTTTTTCATGTCCTCAGGATATCCCATGAAATGCTAAGTATGAGGGAATGTTATGGTTATGTAAAGAGAGATTTTAATAAAGATTTTGTATTTCATGTTTTAAGTTTTTATATAATGATCCTAATCCCCAAAGACACTACACCTCTTTATATTCCATGTTGTATCAAGTGAATAGTTTCTGTAATAAATCATGTTTCTTTTTTGTAATAAAAGCAGGGTTGTTATAGTTGGTATCAGAGGATTGGTTTAGTTATTTTTGGGATTAGGATTAGAAAACCCTAGTAAAGCCTTAGATACAAGACTAAGTAAGATAAAAACGTACATAATGTTTGGTGAGTATTGAGTATGTGGTTTATCAAGAAAATACATCCATGTCTGGTTACGAGCATGTAGAGGTGGCTCTGGCACAAATGTATCCTAAGGGTAAAACCCGAAAACACTACATTGAACTAGACTCGAACGGGAACTGGTGCACGAAAATGGGCCTTATTTCCCTTTTGTGATGACACTTTTGTGGGATATTATTTGGTAAATTCACATGCTTAGTAGGAACCCTTATTTAGGGAATTAAAAACCTTCCCCAGAGAATATATGATAGAAAGTAGGTCATGAAAATCATAGATTGAAGCCTTTAGATTCATAAGTTAAGGAAATAATATTTATTTATATGTCACCAACTTATGTCTTTTGATTACCCTTTTATGTGTCACCCCTTACATTCCTTTTATTCCAGCCTATGGCTGGTAATATCAGGACTCGGGCTAACAGCCGATGTGAAGATCAGTGTGATGACTGTACTAATGAGATGCCCAATCAAATGGGAGTGGGAATCATGATCTTTTTCACACCTATCTCTCTCAAAAAAATCAAGATTTGAATACAAACACGGGTCAAGAGGAATGTTCAAACCCCCTAATAATGAACAAGTCACTATCGAGAGCTTTATGAGACAAAGGCCTCCTACTTTTAGTGGGTCATCCGATCTCGTGATCGCTGAACAATGAATCAACTCCATTGAAAAGATATTATCCATCCTTCAATGTTCTTAAAAAGAGAAGGTTCTCCTGGTGGCTTATCGTATGAAGGGTGAATCTTATCAATGGTGGGCGTTGATCAAAAATACAAAGCTTGAGGTGGAGATCGAGGCGTTGTAATGGGAGGATTTGAAGAAGATATTTTTTGAGAAATATTTTCCGCGCACCCTCCGAATTAAGATGGAAGGGAACTTACTTACCCTCAATCAAAATGAAGATGATTCTGTAGGAGCGTACGAGGAAAACTTCACAAGGTTTTCATGATACGCTTCCGGATTTGTCATCACCCTCGAATACAAGGTTAACCACTTTTTTGGTGGGCTGAAACCTAACCTGTGGAAAGCATTGGTGATCCGTGACATTGACAACTATGAAGAAATTGTCTGATGTTCCGTTAAGGTAGAAATGGAGATCGGGGAAACACAGGGGTATCTTGGGGACAAAAAGCATAAGGTGGAATTCAATGCTGGTGGACTGATGGATAAATCCAACAGTGCTAAGAAGAACCAGCACCCCACTTGACAAAAGTGCGAAAAGAAGCACCCTAGAAGTTTCCTCAAGGGGACGAGGAAATGCTTTAGGTGTGGAAGAGAAGGGCACCTAGATGTTAACCGTCGGCAAGAAAGACCTGTGGCTACGACAGAGGAGAGAAACACTCTATTCGAACCTCAATGCGTTGTTCATTTCTAAAAATTCAAAGATCCAGGGAATCTTTCAAATCAGTGCCCTAATCCAAGGGTTTTGGGAGGCAACCAACAACCTCCAAGGTAGCAAGCCCAAGCTTTTTCCATCACTACTACCGAAGTGAACCCCAAAAACGAAGTGGTGATAGGTACGCTAGTTACTCATTCAATAATAGAGAAAATTCTTTTTTATTTAGGTTCTATGCATTCTTTTATATCTTGAAATCTTAGTAGAACAATCCCAGCACCACCACAAATCATGGAAGTGATGATGTCAGTGAGTATGGAAAATGGGTAATCATTGAATCCCATGAATATAAATACTCCCCTATCATAATCTGTGGATTAAACTTCCCATAAAACCTTGTCATACTACCTATGGTGGAATTTGATTCAATTCTTGGCATGGATTGGATTTCCTTATATAGAGCCAAAATAAATTTCCCGGAGAGGGAAATCACTCTCTATATGGAGAGTCGACCCCCATTTAATTACAAGTGTAAGGAGGAAGATGAATCTCATTTAGATCCATCATCTAAAGCATGGATATTACTACCCTATGAGCACGCGTATCTCAGTCAGATGAATAAGTCCATAGAAGAAACCATCCTTTATGAAATGCCTATTTTGAGGGAATTCGCTGATGTTTTTCCCAAGGAATTGTCTGGTCATTCTCCTAGAAGAGATGTTGAATTCTCAATTGATCTTGTACCCAGGGCTTTGCCAATATCCTTGAATCAATATATAATGGTTGTTATGGAGCTTGAGGAGCTGAAAAACAACTACAGGAGAATCTAGATTAAGGGTTTATACGCTGAAGTGCTTCACCATGGGGTGCAACATTCCTGTTCGTCAAGAAGAAGGATGGGTCAATGCGCCTTTGCATCAATTATCGTGAGCTCAAAAAATCACGATAAAGAACAATTATCCCCCCCCCCCCCACGAATTGATGACTTGTTCGATACGCTACGTGGAGCACAATACTTCTCCAAGGTGGACTTTCGGTCATGATATTATAATGTAATGGTGAAGAATGAAGATATCCCAAAGAATGCTTTTCGCACAAGATACAGGCACTATGAATTCATAGTAATGCCTTTTGGACTCACTAATGGTCCATGAATCTTCATGGACTTGATGAATATAGTATTTATAGATTTCCTAGAAATTTTTTTGGTAGTCTTTATAGATGATATTCTAATATACTCCAAACCCAAGGAGGATCATGATGAGAATTTAAGAACTGTACTAGAGAATTTGTGCAAGGAGAAGCTCTATGAAAAGTATAGAATGTGTGTGTTCTGGTTGAACAAGGTCTCATTCTTGGGCCATATCATCACATGCAATGGGATATCTATGGATCCCTCCTAAACCGATGCAATTGAGGGATGATCATGTCCAACATCGGTAATGGATATCTGTATCTTCTTGGGGTTAGCTGGATATTATCGACAATTAGTGAGATATTTCTCACAATTTTCCAACCCTCTTACCAAGCTAACTCGAAAGTGAGTAAATACTGCACGGAGTGATGAATGGGAAGAATGCTTCAAGGAGTTGAAAAGGAGGCTTGTCAGTGAACCTGTGCTCACATTACACACTAGTAGGGAACGTTTTGTGGTATTCAGTTATGCTTCGAAAAAGGGATTAGGAAGTGTGCTGATTAGAATGATAATGTGATATCATATGCCTCAAGGCGGTTGAAAATCCATGAGAAAAACTATCCAATGATTTATCTGGAGTAGGCGGCGGTGATCTTTGCCTTTAAAATCTGGCGGCATTATCTCTATGGGGGAGAAATGTGTGATATATAATGACCACAAGATTTTTAAATATATATTCAATAGAAAGAGCTTAATATGCGCGAGAGAAGATGGATAGAACTCATCATGGATTATGACTGTTCAATCCATTACCACCCTGGGATAGCGACCAAGGTTGCAGATACCCTAAGTGGAAATGACCTAATGATTCTATCACGGATTATAATTGAAAAGGATCCAATCTTCTATGACTTGATGAATATGGGCATGGGAATCATAAAGAAGGGAAAATCATTAATTCTTAACAAATTATTGCTCTGCAATCTTTTTTGGAATGTTTAAAGGATACTCAAAAGGATGATGTGAAAATTTAGGAAAATGTTGAAGCTATCGAAAAAGGTAAATCCTAGGAGTTTAATGTTAATGAAGAAGGAATTGTGTGGTTTGGGAAAAGAATATGTGTTCCATCAAGTCTGGAGCTGAAGAAGGAACTTTTGGATGACACACATAGTTCAAATTTCTCTATTCACCCAGGGAGCGCAAAGATGTATCGAGATCTCCGAGAAAACTTTTGGTGGGATAATATGAAGAAGGAGATCGCTAAATATACATCAAAGTTCCTGGTGTGTCAGCACGTGAAGGCAGAGAGGCTGAAGTCTAAGGGGATGATGTAACCATTTCCCAACCCAGAATGGAAATTGGAGAACATCACCATGGACTTTATCACTGGACTTCTGAGGACATCCCAAGGAAACAATGCAATATGGGTTATTGTTTATCGTCTTATAAAGACTACACAATTCATTTCTATTCGGGAGGATTTCTCATTGGATCAAATGGAACAGATATATATCAGAGAAGTGGTAAGGTTGCATGGAGTACCACTATTTATTGTGTCTGACTGAGATCCAAGATTCACCTCTATGTTCTGGAAGAGTCTTCAACATGCTCTGAATACTAAACTGAACAGCAGTATGACCTATCATCCTCAAACTGATGGCCAATCCAAGCGGACTATCCAAACACATGAGGAAATTTTGAGAGCATGATCAATGGAATATAAAGGAGGATGGGATCAACATCATCTTCCAGTTGAATTCTCCTACAATAACAGTTTTCACTCAAGCATCCAAATGGAACCATATGAATCCCTGTATGGGAAAAGGTGTAGAACACCGACATGTTGGGATGAGGTCGGTGAACGTTAGTAGGTTGGTCTAGAAATTGTCGAAGAAATGGAGGAGAAGGTGAAAACCATTCAGCATCATATCAAGGCAGCCCAGAGTCGATTGAAGAGTTATGCAGATAACCGTCTGTCATGACCCGTCCTTGGGGCCTGTGTCGTGACTACCCCATGTCCACCTTCCATAGGCCAGGGGCTGGAGACTAGCACCAAGGAATAATTCTAGGTAAAAATGGAAGGCATTGCCTTTGTAAAGTAAACAAAAACCACAGAGAAATCAAGCTGATGTAAACACTAAGTAAGAACTGGGTACAACAGTATGTGTAGAAAAGTAAGTGGGCCAGAATACAAACCCAAACTGAAAATAAAGTACAACTGAAAAAGGGAGTACACCAACTGAAAAGTAAAACCACATCCTCGATCCACCCACTGTAAGTCCCACCTGAAGGGTGGGTACAGATATCCTCCACAGCTCCTCGGGTCCAGCCGTCTGCTCCAAGTACGTCCCGCCCAATTTTCCTCCTCCAAGTACCGACCTACTCTACAAGCCCCAACCACAATCAACGCTATACCTCATCTGCAACCAACACAACGTAGTGCGGGTATAGCCCGTGTAGGGGTTAGTATAAGCTACTCAGTAGGGACCCCAAAACCCCCGAAGGTCTCTCAAAATCAACAAAGGATAATACACAAAGGAAAGATACAATCATGAAGTAACATCCGACACAACTTAGGTATATTCCCATACATATAGCTAAGTTATCAATTCCAGTTTGGCTCTAAAATCAGATCCCAAGTACAACCCAGTCCACACAGGAAATAATAATGTAATCCACATAGGATATCAAGTCAATCTTACAGAAGATAAGGATTGAAAGTCAAGATTCAGCTCACATAGGTATACTTCTTCGTAAGACGATAGAGATGATCACAGGTAGCCACAGATTCATCTAAACCATCGGACCCACACAAGATAGATATGTACTAACCTCCGCAATGACCCAAAAAGGATCGATAGGTAACTAACCCCCGCAATGAACCACACAAGATCAGACCCACACAGGATAAGTATGCTTTGGCCCACACAGGTCCACTGAGCGCAAACCCACACAAGATCTGACCCACACAAGATCAGTAGCACTGATCCACGTAGGATCTCTGAGTATTGTAGTCGTCGTCGTCAAATCCATGGAGGTTTTCTATACAGACATCATCATCATCACAGTCGCAGCCAGCTCTAGGGTTCCCGCACACAGCAAGCTCGTTCGGGAGGGTCCGCTCCACGAGCCAAGGGGTTGATACATCAACTGACACAAATTCTAGATTTGATGTATCCAAAACTTCTGTATCGTCAACAGGAACACAACGTGATAGACGGCACATTGATCAGACGCCCGGTCTGAGAGTTATTGGCTTTTTCGTTCAAGGGGTCTGGTTGGTTTTTAAGTCAAAACCAAACCGACCATACTCCAACTACGTCCAAACCTCGATCGGAGTAATCAAAATGGTATTTCTCACTAATATGAATCTAACAATGTCGATGGAACATCATTCGGATGTCCGGAGCTCAAGTTATAAGCGTTTCCACTCCGAGGGCCCGGTTGGTTTCATGTTCAAACTAACCTAGCCGAACCCAAAATACTCCAAAACCTTGAGTGAGATATATCAAAACGACTTAATCAATCCGGGTATTGCATTGCAACTGACGGTGTGTCAATCGGAGCTTTGTAGCCCATGTTATGGTAAAAAGACCGAAAGGGGGTCCGGAAGTGGGGGTTTCGGGCCCAGACCGACCCGGCCTGAGGCCCCTTGGGTCGGCCCGAACCGGGGTGACCCGACCCGGTGCTGGGTCCATCCCGCTTGGGCGTGGCCCGGCCCGGCTGGGCATGGCCCGGTGGCCATGTGGCTCGACTGTTTCGGCCGAGCGGATGGGGGGGGGGGGGGGGGGGCGTTGCCCCCTATTTTGTAACCACGGCCCCATGGGGGCTGCTCTTGTCTGGCCAGAAGGGGGTCATAACCCCCGGATCCTCATCTGACCATCCGGACCTTTTTTTCCACCACAGTATTGGCGCTGGACGGTCCCCCTACTCCGAAGCCAGCGGCTAGAATCACGTCCACCGCTCCGTGCTTCGTCGTGGACTTGGTACTCCCAGCGCGACGCGATGGCACCACGCCCCTCCACCGTGGCCCCGCTCTGGCCACGATGCCTTATTGGTTCTCTGGTGCGGCGCGGCGGCGCCGCAACCTTGTTTGATTCGACGGCGCCGCACATTCCTTGCCGCATGACCCCACATGGTGTCGTTGCACCGCGCCGCTTTCCTTCAAACAGCCACAACACAACATACAAGGGAGGAGGGTCGGCTGTGTTTGTGCGGTCCATCCCCCTACCATTAATCGATAGCAAGCGGTCCAAATGAAAAGAGGAAGGACGACAGAAGAATTCATGAATAACAACAAAAATAAAATCCCTTTCCTCGAGGGTTGTTGAACGAAGGTTCGTCGCGGAAAGGATCGTCGAGGAATTGATCGTCAAGGAAGAAGGTGTCGTGGAAGGAACATCGTTGGCGTCACGGTATATGGAGTCGCGTAGTCAAACTCCAAGGATTCGGCATTCTTTGTCGGAGATCTGTGCATTCATCGTGTTCTTCGCATTCTTCGACGATGGAGAAGAAATTTCGAGTTTCTTCCCCTAATCCACTCTCAACTCAACAAGTTCCAAAAATAATAAAATAAGTGTTTAGTCTTATCTTATTACCTATGCCTTAAGTATTTGAATTTGAAACATTCAAATTAAACTCAATTATTTAATTAACATAAGTTATCTAATTAAATGGTGAGTTCAAGGAGTTAGGGAATATGAAGGGGTGGGTTTAGTGTGGGCCCCACCATCCTCATAACCTATCTAGGGTAGTTTCCCAATTTCCACATAACGGATATCCACTAAGAGAAAATAAAATAAAATTAAAGCTCAATTTTATTTTACTTCCACAATTTTTAACAATTTCTCCCGTGTAAATCCAACTCCGAAAAAGGTGTTTCTAAGAAATTACCAGCGTTGAGAATTCCAAAGGTGCCCTCAGAATTCGATTCTGAGCACCGGTTCAAAAGTTTGGAAAACCCACTCGTTCGTTCACTGAACGTACCCGAGCTAAATTTCGGATAAAAATATTAGGCACACCGGGACTCAGAATCAAGTGCGGTCAGAAACCGTGTTCTTGTAAAATTCCAAAGAAAATTAAGAAAAAATTTACCTTGAATATTACGGGTCTTTACATTACTCCCACCTCGGAGCTTTACATCCTCGTAAAGATACATCATAAACAAGGAGAAGAAATGTGGGTATTGTGCACGCATCTGAGACTCCCGCTCCCATGTTCTCTCCTAGAGGTTCCTATGCTGCCATCTGATGCACATTAGAGGAATCGACCATCCACATAGGACCTGGTCCTATCGATCCCTGTTCTCCACTGGGACCTCTAAAAATGTCTCCCCATCATCAATGTCCATCTCCCCATGGTCAATGATATGTGTCGGGTCATGCACGTATCTCCACACCTGGGATGCATGGAAAACGCCGTGCACCCGGTGCAACTGAGGTGGTAGATCCAGGCGATAAGCCAACTCGCCAATCCTGATTAGGACCTGGAATGGTCCGATGAAGCGTGGAGACAACTTTCCGCATCAGCCAAATCTCCATAATCCCCTTTGAGGTGAGACCCGCAAGAAGACGTGGTTGCCATCCTTGAACTCTAGTGGTCTTCGCCTCCTGTCAACATAAGACTTCTGCCGGCTCTGAGCTGTCCTCATCCTCTCCTGGATGACCTGGACCTTCTCTGTCATGGTCTGGACCATCATCCGTACCACAAGTGCTGACTCCCCAGGGTCTGTCCATCATAGACGAGATCTACATGGTCGGTCGTACAACGCCTCTTATGGTTCCATCCCGATGGTGGAGTGGTATCTGTTGTTGTACGCAAACTCCCCCAAGGGAAGGTGGTCCTCCCAGTTGCGACCAAAGTCGAGGAAACATGCGCATAGTATGTTATCGAGAGTCTGAATGGTCATTTCTATCTGACTATCTGACTGAGGGTTAAAGGCGGTACTCAGACGTAGCTGCATCCCGAATGCCTCCTTCAACCCCTTCCAAAGCCGGAAAGTAATGCGAGCATCTAGATTGGAGACGATAGATGATGGAACACCATGAAATCGTATAATCTCCTGAACGTAGAGACATCCCAAGCTCTCCACTGAGCCCTGCTCTCTGATGGGTAAGAAGTGATCCGACTTGGTGAGTCGGTCGACAATCACCCAAATGGATTCATGACCTCTGGAAGTGCATGGATGTACAGTCACGAAGACCATAGATATCTTATCCCACATCCACTCTGGAACCTCCAAGGGCTGCACCAATCCTTCTGGTACCTGGTGCTCTGCCTTCACCTAGTGGCAGGTGAGGCATCGAGAGATGAACTCTGCCACAGCCTTCTTCATGCCCAACAACCAGTGCTATCGACTGAGATCCTGGTACATCTCCTCCAATCCAGGATATACCAGCAAAGGGGAAGTGTGAAACTCTCTTAGCACCTCCTCGCATAAATAAACTGGTACCAAGGTAGGTCCTATAAAAAGGATGTCGTTCTCTTCTCCTAAAGATAACCCATCAGGTGCCTACCCTGAGGATATCAGCACACGCCGCGTCTCACAGTCAGCATCCCCACGCTGTGCCTCTCTGACCCGCTGCAGCAGTGGAGGAGTGACTTTGAGTGACTGAAAGAAGGCTGCTCCATCTCTATCCACGATGGATATCTGCAAAGTGTCTAGCTGCTCTGTCACCTCCGCAAGTAGTTGAATGCTCGTCCTTCTACTGAGGGAATCTGCTACTACGTTCCCCTTTCCATGATTATAGAATATCTCAAAGTCATAGTCCTGGAGGATCTCGAGCCATCACCGATATCTCATGTTCAGGTCCTTCTGCGAGAAGATGTGCATGGGACTCTGGTTGATATAATAGACTGTAAAGTGCTCGCCCATCAGATAGTGTCACCACATCTTCAGAGCGAAGACCACTACTGCTAACTCCAGGTCATGGGTAGCGTAGTTCTTCTCATGCTGCCTCAACTGACTTGATATGTAAATGATCACGACCCTCTCCTTCATTAGGACACACCCGAGTCTGGTCCTTGATGCATCGCAGTAAACCACGTACCCAACTCCCTCCTCCGGAAGCCTCAAGATAGGTGCACTGGTCAATCTCTGTCTCAGCTCCTGGAAGCTCTTCAAACATCGGTCTGACCACACAAAGGGTTTACCCTTCTTCATCAATGATGAGAGTAGTGACACAACTCTAGAGATGTCTGGAACAAATCTGCAGTAGTATCAAGCTAGTCCCAAGAAACTTCGCACCTCCGTCACGCACCTGGGTGGCTCCCAAGATAACACTGTCGCGATCTTCGCAGGATCCACTACAACTCCCGCCTCATAGATGACATGTCTCAAGAAGTGAAACTCACGTATCCAAAACTGAAACTTAGAGATATTTCCATAATGCTGGTGTTATTGGAGTATGTCCAGTACAACCCGCAAGTTGTTCGCATGCTCCTCCTTAGTAGCTGAGTAAATCAAAATGTCGTCGATGAAGACCACGACAAATCATTCGAGGTATGGCTGAAATATCCTGTTCATGAGGTCCATGAACACTGCTGGAGCATTGGTTACGCCGAATGGCATAAACAAGAACTCATAGTGTCCATATTAACATCTGAAGGTCGTCTTCTGCACGTCCCCATCCAAAAATTTGAGCTGATGATAGCCTGACCAGAGGTCTATCTTCGAGAACCACCGTTCTCCCTTGAGCTGATGAAAGAGTTCGTCAATCCACGGTAGCAGATACTTGTTCCTCACTGTCACCTGGTTCAGGCGAAGATAGTCAACACAAATTCGCAAGCTCCCGTCCGCATACTTGGCGAACAATATCGGGGAAGCCTAGGGTGAAACACTGGGTCAGATGAATCCCTTGCCCTGCAAGTCCTCCAACTGTACCCATAGCTTTCGATGCTCATAAGGAGCCATCTGATATGATGGGGTGGATATTGGGGTTGTCCCGGGGTATAGATCAATATAAAAGTATACCCCTCTGCAAGGAGGTAGTCCTGGAACGTCGTCGGGGAAAACGTCCCCATACTGATACACCACTCTAGAAAAAACATGACTATGCCCGTCAACTACTCGTAGGATGAGGCTATCCATCTGCTGAGTGACAGGTTTTCCTCTCTTTTGCGAGAGTCCATCCTGTGCTGTGAAGGCACCCTTCTCACCGGTGAAGGTGAACCTGCTCCTGTCGGTGCGTACACACCGTACCTTGCGCCTAATACAGTCGATCTGAGCCTGGACTATAGATAACCAATCAATGCCCAAGATGATGACATAAGGCCTCGACGCCGCTACAAAAAGATCACAGCCGAAGCTCTTTCCTCCTAGTGTAAGCTCACACTACCGGCACCGGTACGTAATCGTTGAGTCTGCTCCCATAGGAGTCTCTAGCCGTAAGGATCGATCCAACGGCTCTGTCGGAATCTCAGAGCTCTGAACAAGGGCAATGGCTATGAAAGAATGACTCGCTCCTATGTCTATAATAACTACAACAAGGGTGTAAAAGACACAGATAGTACCTCAAATCATCTCGGGTGTGCAGTGGTCGTAGGCCTGCGCTGCCCGGAGTTGTGCCTGTCTCTTCCTTCCAGCTCCCTGTGGTCGGGGTGGACCTCCTGATGTTTGTGGTGGTTGAGCCTCAAATCGTCTCCCACCACCTGTTGCACGACCAGCTCCTCTGCCTCGTTCGCCTGCTCCCTGTGGACCGCCACGGTCAACCCTCTACCTCTTCCTGGGTGGTCCCTCAACCATCTAATTCTCCTCTGCACGACGGGTCGTGAAGTCACGAGCCATGTGGCCCTGCCCGCCACATGCGTAGCACTGTCTGCCTCTCGAAATACTGGCTCTGCGCTTAGTGCCCTGCACCTATGAGATGGTGTCCTGAGTTCGTCTGCCTGAGGGTCTGGTCTGCCTGATCCCATGTGTCATTCGTCGACTGACTGCTGCAAAAGACTCTCCTACGTGCCGCCTTGCGGTAGGTCTCGATGCTGATGTAGCCATAGCAAGGAAACTCTCTAGGAGAAGGAATCGCTCCAGTACCCCTACCTGTGTCGGAATTCATTGGGAGATCAGCGATGCCCTGATCTCACGCCTCAATCCCTGCTCAAAGGACTGGGCCCGGAAGAATGGGTCTTGTACCATGTCCATCGAATAGAGCGAGAGATCTTTAAATCTCGGCGAGTTCTGGGTGACCGTCAAGCTGACCTGCCGCAGCTGTAGAAGCTATTGGATGGGCACCACACGGAGGGTGGCTAGGACGAACTCCGATTGGAAGAGGCTCTCAAAGTCCGTCTGTAGAAGAGATTCTGCGTCGTGAACCTGGAGCATCAAGCTCCACCATCTGCCTGATGTCGCGTGCCGGAGGCCCACTGCGAGGATCAACAGGAGGTCAACTGGTGTCCTCACTAACCTGAAAACTCATACAACTGCCTCCAGCCAATCCTCGGCTTCCTGAGGGTCCGTCTCCCCACGGAACAAGGGCGGTCGCTGACGCTGAAACACGCGCAGTGCACTAAGGCGACGTGCATCGTCAGCGGGTGGGGCTGGTAGCATCGGTGGCTCGGCTTGTAGAGGTACCATCGGTGCCTCTACTGTCAAAGGGCCATGTACTGAGGCCTCGTCACTTGGTGGGATGTCATCACACACAATGCTCGGGACCCTAATTGGCTGCTGTCATGGGGTCGTCCTGAAAAGAAACAGGTGTGCCATAGTCAAACAATATACCTGGTGAGCTGACATAAAGTAATCAAAAAGAAAACTTGAAACACACATGCAATCATTGTTTTCGTGCATTATGTTGGAAATCAGATGTCAGGGTTCTGCTGTACAGATTTGTCGGCCGCCACACCAACACTGGACTCTCTGGACTGATAACCACATTCAATAATATTATCACTATTTCATCACATAGAAAAATATCAGAGTCATGTGTTCTGCGGTAGAACCAAACTCCTCTGATACCAATTTGTCACGACCCGTCCTCGGGGCCCGTGTCGTGACTACCGCAAGCCCGCCTTCCATAGGCCAGGGGCTGGCGACTAGCACCAAGGCGTAATTACTGGTAAAACGGGAAGTAATTTCCTTTGTAAATTAAAAAAACACCACATAGCAAGAAAGCAGAAGTAAACACAAAGTAAAAAATGGGTACAACATTAATTGCCGAAAGGTAAGTGGGCCAGAATACAAACCCAAACTGAATGTAATGTACAACTGAAAAAGGGATTACAACAACTAAAAAGTAAAACTGCAGCCTTGAGCCGTCCAATATAAGTCCCAACTAAAGTGTGGGTATATATAGCCTCTACCGCTCCTCGGGTCCAGCCGTCCACTCCGAGTACGTCTCGCCTAGAGGTCCTCCTCCAGGTACCAACCTTCTCCACAAGCCCCAACCACGATCAATGCTGTCCGTCGTCTGCAACCAACGCAACGTAGTGGAGGAATAGCCCATGCAGGGGTGAGTATAAGATACTCAGTAGGGACCTCGAGACCCCTGATGGTCCCCCAACATCCACAAAGGATAGTCCACAAAAGAAAGATACAATCCTAAAGTAACATCTGACACTACATAGGTTTATGCCCATACATATACCTAAGTTATCAATTCCAGTTCTACTTCAACATCCGTGCCCAAGTACAACCCAATCCACACAGGAAAGAAAAACGTAATCCACACATGATATCAAGTCAATCTTATCGAAGATAAGGATTGAAATCCAAGATTCAGCTCACACAGTTATAATTATTCGAAAGATGATAGAGATAATAAGATGTAGCCACTGATTTATCTAAGCCATCAGACCCACAGAGGATCGATAGGTACTAACCCCCGTAATAACCCACAAATGATCGATAGGTAACTGACCCCCACAATGACCCACACAGGATAAGACCCACACAGGATCTATAGGCGCTGGCCCACACATAACCGTTGAGCGCTATCCCACATAGGATCTGACCAACACAGGATCGGTAACACTGATCCACGTAGGATCACTGAGTGCTCTAGTCGTCGTCGTCGAATCCACGAAGGATTTCTATATATACGTCATTGTTGTCACAGTCACAACTAGCTCTAGGGTTCCCGCACACAGCAAGCTCATTCAGGAGGGTCTGATCCATGAGCCAAGGGGATGATACATCAACTGACACATAGTCCGGAGTTTATGTATCCGAAATTTCCATATCGTCAACATGAACACAACGCGACAGACGGTGTGTCGATCAGACGCCCGGTCTGAGAGTTATTGGCTTTTTCGTTCCAGGGGCCCTGTTGGTTTTTAAGTTAAAACCAACACGAACGTACTCCAACTACGTCCAAACCACTAGTGGAGTAAGCCAAAAGGTCTATATCACTAAGAGGAATCCAACAATGTCGGCAGCATGTCATTCGGCAGTCTGGAGCTCATGTTATAAGTGTTTCTCCTCTGAGGGTCTGGTTGGTTTCGTGTTCGAACAAACCCGGCCGAACCCTAAGTACTCTGAAACCTCGAGTGTGATATATAAAAACGACCGTATCGATCCAAGGATAGAATCTCACCTGAAGGTGCGTCGATCAGATGTCTGTAGCCCATGTTATGGGCAAAATACCGAAAGGGGGTCCGAATGTGGGGGTTTCGGGCCCGGACCGACCCGGCTTGAGACCCCCTGGGTCATCCCGACACGGTTCCGGGTTCGGCCCGATTGGGTGCAGCTCAGCCCGGCTGGCATGGCCCAGCCCGGCTGGGCGTGGCCCAGTGGTCAGGTGTCTCCGCCAACTCGGCTGAGCGGATGGGGGGTGGGGCACGTTGCCCCCCTTTTTCGTAACCGTGGCCCCCTTGTGGGGGGCCGCTCTATTCCGGCCAGCCGGGGGTCGTAACCCCCGGCCCCTCCTCTGACCGGCCAGCCCGCTCTGGCCGGCCGGCTATTGTTGCCACGAGACCGGTGTTGGTCAGTCCCCCTGCTACGACGCAGGCATCTGGAATCCCGGCCGCCGCTCCCTGCTTCGTCGCGGCCTTGGTCTGTATGGCACGACGCAATGGCGTCGCGCCCCTCCTCTGCGGCCCCGCTCCGGCCTCGGTGCCTTCGGGGTTCTCCGGCGCAGCGTGACAGCGCCACGACCTTGTTTGATTTGACAGCGCGGTGCCACGGCGCCACACATTCCATGCCTCATGACCCCACGTGGTGTTGATGCACCGCACCACTTTCCTTCGAACCGCAAAAACATATCATACAAGGGAGGAGGTTCAGTCATGTTTGTGTGGTCCAGACCCCTCCCGTTAATCGATAGTAAGTGGTCCAAATGAAAAGAGGAACGACGACGAAATAATTCATGAATAACAACAACAATAATATCCCATACCTCGATCGTTGTTGAACTAAGGCTCCTCACGGAAAGGAACGTCGCATAATTGATCGTCACAGAAGAAGGCATCACGGAAGGAATGTTATTGGCATCGCGGTATATGGCGTCGCGTAGTCGATCTCTGAGGATTCGAAGTTCTTTTTCGGATATCGGTTCATTCCTCGTGTTCTTTGCATTCTTTGACGATGGAGATGAACTTTAGAGTTTCTTCCACTAATCCACTCTCAACACAACAAGTTCCAACAATAATAAAATAACTTTTCAGTCTTATTTTATTACCTATGCCTTAAGTGTTTCAATTTCAAACATTCAAATTAAACTCACTTATTTAATTAACATATGTTATCTAATTAAACGGTGAGTTGAATGAGTTAGGGAATATGAAGGGGTGGGTTTCTTGTGGGCCCCACCATCCTCATAACCTATCTATGGTAGTTTCCCAACTTCTAAATAACGGAAAACCACTTAGTGAAAATAAAATAAAATTGAAGCTCAATTTTATTTTACCTTCCACAATTTTAAACAATTACTCATGTGTAAACGCAACTCCATAAAAGGTGTTCCTAAGCAATTATAGGCACTAAGAATTCCTCGGTTCCCTCGGAATTCGATTCCGAGCACCTGTTCAAAAGTTATGAAAACTCGCTCGTTCGTTCATTGAATGTACTCGTGCTAAACTTAGGATAAAAATTCCGGGCACACCGGGCCTTGGAATCAAGTGCCGTCAGAAACCGCATTCTTTGTAAAATCCCAAAGAAAATTAAGAAAAAATTTCCCTTGATTTTTACGGGTCTTTACCCCATCGACGAGACCTTGAGAATAATGTTGGAGACATAGTTTTTCTACGCATATCTCCATGGAATAAGGTCATGAGGTTTTGAATGAAAGGGAAGTTAAGTCCAAGGTACATCGGCCCCTTTGAGATTCTTTATCGTGTTGGGGTTGTGGCCTATAGACTAGCACTTCCACCTACTATGGCCAAAGTACATGATGTGTTTCATGTATCCCTCTTAATGAAGTACATATTGAACAATTCACATGTACTCTTTTCTGAGGTGGTATAGTTGGATGATGATCTTTTTTATGAGGACCAATCAGTGAAGATCTTAGATCATAGAGAAAAAGTTCTATGAAATAAGACAATGACCCTCGTGAAGGTGTTGTGGAGAAACCAAATGTTTGAAGAAGCAACTTGGGAATCAGAGAAAATGATGAAGATGAGTTACCCACATCTGTTTTAGAGTGGAAAAAGGAAATTTTGAGGGAGAAATTTTTATGAGGGGAATATTGTAATGACACAAAGTTTCATTAATGGAAAATCCCACTTGATTTTGATAAATGTCTCTTTATGTATAATGTCTATATAAGAAGTCATCTTCTTTGGTTTTTTTATAAGAATTATTATCAGTTCTTATATAGCCGTTGAACAGTGCTCACATGATTAGTATAAATATAGAAATGTAACAAATCCAATTTACTCATACAAAGGAAGCGATTGCCTCATCCAGTAGAATTTCTCCACATGAATCCCATTTATCAAAGATCGGAAAAGAGGTGGAGTCCATGGACATTGATCTTGACCACTCCAAAGATGAGCGTCATCATGTCATGATCGAACGGGGCCGTCTACGAAAAATTTGGAAGTTGATAGAGATTACCACACGAGCGATGTTATCTGAGCCCCCCCCCAAGAGTCTATCACCATCGTACAACTTACCCTTAGGTCTTATACGGCTATTTTATGGGGTTATGTAACAAATCACTATTACTATGTTCATGTATATTATTATTTTTATATAATAATAAATATACCTTATTTTCATTATTGATGCATTGTAAATAGTTTTAAAAGTCCAAATAATGTTTTTAGTTATTATTTAATTAAAAAATATATTTTATTAAATTAATGTATTTTTGAATTAAATAATATTTTAATAAAATATTATTATTATTAAATTAATTTTATTATATATAATTGATCATATAATTTTATGAATGCAATTGTAATTTTTATTAAGGTTTGAAGGCCATTTTTTGTCAAAACTCGTGAATTTTTTATCAATGCAGGTTTTTATTTTAAAACTGAAAATTAACATATTTCGAAAAATTATTTAGATAAAATAAATATTATTTCTGGAATCAAGACGTTGAAATTATCTGATGGTGAACTATTCATAATTTTCTGAGATAGTCATGTTTTTGGGTAAAAATTTAATAACGTTTAAATATATAATGTGTTTTATGACATCATAATGACCAAATAACGATGTAATAAAATACTATAATCATTAAGTTAGGCCAATATATGCCATACCATTAAAATAATCGTATTTTGGGTTTGTTATACTTTGTTTACAAAGCATTAATAGACACCTCATGACTTATTAAACATCTTGTCTTTTTAAATCATTTCCCATGGCAGTGGGACTCAACTCAACATAAGCAACAACATTGTTTTAAGAAGTTCGTACTTTGTCCTTATAAAATATTTTTTTCAAATTCCCTTTTACAAAACCCATGGTCAAAAACCATGGGATGGTTTGTGGTTAGGATTAGTTTGTTGTAAGGGGCCCCAAACCTAAATAATAAATAATTCTCTCACCTTTCATATATAAACCCACCCAATCTTCCACTTCCTCCTCACTCAATGCCTTTGGAGTTCCTCCAACCTCTACCCTACACTCTATAGAATCCTCCCAATGTGCCCCAAGATCCCAATAAGCCTCTCTCAAACCTCTCTCTAGCCTTTGGGAGAACACTTTCATGTAAGGGTTTTTCTTCCTTTCCCATTTTTGTCCAATTTTCTTAATATTATTATGCCCTTTTTATATCAATTATAAAAGATGGACTATGGTTTCAACCTCCCTAAATATTCCCTCTTATTTTTTGAATGATGGGAGACCCCTTTATCTCTCATTTAAGGCCTCCCATGTATACCTGTTACTATGCCGAAATTCTGAAAGGAACTTCTCTCTCCTTATTTATATTCAAGAAATACTTTTGTATCATGAATCTAAATTTGATTACAATTGTTAGGACATGTATCTATATGAACCCCTTTTAGTCTATTTCATGTAGATATGATGAGACACCCCTTTCTCTCCCATCAACCTTGTTTTATGAATTCTTTTATCATGTCGTTACAATGTCGAAATTGCACCGATTTTCTAAGCCAATTCCATTGTGTAGTGAATACCGTGCCCATTTCTCTATAAAGGGTATTCAGCTTCATGCACATTTACTTGTTGATTATAAAGTTTCATTCCAAATTCCTTTTTTGCGGAATAAATGATTCTGTTTTATGAATCCATTTATAAGGACTCTACCTTAAAATAATACGTAATCTTGAATTAAGTGAATAATTCACATTGATGATATTTTCAGGTTTATAATTTAAGAGAATTAGAACATAAATATTTCATTAAATCTCAATGATTACAAAGTAAACACTTATTCTCAGATTTAATTTTGTTTTATAAAATAAAAACTCTTTGAAAAAATGAGTCATGTCTAGTTCCATGTTTTAGATAGCATGACTTTTCCTTGATTCCATCCTTGACCCTATTCATCTTTATGTCCTATGAAAAACATTTCAAAACATTGGATGAGCATAAAAAGCTCAGTAAGGGTTATAAAACAAAGAAAGAAAACATTAGATCATCAATACATACATATCAAAAGCTCTTTAACGTACCTCATAAAATACACATAGAAATCATAAATCATTAAGGTAACTTATGGCATCAATATCATACTTACATTGTAGAAATCACATATACGTATGGAGTTACATTGGAATACCCATCACAGTATATTCCCTAAATCACTTAGGATAAACATTCATGTTTACCTTCGTAACATTACCCAATTCATTGGAGAGCTTTCTCGAGCTCACCCGCCCTAGGTTTATCACGGAACCACCCGTATACGTAACAATTCCCAAGAACCATAATATAGTCATGACACATAAAACAAACATAAATAAAAGGTAAAATTTTCACATTTCAATAAAAATATATCATTTCATGATATTGAAATAATAAATATATTTTCAAAACCATTTTCAATACCAAAATATGTAAAAAAGTGTATATGGTATTTATTTTCCATAAAAAAAGTATGGCTTGTTAAAGAAGCCAAAGATCAAATAATACTCGCGGCTGTGGAAAGGTCATTGTCACCGCTTACGTTAAAAGAAACATTCTTTTTTGTAAATCAGTAAAAATATTCATAGAGAAAAGATTCTTTTTGAATAAATGTAAAAGTAAAAGTGTTTTATAAACCATATAAAAGAAAGTTGTGTATAAAATTAACTATGCCTCAATGAAAGGAGATTCAGACAAAGCCCCTTACCTCGTGTTTGACATGATATGTTCTCTCTTTAACATCCTAAATAATAAACTGAAGTTAATTTTTAAATTCTTCAAAACCATTTTCAAGTTTATTATTCTTCTTATATCAGTTATTACCATGTTATAAACATTACAAATTCATTTATGTTAATAATGGTCGTTTTGTAGATATTTTGCAATTTGGTAAAAACTGAACACCTTATAATTACAAGTTGTTCATGTGGTAAGATATCCATTATAATCAAAATGATATTAATTATTTAGATATCATTTATATCATATATATCTAGTTTATATATTCATTTATAAATGTACATAATCATATAGAGGTAAAAAATTAAATGCACCGTTCATGGAGACGGTAAGGCGTACGTACGCATGAACGCTACTTCAATTTCTATTTCTTATTTTAAAGGATTTAAAAAATAACGATACATAGTTATATTATAATTCCAGTATAATATCTTATATAATATTATTATCTTTGTCCTTTATAAATAACACATAAGGCATTAAGGAGTCATATCACTTTGAGGGGGCGGTAATCCACACTTCTTCTAGTGAGATTATCGTATTGAAACACTATGGAAACCATAAAGTAATTATATTAATAAAAAATAAAGAAGCTTAATGAAAAAATAAATATAATATATATCATATATAAATATAGTTTCATCATAATGGCCACCATGAGAGGTGGTATGAGATAATTAAACAATCATCATTTCATGAGGCGTTTGGTTGCCATCCACGAAAACATTATGGTCTTCACCCATCAGATGGAGGTGTGTGAAAGTGTCATTCGAATAATCATCATAAAAAAATTCTAGAATATTTACTACACTGGTGTTGTAACAAAATAAATGAATAAAAAGAGTTTAGTTGTTGGAAAAGTAAAATAAAAGAAAAGCAGTTAAGAGAAACCGATACATTTAATTTTTATAAATTCCATTGGTTTGAACCTAAAGGACTCCTTGAAGTTTCTTCTGACTAAGTTAAAGCTTATAGTTGGAGGAGATGGATGTAGGGAGATTAATTGGGAAGAGGTTGGATGAGCCAAAAGTATTGAGAGTTGTGAGGAATTGGTTGGAAGTGGTCTCTTTTTATAAGGGATAGGAGGTCCTCTTTCAGAATGTGTGAAAACATTAATTTATTATAAAGATATATTCAGTTTCAAAAGGTCCAAAACACATTAATGTAAAAGATACAATGACTCACCTTCCATATAAAATCATCCAATAAGAATTGGACAGGTTTTGGATATTATTATAGTCGTTATAATCTAATTTATTTAAATGATTTATTAATCAGGTAAACACTACATCATATTGTGTCAAAAATAATTTAAACTATTTGATGTATGTAAATTATAAAACAAATACCATAATGTATGAAATAATTTTATATTTCAAATTAATATTTATAGTCTAAATGATAAATTATATAACCCCTTCTAAAAATTAATTTACTAAAGGATATTTTCTTTTGTCATTTTTGTCCTTTCTTTAAGTTATTTAATCTAAATTGTCATTATCAAACCGAAGTGGATTAGATGGGTACCAAAGTATACCCAAAGGTGCTAATGGTCGTAAATGTCTCGAACAATAAGTTCTGGAGAAGTGTTAAGGTAATTTTGAATTATTATAATATTATTTTAACCATGAATTACCCTTTTTACCTTTAACCGTGGTAAATAAAAGCCAAAAGTTACTATTCACCAAAAATTATTTTCATCTCATTGAACCAAATTTATCTTATTAATAATAACCATGTATGTTGGGTTTTTTAAATTCAATTCATAGAAGTGGTAAAATTTTATTTAAATGAAAAATCAGTTTTTTTAACTACCACTTAGTGGTTTCACTATTCATAAAAAATTGAAGTTTTTCAGAAAAATACCAAAAATTCACCATAAGTTATATTTGATATTCCAAATTCAAAAATTACTTCCATTTTAATAAATTTAAAACATAGAAGTTGCATTAATTAATTTTATAATTAATTTCCACTGTCAAAACAAATAGCGTGTTTTTAAGAAACAATATCTATCAAAAGATTGACACTTGTTTTATCCTATTTCAAAGTGAAATTAATTTAAATGACCAAAATTGGATTAAATGGTAATAATATATTCTAATTACACTTTAAAACCAATTTAAAAAATTCTAAAAACATAAATAATTATATTAAAAGGAAATTTTGATTTAAAATAAAATATTTTTCACAATTAATTAAAAAATGAACTTTTTCAGAAAAATTAAAAAAAAAATACCCAAAGTAAAATTTGATGTCCCCATTATAAATAAGGATTTTATTTGGTCAATTAAAATTCATTAATGTGACCAAAAATATATTTAATTAGGGTTCTCCATTAAAAGTTGGTAAATTGGCCTTTTAATATAAATTATGCTTACAAATAGATTCATTAATATTTTAGCCTCTATGTTTTTATTGGATATGTGTAAATACATTTCAAAATCATGTATAATCATAATGTAGTTAGTTTTTTCATTCCCCCCAATACAATGGCTATGAGTTAACTACCTTTTAAAATAATAATATTATATTATTATTGTGCAATGTAATATTTCAAGGAAACCCGTTGTTGCGTATCAGGTACGCTATCGAACATAGAAACCCCTTAAAAGGAAAAATTAATATTTAATTCCAAAAATTTTAATAAATATGAAAAATATCATATTTATATATTTATTTGGGATGTTACATCCTTCCCCCCTTTTGGGAATTGCTTCCTCACAATTTTATTTGCTGACCAAATAAATGAGGATATTTATCCCTCATAGCATTTTCAGATTCCCATGTTGTCTTTTCCACCATATGGTTTTTCCACAAATCATTTACCTGGTGAATTACCTTATTTTTCAAAGCTTTCTCTCTATGGTCAAGAATCTGGACAGTTTGTTCATCATAAGAGAGATTCTCTTCCAACTGAACTATATATCGGCTCAAAACATGATATGGATCTGGCATATAGTTTTTTCAACATAGAAACATGAAAAACATTATGTACCTGGGACAAACATGTAGGGAAAGCCACTATGTACGCAACTGATCCAACTATCTCCCTGATTTTATAAGGTCCAATGATCCTCGGACTCAACTATCATTTCTTAGAAAAACACATCAAACGTTTCCATGGATAATATTTGAGAAAATCATGATCACCTGCCCCAAAAGAATGATCCTTAATCTAGTTGTCCGCATAACTATTCTGCCTACTCTGAGCTGTTTTCATGTGATTCTGAATCAACTGAACTTTCTCTACCATCTCTTCTACCAATTCTGGTCCGAGAAGAATCCTTCCACATACTTCATCCCTAAAAGCTGGAGTTCGAAACTACTTACAATATAATGCCTCAAACGGAGACATCTTTATACTCGAATGAAAACTGTTATTATAAGAAAATTCAACAAAAGAAAGATGTTTGTCCCAACTTCCCTGGAAATCCATCGAGCAAGAACGAAACATATCCTCCACGCTATAAATTTTTTATTTTGGACAGCTCATCTGATTGAGGATGAAAATATGTAATAAAATTTTGTTCATTACCCAACGACTTCTAAAGTCCTTTAAAAAAGTTAGAAGTAAACCTGGGATCATGATTAGATTCAATGAAGAGAGGAACTCCATGAAACCTGATTATCTCTTTAACATTCAACCGAGATAGTTGATCTTGAGATAATGTTTATCGAATAAAAAGGAAATGGACTAGGGAATTTTCAATCCTCTTTGTATCACCCATAATATTTTGGTTCCATAATGTTACCCATAATTCTTCATAACATTTATATTAATGTTCAGTTTCTTATTTCAGCTATACCATTTTGGACTGGTGAACCTGGAATAGATTATTGTGTAATAATTAAATTTTTTTAAGAAGAATTGTGAATGGACTAGGAAATTCTCTATTCTCTTTGTATAACCCATAATATTTTACTCCTCAATATGACCTCATGATCATAATTTTTTTGTTTCTTTATGTATATTATTTATCATTAAAATATTTAATGGAATCCAGTGATTCCTTTTTATTATCAATAAAATATAAATTAATATATCATGAATAGTCATCAATGAATGTAATGAAGAATTTGTGGTTATATAAATCCAGGTTTGAGCTACATATGTATGTATGTGTGAAATATAATATTTATGAGATACTAATATCACCTTTCATTGATTTATTTGTTTTCTTTCCAATAATATAATCAACATAGGTTTCAAAATAAGTGAAATCAAGATTATTACATATCGAATCATGAAATGATATTTTAATGCTTTCTATTAATATATTACCTAATGTATAGTTCCATAACATATAAGAATTATAAAATATAACACTTATTTTAATACCAATATGACCATCCATTTTATAATTATCAGTTTTAATTATCAAATGAATGGGTAAAAGGCCATCCTTTGATACAGTACATCAAAAAAAGTCATTCCTGTATTTAAAGAAAAATTAGTTTTATAAAATCTAAATTTAAAACACATTGGTACATGTTTGGAAACTGAAATCTTGTTTTTTGAGGAATATGGAATTTAATATGTCTTTTCCCAAATAAAATTAAACCTAGTGTTTAAAGTTAGAAATCATTTCACCATGCCATTCACAAGTGAGCGCATATTGCTTCATAAATACATGCCATACCCACTTTTCACTAGTTTCTTTAGTTTTTTAATTCCCTACAAGGTATTCACAATATGTATTATGGAACCAAAATTATTCCACCAAGTACAATAATTTTTTCAACAATATTTGTTTCATAACAACCCAATGATAATGAAATTAAATTATTTTAAAAACACATCTAGAATTTATGATATATTTTTATTACATATCCATTTCTTGCGCATATGAAAAAAATTAGACCCTTATTAATAATAGGTTTATGTAGCAATTTTTTTCCACGTCTTATTGTATTCAAATTTATGTCCCATTGTTTTTGGTGAATTGTCTACAAGTTGGTTTCTCCCATTTCTAATAAAATACTTTCCTCCAACAGAACACATATAGTCAACGACTAGTTAATATACAATTTATCTTTATGTCTGTTATAATATATTTCAAATGGGTAATATTGATTTGTAAGAGATTATAGAATATAATGGGAAAGAATATACATTAATGTATAGAATATAAGATTCTTTTATTGAGCTACAATACCCATCACTTAAAATATGTTCTCATGAAAACCTTTTATGGTGTTTATTCATTTAGATTATTACTTCATTAATAATGTGCTTACTAATGGTTAATCTGATGACATGATCATGGCTTGTATATATTTTATCATTTTACGAACAATATGATTCCCATTGATAGAACTGTGGATGATAGTACATAATTTAGTTTTTATGAACATCATAGTATGAGAGTTTGACCACTCCCAATGTTCGTAAAAGTTTATAACATTTAGCGTAATATCATTTTTAACTATTGGTGCATCTTATTTCTAGATGGCATAATAAAAGTTAATCCAACCTAGATAAAATGTAATTTTCTACCAAATGTTATTGTTGTCACCATTTAATATAGGAATGTCATACTATCTTTCAGAAAAACAAGATTTTATTGATGATTATGAAGTAAATGATTAATAATCCAAGTCACATAACATAAATATAAATATTATTCACATGATTATAAAAAATATAAATTTCCTAAGGGGTAAAATTTAAAAATTTATAGATTCATGATATTAATTCAGAATTATCAAGATATATTCTAATTCATAAATCATCAAAATATTATTTTGATAATTCAAAAAACATTTGAAAATGTATTAAGTCATTAAGAATGATTATACACTAGGAAAAATTATGAAATTTAATAATAATATATCATTTTATGAAAATATTATAAAAATTATCATGGGATAAAATTTAAGATATTTTTCATATATTGTTAAATGCGATTTAAGGAATATATAAATTTTTCTTTATTTTGGAATGCTGTGGAAAAAAAATTTATAATAATGTTTACAAAAAATAATAACATTATCAGATAATACATTAATTGATATGTTCTTGAATTATAATTTGACGATTTAAAAAAACATAAGATAAAAATAATATGTTTTTAATATTCATAAAACCTATGAGAACATAATAAAAATAAATTTAATATATAATCAAATGAAAATATAATAAAAATTCATGTGGGATAAAATTTATTATAATGTTCATATATTATTTATTTTCATTTAATAAATTTTTAAAAATTAATAATTAAATTATTTTTTTCCAAATGAAAATTAATGATGTATAAATATCATTTAATTACTGAATTTGAAACAAGTGAATGTATTATTTAGTATTATTTTAATGAATAAGTATTTTTTTTTAATTATGAATGTTTTCAAAGAACAAAATTTTAACCAAATATTAGAAAAATAAATACTGATGAATTGGAGATCTGTGAAAACATATTTAATAACTGATGTTGAGTCAATTAAGAGGATGACGACAGCCAATGATTGTGTTATTTCTAAAACTGATAATATGAAAGGGTGTTCTTGAAATGAAACATATTATGTTTTATTAAGCCAATGTTATACATCACTTTGAATCCAAATGCTAAAACACTTATAGAATAATTAAATTTCAAGATCAGTACTTTTTTTAATGAATATAACCTCTTACATACCTCCAACCATTGTAAAATATAGGAATTTTTTAAGAACATAAATGACTTTTGAATATGGGAAAAATGTATTTTATGATTTAATATTTGCAACATTCCTATTTAACATGGAAAATATCCCATGATAAGGAATATTCGTGATGAGAAACAATTCTTATCACAATTATTCCATAATAAAAATATTTTCAATAGGAATGATTTCCTCTTGCAAACACCTTTGGCGCATAGAACATTCTAATCTTCTAGAGTGGTATTTGTAATGAGAAATGATTCTTCTCGAAAATACCTTTCATCATTATATTTATTCATTAATGGAATTAACCCCGATTAGATATATACTCTACGAAAAAGACTAATTTCGATGGGGCCTGTTGGAAATAGCTTTTTTATGGATGATGTAATTTTTGTTGTTAGATACTAATTGTGATAGGACCTATGACATGTAACACTATTTGTAAAGGGAACCACATCACAAATTATCTAACCAATATATACCCTACACAATATGAAATTTATTCATTATATTATCCTTTGAAGTCTTATATCGTCCTCTACTGTCATATTCTCCTTCTCAAAAAATATTGATAATTAGAGGGAATTTCTAAAAGATAATAGAAATTAATAAATATAATTTATAACTATTAAAAATTACCAGTAATTAATAGTACATCATAATAGTTATTATCAATTAGATGTGCTTAGTATAAATAACTCGAAATTAGGCATAATTGTTAAAAAATAACATTACATAGTAAAGCAAAATGGTAATTAGTTAATTTTTTTAGTAATTATTAAAAATTAGTGACAATAAGCTGTACTTAGTAAAAATTAGAAATACATAGTAAAAAATTACATAAATTAGTATCAATTAGATGTAAATATAAATACAATAGTGGTAGTTACTAAAAATTTCTTGAAATTTCTGAATATTAGTTCTAATATCAAAATTAAATACATAAAACAATAAAAAATATCATCAATTTATAAAAATTAGTTATATTTTCAAAATATGATTGATACTAAGTAAAAATTATTAGTATTAATAGGACATTGTATAAATTAGTTGTAATTTGTAAAAATAAATGGATCCTAGTAAAAATGAAAATTAATTATTAATAATTAGCAAATATTAGTGGTGATTTGTAAAAATAAGAAGTACATTGTAAAAAGAAGAATCACATAGTAAAAATTAGATGTAATTAGTTATAAATAGTAAAAATAAGTGGCAGTTAGTAAAATTTATTAGTAATTATTAAAAATTATACATTATTTGTAATAATAAGTTATTGCTATTAATATTTAGAAATAATTAGTAATTATTAATTTTAACTATTAATAATTGTTTTTCATAAGTAAAAAATTATAGTAATTAGAGGTCAACACTAAATATCAGTGGTAATTCATAAAGAATTGTAGTAATTACTAAATTTTAGCTATAAGTAATGAATAATTTGTACGAATTAAGGAGAATTTTAACTACTTAGATAAAAGTAAATATGGTTATTGGGAAATATCTAAAATTATTGTTAATTATTGAAAATTAATTATAATTAGATAAAAAAATAATTATAACCAATGATAAAGTAACGACATGGTAAGATCATGCCTAAATTTTTTGGAGACTAGAACTTGAGTATTTTTAATAACAAAAATCATTGAATTTAATGATGCCAAAAGAGGCTCATAAAATTGCAAAAGAAAATAGTATCTTATTTTCTTAGGGAATTGTGTGGTTGATACTAAGAGATGGTTATGATTTAAATTTATATAGATGTGTCAGAAAGAGTCATATTTATATATTAAAAGTTCATGTTTGTCGTGTTATATTAGAATGAATCATATAGATTAAATTTAAAGGTTTTACAAATTATTTCATTTCAGATGCAGTAGCAATAATATCATATTTTTTTGAGAGATCTATGCAGTGTTAAAAAACTATAATACACTTTATAGGCTATAATAATATGTTGTTTCAATTTTATGTAAACTAGATAAAAAATTTCCATATTTCTTTGATTCATTGCAACAACTAATTTTACATTTTCTATATAATGTAAAATTTAATAGGACTGTATGGTTTTGATGGATCTATCCATATGATATATGTTTGCAGATAGTGAATGGAAATGTATATATATAAGAATTAGTGGAAGGTCAAATGTAGATGATTATTTATAGGTGGGAATTTATTTTTTCTACTCCTATTATTTCAAAACTGAAGATCCTTCAAAAAATATATTGGGTCATAATGAGCAAAATATTGATGATGCACTGAACATTCAATTATCATTCCTTATTCATCTTAATCATTAATTTATTGGAGTTCATGAATTGTGTCTTTTATATAATGGACATCGTAGGGCTCATACATAATTTCTTCTCAATTTTGTTGAAATGACATGATTTGTATTTTTAATGCTACTACAACATAATCATTAATTCATTTAAAAGATATAAATAAATAAATATTTTCATGTTGATTATATGATGATCATATAAAAAAATCTCTATAAATTACTACATAAACTATTAAATAACATTAATGACATAATTTTTCCTACTAGTTTCAAGAATTGGTAAAGTAATTTTTTTGAATTTACATATTAAATAAATTTATTATTTGTTATATTACTAAATATTTTTTTATTTTTTTAAATATTTCAACATGCTGATAAAATTGATAATAAATTGTTTGTATTGGGTAACCCACTATCCAAAATGGTTATATCTTAAAATTAATATTTGGTAAATGGTTTTTGATTTCATACAAGGGCATATAGTGAGTCAAAAAATCAATGAATAGTGGTGTTTTCTTGTAAGGATCCCATCATATAGGAATTGATGTTGACATTTATGGAATGTTGGATGAATTAATTGATTTGTCTTAGCCTGGAAAACATTATATAATGATTTTTAAATTTCATTTGTCTGATACTGATAGAGTCTTTGATGTTCATATTCAACATGGAATTGTTTATTTTAAATACATAATATTTTATATTGTAAATGAAAAATTTTTATTAGACAATGAAGCATAAAAAATATAATATTAAAATTATTGTGATGCTTCAAGTGAGTTAATTTATTGGTGGATCATTATAAAAATGAAATCACATGAAAAAAAATTTATAAAAAGTCAATGTGGTTTTATTGAAGTCCATGAAAATGATATTTTTCAAGATTCAAATGTGAACATATATTTTCAATGAATAGAACCAAATATCGATGATGACACCCAATACTTACAGGTAGATGGTGGTGAAAATGTTTATGATGTAACAAACGAATTCATATTAACATGTGATAATGAAGACACAACTGTTTTGGGAATTGATGATACTAAGGAGGAAGAAGAAGATATTTAAACCATTATAAATTAATATGAGGATGAAGATGATGGATGATTCAATCAACAGTTAGTTATGGTCAATATATATATATATATAACAATGATTATCAAATGTTTCTACTAACAATCATTTCATGTTTCAGGTGGATGAAATGACTTATGATGTGTTGTTTCGTAGGCTTGAGGAGGTCGTACTACCAGGTGATGATCCTGATGATTTATCATCTAACCCTTAGGTTACTAGTGGTTAATCATTGACTCAGAGGACACATAGGATTGTGAGATTGATGATTCATGTACCTATTCAAGAGTGACATACATGATTTGAGTTCGATTCACACATAAATATTATGTTAAATTTCATATTTTAGTTAGTTTTCATTACTATTAATTAATTTATTTATATAGTAACTGTTTGATTATTTTTATGGTTTTTTTGAAATCATTACACATTTCTCTTTCATATAGGGAGTTCTCTTTTGTAGAACAACATTTTAAAATAAATATTGATTAGTGATCATATTCTCATTGGTGTTTGAAACCTCATGTTTGATCTTTAGATTGTACATAAATAAAAAATATTCATTTTGAAAAATTTTACTTATTATCATTATATTAATAATTATTTTTTGGTTTTATGATATGTCATTAATGATCGCATGTGGAAATCGTTCTGGGAGGCTTGGGATGTCTTTATGTGTGATTTCTGTGATCTATTGTTGTAGAATTTGATTAGGAAACCAATGAAGAAAGTGAGAGTGGCAGATTTTGACCAGTCCTTTTTCACCCAACAACCAAATTACATCTCATCTCAAGTTTGGTTTGGATTATCTTCATACTAGATGAGATTTAGTTTTTTAGAGGAGTTCATCATTAGTTTCGCAGTACAGGGGGAGGTAGGATGTGACACAACATGCTGGTAGTCATACATTCCATACTCATCGATGATTTGTGGTATGTGTTTTTTAATAATTCATATACTTTTAAATGTACACTATTTATTTTATAACCATATAGGTAGTCAAAATCCAAATATTACGGAGTTCAATGTATGTATGAGTATGTATAGTGATATTGTCACTGAAGAAATTTCTAATTGTCTCCAGCATCACAATGTGCCCAGTATAATTATTCAGTGTTTTAAAATTTAATCGAAATAATATTTTAGCTATTTTAGTTTGAAATTTCTATTGATTAAGTCATATGAGGCAAAATATTATCAAACACATGATGCGAGTTAGGTCGAGACTAATATTCAGGCTATAGGCACGACAAGATTTGATATTGTAACATGGTTGTAGGTGACACAATATAATTTTAACATGGGAAGGGTGGTTGGTATTAGTTATCGACTGATGCCTGGTAGTTCATATAGTAATTCTGCATGGTGAGAATCTAACTAAAGGGGAGAACATGAATATTAATCCCAATGTCCTCATAGTAAGAGTATTATCATGGATGATAGATTTGGGTTAGCGCAGTCATGCATATAGAGAATGAGAGCTCAGTCAACACCATGCGTAATAGGTATGGTTTTAATGATATAGTGATGAAATCCAATAAATGCAACTAAAATCCTACAAAAACACCAACAACAGACTAATATTAGACTTTACAGATCCCAAGGATGACTAAATCATTAATATCGATAATATGAAATCCCGCATAGGGTTATCATATCAGACAATCAAAAAAATGATTAAAAACATGTTTTCATAGATTCCGAAAAACCATCCCAACATAATCATCTCTCAAATGACTAAAAAAAATTATTTGAGTCCAAAAATGACTAAAACGAACATACCCTTAGAAACCCAAAATAATGAAAAAACAGAGATGATATCAAGGAAGAAGTAATGAATAATGGAAGGATAGATAATGAACCTCTAGATGATAGGAGAGTAGGGAAGCAATGCGGGTACACATTTATGGTGCGACCAAGAACACACATGGGCATCTTGAAGGGGAGACAAGAAATGGCGCTAGGGTGAGAATATAAGGGATCAAGGACTTTATGATGAGACCAGTAGTGGAGTATGATCAGTAGTGGAGAGAGGTGAAAATTAGGAGTGGACCAGTGGGGGTTGTTTGGTTTTTTTCCCAATCGAAGCATTTCCCGTGCCCACTGGCTCGTGGGGATCACCTACCATCCTGCCCTGATGAGAACCTATAGAAGAGGATGTGATGATAGAACAAGAAGCATCATGTTCAAATGAAAGAGTACATTCAGCCATTGTCTCCTGATATTGGGATGGATTTCCCGTACCATCCACTTTAGGATCACCATACACCTCCCCAAACCCTCCAATGTTATATAAACATTTATTATGTTTACATTTGAATATAAATATTTGTTTTATAGTTTGTTTATATCATATTTTTATAGTTTTAATAATTATTAATAAAATTATATTTTAATTTTTATTAATTTTTTAAAATTATTTTTGACTGGATTTAGTTTCATTGTATATACTTTTAAACATATGTCACTTGGAGAATAATAATTAAATGATTAAATAAGATGGGTAATATTATTTGTGACTAGAGGGTGGTCAGTTGTAAAAGATAGATTTTTGTGACATCATGTTACAAAAAAACCCTTTCACAACACTATTTTTGGCAACAAAGTATTAACAATGTGACCACATCACAAATCGTTATTTTTAATTCGATCCCATCACAAATTCCTCATCATAAATAATGAATTTATCAGTTGTGGATACAATCTACATGAGGGGTTTAGATGGTATATGTTCCCTTAATCTTCTAACTGAAGGGAACATAATATTTATAGTGGGTTAAACCATCAAGATACCACCCCAATTCACTCCATTGACTAGGACTGTCAATGTATAGAGATTCATTCCCACAAAACATCAAATAAATATTATGTACCTAATTTTTTACATTTAACTCATAGAAAATATTTTATTATTTTTATTATAATGTAACATATTAATATTTTTTTATATAATTTACTGGGCAATAACTTATTAAATTATTAGTTATGTAATGGGAAATTTAATTCAAAATACCCTTTAAAAAACTACTAGAATTTTATAGTGAATATATTAATTGAAAATTTATAATAAAAAATATTATTCTACGTGTATATTAAAAATACATTAATATTTAAAAAAAATCATATTAAACAATTCCATTATTGACTAAATATTCAATAAAGTATTACACAGATTAAAAAAACTACATGAAAAATTTCTTAATGAATCACTATACTAAAAAGGGTGATATCTACATTAAAAAATTTCAATGTAATGTATAACTTCCTCAATATAACTCTATATGAAACATCCACAAGAGAATTCTAGTAGATACTTTCACTGGAAAATGTCAGTGTCAACATTCACTACAAACTTTTAGTGGAATATTTTACTATAATGTATTATTGAATAATTCTACTAAAAAATTATATCGGAATATTTTAATAGAAAAATAAAATTCAACATAAAATTTTCAGTTGAAACATTTAGTGGAAATTGTATTAAATCTTTCATTGTAAATAACACTGAAACATACACTTGAGTAATTCAGTAAAAATTTATTGGATGTATAACTAAAACATTTATTTGTAATTTCAATGACACGTCCACTCAAAACACAAGATAAAATTATATTATAACATCCCAATAGAAATTTAAACTTCCACTTGAATGTTTTAGTTGCATCATCATTGGTAAATTCTAGAAAAACATCCACTGGAAATTCTAGTTCAATTTCCACAATAATAAATTTTATACCTCAAAATATTATATAATGTCATAAACAAAAAAAAATCTTTTCTAAAAACAAGAAACTATTATTGGTTCTCAAAGAATTAATATATACATATATATAGATATATATTTCCAAATATGTATTTTTTATTGTCATATTTAATAATAAAATTTTTTTCTTAAAAAAACTATTGTGAGGGTGTAATTTGTTAAAGAAAACATAATGATTTATTTTGTCTTCAAAATAAATATATCTTATATGATTAAAAATTTCCATTTTCTAAAAAATATTAAAGAAAAATCATAAATATTATAGAAATTACTAATATCATTTTTTCAAAAAAAAATATTTTTTATTTTATTAAATGGTATAAAATATTTTATACATAAAAAACCAATTTTATCTGGTAAAATAATTGGGTTTACAATACAATAAACTCATTATATTTTATGATAATTGGTTTTTTGTCATTTGTGGGTGAATTATTCCTTTTTTATTTAATGAAACAATAAAAACCCCTTATTCTTCTAGGCCAAGATAAACCATTATAGGGATGCAATAAACCTAATAACAAACTGAACCTAACCCACATTCCTTAAACCATGCACCGAGCTTCAATGAGTCAAATTGGACATAGTCATCCACCCCCACAGCCCCAACTTCAAACCATTCCACTTCAGCGAGTCACCCTAATACACTCACACCATCATTTTTTTCTATTTTATATGCATTTCCCTCAACAAATATTCTAAAAATCCATTATTAATTATGAATTATAGATACAAATTTCTTTGAAATATAACAATAATTAATAAAGAAGTGCCCAACCCTATGTATTTAATTGTTTTTGATTTAATACATGATTATTAAAAAATAGAAATAGTATTGAGTTTGTTTATATATTTTTTATATTATTCAAATTAAATTTATAAAAGTAATATAAATTTTAATTGGATTAAATTAATTATGTATGAATAAGTCATGATTTATTTTAAAATGATAATAAAATTTTGAAATATATTTATTTTGTTTAATAACAATTTATTTAATATTTATTAATAAATATTAAAATTAGAAGTAATAAACATATCCTTAATTAAAATTGTCTTTGTAGTTAAAAGAATATTTCAAAATATAATATAATTGGATTAAAAAACGAGTCTATAATTAAATATGTCATAAATGGATTTAGGTTTTAAGGAATCAAATGTGTTTTGATTCGAGTGTCCCAATATTCATGCGTACTTGATGAGTCAACATCACTAATGTTGAGTTATTGTAATTAATATTTTTTTCATGATTATAGAAGATGTACAATTTAATATGTTTTTTTATTTTAATTCAACATCCTATTATTTATTTTGAGAATATTTGAATAATATAAAATATTTAATGTCAAATTTTATTCAATAATCTTTCATTTTATTCATATTAAAATTTATAAAATATTTATACCTCTCTATTTATATTTTTAGTCTATTGATTTTTTATCTAACCCCTCATAAATTTGAATGTTTTTTTGTAGTGCATTCCCCTAATCTGGAATGCTACCTATGTGTGGGAAAATAGGTGCTTAAAAACCCCATATCTGAAAACCAAATAAAAAAGAACAGAACTATTATACTAAATTAAGTAATGGTTAGTAACAATTTTACTTGGATAATAAAAAATTATTTTGCAGGTTTTGATTAATGATTTTAATATCTAAACACTGATAAAATACCCAAAATATAATTTTTTATTTATTTACAAATTTTATATTTTAAATAACTTATGAGAAATATTATAACCATTAAAAACAATACATTTTGTTTATAAATTTATGTTTATTGGATAATAAATTGTTTGTTTATAAAATTTTACGGATTTATATATGACTTTGTTTTTTTTTGTTCTTCAAAATTATGGTGGGAATTATTTGACATTAATGGTTAACCGAAAAATATTATAAAATTAAATTTTCTCAACCATAGAAAGAGTTTTTTTCGTGGAGAAATAAATGTTTACAATCATCGAACCCTAAAAAATACTCATCCAATTTTGAGGATTATATTCATATTGACGTTATGGTTTTGAAATTTTATAGTATTCATAAATTAGATTTATTTATAGTTAAAAATATGCATATTTTCTTATATTTACTTATAATAAATCACTTTTATAAGTACACATATCAACAAATTTATGTAATGATGTAATTTTTAATATATAAAATAATTTTTTATTATTACTTTCATTTAATGTAAGAAATTATCCATTTTAAATACAATATACGTAAATAAATTTTTCTTCCAAAAAAGTATTTAAAACAATTTCATGACATATTTTAAATTATAAAAATATTGGAATATATATATACTTATACAAAAATATATATATATAATGTTCATATATACATATATGTGTGTATTAATAAACACACACACACATATATATATATATATGTGTTTCATTTTAGTACATGTAAATGAATATAATATATAATATATAACATATAATATATAATATAGAATAGATTTTAATATATTTAAGAATATATGTGACCCACACACAAACATATATTATATAGATGAATTTAAAAATACATATAAATGCATGAGTAAGCAATATATATATATATGTAAATATATATATATATATATAATAAAATATACAATAAAACTTCATTGTGTAGTGTTAATGGTGTTTTATTTTTGAAGGAAATGTATAAGTATCAAATCCTAGCACGAGTAGGAGGATCGAATTTCAAAAATAACTAATGAAGGTGTGGTGGAAGCGCTAATAATGGGGTCGAGGGAAGCACTGATTTGGGGGAAGGTGGATCAGAGAAGTTCAAAACTAATCCCCCATTTATCAACACTACCTTTATCATTATTTTTTGAACTAAAAATGGCCCCCATTATCTTCCCTTTTATAGTGATGATAAGTGGGGCCTTTGTCAGTTCTATTTGTGAGCACTGATAATGCATTCCTTTGAACCTCTTTTTCATAGTCATAACCTTATAATCACATATAAATTACCTTAACTGGAACTCATAATAGATTGAATTTTATCATGGGAAGGTGTTCAGGGATTATAGCATAGGAGTAGGCATGTTCATGTTGTTGGAAAAGAAAAGGGTGGCCTAGTAGTTTCTTTAGATTTTTTATACCCTACAATGTATTCACAATATATATTTTAGAATCAAAATTAATCAACTATGTGATATAAACAATTTCAATAATATATAATTCATAAAAAACAAATGCGAATGATATACTATTCTTTAGAAACCATTTCTAAAATTTAGGAAAAACTTTTCATCCCAAGTAATTTTATTTATATATGAAACTAATTAGTTCCTTCATAATATTAGTTTGGGTATCAAATTACAATTCCCCTTACTATTTCCATGAAATTAATAACCCATTTTATTGTACTGAATTTTCATCATGTTGGTCTCTCTAGTTTCTAACAGTATCCATTACTCCTCCTGAATAAACATATTCCTTAATTTACTAATTAACAATTTTATTTTATGTGTGTTTTAAGAGATATAAAATGGGGTATATTGATGTAAAATAGTATGGAGAATATAATTCACTAGAAATTTATTTAATATATTATCCTCAATATTATTAAGTTGAGCCACAAAATCCCTTACTATCTAATGTTCTTATGAACAAATTTCATGGTTCTGAGTCTCATAGATGATGTATAATCATTGTGATATTTTTAAAAATGTATCATGTTTATTATAAACTGTCCTTTTTTTCAAGTTTTTTTATTTAGGAATGGTCCTAGTCTATTATAAAGATTTTTCAAAATAATTTTATAAGTTTCTAGATCCAAACACAATGGGAGAGAATGTTTTTCCATTTAAGAATGTTGTTTTCCAGACATGGGTTTCCGAAATCATGTTTTTGAACTGAGCAACCCAAAATGTTGAAGCTGTCAGAAATATGAAGTTTCTGATGAGATGAATAATCAGTCTCGAATACATCTGCATGAAGCAAAACATTCATCAGAATCAATGTTAGTTGGAAAGTAAGATTCTATTGATAATGTAATTCAGAATGATCTTGAAGAGGGTGTTTTTTAATAATTGTATGTTAGAAGTTCAAATTTTTACATTATTTCTAAAACTCGAGAAAGACGATGCTTTGATGGATTGTAGTTATAAAATATTATAATTTATATATATGACTTATTATACAAGCCTTATAAAGAAAAAGTGGGGTTATATTTTCTATCTGTCATATTGAGTTTTGGCTAGGAAGAAATGGAGGAATCATATAGATTACATAGGTTTTAAAAACCAAGAAAATTTCTTCATCATATCAAGATGTAACATAAAACAAAATTTTCAAAATTTTTAGATAGTTATAGCTGATTATTACTGAATATATTGGAAGTTAATTTGTGATATTTCAATAATAATGGGAATTCATTCGTAATGATAATTCCATTATTTTGAGATTTCAATCATATTGAATCTTAGAAGGAATGTTAATTGGACTATCTATGAGGAGGAGTGTCAATCTAATGGACTCTAAGGACAAAATTCTGATCCTAATGGGATGAGGAATAAACTCAAATTGTAATGGGTTCTAGAGGAAATTCATATCGTAATGTGTAGTGGAAGAATGTGAAATCGATATAAGTAGAGGAAGAAAGTAAGCTCATAATGAGCTGAAGAATAAAGATAGACTGCAATGTGTTGAGTAAGTTACATCATAATGACGTTACATTAAACTTAATATGGGTACGTTAAATCCTAATGATGTTAACGAAGTTATATAAAACTGATGGTCAGGAAGCAACATCAGACTGAAGTCAGGATGTTCTATCAGGCTAAAGAAATGTTATGACATTCGAGAAGCCTGATTACAGAAAATATTCAAGAATATTCTATATGGTTTATAGAGAGTTTAAAAAGTAAACTTTTAGGTTTATTTTTTCATTTTTTTCAATGATCTTGAATTTTTATTTGTGGGAAATTTTTTTCAATTTACCACCAATGTCATTATGAGGTTCCTAAAAATAGAATCATAGTTAATTTGTAAATATGTTACTTTTACATGTGTGGAAAAGAAAATTGTTGAAGAGTTCATTAGTCAGAGCCTTTTTTGGATTGAGACCTCATTATAAGTTCAAACATCTAAAATATTTCATCCTGGACTACAGAATATCAGACTAATTAGATTGAGAATAGTTTGAGTATTTCAGTTTTAAAATGGGTTCATCATACTGATTCAATCGAACTGATGAAGATCAGACTGAGTTTTGAGTGGCATGGTTTTGGTAATCTAGAAATAATAAAACATTTAATAATGTATAAATTTAGAATGGAAGAAAATTATTGAGTCAATCGAATTGAGTTAATTGGAATTATTTCATCAAATTGAAGGCCATCAGACTAGGGATCATCAGATCTTAGAGTGCTGCTGAATGATAAAATTCTTTTTCTTTTTTTGTGGCACAATTGTCTTATAAGAAAAATCTATTAAATTAAGGGAGTTATTATAATATTTATATCAATTTATATAGTGTATTAAGCATAATTTATCACTATTTTCAATCACTTCGTCATTATAGTGAATTTCTATAGGGCCACAAGAGTAAAAATGGAAAGGATGTAGGTTCTCACACTGAGGTCAAACCATGTAAAGATCATTTAATTTTAATTAATTCCAACCTTTTCAAGCATTAATATTTAATAAAATATTATAATTATATTAAATTAAAAAGTATTATGGAGATATGTTTTTAAATTTAGTATATCTTCTAAAAGTGAACAATTGTTTCAATCCCCCTAATGAGTTGTTACATGATCCATTGGATTGTTAATCGGTGTGAAAGGGAAGGTTCACTTGTTGAATTATTATCTAGGGAAAACTAAATTCTTTCAAAATTTGAACAATTCAGGCATTTTATGGAAGCTATTAATATGGATGAAAAACTAGGATGATTCCTTATATTCTATAACATGGCCTGATTTTTTTTACTCTTTCTATTGGTTTTACTTATTTTCAGAATTATTCTCCTCTAAAATATTATGATTAGAGAAATCTAGAAGTTGGTGTAATGGATAGAAATTAAATCCTTATGTCCAAAAAAAAACAAATGTCTATTTTATAATAATGGGACACAAAACATTAAATAGTATGTGAGATAAGATTGAAAGTATTTTTTAAGGGAATAATAAAGTGAATGATGAAAATCTATAAATCGGGTGTAGGATGTATGATGAGAAAAGAAAGATATATAAATAAAGTGTTAATGAATACTTCCCCATAGCAAATAAAATTATTTTCTACATTAATGGATTAAGAGATATCCTATGCAATTTTACAATTATAAAGACACATATGAGAATGTTTTCGAATAGGATGGATTCTAAAATTTCATCTTTATAATATAATGATGATTTATCTCTTCGTGAATTGTGATAAAATATTATTTATTTTGAAATGATTTATAATCCACTATTCAAATTGAAGTCTAAAGATGAAATGTCTTTCGAATCCATGAGAAAAATGAAAATATTTGATGTTGAATTTGGTGATCCTCGTGATTCAGATGATGAGGGAGAAATGAGTAAAATGATAATATCATGTATCCTATCTCTAAAAATTGTCGTATAAGAAAACAAAAGTCTAGATGAAAAATTAATCTAATGTTTTTTAGTGTGGGGGAAGTGTATTGTTTAATATGATTTTCTCAATGAAGAACATTTCATAATATATAGATTATTCTAATGAAAACCAACAATATATTAATTATAAAAAAAAGTTATAAAGAGGAAAAGTCATCAAAAAAAATAAGAAAAATATAACTTAATACAAAAGGAGTATGTTGAGTAAGAATGTTGAATCAAAATCATCTGAAATCTATTCTATTGAAGAATTTTGGAAATGGTTAGAACATTCATTGAGAAAGATAAGAATGTAGAAGAATCATCATATTCTGAAGAAGAAATAGGTGAAGATTCTTATAGAGAGTATCATCTCACAATAGAACCACTTGTATGTATTGAGACAAAAAATATCTCATAAATTAAATTAGAATGATAAATTCAGTTAGTGAAAAAATTTATGATGGTGATGATGATGTTGGCTAGATAGAATAAGAATAAAACCTGGAGATCTTGAGTTATACACATATAATTTAAGAATATGGATTGTTATTTGAAGATATTAATATGATGTTTGTTTCCATGGAACACATATAGAAATTATGGCATTGACGTCCTAAATATTTCATTGATTTATTATAAACCTATACAAGATATGATTTAATGGCGTTTTCGTATTTATTTTATTTAATACTGGTGCAAAAATGATCTAAATTATATATTTAGCATTTCTTTTTTTAAAACCATTGACCATATTTTTTTAAAAAAAAATTTCCTTCAGTTTTTATAAAATTTGATGCCAAAAAAATTTAAATTAATTTTTTTTTAACAAACCCTCATTTTATGATCTGAAAAACACTTTTTATCTCAACTCGTGATGTTTATGATGACCATATAAGGATACTCAACACCGAATTATCATTATTTTTATTTATTTTAATCATCATGTAACAATTAGTGGACCCCATTCATTTATCCTCTATCATTGTTTGACAATCCACATATGTATTTTGTCCACAGAAACAATTTTCCTGTTGACCATCAATCATGGTTTGATTTCTTTTATTATTTATTGTTTAAATAAACAATTTGATTGAATCGTGCAATATTTATTCATCCAATGGATTCAATGGAACAAATTTTTATTACAAGTAAATTTTATTTGTTGACCCCTAATTTTTTAATTTATTTTCAAAACATTTAAGATAGACTATTTATCATATATAATTAATTTTGAGATATTACTGAAATTGTTTGAATGTAGTTGATTTTTAATTATAAATGTTATTATGAAATTCTATTTATTTTGAAAAATATTTTTATATGTTTATACATAAATATATATATATATATATATATATTATTTATTTATTTGTCTGTGTGTATTAGTTGAAATTTTTTTCTATGATATTTTTCAGTTTTGATTCTAAAAAGATTATGCACTTTTTGATCATCCTGACCCACATCACACCAAATAAATAACTTTAATTCAATAGATTTGATTTTGTCACTTAATAATCATAGATATTTCCCATGATATATCTATTTATTTTTATTTTATATGCTTTTGTTTAAATTTTATACATTGATATATATAAATAAAAGTTAATATGTTTTAATATATTCAAAAATTATATTGAAATCTCATGTATTCAATGGTTCCAAATTGGAATATTTATGAAGAATCAATAGTGAATATAAAAGATGTGTTGATGTTTTTTTGGAATTTTCTAAGAAAAAACATCAAAACATAGATATGATCTTTTTTCCATCTATGATGTGTTTGAATATGGGAATGTTAAATTCCAGATAAATCAAGGATCATCCCTTTTGATATGTTTTTATCCTTAATTATATAGGTTTATTATTTCAAGGTGAATGAACAAAAAAGTAAACATATATTGTCGAAGATAATATTAATAATGAGGTAAAAGATCATATTAAATAATTAAATCATGATTTAGTTATTGAAAAAATATTAAAAATAGATATTATTGAATGATTGTATGGATATTAAGAGAAAATATTATTCATATGATATAATAAATATATTATGTTATTAACAGTTTTGATATTAATTAACAGGGATGAAAAAATGGGATGAGTGACTGATGTTTATCTAATTTAATTGATATTTTAAAAAGAGATACTTATATTTGGAAACAACCTTCTTGATTCCAATTAGGAGGTAATGAAAATACTATTCCAAATGGGATTGGGGTAGAAAATACTTGCTTTCCCAAATGATTTTGTGTTCTATATGAGGGAATGCAAATATTTATCATAATTTACTACATGTGAGTGATCATGATATAAGATGGAAGAAGAAGTCCACTAAAACTAATTCCTCAGTATTGGCATCTAACCTCATGCTAAGTCAAATAATTCCATCAAATATTCAATTCATACAATTCTAATAGATCAACTCTAATTCATTATCAGGTACCAGATTCAAATTTCTTATTATATAAATATGGTACCTTCCAATACATCCTTATTATATGAGTCCATTTTCAAATTCATTTGATGCGAAAGGGTTAATATTGAATTCAAATGAGATCCTCTATGATGGAAACTTTTGTCACCATGCTGATTAATCATAGTGGAATGAATTGATAAAAAAAATATTTATATTGGAAACAATGATAGATATCTTAGAATGGGGTTATTTGTAGATGGAATTAATCATTTTCAGTGCCTAAGCATCCATCATAGTTCATGGCCTATTTTTTGTTATTTTACAACATTTCTCCACAGATATCTTTTATGAAATAATATTTTATAATGATCTTGATGATTTCTGGACCAATATAGTAGAAAAATGATATTTATGTGTATCATTAACCATTGATAGATGATTTCAAACTTTCATAGGTGATATGTGTTAATGTTTTTTATGCCAAGAAGAAAGATAATTTTCTTTTGTGTTATATGATAATGTTATGTATAAACCAAATTCCCATATATGGAAACATATTTATATATAGTGTTTAAGGACATAAAGAAAATCCAATTTGTGAATATGAGACTTCATATTATCAATTTTAGAATGTATGAATGATAATATACATAGGACATCGAATATGTTTTTGAATTGATAATCCTTATCATAGATTAATAAAATTATTTAATGGTATATAAGAATAAAATATTCCCCCATGACCATTGTAATTTAAGGAATATCATGGCCTGGTGAAAAAGATTGATTGAAAATTTTGAAAAGAAAAAAGTTATGGTCTTTAGAAAATTATCTAGAACAAATAGTCTATAATTTAATAACGAAATTACTAAAAAAATAGAGATTGAACAAAATATAGAGTAGATTCATATTGAGGAAAAAATATGCAAGAGTATGATTGGAACATTGTTTTACATAAATGGAAGTACAAAAGATGGATTGAAGGCTAAAATGGACATGATTTGAATGGGAATATAATTAAAGTTAAGTCCCATTATTAAAGGAACATAACATATTTACCTCTGACTTCTCAGACATTAGGAAATATTGAGAAGATGAATGTGTGTCACTATATTCATGGTATTAATGTACCCACCTGATATTCTTAATTTGTGAATAATTTTGTGTCATTGAAGGATTCTAAATTTATATGTATGAAATATCAGGATTTCTATGTGTTGATGAAATAACTTCTACTAGTCACAATACATTGAATATTTTTTATAGCTTCAAGAAATACTATAATCATGTCATGTAATTACTTCAAATCCACATGTAGAAAAGTCTTTAATTGCAATTTATTAGATATTTTGGATAATGAAGATGATCTTGTAGTTTTTCAGAATGAAATGTATTTCATAGCTATGTTTTTTGATATAATGGTTCATCTTGTGATTAATTTTGTAAAATATATAAGAATATGTGGTCATGTTTATTTACGATGGATGTATCCTTTTGATGGATATATGATTAATTTCATGGGATATGCAAAAAATAACTTTGGACTGGAGGCCTCTATTATTAAAAAAATTGTATCAGAAGATGGGATTGAGTACTGTAATAATTTTTTTCAATGAAGTGAAGTATATCGTTCTACCGATATCACAATATATGATTGCTGATAGTGATGGTAGATGAATTCAAGTCATAATTGTAATGTTAATTCCACATGCGGATGTGATTCATGCACATTTAAACATTATGGAAAACACATATGAGGTTCAATAATATATATAATCAAATATTTCTGAATTAAAGGAATGATTTCTAAAACGAAATGAAAAGTGGGTGATTATTGATCATAAAAAGACATATGTTTAATGTTTTAATGTCAAGGTAATGAAATATATATCTGCATCTAAAGAATTGAAATAGTTGTCCAGGGGACCATATCATAATGTGATAAAATAGTATGGTTTTAATTTTAATGGTTAATCATTTTACACAAACAGATAATTGACTATAGTATTATTCAAAATTGTGGTGTAATGGTCATCACTGAAGCATGACATTTGTCAAGTCTAAAAGATAACACCCCAATTTATATATCAATGGAATATTTTTGAGTTCTTAACATCATATAAGAAATTGATTATACCAACTTTCCAGTCATGTTGTTTAAGTGTAATTGGGTTTCTTATAATATTTTTGTGAAACATGATGTATATGGATTTAAACTCACTGATTCAAAAATATCTACTTGTAATGATGAATAATTTATCATATAGATGAATGATAAGTAAAATATTTTATGACACCGATCTATCGAGTGATCCATGGACTTCGTTTTTGAATGGGAATATAATCAATTTATGTGATGAGAATTATAATTATGAATTTTATTTATATGATACTTATTCATCTATTACACGATTATAGGATAAAAATTACTATAAGTTATACATATGCGTACATTACAAAATTATTATGTTGAATGGATATGGGAAAACACTAAATTTCAGTCATAATGAATCTGGTAAACATTTACATTATATTTGTGTTTTGAAATTTACATGTGTAAAAACCTTATTTTTTAATAACTATTAGATGTTTAATTATATATATTTTATTATTTAAATTATTTTTTTTGTATTAAATTTTATATTCCATGGTTATGGATAATCATTTTTTCACTAAAATAAGTATGTGTATTATTATATATTGTCTAAATTTACTCTTATAAACACACTTTTTTGAACATTGATATTTAAATTTATAAGGGTTTGTATCATTTTATATTTAATGTTTATAATTAAGGGTTTACCTTGAATATCTTTTTGTTCGGAAACATAATGTCATTATTTTGATTTTAAAATTACAATTGTGTGACAATTTCTTACTTATATTTATTTATTTTTCTATTTTAGAATTATTCATTTGTATAATAATATGTAGGTACATAAGAATTTCATTTCATTTTCCAATTTCATTGATAGATATAGATACAGAGGAAGAAGAACATGTACCAAGGTATATGTATTTTTTCACATTATTAAATATTCCCTAATATAATTTTTTAATGAATGTAATAATTTAATTTATATAAATTAATTTTAGGAAAATTGAAGATATATTAGTGGTAGAGTCTTCTACATTTACAATTATAAAACACTTCTCGAGTTGGTAAATGTGGCATTACACATTTACCGAAACTACCAATTTCTTGTGGAGACTAGCGATTTCATATTAGTTTTGATTATAATAATAGTGAAATTAGCCCAAATGAAACACATTTTATTAGCTACATCTCCACATAGATTAATTATAGGATCATCATTTTATATCCAAATTATATTTCCATCAACAAGATGGAGATATATCAGCTTTGGGATTTCATAGTGGAAAAATATTTCAATTTATATATTTTATCTAATTTTTTGAATAATATATCATTTAAATGTCTAATATTTAATTTATTCCATTATAGTTGATATTAAATTTTTATAAAATGAATGCAATTATGAAAATATTCCTTAATTTAGTAATGTTTTGATTGATATATTTCAAAATAACATTGACAGAACATTTTGTTTTGTGAAAGAAACAAAATGTAAACATATGACTTAAATATGAGTTTGTAGATTCAAATACATGGATGAAGTTTGATTCTAGTCGACATGATGAATCATTTCTGGTATGATAATTATTTTTTTCTTTAAAATTAATTATATATTAATCTAATTACATATTATTTTATTTTTATATAATAGGCCTCCACAAAATATCATCAAGAGATTCAATTGTAGAATATATATGATCACACATTATCACATAGAGGGTATTATTCCTTGGAGAAAAAAATGATGAATAAATTATTGAATAAATAAGAGAAAATTCAGTAAATTATTTAGTCGATTGTCAATTAGTTCCTCCATATCACAACACCTGCTATGAAAAATTGATATGAGATATAATAATAAAAATTGGAAAGTATCATACAGTGAAATCGACTTAGCAGAATGAATTCTATGTAAATAATTTAAATTTTTTCTAATTTATTGTATTTTTAAATTTAACAAAACTAATATAAAATTTGCATTTTTTATTTTGTATGACCTTCAAGCGAAATGAACACATTGAACTTTTACCCCTGAGGGAAGGATGGATATCCATATAAATACATTAGGAAATATAGATCACCCCTACCGCTTAATAGGATATCATATAAGAGTTTGTATTTGGACTGTTTTCATTCATCAATGTAAGAAATCATGAAACCCATAAATTGAATCCTTAACAGCTGAGATGGAAGATATGAAATAGTCTATGGGTGATCAAATTTTATCAATTGTGAAGGCTGTGTAAGAATTATTGATGAGTCGATCGTAGTCTATGTAGCCTTACATACCTTCTTTGAATTTAAAACCGACTGGGTAGCCTATATAGCCTGCCCATCCCGACCAACCTACCCAGCATGCCCAACCATTCTACTCAGTGTTGGAGTTGGTTCCCCAAAAAAAGATTAATTTTTCTTTTATGATAACATGTCTTCATAGTTTTTAATATTAAAAATCTATTTATCAAATAATTATTTTTCTTAATTGTGACATTGTATATGATAATGTCCTAAGAGTATCTATCGCACAAAAAGGTCATAATAGATCTCCACTATGATGAGAAACTAGAAGTTCTATGTCACTATTCTTGAACATATGTTCTATAGCTAAATGATATCATTTTAAGGACATAAATGATACATGATATCAATGGTGTAGACTCATAGGCAATTGAGGCACCATCTCAAGGTGCATGCCTTGGTAATATATAGTTGGATATTATGATAATGACACCTACATATAAGCATTACAATTTTATATGTTTTATTTGATGTTCCTATAGGTTGATGTGTGTACTGACCCTTAGACCGATGGATTACAATTAATGAGTATTATTTTTTCTGTTCATTGATGTATTGTAGAAACTCATGACATCATATGTTTTAGAAAGGTAGGATAAATTGGGTGTTTCATGAGTAATATTTCATTAATTAATAATGCATGTAATTATTTTTTTCATTCTATTCATTAACAGAGGTGGATATCTGATGCCCTTATATTGAAATGATATATCCTAAATAAATCCATGGTAATAGTGTTCTATAGGAAAGTTAATTTTTGGGATGTCATTAAAAAAGATAATTATCACATAGGATGATGGAACTAGTATGAAACAAGGTTGATTATAGATATAACGATAAATGGATTATATTTCATGGTAAATGTTCATATGTGGTGACATGTCATTCCAGCATTTAATTATTTACCTATGGGTTTCTTTACGTGTTTCTAGATGCAAACCTTGGACATTAGGCTACTTTTACTAGTGTTGCTGAGAAAGAGGCCTAGAGGGTCACACACCGACTATATCCATGAATATAAGTTAAATCATATATTATTATTTCGTATCTGACAATTTGAATAAATATTATTCCTGATCAAGGATTAATAATTATTCATGTATGCATGATCTCATTTATTTTTTCACCTGTTATTTGAGAGAACATATTGTTAGTGGAATATTTAATAAATATTTATTTTTTATTTAGTGATTATTGTATTTATTCCTTTATTATTGAACAATGTAGTCAATTTTATTCAACAACTAAATTGTCACAATTCATGTCACATTAAATTTTGAGAAGAAATCGATGGATGAGTATAATGGTCTAGTGAGAAATATTAGATATTTAATATTGTTTAAATAAATAATATTTAATTAAAATTATCAAGTTAAGTGAATGTGGAAAATTAATAATAATACTATTATTATTTGACATGGGGTTTTTCTAGGATTAAAAAATTAATTAAAGAAACTTATGAAATTATTTCATATTAACTCTAGGGAGACAAAAATTAAATTATGTTGTTATCTCAAGAGACAATTCATTTTAACACAATAGATTTTAGAGACTCCTCCTAATACTAGAGAGCTCCCTCTTCCATGAATGATCTTATGAATGTAGATCAATCCTCCTACACCAGATCAAAGAGAATGTTTTGGAAGTGGGTTTTGAGGCGATCAAATGCGAACGAAACAAGCTCAAGGAACATCCATGATAGTACATATAGATTCCTTCAACAATGTCCAATGATTAATATAACATGTGTGGATCAATGGTAGAGGAAATCTACAATTGGATTAAATAATGCAAGGATGGTGATCCGTGGGTCTATTACTAATTCATCAACGAAAAAATAATTCATTATAAGTAATTATTAATTCAATTAAATTAATGTTAAATTATATGTATTAATACATTATTGATTTCGGTGTTATATCTATTTTATATATTATATGATTCAATTTATGTGATCATGAAATTCATCATCATATAGATCTCAGAAAGATCATTGATTATACATAAACACAATCTGGGCACCACCATTTTCATGCTTGCACTGCACCTAAAAACTAAAAGTGGTATCCGAGTAGGAATATAATTATCTATAATTATTTAAATATCATTAGTGATTTAATCATTTTTTTAATTTATTTTTTCAATTCATGTTTAAACATTCTTATAATCTGAATTTTGAGATAGTCTTTTCCTCCATTATTTCTGGTAGCTATAATTGAGATGATTAATTTAATAATTAATATATAATTTAGGAACTCATATGGAGGAGCCAAGTTTATTGGTCGAACAAAAATATACCTCACACCCTATAGTCAGAGTTACATGTCGTGTAGTCATGGTCATCACTTCAGTATTGATTCGAAAATAAATTCAAGATTATGCGATGATTATTGATTTAATTACATCATTTAATACACCGTGTGTTGACCAGAATATAATGGTGCATGGTCAGCTATACTAAAGGCATTGTACACAAAATTTAGTTAGTTTCAGTCATAGATGGGTCGTGTATTGGATACATAGCCTACAAGACGGGTGACCATGTAACACAGAGTCAACACAATGTGTGGGCCATTGAACATGCTATGTACTCCAAATTTTATGAGGTACTATTTATACACTGAGTCCCAAGGCATGTACCTCGGGTAGATGATAAGATATATACATGCCCCTATATATCAAATCTACATTCCATGTACTTATACTAGTTTCTCCGAATAAAATTTATTTTTTATACTATGTAAAACTTGAGGCATGTTGTTGCAAGTGGTCATTTATATGATAGGATACACCATGTGATATATATATATATATATGTGTGTGTGTGTGTGTGTGTGTGTGTGTTTGTTTACTTAATATCTTCATAATGTTTATATTTTCATTTCATTTATGAATCATATTACAGTTGTTACTTTATGTGCATTGAATCATATCATGTGGCTGAAAAATCATGTAATTCATGTAATCATTAAATTGATAGTACCATTCATGTATGTACATTATATGTCATGTATTCTATATGTCACAATAGTAAAACAAGTATACAAGTATAATAAATGATGGGTAGACTCTAATGTTTATTTATAAAGATTCCTCCAAGGTACTAGTTATGTACACCATTAATTTTAAATAAATTTATAATTTTTTTAAAAAATTATAATGGATGAGAATCTCATGAAAATTTATATAAGGATTCAGATAAATGGATTGATTAATTGAAGAGAATAAATAATTTATTCTAGCATGATATATGCTAAATAAGAATGATTAATAGTTGAATTATAGTTTTAATAAATTTGTAATCCATTGCATGCATGTGGATGATAATGAGATAGAATAATCTTTTGTATGTGATTGGTTTCAATTAATTTGATATTAAATACAATTATTGGAATGTTTCCCTTCTCTCCACATTATTATATAGGGGCTTCAAGCCCATGATAAATCTTATGTGAACACATTTTCCCTTAATGTGAATGTGATTAAAATAATATTTAATGGCTGGCTCTCCCAAGCTAGTGGAGGAGGATCATGTTTGGAGACGAGGTGAAATCAAGCCAAGTGAGATACAAAGGTGGGAAGGTGGGAATCTATAAACACGAAACACAATCGTCTTATGGGGTTTCTCCCCTAGTAAATAGTTATTTTATCAAATTGTAGATGAAATAACCATTAGTATAAGTTCTTAAATATAATATTTATTATTTTCAATGAATTTTTGTGTTTATTTTATTATGGATGTTTTATTGCAATCACGTAATTAATGAATTAACAAGAATGTCATATGGAACTAAAATAAATTGCCTTATTCAAAAATATTATCTACGATATGGTATTTCACTTATGTAATCGCATTTTATTTTAACTAGTATGTGACAATGATAATAATTTGAAATTTATGCATAAAATAATAAAATCCCTCAATAAAATATTAAGTCAGTATAGTCATCCATTACCTTAATTAGAATAGAACCATAGTTCAATGTGCTTTACCAGCCAATGTTGTGGTGAATTCATTTATCTGGGAAATCAATGTTGACATTTGGTGTTGACTTAACATAGTTGTCATCGAGGGTAGACATCTATTGTAGGATTTACTGTATCTAAGAGGCAATGGTTCTGGAAATCTAAATAAATGATTTGTGGATTAGGGAGACCACTTAATGGATCAAGGAACAATGAGTAAATGTGTTTTTCATTTGGAATGCCTACCTAAAACAATATTTTTTATTGAATTTCCAAATTATGCGTAATGAGAAGGGGAATATGAATCCTTTCTACTACAGTATCCATGTAGTAGGACGTTCCGAATCCGATGGTGAGGGACATTAGATTTCAAAAAAAATGTGGGAGTCTAATATATATAATATTTAATTATTTTAATAAATTTTATTTTATAATGTAATAAATCTCTTATTATCTTATTTTTTGAAACATTAATAAAAATTACATCAAGCATACCATTGTTATCCGTGTTCATTAAGGATAACCTTCTCACGAGCGAACTTTTCAGGAATAGAAAAGGTGTTTATGTGTCAGCCTTCATCATTAAATGAAGTTTTTATTCTAGAAGAACCATTTCCATTCCCACCTAGTGTTAAAGTACAATATATATATGTGAAACATCTGAATGATGACAGAGATATTTATTTTTTTATGTTATCATCTATGTCCACTAAGATTTTTTAGAATCAAGAGGACATGGATGCTTATATAATGATGTCTCAAACTTTGGGCTCACTATCAGGAGAAGGTGATATAAGAGAGTTATTAGATCTCAAATGATCTATTCATAACTAAGTAGGGAGAATCTACATCAATGGGGTATCATGTAGTCAAGATTATTGGATACATTGAGTGGTTAGACATCTTACAGTTTAAATTCTCGGATGAGTTGCATAAAGATCTCATTCCTTCATCAATTATCAAGACCATATATAGTTTTATTATGAATTATAATATGAAAAATAATGAGAAGAGTCTTTCATGACATTATACTATGATTTTCCATGTGGATAGGGACACGAGGTGTGACCAATATATGCACTTTATGGTGAATAAGGAAAGTAAGAACAAGGAAAAGTGTCCCATGATCTATAAATAGTCAAAATATACTAATCATAGACTATTCAATAAGATGAAAATCCAGAGTCAGGGAACAGAAAAGGAGACATTATTATTTTCATGTTTCAAGCCAGACCCCTAGAAGTTGAAATGTACCCAAAAGAAAGGGAATGTAACGTGTGCGTTTTTTTGAGTGAAATCATTCTGTTTCTAAGAATTTCATATTAGATACAACCTGTGGGGATCACATCTATATTCAAATGCATGAACAATGTATATTACAAAATACTTACAGAGGATAGGTGGATCTATGAGCTTGCAATAGTGTGAGGCTGGCTACTATTGACATTGGTGACTACAACATTTCATTACTAATGGGAATGATTTTGGTTTTATGATATTATTATGTACCTATAGTAAATGAGAAAATAATTTATGTATCAGTCCCATAAAAAGACGACTTATTTAGAAAGAAAAATTGTATCTTTTAAAATTATAACATATGATATGGTATGGAACATTTAAATAATGATCATAATGTATTACATTATGAAAACTAAGTGTTAACAATTGATAATAAATCATTTTCACATGACTCAGTTAACACCCATATTTGGAATTACCTTTATGGTAATGTAAATGATATGTGTTTGAAATAGATCATTCATAATGGTTTTTTAGACTCATCTACGCTAAAACAACATGATATATGTCATGCATGTTTAAAGGAAAAATAATGAAACCATCATTTTTTGGACTTCAAGTGTGCCTCAACTTGTTTGGTCAGGACCCTAAAAAAGAATATAAGATACCTGAGATAGAATCCTAGAAGAGGAATATTTTGGGTGAACATAGTAGTACTATAGTAGGAACTGTATAAGGTATTGTAGGACATACTATTCAGTACTTTAGCAGCTGGAACTATTCACTTATTTGGGAATTCAGGTCACTGGTTTGGTCCTTGGGTCCTTTGAGGCTTTCTATCTACCAATGTTCTTTAGCACATTAAGTATTTATGGACACTAAAGGACTTAGAGACACTAGAAGGCCTTCAGGCCACCTCAAGGCCTTCGACAAACCTAATGTACAGAAGTGACCAGACAGATTCTACGTTGATCAAGGCTCTGGATAAGGATTCAGAGTAGGCACATATACCAATGAAGTGCTATAAAACATAAGAAGAATGAGAGGGTATAGCCCTATCCATCGTTACTACACCTATGAAATCCTATATAGGTATGATATCCAAACAAACATTCGAAGGTGGAGAGCTATAATCATGATACAGTTGTTGGGGAGGAGCAGTTCCATGCAGTAGCGGTTTTTGATGTATTCCTCTATGAACTTAAGGTCATGTAATGTGCTAGTTAATACTATGGGAATTTAATGGGACACCCTTAAACCCTTTAAAGTTATATAATGAAAAAATGAATAATATTTCAAGGCCTTTGGTCCATTCAGGATGTTAGGACATTTGGAAGATAGGGTGAAATAGCCACCGAGCTTCTATGATTGGTACACACAATCGTGTGTAGAACATTTCTAGAAGAATATAGAAGTGTATATTATTTCTTCAAATCTTATGTTGATGAAATTAGTAGATAATGATATATCTCTGTTGTGAGGTATAAGACCAATACCATTGATAAATTCATGGTGTTAAAGAATGAATAAGAGAATCAACATGGTATGATGATAAAGATTCTTTGATTAGATCGAAGTTGGGAATATCTAAATGAATAGTTCATTAAATTTATATCATATTTTGGTATTCGTTATCAACTCACTCAACCTTATACATTGAAGTGTAATTGTGTTAGTTAATGGAGGAACCATAACATTTATACATGGTAAGTTTAAGGATGAATCATTTATATTTACCAATAACCTTATGAGGATATTCATTACAAACTATGGTATACACATTAAACTGAGTTCCATATATTGATAGAAATGGAATATTAATCATGTTATGGATTGTGATGAAAGTTTTTTTTTTCATACATGATTATGTAGTTTTGAAGTATTTTGTATGGGATTCTCATGAAACAAAATAGATCTCGAGGGAAAAATGTGTATCTTTATAGGGTATCATAATGAAAAAAATGTATAATACCAATAAGACCCATCAGACATGGAATTTATTATAAAAAGAAGCCTTTTTAATGAGATATATAACATCTTCCAAAATGATAGTGGTAGAAATATAGACTTAGTTAAATTTGATGCTCATGATACATAAAAGTTGGTACAATAATAAGTTCAAATGGTCCTCAAGGAAGAAGTTGATCCAGAAACACAATTACTATGTATGAGATCAAGAGAGGGAAGATAAACATTGCGATAGGTTTTTATAGTAAATGACTATGGTGACTCATTATTGGTTAACCATGATAATCCTCTCTCCTACAAGGAGGTAGTAGAGAGCTCAGAATTTATAAGATGACATGAAACTAAGAATTCTGAGATGGATTTCATGTATTAGAACTAGGTTTGGGTTCTATTCGATGCTCTAGATAATTCAAATAATGTTGTGAATAAATGGGAATTAATGTAGAAAATAGAAAAGGAAGGTAATGTAAATACCTATAAAGCAAGGTGTTGGTGCCAAAATATTTCACAAAAGGAAGAGGCGAAAAAGAAGCATGCACGCTGCCTCGCGAAGCTCCGACGCGAAGCACCCCCAGGCATCGCGGCCGCCGCGAAGCCCCGGAGGTGGTAACCTCCGCGAACGGCCTGACATTCGCAAGCCCACCGTGAAGCCCTAGAGGTGGTAACATCCGTGAACGACCTGACGTTCGCGAGCTCGCCGCAAAGGCCCGGAGGCGGTAAAATCCACGAACGACCTAACGTTCGCGAGCCCGCCGTGAAGTCCCGGAGGCGTTACCCTCCGCGAACGGTTTGACGTTCGCGAGTCCGCCACGAAGCAAGGCAGACCTTCGTTCCGCGCGAGTTCTGCGTCGCGACGCTCCTTTCCTATAAATACCGGACTCCTCCTGAGTCCTGGGGAGGCACAATCTGACCTTTCGTCTTCTCGAGTCCCGAATCGCGAAGCACCTTCGCCCCGGGAATCATGAGCTCCGTGAGGCACATCTACATCGCGGGTCGCCTTTTCTTTGTCTCATTTTGAGCCCCTCTTCCGAGAGGGATGACCTTCACAAAGATCAAGGGTATTCGAAAAGGAAGGGGATTCCCAAGGGAACCCAGGCAGTCGCGGAGCATTTATGCTTGGCGAAACATCCATCCTTTACTGGTGATCCCCATGAAAAGGCAGGGTCATGTGTATCATGAGGCACCATGCCTCGCATCACCATGCTTCGCGAGGCACCTCTGCTTTGCGAGGCAGTGCTCCGCGAATACTGTTCCACTTCACGAAGCACCTCCCATTCATACCTCTACCCCATGCTAATTCCAAGGCACCCCACCTCGCGAAGATCACTCCATTTCTTGGAAATTCCTCTTCCCGTGTGACCCTCCAGGTTTTCACGAAGTAATTTCAAAGTCCCATGGACAACACCACTTGTAGCATTTCTTCGCCTAATGCTTCTTCACATAGGCATGCTAACGGCTATTGCTTCTTCGCATATCCATGCTAACGTGGACCCCCTGATGGTTCGCTCCGCGAGCCCCCTTGATCATGACCTTACTGGTACCTTCCCTCCCCCAAGGAGAAGAGGGTACTGGTTATATACGTTCTAGGGGTGTGGAGTAGACATGCCTCGTCCGAGATGCAGGACGTTATACTGCCATGTACCAGGTCCTTAACACATGAAGTTAAACTGTGACCTGACCTCGTGCCTTACACGTAGGGTCCCCACAGCTCAGACATTCTTTACGCCACTCGTCTCCACGGTAATGGAATTACCCCCCCCCCCACAAGGGATGATATCCTCCTTCTCAAAGTGTCGTATGTCCATGGGATAAGGGCAACCACCATGGTGTAAGCCCCTAGCCCCTCTTAGGGAAGGTAGTGCCCATGCACCTCTGTACTTCCCCACTACCATGGTCAGTGGAGGGTGCGATAGTGAATGAGGAAACATTCATTATTGGTCCCAAATCCCTCTCCCGCTGCGCTTTGCTGCACGTCAGGCCTCCATCCTGGTGTAAGTACCAACACCACGGGCTGCCTAACGCGTAATCCCTTCATCGATTCCCACGGACGCATCCTTCGCGACGTGATCATCTAATCCCTGCAGCCACTTGTTTCTCAAACCGAGCATGCCTCATGTGGGCATAGAGTGATCACCGACCCTGACCCCCACCTTAAGTGAACTACGAGGTCATTGATCCATGCCAAGGCATGGTACGTAGGAAGCCTCCTCAAGGATCATTCCCACCAGTAATTTCTCCACGCCGAGTTCCACCCTCGTCCAGGATGATGTTAAACTGTATTCCCTCATCCAGCATGACGTTAAACTGTATTCCCTCGTCCATCATGACTTTAAACTATTTTCCCTCATCCAAAATGACTTTAAACTGTATTCCCTCATCCATCAAGACTTTAAACTACACAACTCAAGTGAACTACAAGGTCTTTGATCCATGCCAAGGCATGGTACGAAGGAAGCCTCCACGAGGTACAAGCCCATCATTCATTGGACCAAGGTCATTTTTCTTGTCGGTTCGCCGACACCCATTGCTCGTTATTTATTCACTTCATGGTTCATCCTCATGCCGCATGATGTTATACTGCATTCCAGTCTGACGGAAAGCCGATGTGACCCACCCGAACTACGTGGACTTTGATTCCCTGCCACTAGGATACGTAGGAATCCTCCACGAGGTTCAACCCCACCACCCACAGTCCTATCTACATGACTTTAAACTGTAGTAAACCATGTCTTCCAAATATAGGATGCCTCTTGTTCCAAACAAGGGATTCCTTATGATCCAATCATAAGATGCCTAATGCCATGATTAAAGTGGCATAGTTTCAAAAGGCATTGGAATCCATCTAAAAATTCCATCACTCCACCTCACGCTTTGCGTGTCCTTCATTCGAATCTGCATCCACTTCCATGTCTGGAGGGACCCCCTAACAGTATGGATGATAGACCTATGGACCACATGTTGTCCTGGGCCAATGTCTCGAAAGGCATTTGGGTGAAACATTGAGTCAGGTCCTTTGTTTCGAACACGGTCAACAGTCGACCCCTCATTTTTTTATCCCCATTCTAGGATAACACGATAGGATGCTGTGTTGTGAACAAGGTCAGCAGTTATCCTCTATCGCAAAGCTGCTCTCATTGCATTTCTAATGCCATTCATTTGATCGAAACTTTTCATATCCCTTTGTTCAGGCTGATTCCAACACCCTTGACATTATCCCGCTTGTGCACTTGCGCATAGGTGCGTACCTCAACCCACCAGTGAGTTGGTATGCCCTCATGACCATACATGAGGAAGACACCATGGGCCGCCAAAGAGCATAAGTCCCATATCCACCAGGGGCCGCCATAGAGCGTAAGTCCCGTGTCCACCATGGGCCGCCTCAGAGCGTAAGACCCATCCATCATTGCCGCTCCATAGCGGCACACGGGCAGCACCCTTGAATAAGCCCCAAACCATCCCGAACTACGTGGAATTTGATTCCCTGACATGAGGATATGTAGGAAGACTCCCAGAGGATCAATTCCACCACCTGTTGGTCACTCCGACCTTCTTCACGTCGGTTCATCAACTCCCGAGCAGCCTAGTGTGTATGCCCCACACCATTTGGACCAAGATCCTCACTTTTCTTGGTTCCCCGACATCTTTTTGAACTACGAGGTCTTGCATCCATGCCATGGCATGGTACGTAGGATGCCTCACGAGGTTCTAGCCCACCACTCATCGGACCAAGGTCTATCTTCACGTCGGTTCACCGGCACCATCCGGAACTAGGCGGACTTTGATTCCCCGCCACGGGGATATGTAGGAGGTATCTTTGAGGCTCAAGCCCAATTTTAGTGTGGCCCTTGCGATAGTCCCATTCTAGTTCCCCTCCATTTCATCCATCCATCCATTATCCACTTTGATTCTAACCAGGATGACCATATCCCGATAAGGTCACGTAATGCTCAGGAAGTCGTCCATGGGCTGGCCCTGATATCCGCATCCCTTCAAGGGATGTTCCTTGATCAGACCCATCCCAGCTAATGCTCCAATCAGGCCGATCTGTCTCCTCTAGATGTTAAACATGCATCATACCCCGTGTTAAACATGGGAATCTAAAGAAAAGCTCAGATAAATGCCTACGACATGTAATTCCTCGCACTTGATGCGGTATGCCTCGGGCTTTCACGCCCTCGAGAAGCCATATGACAAGGGAAAAAAAGAAATAGACACACCAGTTCCCCAATGTTCAGACACTCTATTGATGCCTCGTCATGACTACTCCCCCAACCATTGGTTTCTACCCTGACCGGACCCCTTGGAATGTCCCGACAGAAGCAGTGTAATTAATCGGTGTCCATTGAAACATGGCACTGGGAAGAGTTTCACGAAAAAATTATTAAATCTATTAGGGAGACCCGAACTAGGTGATGAGTTCTGAGGAGTAATCTATGGAAGTAAGAACCGACATCCCATCATCCTGGTTTCGATCAAGGAGCAGACGTCCCTGAATAAGGAGCGAATGCCACCCGCCTTTGGAAACTGAGAATGTGGGGCAACAACGCGCCGCGTCCTCGTCCTCCACAGAAGGATGTGTGTGCCCCGGTGAAAGCGTTGGAAACAAAAATGGTGAGCCCGTCGTTAAACACTTCTCCACACTGTGGAGAATAGTAGAGTTCGAGACACCAGTAGATTGACATGTCCCTGGATCCAGATATCCGGTGCCAGGTCCCGCAATGAAAATTTCAGGCCTGGCGTGAAACTCACCAGAAGATGGGGAAGTAGAGCATGGTGCATTCCGTTCGGTAGTGTGTTGGAGTAGATCCTTGTTTCCAATATGGGGGATGGAACAACCCTGGGGCACTGGTTGTCAATCCTCTTCCTCATGATACTAATGAGTTGATCCCTCCGTTTCCCAGGAACCCGGTTGCTGTTGTGGAGACATGACCACCGCACGCTCGCCTACGAAGGGGCAGAGGCAACACCGGCCCAGCCACACCGTGTGGCTCCACCACTGCCACGACAGCCTCTATGTCTGTGAATACGGTTTTCCCACGTCCCCTATCCCCGTCAGAGATCGTCCATCAAAGGGTGATCAACAACCGTGTACACAGGTACAAGGAAGAAGGGGTCATCCCAACCTAGGATATGTCCTGCCTGGAACATGATGCATCTAGGCCCCACCGTCAACATCGCCATCAAAGGATGTGCAGGGATCCCCTGCTCCCCACCCCAACATTCAATCGTTTCGAGAGCCTGTCCCTGGAACGCCTCGACGACTCCTCGACTTACGCTGATGAGGCGGGTGATGACCAGCTCGGCCCGCTCAGAGTCCCAATCCAGGGGCTTCAGGCAAGGGCTCCGATCCGGCCGCGTCAACGTCGTCGCCCAACTTTACCAGAAGAGAAGGTAGGCTATGCCACGACACCACCTGCGCCAGCTCGTCTGGCCCGGCGTCAGCTTTAAGCCCAAGATGAAGACGCTCTCCAAGGTATTTCGACTTCAATAGCTACTATGGATCGAGCCACGGGCGACGTACACCATGGGGCCCCTGCATACACTAAGCAGGGGCACTCCTTCACCCAACCGGGATCGAGGCCTCAGCCTCCCCACAGTCAGACTGGGTTGACTCTCGGGGTCGCAGGCCCGAGCGATGACTACCGCAAACTAATTCGCGGTAACGTCGCTCCATACGGAGGACCTCTCCATACCACCATCCCATAGAGCGTGAGCCATACCCGCTCCGAAGCTCGTCATAGAGGTATGACTCATGCTACCCCCATCCCGGAGAAAGACATGCCCCGCGGCAGTGACACTCGGCACAGAAACCTCTCCCACGCCTACCATACATGGTATTGAGTCCCTCCTCTTGCCCCAGACAGTCGATGTGAAGGCACTATACAACCGGTCCTTCTCCAACGTGGGGATCCCCCCTACGTCCTCTCTGTAACTGGAGAAGGTCCTCCTCGCCCCGGAAACTCGAGGAATGAAGGTCAGCCTCATTCCACCCACACCAACCATGGAGGTCCTCCCCGTGTACCCTTTGACATTTTACCTGGTGCCCCTCGCACCCCTGCTATTTCAAGCAGCGGCCCTCTCCGCCATGGTGCCAGCGCCGCTCCAGGATTACATGTTGAGAACCAACCTTGAACCGAAGAGCCACCGATGGGTATGAGAGTTGGTCGTCGCCGCTACAGGAAGAGTCCCGGGGAGGGCCGAGTGGAGGTCAAACCGTCCTGTTTCTCAGATTCCGAAGCAGAATGCGACACAACGATGGAACCTTCTCCCCGCTCCTCCGCGTCAAGGACTGGGACAGGAACCAGGCATGTCAGCCTCATTCTCCTAGAATGCGAGGTCCACCGGATTCCCACCTCTCTCTGTAGATACGTCCCGGAGGAAGAAATTGTGGAAATTCCGTAGGTCCCGACTGTTCAATCACCACTGTCGTCACCAGAAGTGCCCTCTACCTCTACCAGAGATCACAGAGATCTGTTTCGGGGACCAACGACGGTAGTGAAATGACATGACCTATCACTACAACTCATGCGCCAAAAGCCGTGGCTGTCATCCCATCTTATCGCAATGTTTTGGTCAGGTCACCTCACTCTTCAGAGGATGGCCAGAAGTTTAGCGGCCAGTCAGTTTGTTCGCCATATTCTTCATTTCCAGATTTACTGTCTCAGCGGTCCGCCTCGGTACCGATACCGATACCTCATCCGCCTCTAGTTGACTAGTTGGGAAATACGTGGACAGATGCTGAATCCGATCCCATGATCTTCTTGATCATTCTCATAGCGGATCATTTTTCGAAGCAGTTCTGGCTGACGGCAGCGCCTAGATTTTGCACACCAGAGTCCCTTACTCTAGAGGAAGTGGGGTGCTTTCGTGAAAAACTATGGGTGCCACACTTCCTCCTTCGTTATGTGAGGGTGATGTACCCAAGGAGTCGCGAGCACCTTTAAGAAATCAGAAATCAATGCCGCCTGATCGATTTGCCCGCACTCCCCGAGGCCCAACGCCCTGAGTCACTAGGCCGTCAGGATACCCTTCAACGGAAATGCATTCAGTTTTACAATGTACTCCATAGAGTCATCAGAGGAGCTAGCCCCCACGTGCAAGTCCATGGATGGGGAAACTATGCGGCTCTTCTCTTCATCCCTATCCGACGACAGCCCGATCCGTTATGAGGCAATGAGGACAGCCCTCGAGAGGGGTCGTAGTACACATGGCCGACGTAGTGGACTTGGAAGACGATCTTGAATAAATCTATGTAGATTTACCCCCTAAGAGTGTACTGCCACCGTTGGACCCATCAGGGAGAGTTACTTGTCAGTAGAGGAACCTTCTAGGCCTCCATGTACCCACAGAGTCACTAGTGCTTAGTCAAAATGCCGGTAAGGGTAAGGAGAACGTCCGAACTGTCAAGCACTCCGACCCGTCCGCCTCTATACAGAAGACTAACAATGATCCCGAGAAGGCCGCGTTGCGCCAGCAGCTTGCTGAATAGAACAGGCTGGTTGACGAGCTCCTGGTCAAGTGTGATGCAGAACGACGACCCGACTACGGTAACCCCAAGCCGGGGCAATAGGGGCCGGAAAAATTTCCCCATGGCGAGATGCCTCTGGGAAACCCTGATCATGCTGCTTCCACAGACAGGGCAGAAGCCAGAGCCCATGGCAAGAGGGCGCGATACGTCTTGCCGAACCCCCCTGAGCGACGGGGCAATATGAGGAATCCAGTCTGGGTTCCCCCAGTCGCCCCACAGGCCATTCCGCCAGCCGCCCCATGAGGTGCTGAAGAAAAATACCGTGTCGAAGATCCCGACAATGCAATCGTGATTAGGGATCCCCATAAAAACAAGGACCCCCACCCAGATGATCTTATAGAGGCGCTCATAGCCCGCCTCAAAGCGATGGAAACGCGGCAGGTGGCAGTCCCACCGGATGGTAAGACGTATCCCGCGTGGGTGGATGACATGCTCGCGCCCCCAGGTTTTGGGAACCCTACTTTCTCACCCTTCAATGGGACATGGGACACGCCGTAGCACTTGGCCCATTATACTTCTAGGTGTGGCCCCATGCTGGGGACTCTGGCCCAGCAGGAAGCCTCCATGCTCCGGTATTTCGTGCAGACATTGGAGGGTCACGCATTCATCTGGTACAACCAGCTCCCTATCAGGTCGGTGACCGGTTGGGAGGATCTCTTCTGGCAGTTCCTATACTAGTTCATCTCCACCACTCGAAAAAACAGCATCGCGGACCTCTTCAAGTGCAAGCAACGACCTGATGAGTGAGTCACAGACTTCATCGCCTGGTGTAAGGGACTCACATACTCCCTCGACATGCCACTAAATCAGGATTAATTACTTAAAATGTCTGTAGGGGTCATTAGAATGGAGCCGGTACCTTCCCTGATTACCCAGAACTACCCTGGAGGGTTCCGAGATTTATCAGATAAGGCTCATCACCTCGAAGAGGCTTTGCAACAGGCTAGTCAGGCACGTTTGTTGTCCCCTGCGATCCCAGCCAGGAGGACTGCCAGAGACGAACCCACCACGGTGGCCCAAATAGAAGCCCCCAGGAAACTGGAATTACTGCCAGCAGCACCAGCCCCTCAACCCCGCAGAGGACCTCCACCTCAAGCACATGCTCCTGCCCAGTAGCGACCGCCTCAGAACCGACAGGGTCCCCCCCCCCCCCCGCAATGTGCCACCACCGCCAAGGCGAGACAATCAGGCGCCACCTCCCCGGCAGGCCCCTCCGAACCATATTCAGGGCTAGGCCACCAGGACCGCCTATCCGGAAAGAAGGCACCAGAATAACTCGTTCAACGAGAGTCAGGTCCCCGGCTACTTCCGAAGCGCTCTAGAGAAAGGGATTGTGCGCCTTCCTGAGTGAAGAAGGACGACAGAGGTGATTCTTACCGATCACCCCAACTACCATCCTTATCATCGGTTTCTAGGGCACAACCTCAAGCAATTATATGTGTTTAAAGACTTTCATCAAGGCCAGGTCAACAACAATATAGTCAGGTAGGGCCCAGCACCAACACAAGTAGCAGGTGTCTTTGTAGGGTCAGAGATCGTTAACGGCAGTGAAGGCGAGTTGGAGTAGGTTCCCAGCCGTGGATCCCATAAATATGACGATTGGATGGTTCGAAAAGTCGTCGCTCATGCCCATGGTGTCATCCGAGCATGCCTGAATCAACCAGAGTCTTCGTAGGAAGTGGCTGGTACCTCTACATCACCTTCACAGTTGACCTCTTCCCAAAAGGGCAAGCAGCGACGACATAAGAAGAAGCAACGCGCTCCCCCACTACCGTCATCATCATGCACTCTTGGTAACTTTATGCCCCTTGAAATGGGGAATCCTCCTAGAATTCGCCCAGTGATGGATGACTCGTCGAGCGACAGCTAGGGGTATGCTTCGATTAACACCGTGGAGCTGGTAAAGCCCTATATGAGTCCCGACGAGGGGGAATGCCAGGAGAAGCTCCCCAACATCCCCAGCCGACGCCAGCGTCAGTGGAACCACAATAACACAGGTCGTCAAGACACATCAGCGGGCACTTTCTGTCAGGAAGTGCATGCTACTGAAACCAGACAGTAAGCTCAGCGCAGATTCCAACATGCACAACCTCATCTGATGCCCTCAGCTCTACCTCTACCGTCGTTTGTGCTACTAGATCAGTCAGAGATGCCTCGTTCGTACCGCGGTCAGTATTTCCCAGCTGGAGGCCAATCTCCATTGTCTGTTCCTAATCCGGCAGCTACTACCCAGGCTTCAACTAGTAGGCAGCGGGATGCGCCCACTTCTAGACAACCATCGGTTCAACCGGTAGGACCCGCTATGCCTCCGACTGCAGAAGGACTTCATGTAAGCAGAGGCTCGTGCTTGGCATGAAAGTATGATGTCCTAAAACACCTGGCTGGTATTTGATCATGAATTTATTCCCTTGAGGCCCATCTCCTATCGTCTGAAATGTGTGAGGCACTCGCCGAAGCCCTAAGGAGCCCCCTCCAGTTTGAGATGGAGGTGGCGGCTGCAGAATCCATCCACGCCGAGGCGATTGAGAATGCCGAATGTCAGGAGGATATATCATTCTCTGGTGAAGATGAAGATCCTCCTATAAAGGGGAACATTCGCCCACTATATATCACTGGCCAGTTCAATGGCGTGGATGTACACCATTGTCTTGTTGACACGGGTTTTGTGATCAACTTAATCCCGACACAGACACCGCGAAATCTGGGTCTGTCTGAAGATGATTTAACTCCGTCCGACCATAGAATCCATGGATACGAAAGGACCGAGCAATCCCCAGTCGGCAAGATCCTCCTAGAGACCCAATTCGGTGGCCTAATTGCCAGCACTGAGTTCATGGTTGTCTCCCAGGACACCGCCTACAACGCATTGATGGGTAGGCCATGGATCCATCTGCACGCAACGGTCCCTTCGTCGTATCACCACTACCTCAAATACTCCCTCAATGGTCGTGTAGGTTTACTCCAAGGGGATGCGTCTCCTTTCGCCTCAAGTGAATCCCACTATTTGGATGCTGATTATTACAAGAGAAAAGATAAGAAAATACTAGTAAGTGAGGATGAACCCTCCCTCATCACAGGTAATCCCTGGGAGAGCATGGATGACACCTACATCCTCCCGATCCACTGATTGGAGGCCACGACCCCCGACATGGGGAATGTTTTGTGGTTTCAAGTACGAAGGGAAGTAATGTTCCCATGTCCAAGCGACGACAAAAAATCACCTTGTACTCCTACATCAACCAGGATCAGGTGATCCCGGAGCCTCCTACCCCTATGCAGTATCGAGATGTCAAGCTTATGACAACTGCAGTACGTCATACATGTCTCTTCTGCCGGGATGGAATCAACAGACTCAGGCCGACGCATCACCACTGCTTTGACGTCATCAAGCGTGGCCCCTTAGGCCAAAGGCCGGATGGGATTGGATTGACGACCTTCATTGCAATGGTCTCAGTGGCGAGTGAGTCACCCAATATGATAACCACTGCTACCAAAGCCGGCACCAGCTTCCCGTCAGGGATTGATAGCTCAGAGGTAGCTCCCGTTGCGGGAAACCCCTCCACAACTGGAGAGGAAGATCTATAGGATTCCCCCTGCCTTTGAGGAAGGCGTCTCTACTACAGTTGATGAACTGCTACGGGTGAACCTCAGTAGCGAGAAAGACCCATGTCCCACGTTGATCAGTGCATCCATGTCTCCTGAGGAGAAATAGCAGTACGTAGACTTTCTCAAGAAACACAGTGATGTGTTTTCCTGGAGTTACGGTGAGATGCCAGGACTAGATCCTCAGGTAGCGGTTCACTGCTTGGGCCTACCATCTAACCATCATGGGTTTAAAAAACCTCCCATAAAGATGAACCCTTCTCATGGTGCTATGGTTGAGGCTGAGGTTGACAAGATTATCAAATCCAACTTCGTCAAGGAATTCCAGTACCCCAAGTGGCTTGCCAACATTGTGCAGGTCAGGAAGAAGAATGGGTAGATCAGGGTCTGCATCGACTTCTGTGACCTTAATCGCCAATGCACAAAGGATGACTTCTCCCTCCCGGTGACCGAGTTATTGATTGATGCCACGACCGGGTTCCAAGCTATCTCTTTCATGGATGGTTATTCCGGGTACAACCAGATCCGGATGGCCCCCGAGGATGAGGATTCCACTGCTTTCAGGGCTCCCCAAGGTATTTTTTGTTACCACTTTATGCCCTTCGTCCTAGAAAATGTAGGTTCCACTTATCAGAGGGCCATGCATCATATATGCAAGCCGATTCTCGGGACGCTGGTGGAATGCTACGTGGATAACCTAGTGGTCAAATTACATCAGTGCCAGGATCATCTCAAAGACCTTGAGAAAGTGTTTGGATCCCTCTGTTCCCATCATCTGAAGATGAACCCATTGAAATTAGCCTTTGGGGCCACCTATGGAAAGTTTCATGTCTTTGTTATTAGATACCGAGTCATTGAAATCGACCTAGAGAAAATCAAGGCCATCAGAGAAATGCCACCCCAAGCAATATTCGGGAACTTCGAGGTCTCCAAGGCCACTTAGCCTATATACGCCGATTAATTGCAAATATGTCCGGAAAGAGTAATCCCTTTTCCCGTATCATGAAGAAGGGTGCCGCTTATGATTGGGATGAGGAGTGTCAGACCGCCATTGAGGAAATCAATCATTACCTACTCCATCCTCCGGTTTTGATGCCACCCGTCTCCGGAAAGCCGCTGGTCCTTTATGTGACCGCCCTGGAACGGTCCCTCGGTGCACTTCTCACCCAGAATAATAACGAGGATATGGAGAATAGTCTTTACTATCTCATCCGCATGCTTCTCGATATGGATATTAGATACCCCATATCAAAAAAAGCTGCCTTGCACTCGTCCTTGCAGTACAGAATTTGCAGCATTACCTGCAGCACCATGAGGTACAATTGGTCTCACGGGTAGAACCGCTGAAGTACATCCTGAAACGCCCTATGTTGACTGGCCGATTAGCATGATGGGCAGTGATCCTCCAACAGTTTGACATCAGGTCCATGCCTCAGAATTCCATTAAGGGACAGGCGTTGGTAGACTTTTTATCCGCCCATCAAACTTCCGCGGATCAGTCCCCGGACCTGGATTTTATGGATGAGGTGATCCTCTCTGTCGATCATTCCGTCTCATGTTGTCAAATACACTTAGATAGTGCCTCCCTAACCCCCACTTGTAGGAGGCTCAATGATCCTAAGCTCAATAGAGTGGTCCTGAGTATTGTCTTCATTACCCTGGTGCAGGTCGTCCTGCCATACTCATTCTTGTTGTCAGAAGGATGTACCAACAACGAGGTAGAGTATTAGGCTCTCATCATAGGACTCGAGTTGTCCCTCTAGATCGATGTGCCCCATCTACATGTGAAGGGGGATTTCGAGCTGGTAATCAGTCATGTCAATGGCAACTATGTTGTTAGGAAGCCAGAGCTTGTAACATTACTGGAGTGCACCCTCCATCTAATGGCCCAATTCTCTTCTCGACCAGAGGTTACCCATGTCCCACGGTCAGAGAACGGTCGAGTAGACGCCTTGGCTGGCCTAGCTGCATCACTCGCAGAACCCAATCAAGATGATTTGATTATACATGTGGCACACCGAAGAGTCGTTGTCCCCGTCACCCAAGAGGACAATGACGGCCTACGGGTAAGTCATCTCACTGCCAGACCTGCTTGGTCCGGTGTCCCGGGTTTGTCGGAAACAATGGCCGAGGATGCTCTTGACTGGAGGGCACTTTTTGTCGAGTATCTCCAAAATGGTCTCTTCCTGGACGACTGGGCCGAGCGCGAGTGAATCCGACGCCGTGCGCTACAATTTACCCTCCAGAGCGATCCCCGTCTTGAGCATATCCTTTATTATAGGAGCTTCGATGGCGTCCTCCTCCGTTGCATTCAAGGAGTTTAGATTCCTCAAGTTATGCAAGAGGTTCATGCTGGTTCCTGTGGTGCCCATCAAGCTGGGCCAAAGATGTCCCATCAAATCCGGAGATTAGGGTACTTCTGGCCCTCTATGATCCGTGATTGTATCAGGTATTCCAAGAGATTCCATGCATGCCAAATTCACGCCAACTTCCTGCATCGGCCGTCGGAGCCCCTCCACCCCACTATGTACTCTTGGCCATTTGCGGTGTGGGGACTTGATGTAGTGGGACCATATCCACCGGCGACAGCTCGCCAGTGCAGGTTTATCCTAACTGCTACATATTTCTTCTCCATGTGGGCAGAGGAAGTTCCCTTCATATAGGTTAAGGCTCGTTCCATCGTTGACTTTGTGAGATCCAACATCATCCACCGGTTTAGGGTCATTCACGCTGTCCCCAGAGATAACAGCACCAACTTCCGAGTGGCGGTGCTGAAACAATTGTACGCCAAGTACAACATTCTTTCGAACCATACCTCCCACTATCACACACAAGCGAACTGACAGATCGAGGCATTCAACAAAACCCTCTCTAAAATTCTACAGAAAATGGTTGGTCAGAAAAAAAAAGTTGGCCGGACAAGCTCCCCAATGCCCTCTGGTCTTATCGGACGACGACTCACAACTCTACCCAGGTGACCCCATATTCCCTGGTGTATGGGGCTGAGGCCGTGCTACCCATTGAGATCCAGCTTCCATCATTACGTATTATAGTCTATGACCACCAGGCGCTAGATGAAGTGGCTAAAATTCGTCTAGATGAATTAGAAGCACTTGACGAGAACTCGCTTCGTGCTCTACATAGTCTGGAAAAGCATCAGAATAAGATAGTAAGGGCCTTCAACAAGAAGGTTTACCTTTGTTCTTTTCTACAGGGCGACCTAGTGTTGACCCTTCGAGCGCTAATGATCCCCAGTAGGAAACCGCCCAAGCTAGAGCCCAAATGGGATTGGCCTTATAGAATCCATATGGTTTACCCAAACAGGGAGTATTCCATGGTGACCACGGATGGTGAGCACGTAACGCTTCCCACAAATTCCATGTTCCTCAAGAAGTACTTCGCCCGATCCTAGATATGGTCCAACATGACCCTAAACTGTATGGTCCCACATGACCTTAAACTGTATCGTCCAACACGACCTTAAACTGTATGGTCTCGCACGACCCTAAAATGCACGTAGTGGTCCTGCATGACCTTAAATTGTGTCACCGTCCTGCAAGATAATAAACTACAAAATGTTCTGATCTCTATGACCGTAAACTAAGATCCCCCTCGTCCTCACTACAAGCCATTAAACTGGAATCCAGTCAGGCCTTCCTGACTAATGCGCAGCTTTGAGCCCCTTGGCCTTCGTCGGCTCGGACTCTCCTACGGGATTATACGGTGTGGTGTGGGATTACATTCTCATTCATGACTGGTTACCCGCCGTACCGTACATATACCCAGTTGAGACACATTTATCATCCGGAACAATGTTGAACTGCACTTCAAGAACTACGTGTGGCTTGATTCCCATCTTAATGTGATACGTAGGAACGCTCGGACGCCTTGTCTTGAGCCCAGCCCCAAGCTCTGCTCTTCCACTATCCCCTTTTTGTATAGTTTCCTCGGTGGGCCCTCGCATGTTGTGGAGTAGGGTTCCTTAGCCCCACCCATACGAGGATTATAAGGGTTTCACCATGTACCCACTCCCGTTCTTATATTCCCCCCACGTCCTTACTGCACGATGTTAAACTTCATGGCCTCCAAGAACTACGTATGGCTTGATTCCCATCCTCATGGGATATGTTGGAATGCTCGGACATTTCTTCTGTCAGCCCAGCCCAAAAGAAAAAAAAAAAAAAAATCTCCCCTTGGGTCAAGACATATGGCAGGGTGCACACTTTTTCCCCAACTCATGTTGAGCAAGCCTCGACCCGACTGCACGTCCCCCCCTAGGGATGTTTGCCTCTTTCGTGGATTGAGAAATTTATGCTTCTCCCACTCCTTTACTTGGGATTACATAACTTTTCTCACCAAGAGGGACCCCCAAGAACGACCTGGATACAACGCCCAAGGGCTCTCCTACCGTTATGGGATAACACCCCCGAGGGTTTCTGAGCAACAAGCTGATACAATTCCAGCGTTGCGAATATGGTCAACGGTCGACACGCATCTGTTGCTCCCACATTAGGTCACCATAGGAACAATGTGTTTCGAATATGGTCAACAGTGTCCTGGATCTAAGGGTCCACCCCGAGATGTCCCAATCATCGAGTGCAGTGATTCATTCTGCCCCATCCCGAAGCAAAAAACCTCCCTTCGGTTGGCACCAACGGTCGAGCCCAGGCCCCAATTCTCTTATAAGGAATGTACGATGTGGTGTGGGATACGTCCACAATCAAGTGGGGTTACATGCCATGCCGTACACATCCCCGGATGAGATACGATTATCTCTTTCCCCATCCTGGCTGCAATATGTTAAACTGCAAGTTAGTCAGGCATTCCTGACCGAGGCCCAGCCTCAGGCCCCTTGGCCTTTCCAGGCCTCTTCTCCCAACATCTTACCCGGAGTGTACGGTGTGGTGTGGGACTATGTCCTCATTGACATCGGGATCATGTACCATGTCGTACGCTTTCCCTCACGAGGCCCAGCCTTAGGCCCCTTGGCATTTCGGGCCCGCGACCCCCGTCCTTGCTGCAAGACGCTAAACTGCAAGTTAGTCAGGCCTTCCTGACCGAGGCTCATCCTCAGGCCTTGGCCTTCTCTGGCCTCTTTGCTCAACTTATTATTCGGAGTGTATGGTGTCATGAGGGATTAGGTCCACATTCACATCGGTTTGGTCACCATACCATACACCTCCACTATCTAGGTAATCCTATTCCCTGACCCCCGTCCACACTACAAGACATTAAACTGCAAGTGGGACGTGCTTTCCAAACCAAAACCTCGCTATCCGCCCCCTTGGCCTTTTTTGGGCCACCATGGCCCATATTCTTTCCTACAAAATTATGAGGTGTGGTGTGGGATTATGTCCTCTACACCCACAGTGTCACACAACTCCTTGTTAGGATATTCTTCCCCTTGAGTATCCCATTTAATGAACTACGTACGGCTTGATTCCCATCCATATGGGATACGTAGGACCGCCCAAATGTCTAAGCTTCGGGTCCAGCCCCATCTCTTGAAAACCTCTATTCCACCTTGGCCCCTTGTCCTACTCTTCACCACATGAGGGGAGTATATGGCGTGGTATGGGATGATGTCGTCTTTCACGTCTGTCTTGTAATGCCCACACCATGTTCCTCTCCCTCACGAGTTGTTCCATCGACCATTTCTGACGGTTCACCAATGTGCCTAAGGGTACTCCGGTTAATTGCCTGGATTGCCAGACTTTACTCGGACACATATGGATCCTCCTTCCAGGCTTTTTGTATCCCTGCATCAGGGCTTCCATCATCTCTCACAACCCAGAGGGACCCCCACGAATGGCCTGGATAATACGCCCAAGGGCTCTCCTACCTTTACGAGCCAATGCCACTGAGGGTTTTGGAAAAAAAAATCGATAAAAATACCACATTGTGAATTTGGTCAACGGTTGATGCTCGTTTGTTGTTCCCACCTCAGGCTAACGCGATATGGAGACTGTTTTTCCGCCAAGGTTAATGGTTATCCTCCATCGCCACGCCAACCCCATTAAGCCCAAAATGTCTGTTACACAATTCAAATCCTTCTCCATTCTCATCATGTCCAAGTGGAGTTTTTAAAATCTTGGTACTATTCCTCCGTGCACGTCTGCGCATTGGGGGGAACAAAGTTGTGTCAAAGGCGTCTTTCGGGGCTCTTCACCAACTTCCCATTGATGGAAGTTTCAGGTATTGCGATAAGGATCTTACCCCCTTGTTTCCCACACCGAGTTTAACTCATGTGTGCTTAGGGATAGGGACAATGTCTGGGCTTACCTAGAACGTTTTCATCCACCTCTGGTCCGATCTCTATGACCATAAACTAAGATCTCCCAAAAACTACGTCTGGCTTGATTCCCATCCCCATGGGATACATAAGAATGCCCAGAACCCCTGTCCTTTGGTCCAGTTTGAGTTCAGTGTCCTGCCTTCGAGACCCTGAATGTGGGACCACGTGGTGTGATGTGGGATAATGTCCTCATTCACGTTGGGTTTGCAATAGCTGCACCACACGTGTTCCGTCATAAACATTAGCCATACTTCATGTCCGGCACAACATTAAAATGCTCCCTCAAGAACTACGTACGACATGATTCCCATCCGTATGGGATACGTAGGACCAACTGAATGTCTAGACTTCGGGTCCAGCCCCACCTATTAGAGATCTACCGATCTCCCGGTCACCTCAGCCCCTTGGCCTGTCCCTCTCTAAGGGGAGGATATTGGAATGATACAGGGTTTTTTGCACTATGCCCCCTTTCCCGGGAATCCTCCATCTCTTGGCCGCCCTCAAGTTGAGTCCCTCAACCCCTTGCAGTGGTTCACCTATGTGTTAAGAGTACTCTGGTCTAGGACCAAGAGTGTCATATTCAACTTGGTCAAGTGCCCTCCACTTGTCATGCTTTGTGTTTCCCTTCATTCGGACTTTCATCATCTTTCACACCCAGAGGGACCCCTAAGGAACTGCCTGGTTACTACGCCCAAGGGATCTCCTACCGTTACGGGCCAACTCCCCCGAGGGTTTTAGATAACAAATTGATACAAATCCCATGTTGGGAACATGGTCAGCGGTCGATGATCATTTGTTCGTCTCCATTTCAGGCTAATGCGACAGGATGACGTGTTGCGAACATGGTCAATAGTATTCATATGTCGTCACGCCAGCCCCTCATGGCCTTTAATGAGGGTTACATGATTCACTTTATGTTCCACCTCATCATGTCTAGGTGGGATCTCGACACTCTTGGCGCTACCCCTCAGCACACCTTATCATATCAGGGGGAACAAAGCTGCAATACGACATCCTTCGGGGCTCCGAATGGTCCGAGCTCTAAGACCATAAACTAAGATCTCCCAAGAACTACGTCTGGCTTTATTGTCGTCCTCATGGGATACGTAGGAATTCCCAGACCTCCTATCTTTGGGTCCAGCTTGAGTTCAGCGTCATGCCTTCGGGACCCTGACTACAGGACCGTGTGGTGTGATGGGGGATCATGTCCTCATTCACGTCGGTTAGGTCGCACGACACCATACACAATCCCTGCCTAGCATCGTCTCTACTACGTCTATGCTGGATGATGTTAAAATGCTTGTTTGGGCCTATCACACGACCCTAAACTGTGACATTATCGTCCTGGTCGCATGAGGAAAAACGACACTGCATTTCAATGAACTCGTTGTAGAGGAAATCATGTTGGGTATTGGTCACGTACCATGCAATTTTTCACTGCCTATCTCGGCATGATTATTGTGGCGACACCAGGGCCTTCTACCCTAGTCCTGTCGCTTAAAAAAAACCACCCTCCATTAAAGGACAGACATGATTTTTCAAATTCCGCTTCTTTTAGTTCAAGGGCCACGCCCGCACTCCCCTTTTTCCCGGACACTGGTACCTTACCGTTCCACCTCTCAGAACTATGTATGGAATGATTCTCATCCTCATGAGATACTTAGAATCACTCGGGAACTTCCCCACGGGCCCAACCCAACCTTCGTGTTCAGTCCCTTGACTCGAGCATTTCCCCAGATAACACATGGTAAGTAGGGTTTAGATCCTCATTCACGTCGAGTTTTGTGACCACCTTACCATGTGTCCCCTACTCCCCCTACCCATTCATGGTCTGAGTTCTAAGACCATAAAATAAGACACCCTATGAAACTACGTGCATCTTGATGCCCATCCCCATGGGGTACGTAGGAATGCCTTTGCACTCTGCTTCAGGCCCATCTCAACTTTTTTTTTTCGGTCTCGTGACCTAAAACCTCTCCCAATGGGGTCGTGCGGTGTGAAATGGGATTACGTCCTCATTCACGTTTGGTTGCTCACTGCACCATACACACCCCCTTCTCCCCTTCACGCATGGTGTTTTTAGTTACTCCACTGTGCGCTTCCTGTGTTTCCTCCCACCCATGGTCTAAATTCTAGGAACCTAAAATAAGATCACCCTATGGAAATGGATTCAGCTCCCCCTACCTAATACACCTCATTGTGGTATTCAGATGCGTTTTGACAAAGAGCCAGAAGTGTGTGATTTCCATAAGGACATTCCCCTCGTCCCATTACCAAGCTTCGTGAGCTTTCTATTTGGATCCTCATTCTCTTCCACTTCCAAAAGGACCCTCAGACGGCATGGATTCTAGGCTTAAGAGATCTCCATGAATGGTGGACATAAGGGCACTCTAATCGTTTCGGGCCAACATCCATATGGATCTCGGACAACATTTGTGACATGGTCCCGTGTTTCGAACATGGTCAGTGGTCAACCCACATTTGTCTGTCTCCATTCTAGACTAACATGATATGGATGCTGCGTTTCTTCCACGGTTAACAGTTATCCTCTATTGTCACGTCTCCTTCATTGTGATAAAAATCTCGAGTGTCATGATTCACACATTTCAACTTCCTCATGTTCAGGTGGAATTCCAACATGCTCTACACTAGATCTTCGTGCATCAAGATGCGCCACATGGTTGTGTTGGTGTTTTCAGGCCGGTACTCACCGTGCGTCCCTTCGCCCTAACTTACCCCCTTCTATGTCGGGAAATTCCCACCACTACTTCTTGTTTCCCACACTGAGCATGACTCACGGGGCTTAGTAGTTTTGGCGGGATGTGTACCAACGCGGCTAGGCTTCTTGTCGTCTCACATGATTTTAAAACATTGTTTTCTGAACTACATATGGCTTGATTACTATCCTCATGGGGTACGTAGGAATCCCAACCGCATTGCTTCAAGCCCAGCCTAATCCTCCCTATTGGTCCCTTGACCTGGAGAGTTTCCTCCAGGGGCACGTGGTGTGATTTGGACTCCAAGTCCTCATTCACGTCAGTTTCCTAACTACCTTGCCATATGCTCCCTGGGATCTTCTCTTCCACTCCACGTCCTATCGTATGACGTTAAACTATAGGAGTCCATATTTCCTCAACGCATGACACTAAAAATGTGGTTCTACCCTAAACAAGTTCAGGATTCCCCGTGTTCATCATGGGATGCACAAGAGCCTCTACCAGAGAGGATTTCACCCACCAGAGTTGGTCTATGACTACACTGCGCATCCATAAAAACATATGGCTTGATTCCCATCCTCATGGGATACGTAGAGACACCCAGGCATTTCACCTAGGGCCCATCCCTAGGAATCGTAAAACCTTGTTCCTCCCCATTTCTGGCCCTCAGGCCTGACCCCTTGGGGGGAGCTATGTAAATGAAATTTTTCCCTGAACAAGTTCAGGATGCCCCAAGATCCCATTGGGAAGCAACATACCCCCTCCCCAGAGAGGCGCTGTCCAAAAGAAGGAATGATCCATGATCTGACCAATGCGCCCACCTGGCGTACTCCCACCACGGTGGTGTAATTACATGAGTGTTGGATTCTGTTCAGACAAACCATCACTCCATATTCCACGATTTGTGTGCCCCTTATTCAGACCCTCATCCCCTTTCATGTCTGAAGGGGACCCCCTAACGGCCTGGTTTCATGATGCATCGGCTCACCTACCATCCTGGGCCAACGTCCCGGCAGACTGCTCATGTTTGGAAGGACCCCCTAATAGTATGGATGCTCGACCTAGGGTCCGCCTATAGTCCTGGGCCAACGTCCCGAATGAATGATCGACAACATTTGTGACATGGTCACATTTTTTGAACATGGTCAATGGGCCACCCTCATTTGTTTTTCCCACCTCAGGCTAACGTGATATAGAGACTGTTTTTCACCATGGTTAACAATTGTCCTTTATTGCCACGCCATCCCCACTGTGTTCTGAATCGTGGGAATTGTAATCCATGTTCCCCATTTCCATCCATTCGGACAGATTTCAGCGCCCATAGCGTTGCACCATTCGTGGATAAGAGCATGCTAAGAAAATGGTAATTCAGTTGTTTTGATAACTCCCTTCTCCGGCCAGGTCTCTTCTATTTTCTTTCTGGAAATCAGGTCTTTTTATCCAAACCTTGGACGCCCGAAGCCTAGTTTCCACCCCTGTGTTGGGTGGGATGATGAGGCCACTATCTCCTGTTTCACACATCGGGCTTGACCCACGTGAGCTTGGGGAATTGTCGCCGAACGTCCCACAAACATTGTTGGGATGTAATGAACCGATTCAAATAGTGGAAATCGTGCATGCTATGACATTCAAAAGAAGATAAATTAAATAACAAAAGTACCAATAAAAATATTGTAATTTTTTACAGTACCCGGGGGTCGACTCCCACCATGGACGGGTTGACCCCGTCAAAAGAACGATTCAATTCTGCCACCCTTCGGCTAGTGGAATCCAAAACATGCTGCCACTAACTCATCTCCCTCTCATCCTTAGCAGCGGTGGGACGCATTTCATCAGCCTTGGATTTGGCCCTCTCTACGCCAGCCTGAATGACAGCCATCTCTACAGAAGCATGTCTCATATGCTCTTCCGCCTCTACCAACTAGTTCTTCAACAGTGAGATCATCTCAGATTGTGTATTGAGAGAGATTGAATGCTCATCCACCCGGTCCTACAGTTGTTGGACCTCACTTTCAGCCTCATGGTGCTTCTTGATGTTTGTCTCCTTATTCCGCTGCCATCCCACACTAAGCCCGCGATCATACTCCTAGATCTTCTCAGCCATGAGATCTTGGATGAGCGCATGAGGACGTTGGTCATCCACTCCCCTAGAACATAGTTCGTGCATCTGCGAGTGATTTCTGTCCATTTCATTCAACCATTGTGCTTGGGGTGTCCTTGATGAATCGCGTGATTAGCTTCCATGATCGGCAGAGGACTATGCAGCTTTCTTCCTCGTCGAAGGCAATTTCGTCCCAGTCTGCGCGATTGGCAGGCTCGTACGCAGAGTACACCCGCAAGAAGTCCTCAGAAGGATCTGTATCTGGTGTGAATATGGCATGACATCTGGCTCCGGAGTAGGTGCAACGGGACTTGGATCGGACTGATGATCCTCTTCGTCGGAGTCCACCTTAATGAATTTGGGCACGACCCTGCTGGCGGCCCCGTAGATGGCAGTATGTGTGGCACATCGTGGAGATGGGGGAACTATCTCCACCATCATCGGCATCCCTCTAAGAGGAATGCCACTAGAAATCCCGACCAGCCTTGCCACAAAATCCCACGCCAGTCGAAGAACTGTACAATGGAGAAGGACACAAACGTTAGTTGACACAGTCTATATGAGACATCAATGAATCTGGTAGAGGAAACTTATAGAGGTCAAACTCCTCGTGATGCTATTGGGACGATGCGGATGAGACCCTAGTCCATGGCCCTCCAGACACTATTGGAAGGTCTGGAGATTCCGAAGGAACCACCTCGGGTGCTCTGGCCCCACCAGAAGCAGAACTGGACGCATCCGTAGGTGCGGGTTCTGAAGGTCTGACATCATCACCCGCCGAGGGGAGAGAGCAAGGCCTACGCACAAGTTCCTCCTGCATGGTTCAAACATTGGTAAAAAATCCATGACGGCCTGAGAACGGACGATGTGGAAAGAAGCTCATGATTCTACCTTGAGAGCCTCTACGAAATCCTCGAAATCTGAGTCTTGATCTCTGACCTCGCCCTCCTCCAATGGGCTCCCTCCGTCAGCCTCATCCTCCCGAGAGGAGTCCTCTGATTCTTCCAGCAGGGGGAAGTGCTCCCTCAGATCATATGCTGACAACTGTGGGGGGGACCGTCCGACCCAGCAGTACCCTCACCTGGTCTGTCATTGGGCGAGGAACACCCATGGAGTGGATGTAATCCTCCAGCTCACCCATGTATTTCTCTGTCTCTGTCGGAGATTCCATGAAACCATCCCAGACAGGACCTATGCCTGGTAACTCCATACCGAGATGATTCAGGTGCACCCATATCTCGGGTGGACTAAGGAATTGTTGTTTGACATCCCAAATGTCCCAGGTCTCCGGGAATACGGCATCCTCTGCCATGTCAATATGATGCAGTCGCATCCCCGGAGCCTGAGTGGATATCCAACAAAATCCTCTTGGTGGCCACCCCTCCGGATGGCCCTGCTCTTCCAGAACCACCGGATCTGCCGCTGCTACGACACCCTTGGCTGGTGTGGGTCTCGCCCCCATGGTAGCCCCGCCACCACAAGAGGCCCTTGCTGCCCTCTGACCCCGACCTCGGGATAGAGGAGGCCCACCGTCACCAACCAGAATAGTTGGCTGCTTCAAAATCTCACCTGGATAAGAAGCCTCCCAACTAATGGCATACTATTTCACCATTCCGAAAGCGGCGGTGGACGGAGGAAATGAAATTCACATCTTCCCGTCTTCCCATGTGAACATGAGCCGCAACTTCTTCATCACACAAGGGTGCTCCTCGTAGTGCACCTCACAGTAGACCAGCAGGGTCAACCGCTGGAGACACCAAAACTATCTCGCAAACCAATGCGGGGTGTATGGTTCACAGAGTAGCTCACGGTCCACTCGTTCCACCAAAACACTTCCTCGAAAGGCCAGAAGGTATGCCTGGTGCTCTTCCGTTCCCTACCTGTCATCAGTGAGTACCCCCATTAGAAACATAAATGGGTGGAAATTAAACTAATCCGCACTCCACACCCAATTCCGGACCATCGACACAGTTAGTTTGAATGGGAAGCTTCCGACCGCATTCAAGATGGAGGGGCAGAAATATGATCCCGGTGGCGAAATAGGGTTTGGTTACTCATAGATCCCCCTGATGTGCGCCGCAATCCACCCATAAAGGAGGTGGAGCGACCCGCATATCCTTGGCGGCTTCTTGCCCTCACTAACGTGCCGCAATATCCTATACATCTTGGCGAGCATTGGAATTACCTGATTGACCCGTTGTCCCATGGTGAGCATGGACGCCATGATAAACAAGCTGGGCCGCACTCCCATACTGGTATCCCTCACCTGTAGGAACCAACAGTAGATAAGGGCCGCGATGAACACCGCCAGCCTGACTATCGGCTGTTGTTCAGTACTGACACTAAAGCCCCAAGTATTCCATTGGCTATCCTCCAAGACCCGCCAATAAAAGTGATCCTTACCCCATTGAGCCGCCTTCAGAAAAGTGCGAGGCATAGGAGGGAACTCTCAATTCTCCAAGAAAATCAGGATCTTCTTGAACCACTTCTTAAAGTGGACATCTCTCACCGCTTCCTTGTCCTCTCCGGGGACCAATGCCATCAGTGCTGACGCCAGTCGCGACATATTCTTCGTATCCTCCCACGCGCTCATGACGGGGAGGAACTCATCATACATGGACCCAAAGATCGGAACCCCTGAAATCTGGTGGACATCCCACAGGCTGATTCCCACCTCCCCATGGTGTAGGTGAAATGTATTTGTCCTAGAGGACCATTTTCTCAGCAACTCCGGTGTCAACGGTTTCAGTTGATAAATGTGGAACCTGGAGGCCCATGCTGCCACATAAAAACCCACTCTCCTCACCTTAGCCATGAACTCCTCGCATGAGGTGCCAGCCCAGTAGGCCAAGGCCCAATCATCACTAAAGTTGCCGCCCTGGCATAGGTCCCACTCATCGGACCACCCCTTCTTCAGATCCTGCAAATCCCCCTTCAGTATGGTACGGTACAGAGGAGGGTACGCCTCCTATTGCAGTGGCTTTCCGTCAATATTGTTCACATGGTTGTAGAGACGGTCGGCAATAACGGCTGTGAAGTCCTCTAACGTATGACCGTCTGCCTCCCTGAACCACTGGCACTGACATGGCGTGCTCCTAAACCAGCAAACTGGTTCATCCCTACTCGCCTCAGGGATGTAGACATCAACCCTCAACCCGAAGCCGTACAATGGAAGCTTCTTGCACTGCAGATAGTTCTTCTGACCCTCCGAAAGCAGTTCGGTCAAAGACGTATGGTCCTAGTGGCTTCGGACCATCTCCCCATGGCCTTGAAAATTCTCCATATCATCCCTCTGGGTGGATTCTACAAGGACCCCAAAAGCAGCTTCTCGATGGGACATTTTGGTATCGGCACTCAGAAAAGTTTTACTTAGCTGGATCGCGAAGCTCTCTCACGAAGATCACTCCCAAAGTTCGGGCGCAAAACCAAACCACGAAGTCTGGTGTTTTCCGGAAAACAGATGTTCGCTTGGCGCGGTCACGGAGTCGGAGACTCGCGGTTCGCCGCGAAGCTCGATTCGCGGAGAGAATATGAGAAGTACGCGGAGCTTCGCGAAATAGAGAGCGCAAAAGGAAAAAAAATCACGAGAGGAAAAAATAGGTCGAGCCCCCCAATTTATAGGCGGTGACCTCGGAGCTTCATGGCACATCCCGCCCGCACGGAGCATCACGGCGCGTCCAGACCGCGTACCGCGGTCAACACCGCGGCCCCTCTTCACGAGGCCACATCGTGAACCACTGACAATTTTTTCGATTTCCCCTCAGTCTTTGACCCTTCGTCCCTTCGCGGCTCCAAGTCTGAGGGGGGCATTTGTTGGCGCCAAAATATTTCACAAACGGAAGAGGCGAAAAATAAGCCAGCACGCCACCTCGCGAAGCTCCGACGCGAAGCACCCCCAAGCATCATGGCCGCTGCGAAGCCCTAGAGGCGGTAACCTCCGCGAACGGCCTGAAGTTTGTGAGCCCGCCACGAAGCCCCAGAGGCGGTAACCTCTGCGAATGGCCTGATGTTCGCGAGCCAGCCGTGAAGCCCCGGAGGTGGTACCCTCCACGAACGGTTTTTCGTTCGCCAGTCTGCCGTGAAGCATGGCCTCCCCTTCGCGTCGTGCGAGTTCTGCTTCACGGCACTCCTTGCCTATAAATACCGGACTCCACCCTGAGTCTCGGGGAGGGAAAATCAGACCTTTCGGATTCTGAACTCCCGTATCGTGAAGCAGTTTTTCCCCAGGAGTCATGAGCTCCACAAGGTACTTCTACTTTTCGGGTCGCCTTCGCTTTGTCTCGTTTTGAGCCCCTCTTCCGACAGGGATGCCCTTCGCGGAGATCAAGGGCATTCGCGAAGGAAGGGGATTCCCAAGAGAACCCGGGTAGCCGTGGAGTTTTTATTATTCGCGAAACACCGATCCTTTACTGGTGATCCCGATGCCAAGGAAGGGTCACTATGTATCGTGAAGCACCATGCCTCGAAGCACCTTGCATCGTGAGGCACCTCTGCTTCACGAGGCAGTGCTCCGGGAATACTGTTGCACTTCGCGAAGAACCTCCCATTCACACCTCTTCCCCAAGCTAAGGCCAAGGCACCCCACCTTGCGAAGCTCACTCATTTTCTTGGAAATTCATCTTCCCGTGCGACCCTCTAGGTTTGCACGACGTAATTTCAAAGTCCCATGGACAACACCACTTGTAGCTTTGCTCCGCCTAATGCTTCTTCGCATTTGCACGCTAAAGGCTATTGCTTCTTCGCATAGCCACGCTAACGTGGACCCCCCGATGGTTCGCTCCGCGACCCCCCATGATCACGGCCTAACTGGTACCTTCCCTCCCCCAAGGAGTAGAGGGTACCAGTTATATAAGTCCTAGGGGTGTAGAGTAGACCTGCCTCGTCCGAGCTACAGGACGTTAAACTGTCAAGTACCACATCCTTAACACATGACATTAAATTGTGACCTGACCCCATGCCTCACACGCAGGGTCCCCCAGCTCAGACATTCTTTACACCACTCGTCTCCACAGGAATAGAATTACCCCCTCCATAAGGGATGATATCCTCCTTCTCGAAGTAGTGTATGTCCATGGGAGAAGGTCAACCACCTTGGTTTAAGCCCCTATCCCCTCTTATGTATGGTAGCCCCCATGCACCTCCGTACTTCCCCAATACCATGGTCAGTGGAGGGTGCGATAGGGAACAAGGAATCATTCATTATTGGTCCCAAATCCTTCTCCCGTTGCACTTTGCCGCACTTCGGGCCTCCATCTGGAAGTAAGTCCCAGCACCACGGGCTGCCTAATGCGTAAGCCCCTATTCGCTTCCCACAGACGCATCCTTCGCGACGTGATCGTCAGGTCCCTGCAACCTCTTGTTTCTCACACCGAGCATGACTCATGTGGGCATTGAGTGAGCACCGACACGGACCCCCACCTTAAATGAACTACGAGGACTTTGATTCTAGCCAAGGCATGGTACGTAGGAAGCCTCCACGAGGTTCAATCCCACCCATCATTTCTCCCCATCGAGTTCCACCATCGTCCAACATGACGTTAAACTGTATTCCCTCATCCAACATGACGTTCAACTGTATTCCCTCGTCCAGCATGACTTTAAACAGTATTCCCTCGTCCAACATGACATTAAACTGTATTCCCCCGTCCAGCAAGACATTAAACTGCACACCTCATGTGAACTATGAGTTCTTTGATCTGTGCCATGGCATGGTACATAGAAAGCCTCCATGAGGTTCAAGCCAATCATTCATTGGACCAAGGTCCTTTTTCATGTTGGTTATCCGACACCCACTGCCCGTCGTTTATTCACGTGGGGGTTCATCCCCGTGCCGCATGACGTTAAACTACATTCCAGTCTGATGAAAAGCCGTTGTGACTAGCTCAAACTATGTGGCCATTGATTCCCTACCATGGGGATACGTAGGAAGCCTCCACGAGGATCAAGCCCACCACCCACAGTCCTATCTACATGACTTTAAACTGTAGTAACCCTGTGTTCCAAATATAGAATGCCTCTTGTTCTAATCAAGGGATTCCTTATGGTCTAAGCATAATATGCCTCATGCCATGATTACAGTGGCATAGTTTCAATAGCGTTGGAATCCATCTAAACATTCCATCACTCCACCTCATGCTTTGTGTGTCCTTCATTCGGATCTACATCAACTTCCACGTCTGGAGGGACCCCCTAACAGTATGGATGATAGACCTATGATCCGCCTGCTGTCCTGGGCCAACGCCCCGAAAGGCATTGGGGTGAAACTTTGAGTTAGGTCCTGTGTTTCAACACGGTCAGCAGTCGACCCATCATTTGTTTATCCCCATTCTAGGCTAACACGATGGGATGCTGTGTTGCGAACATGGTCAGTTGTTATCCACTATCTCCATGCCGCTCTCATTGCATTCCGAATGTCGTTCATGTGTTTCACACTTTTCATATCCCTTTGTTCAGGCCGATTCCAACACCCTTGAAATTATTCCACTTGTGAACTTGCGCATAGGTGTGTACCTCAACCCACCAGTGAGTTGGGATTCCCTCATGACCAGTCATGAGGAAGACACCATGGGCTGCCTCAGAGGGTAAGCCCCATCCATCATTGCCGCTCCATAGCGGCACACGGGCATCACCCTTGCGTAATCCCCAAACCAGCTTGAACTACATGGACGTTGATTCCCTGCCACGGGGATACGTAGGAAGCCTCCCAGAGGTTCATGTCCACCACCTGTTGGTCACTCCATCCTTCTTCACGTCGGTTCATCAACACCTGGGAAACCTAGTGTGTAAACCCCACACCATTTGGACCAAGGTCCTCACATTTATTGGTTCGCCGACATATTTTTGGACTACGAGGTCTTTGATCCATGCCATGGCATGGTACGTAGGAAGCCTCATGATGTTCACGCCCACCACTCATCGGACCAAGGTCCATCTTCACGTCGGTTCACCGACACCATCCCGAACTACGCAGACTTTGATTCCCTACCAAGGGGATACGTAGGAGGTCTCTTTGAGGCTCAAACCCAATTTCAATGTCTCCCTTGCGATAGTCCCATTCCAGTTCCCCTACATTTCATCCATCCATCCATTATCCACCCTGATTATAACCAGGATGACCATATCCCGGTAAGGTCATGTAATGCTCAGGAAGCCACCCATGGGCTGGCCCTGATATCGACATCCCTTCAAGGGAAGTTCGTCGATCCGACCCATCCCAGCTAATTCTCCAATCAGGCCGATCTGTCTCCACTAGACGTTAAACCTGGGGAATACCCCGTGTTAGACATGGGAAGCTGAGGAAAACCTCACATAGATGCCTTCGGCATGTAATTCCCCGCGCTCGATGCGAGATTCCTCGGGCTTTTGCTCCCTCGAGAAGCCCTATGACAAGGGACAAAAAGAAACAAAAACACCAGTTACCCAATGTTCAGACACTCTACTGATGCCTCGACGTGACTACTCCCCCAACCAAAGGTTGCTGCCCTGACCGGACCCCTTGGAATGTCCCGACAGAAGCAGTGTAATTAACCGGCATCCATGGAAACATGGAACTGGGAAGAGTTTCATGAACAATGTTTTAAATCAATGAGGGAGACTCAGATTAGGAGGTGAGTTCTGAGGAGGAATCCATGGAAGGAAGAACCGACATCCCATCATCCCGGTTACGATCAAGGAGAAGACCTCCCTGAATAAGGAGTGAATGATGCCCGCCTTTGGAAAGCTGGAATGCGGGGAAACAACGTGGCACATCCTCGTCCTCCACAAAAGGATGAGTGCGCCATGGCGAATGCATCAGAAGCACAAGGCTAGTGGATAATGGTTTTAAATAGCAGCAAGGAATTGAATATTATGAATATGTTTCACCATTTTCTATGTTAAAATCATTCATAATAATATTTACTATAGTATTTTACAATGACATTGAGATTTGGCATATGGATTTCAAAACTGTACTCCTCAATGGGGACATTTAAGAAGCTATCTTTCTAAGACATCCATAAGGTTTTGTGACTCCAGTTGACTCAAAAAGCATTTTCAAGTTGTAGAGAACCATTTATGGATTGAATCAAGCATCCAGGTCAAGGAACATTCGATTTTATGAAGCAATAATAGAAATATGTTTTATTAAAAATGAATGTGATATAGTGTTTAAAAATTGTCTAATAGAACTACAATCTTTATCCTTGTATATATGTTGATTATATGTTACTTAATTGAAACGAAATAAAACTAATATAGTCAATTAAGGGCTATTTAAACGAGTGCTTCTCCATGAAGGAATTAGGTGAAGAATCCTATATTTTAGGGATTAGTATCATTTCTGACCGATAAAATATGCTGGTTGGACTAAGTTAAGGTATATATATTGAGTAGGTACTAAAGAGACTTAGTATGGAAAAATCCAATAAAGGTTTGGTCACAGTGTCACATGGTTTACATATTTCTAAAAAATGGTTCCCCAGATGCAATATGATAATGATTGAATGAGTAAGACCTCAAACTCATTGGTGATAAGATCAATCTTGTATTACTTTTTATGTATAAGGCTTGATGTTCCTTAAGGATTTAGCATTGTAAGAATATATTATGTAGATCTAGGAAACAACATTGGACTAATATTAAGGATATCCATAAGTATCTAAAAAACTAAGGACATGTTAATGGTGTATGTAGGATATGTGGAACTGGTAATCAGAGGTTATACTATTACTAGATATTAGACAGATTAGAATGATCTAATGTTCAAGTCAGGATATGTCTTCTATATCAACATAGAAGAGTTATGTTGGAAGATTTCAATTTAGCCATTTGTAGCTGATTCTATAGTAGAGTGTGATTATATAGAGACTTCTGATGCACCCAAGTAATTATTTTGGATACAGAACAATTTTCAACAGATTGATGTGGTATAGTAGTAATGTCCCTATCACATTTTATCCTGATAATACTTTTTGTTGGATCTTTCAAAATAGCCAAGGTCACACTAACATAAAAAGCATATACTCCTAAAGTGTCACATCTTGATGGAATTATATTGTAGGAGTAATGTTTTAGTATGTATAGTACCCATGGAAGATAATTTTGTGGACCTCATAACTTATGTCCAATCTCAATGGAGGTATGATTCTCATGTGAGAGATAGCAGATTAAAGGTTGTTAGCATTGGGCTCTACTGTAAGTGGCTTTCTGTTGGTGTTGGTGCCGTAGAATCACCTTATTATGTACTTTATGTTAAATTTAATTCATTATTTTGAATATTAATAAACAAATTTTCACCACCTTATTTTTCTTATACATGAAATTGTATATAATAATATCATAAGAGTATATGTCACAGTAAATGTTCATAGTAGCTCCCTGCTATGATGAGAACCTGAATGTTCTCTGAAAATATTCTTGAATATATTTTTCCTAGCCTAATAAAATCATTTTAGTGACAAAAATGATACATGCTATCAGGGTTGTAGACTCATAGGAACTTGAGGCACCTTCTCTTGGTTTACAACCTTAGTAATATTCCATAGGATATTATGAAAATGAGACCAGCACATAGATAATCAATTATTATTTATGTCATTAGATATTCCTATAATTGGATGTCTTTATTGATCCTTATACATTTCTGTTATTATTAATGAGTACTATGAGACATATACTTTGATTTACTTATGAAAACTATGGCAAAAAAATGTTTGTGGTAAGGTAGGATACATTGGGAGTGTCATGAGTAATATTTTATTAATGAATAATCTGAAAAAGGGTTTGTCCCTTATATTCTTTAATGAATGTTGGAATCTTAGCATCCTTTATGGAAAGGATATAACTTAAATAAATCCATGTCCATGGTTTTCTATAGTAAATTCAAATTCTAGGAAGTTAAATAAAGAGAGATCATGCACATGGGTTCGTGGTTAAAGTATGAAACCTAAATTAATTGTGATATCATGATAAATAGAAAATATTACATGGTAAGATTTTGTATGAGGTGACATGTCATTGCGACATTAACTTATTTCTCTATGGGTTCCTTGGTGTGTTTCTAGACCCAAAACATGGACTTTTGGTTGTTTTTCCTTATACCCCAAGAAAGAAGATAAGAGGGTAACAAACTAAGTGTAACAAAGAATATGAGTTAAATTTTATATTAATATTTATTATTTAAAAATATGAAAAAAAATATTACTCCTAGTCATGGTATAATAATTATTCATGTATGATTGATTTCATTTATTCCATCAACCATTATTCAATAGAATATAATGTGAGTGGAATATTTAATAATTATTTATATAATAATTAATAAATATAATATTTATTTATTTAATTGAAAATAATAAAGTGATATTTATTTAATAAACAAATAAACAATATTCAAGGATCGATAAATATTGAGGGGAAATAGCGGTATGAGTTTAATGGTTTAGTGAGAAATTATATATAATATATATTATTTGATTAAGTAATATTTAATTATAATTCCCATGTTAAGCGCATGTCAAGAAATAGTGAAAAAAATATTACTATTTGACATGGGGTTCTGCTATCATTATATAAATAATTAAGGGACCTCATGAAATTAATTTACATTATCCCTAGAAATATAAATACAACATTATGTAATTTTATCAAGATCAAACTAGGTTTTTTCACAGTGGATTTTAGATAATACTCTCAAGACAATAGAGTTTCCTTCTCAATTAACACTCCCAATAACATAGGGAAATCAACCTCTACATTTTCTAGGAGAATTAATTGGATGTGGTTCTCGAGATGATCATTGTGTGACAACACATGTACAAGGATAATCGGTACAAGAAAAAGGAGACTCCATTGAAAATGTCTGATCATTTTGCGGAAAATGTGTGGATCACTACTTCAAAAAATCTACACATGGTATCTACAATACAATGGATGTGCATCATAGATCTATCACTAATTAATCAACAGAGAATGAATTACATAGAGGTAATTATTAATTTAAATAAAATAATGATAAATGACATTTTTTGATCCTTTATCCTAGTTCCATCATTCTATACATTGTTTATATTATTTTACTCAATTCCATTGATGAGGGTATTCTTCATTTCATAGATCATGGATTTTTTCATCAATTACAGAACATCAAAATATCGGGCACCACCCTTCTCGTGCATAAAATATACACGGAACCTACACTCAGACCCTCGATCTCCTTGTTCAGACCCTGTCTTATACCATGAATTGAATGATGGAGATCCTCATTTACATATTGTAGCGTATAAAGTCACAATTTTTTTAGGGATTCTTAATATAAACTGACCATGAAGATGTGTTAGGATAGAGAATCATTATATTATATTAATGATTTTAATTATCTACTACCATTTCATACTATGTAGCTTACTAGTGTTGTGGATTGTATAGGTAAATTTTAACATTTTCAAGCAATCATTATTCGTTATCCATCATACCAAATATTAATTAAATTTGATAATAGATTATTTATAATGTTTTATGAAATTTAATTTATTTAGGATTATCTAATTAAAAAAATAATCAGCATAAAAGAAAACATAATATTCATGAAAACACAGTAGATACATCTGATTTTTATTATTGGATACATAAATTATCTTAGGAATATTATTTAGTTTATAATGTAAATGAGATTATGATAACTTCTGATATATGTGGAAGATAATATCCAATGAGAATATTCTGAAAGGATATCATGGAACTTGTGGATTTTTAGGAGATCCATGGGAGAGATGGCTCCCGTTTTTCTCTCTGGCGGAGAGGGTTCGCCGGCGGATCCTCCAGCCAATTTAGGAGGTGCTGTTGAAGGGACTGGGAATGGTGCTCACTCAAGATCCTCCTTCAGGGAGGTGCTTTGTAGGGGCACTTCGGGGTCTGCTGTTTCTACTCAGTCTTGGGTTCATGTGGAGTGTTTGGAGGTTCCTTCGGTGGTGGTGGAACAGTCGGGACCTAAGAAGGACGGCGAGTTTCCTCTGATGAGTTTGTCCTCCTGGGAGCTTAAGGATGCGGCCACCTTTCACGATCTCATTATGGTTGCTCGTTTTGGTCTCTCTAAACCATCTCTCAAATTCTTTCGAGACTTTGTCGATTCGTGGGGGTTGTCTCTTCCGGCAGTGGTTTCCGACTTGTCGAGGATTGATTTCTGTGTGCACCTGGCATCCATGGAGGACTTTGTGAAAGAATGTTCACTGGAGGATAGACGGTGTGGCTCTTGGCACTTCTCGATTTCTAGGTGGTCGTGGGACTATAATCATGGTCGCGAAACCACCTCAGATGCGGTGTGGCCGTCTTTGCCAGGTCTCCCGCATCCTCTTCAGAACTCGGCAATTATGAAGGAGGTTGTAAATTCCATGGGCTCCTTTTTATGCGTGGATGAGGACACTAAGATGCTCAAGGCGGCGGCGAGCCCTCGCATTTGGGTTGAAATGGATTTAGCGCTGAAAAGGCCCTCAATGGTACAGTTTGAAGCTGAGGACGTTTTTTTTTGTGGAAACAAAAGATTTTTTATCAACAATCTCCTCGTTTTTGTGTGTACTGTGGTTTTCATGGCCATGATGTGAAGGGTTGCCGGTGCCGGAGGGAGGTGGCGGAGTCTTCTGGTCCTGCTCTGGATGGGGAACCGGGTCAAGATCCACCTGTCTCGGGCAGGTGTGATGTTACCGATTAGAATGTTTTCCCTCCGACCATTTCAAATTTGAATCCGTCCAGCGAGGCCTATGGGTTGGGAAACTCAAATGACCAAACTAGGGAAACATCTTCTGACAGGGATGGATGCTCGTTGGAGTTACCCTCTGAGAATATGGATCTCATTTCGTGGTACCCGGGTCCAGTTCCATAGAGGTTTTCTTCTTCTATTAGGGGAAAAGGCAAGGAGGTTGAGGTGCATATGTCTATTTCACTAGGGAGCCCAGCCAAGAAATTGTCCTCTCCTGTTTCCCCCTTGGGTTTCTCTTCGCAGCTTTCTCCAGGGGCTATCCAGACTCGTCTTGAGAATAAACTCTTGGCTACTTCCGATAAGGGTCTGGAGGTGGTTAACTGGAACAAGGGTGCGGAGAAGGAGGTGATGTCATCACAACATTCCCCTCAGAGGAAACTTTTGTTGTCTTTGTTCCGGGGAGAGCTGGGAATGGAGTATCTCCCGCGTGGTCCGTCAGGAAGGAAGCCTCGGTTGGAAGAGCTGGAAGTTATGTGTGATGATGGTATTTTATCAGCAAAAAAGAGTAGTGGTAAGGGTGGTTCTTCGGGACCTCTCACCCATTCTAAAACCAAGTGGAAGGGTGTACCTGTACCATATGAACCTTCTTTTCCATTGGGCCAAAGAGCCCATAAGAATCTGTAGGATTCTTTCCATCATTATTTGGAATGTGCGTGGTATAAGAGCTCTTGCAAAGCGGGCCTTTTTATCGTTGGAATGTATGAAGGCTAATGTTTCTATAGTGGTGATTCTCGAACCAAAACAGGATGCATACAAGATTCCTGGGTTAGCAAGGAAAATGAGTTTTCCTAACTATTTCCATGGTGGTTTAATGAATTCGCAGGTCTGGGTTGGATGGAGGGATGTTAGATCGGTTGTGAATGTAGGTGTGATGTCTCAATGTATTGATATGAAGGTGGAGAGGGGTGGTTCTTCTCTTATGTTCTCGTTTGTCTATGCGAGCAATAAGGCTGTGGAGAGGAGGGAGCTCTGGTTTCATCTGAAATCGGTACAAACTAAATCTATGGCATGGTTCGTGGGAGGTGATTTCCACTCTATTGTGGATATTTCAGAGAAGCGTGGAGGAATGGGGTGCAATGTTGAAGGTATGGTGGATTTCAAAGAGTGACTGTTACAATCAGGATTGTCGGACTAAGTCTTCAAAGGGGCGAAATACATGTGGTATAATAACCGAAGAGGACAGGATAGAATTTGGAGTCGACTGGACAGGTGGCTTACCAACGTGCATGGGCTGGACTTTTTCTCTAAATCATCGGTTAATCATCTTCTGCGTAATCTCTCGGACTATGAACCTCTTTTACTAGATATTAAGTGTGAAACTGTGGTTGTAAAGAGTTTTTATTATTCAAGGGAATGGAATAAAAATGATGGGTTCATGTAGGTGGTGACGAAGTCCTGGGCAGAGGAGGAAAAGGGGAGTTCTTGGGGAGATCTGGTGAATCATCATAAAAGAATCAAACAGGAGATCAGGAAGTGGTTGGTGGTGCAACCAGACATGAATGGGGGGTGAAATCTTTGCAGGAAGAGGTTGAAGGATTAGAGGAGTCTCTTCAAGCTTTGTGGGACGAGGATCTCTTTATTGAGTTATGCGATAAAAGGGAGGTTTTGGTGGAGGAGTTGCTAGAGGTGGTGAGGAACTTCATGCAGCGTTCCCGAGTGAGATGGCCTAAGGAGGGGGACCACAACAGTTCTTTCTTCCATGCATTCATCATGGAAAGGAGGAATATGAAAATCAATTTAAAAAAGGAGGATGGGTCTTACACGTCGGATGTGGAGGTGGCGGGCAAGCTTGCTCTGGAACACTTCGAGGGCTTGTGGGTAGGGGAGAATGCCACCAGTTTTGAAAGGGAATATCTAGCGGATTTTGGTTTTCTAAGATATGTACCTATGTTGATTACTTGTTCTGAGAATGAGCACCTCTCATCTTTACCCCAGGAGAGGGAGATTAGGGAAGCACTGGAGAGCATGCCGCGTGAGTGTGCACCTGGACCAGATGGTTTTCTGGCCTCGTTCTACTATACTGCATGGGATGTGGTCGGGTCCTGTGTAGTGGAGGCTGTTAAGGATTTCTTCCGAGGGGTCCCCTTGATTAAAGGGATCTCAGCTTCAAGGGTGGTCCTTATTCCAAAAATCAAAGACCCTTTTCTCATTAATCAATTTAGGCCGATATTCTTGTGCAACATCTCATACAAAATCATGGCGACGATCATTAGCAGTAGGTTATCAATTTTTCTTCCCAGGATTGTCTCTGAGGAACAGCATGGTTTCATACAAGGGAGGAGTATACATGGGGCGGTGGGAATCGCGAGGGAGATGGTTCATGATCTGAACAAGTGGACGGTTGGATCCAATATTGTTTTACAGGTGGACATGAAGAAGGTGGATGATAACTTGGAATGGGGTTTTATACTTCGGGTTTTGAGGAGCTTTGGGTTTCTGGAACAGTTCTGTGAAATTTGTTTCAAATGCTTTGCCTCTCCGTGGATCTCAGTTTTGTTACTGGGGAAGTGTTTTGGATTCTTCAAATCGGTGAGGGGGGTGAGATTGGGGGATCCGCTCTTGCTGGCTATTTTTTTCATAGTTCAAGATGCCTTGTCCAGGAATATGAAGAAGGGCATGGCAGAGGGTGCTTTGAAGCCTTTCCGTGGTAGACGGAACTCAGGGGTTATATCTCACCTGATGTTTTCCGACGACATACTTTTATTTCTGAATGGTGGATGCAGGACTTTAAAAGCCATTAAGGGCATTATGGGATTGTATGGGAAGCAAAGTGGGCAGTCGTTCAATCATGAGAAGAGTCATGTGTTCATATCCAACAAATGCTTGGGAGGGAGATGTAGGACCATTTAGGGGGTTCTCGAATGTGGGCAGAAACATCTTCCTATTGTTTATTTGGGGATAGATTTATCCAACGGGAGGATACTGAAGAGCCATTTCAATGGGGTTTTGGATCGCATCTTGGGAAGGATCTTCAACTGGAAGAACAAGGTACTTTCGTTTGGCGGATGGATTATGCTTACTAACAGTGTATTGTTATCTATTCCCATGCAACTTTTTTCCATCACCATTCCTCTGAAGGGAACTGTGGAAAGAATTAAGCGCATTCTTACATCCTTTTTGTGGGATACAAAGGGAGATGGAAGGTTTCATTGGGCCTCGTGGAAGAGGATGGATGGTCCAGTGGAGGACGGTGGGGTTGGGTTACGAGATCTTCAGGAAGTCATACTGGGAATGCAGGCCAAGCTAGCGTGGGAGGTGATTGTGGGTAAGACAATGTGGGCAAGTTTTTTCAGAGCCCGGTATGGATGGCATGGGTATTTCTGCATGCGTGGGGCGACGAGCCTAGCCAGATGCATGTTCTATTATCTGGACGTACTTCTTGATCACACCAGATGGGTGATTGGTCAAGGGGAGATCAGTTTTTGGAAAGGCGCATGGGCAGAGGAGAGTCTTTGGTTTGAAGGCTGCCTGAATCCTAACATCTTGTTTAAGGAGGCATGCAGAAGTTATGAGTTCATGCATGCAAATCTTAATGTGTTTCAAATGAACCATCTCGGCAGTGTGGTTATGAATGATGACCCAGATAAATGTTGTTTCACAGAGGTGAGCTCAGGACGTTTTAACATGAATGGGTACAGGAGAATCCTGCATGGTAATGATGCAGCGGTTGGAGCGGAGGAAGGTACTTGGTGCAAGGTATTACCAAAAAGAATGAATTTTGTGTGTGTGGAGAGTCAGAAACCAAGCCTTGCAAATGGAGGAGAATATTCAGGGCAGAGGGATCAGCATGGCCTCGCGGTGCTACTGTTGCGAGAAGCCAAGCTCGGAGTCTACAATCCATCTGTTTTTTCAGGGTCACTGGGCTTCTCTCCTCTGGGCTCGGATTGATCGGTTCAGGTTTCCATGCGGGGAGTTCCACTCGGATCGTGACTACATTTATTTTGGTCTCTCTAGGCTTGATGGAAGGTCGGGGAAGCAAACATCGTGCATCATCATTCTTGTAGCCATCTGCTGGACCATTTGGGAGGCTCGAAACCAGGTAAGGTTGGGTGGTGAGAGGTCCTTGTTGTATCATCAGATCCGGATGAAAGCCATTATAGTGTAGTTGTCCTCACTTTTCAAAAATGGTGTTCAATCACTTATGTTGGAGTGTCTGGTTAGTGGACAGGCTGGACAAAGGTTGGATAGAGGAAAGTGGTTTAAATGGCAGCCTCCAAAGCATGGGTGGAAGCTGAACGTGGATGGATCGTGTGTGGGAGGAATTATGAGGGGCGGTGGCTTGCTTCGAGACTGCTGGGGTTCAGTTCTGGTTTCCTTTAGTGCTTATTATGGACCAGATAACTTTATGGGTGCGGATTTTAGAGCCCTTCTTTCAGGATTGATGGTATGAAGAAGGAAGGGTCACCCGATGATAGAAGTGGAATCAGATTCGAAGGTTCTGGTCAGTTCTCTCTAGGGATATCAACACATCTCATGGGATTTAACATATATATGTCGCTGGTGTAAAGTGGAGACCTATCAGGGAAGGATGGTTCACCATAGTCTGAGGGAGTCCAACTTTGCGGCTGATGAGCTGGCTTGTTGGGGCCGACCTGAGGAGACGCTGGTGGTTTATGACATCCTTAAGTCTCTTCCTTTGGAGTGTGTTAATGTGGTTTGGAAGGACTCTCTTGGCCTTCACTATTTTCGTCCCTCATGAAGTGTAATTTGGTTTTCTCTTGGTATTAATAAAAAATAACTTTCAGTCATGTGCTTGTATTTATGTAGTATTCCTTATAAATAAATTTATGTTTTAGTTTTTATTTCATTAATTAAAGATGGTTTTAAGTTACTTACTATATTAATAATTTAATTGGATTTCTAAACACACTTTTTATTCAAAAAGATTTCACTAGAATATATGTTGTCATATATCTAGAATCCATTTCAACATGTGAGAACTATTTGATGGCTGCTGATAGGGTTACAAATATATGTGAAATATTTTTGAAGATAGATATTGGGTGTTGGTTTATTCCATTCCATGATTGGTAAGAAAACTAATATAATTATGAACTATTATTCATTATAAATTCATTAATTGTAAACATTTTTTTTCTTTAGAATGTATTGGTTGATATGTGTATTCTACCCAAGTGAATTAATATCATATATTATTTTCTATATAACATGTGGTGTTTTTAAAAAATTTATCACCTTATTAAAAATATATTTATTAATCATTTTTATATTTTTATAATATTTAATTCTTAATTTTTATAAATATTTTTTTTGTTGAAATATATGAAAATGCAGGTCATGGTAATTTTTGAATAATAGCACTTGCCACGAAATAACCCATGTCAAACCCAATACATGGATGTAATGATAAATATTATTAATCTTAGATAATATTATTATTTGTAATATATATATATATGTTGGTTTTTTATCAATCTATTATTTTATAACCACATTGACATCTTCAATAGTATAATATAAAATTTGGTTGTTATGTATTATGATTCATGTGTGTGACAATCACAAATAGGGAAATGACTGATTTTGATAATGTTAGTTATATTAATTATATTTTAATATATGACTTATAATTCTATTTTTAATCTTATATTAGTTATTTTTATTGTTTATGTTCAATGATGTCCATTCGTATATGAAATATGAACTTACCAATCTTCAATATGTCTTTGTGAACTATTTCATAAGTATGAATATGTTTTAATGTGTGTTTATTTTAATGATTATGAATAGTATAACATTATCCTATTAACAAGTGTTAAGAAACTAATAATTATGTTATAATATGTCCTTGGACATAATGATATAAAAAATTATTCAATAACCACAATTGATTATGTAATCCATTATCAGGTGTAGGTATTATAATTCTAGTTTAAAATATAATTATGTTGATAATGCATTTTTTATGAAGTCATTATAATATATTTGTTTTTATAGTAATTTATAATTTGATACATGCTATTTGATTTCTATATATTGTGTTTTCTATTACAAAAATTGATATTTTGGGGGAGTTATATATAGGTTTTTATTAAAAAACAATTTATCTTTCTGCATTGGATTTACAAAATGTAGATATTGATCCATTTTAAAAAATATACTACGTATTCTGTGTAGGATTTCTATATAACAATATTTCAAATAATGATATTTTTATTACTCTAAACCAAAGACAAATATATACCATTATAAATATTTTGTGTCGATTTAATCCAAAAGTGACACCGAAAAAATTTTGTGCATTGACATCATTTCATAATGTAAACTAACAACGAATCTCCATTCTGGAATCAGTTTTACCTATAAAAAAACCAATAACAGGCTCTAAATAAAAAAATGGGTTTTAGAATGATTATTATGAAAAATGATTTTGAAATCCTTAATTATAATATCTTATTTGTATACATCGGTTAAAAACTCACGGTAAAATTGAAAAGAATGACATTCAAACACGATTTTTCACTAATGGAAGAAGATTATTACATGTTTAAATAAAAAAATTTTAATTCTTAAATTACCAAAAGGAAGATTATAGAAAACTTTAAAAATGATTTATATGTACATTATTAGACTTATAATATTTCAGATAAAGTTCCAATCAAGAATCAAGTTAAATCATCACCCACCGTTAACAATGTTTCATCAAGTCTTCCTAACATTTTATGTTATAGAAAAATTGTTGGGAAATATTGGGTGTAAAAATGATGCGATAAACCTATTTCACCTATAAAATATGAAAATAATCTCATATGTAAAAGATGTTGCTTTCCTAGAGCATGTTAGATAAGAAATTAGTTATTAACATAAACAATGTTTCTTCAAAGAAATATGTTAATTCAGTAGAAATTCATGATTTGATGGGTATTCTTACTGGTGTGGATTCTATGGGAACATATAATATAATTTTTTTCACAACATATCTCTTCCTGGAATATGGTTTAAGAAAAGTGGAAGAAATAGTGAAAGTAGAATTTGAAACTCTACAAATGCTCAGAATGATGAAAGAGAAAAAACAAATGATGTTATAAACATTCCAACAATAAATCAAACTATATAAATAAAATAATTTTCAAAAAGATTATATCAGGATTATCATCATTCCAAAATATATATGACACTCTTTTCGAAATAGTTTTCTTATCTTAGAGAATTAAAATATGGTATAATGAATAAATTTTAGAAAATAGCTTTTGATGATGAGAGAGAATTGATAGTAAGTATAAGGAACAAAACATGGATACTTGATAGTGGTTTTTATTCACACTTGACATTTGATTTTCAAATTTTGTAATGTTTTGAAAATTATAATGGATGTGTTTTTACGTTTATGAATGGTAGTTCCAAAAAAATAAGGTAATGGGAACGACTGATATTGAATAAGAGAAATTGAAATATAATGATGATTTTATGATGATAGGATAAAATAGAACGTACATAAATGAAGTAATCCTTGTGATAATCTATTTTTTTTTTCAGAAAATACTCTTGTATCATGATAATTTTGAATGATATAAGATGTATTACAAAACAGAAATAGAAAAAGTTGGGATATCTTCAAAATATGAATATTTACTAACTCCTGTTACACATGTTCTGAGGATGAAAATAAATTGTGGCACTGGAGATGTGGGAAGCATGGGTAGAAAATCATGAAAAAAATTATAAATTTTAATTTTTCAATTATTTTATATAATTTAAAACAATAAATGAAGATCTCTATGTCACATTTATGAATAGAAATAAAACAAAAAAAATCCAAAATAGATTTGAGATTCAACCTAAAAACTCTTTTGAGTTTATTCACTATGATTGTTATGAGTGTATTAGAAAAAAATCAATAATAGGAGAATTAAATTTTATCACTTTTTTCAATTATTTCACTCAAATGAAAAACATAAAGATTATGAAAAACAATTCAAAGGATGTGGAAATGTTTACGTCATTTATATAATATGTTGAGAATGAATTGGTGGTTTATATAAATAAATTGAGGATAAATAATGGTATTGAAATTATAAGTAATAGTTTTGGAAGATATCTGAAAAAATATTTTTATAATAAATTATTATAGGGATCCCCATAATCTACAAAAAAAGGGGAAAAATAAAGAATGAAGTTTTGTTGAAGTGGGAAGAATTATTTTATATGAATAAAAAAAATTAAAGTTTAACTATAGAGAGTTTATTAGTATTGTTGAAGCTGTTCATAATAGATGTTTATTGAAATTGGAAGTCAGCATGACATCTATTGAAATGTTGTATAAAAAACCTTCATTTAATTACTTAATTGTTTTTAAATGTATATGTTAACTAAAACAAATAATCCAAATCTAGGAAATTTTGATGATATATATATGGGAAGAACATTTATATGCTTATTCCGAAATTGCGAGAATAGAAAAATGATGGTAAATTATTTTAAAAAAGTTGGCGGACTCTTCTGAGGAGAATGTAATTGAAAATAAAAAATCCATAAGAAAAGATGTTCATAATACAGAGGAGGATATAATGAATATTTTTAACAATATAAAAAGTTACCCTGAACATATTTATCAATATTCAAGAGAATTGTTTAATGCAGAAAATTTCGATTTAAAAGAATATTTGAAATTTCATACCATACAAAAAACATTTCATGTCCGAAAATATTATTGGGAATAATAAGGCTCCTGTTCAGAATAGAAGGAAGTTGATATTATAAAATAATTCTTCACTTATATCAAATGTTATTCCAGAATTTGTTTTCGAATCTATACCACACAGTGAATGGGTGGATAAAATAACCGATGAGTTAGATCATATTGAAAAAAATTAGCCATGTGATCTTCATCAACAGCTAGGAAATAAATAATTTATTGTAACACCGCGGGTTACAAAATCAAGTTGAATTAACATGGAGAAGCTTCAATAAACAATGAATGGTCTTTTAAGGATGATTTTATAGGTGGATGGTGTATATTTTTATAAATCATTTTCCCCCACAATTTTATTAGATATTATTAGAATGTTTCTATTATAGTTTTCTAATATAAAATAAATTTTTTATTGGATGAATGTAAATTAAGAATTCTTAAATGACGAGATCAAGGAATACGTTTATGTTGAAAATCCTTGTGTGTTTCTACATGATGAGGATGAACATAATGTTTGTAAATTGAACAATGATTTATATGGGATGAAAAAATATCCATGTGCATAATTTACTAATCTTGACTATTGTTTGAGATTGTTGAATTTTTATAAGGGAAATGTTGATAGGAATTCAAATGTGAGTGATATAATATTTTTTCGAATAAAGAAAAAGCTAGAAAGTAATTTTTTAAAAATCTAGGAATATTTTTAAAATGTTGAGGCTGGGAAAAATAACTTTCCTCCTGGGCTTACATGTTCAACAAAATGAAAATTAATTTTACTTATCTAATGAAAAGTATGTATTGTTCGGTTACTTTAGTAGTTACGGTAGTAGATACTGTTCGGTACTATAGTGGTCGATACTATTCACAATGGTCCACTAGTTTAGGATTATAGTCCATAAATCATTTAGGCCACCAAGGGCTTCAAGTTAGTATTTTCTTCAGGCCACCTCAAGGCCTTCGGGCCACATCAATGCAGTTGCCTCAGAAAAACCCTATAAAAAAAGGAGTAGCCCCAAAGAAGGATTCCAGACAGGCGCACAAACCAGAGCAGAACCAACAGAGTTGGAAGAATGAGATGGTATAGAAACGCCATCGATGCCATCCTATGCTTGCAAGAGGTGCATAGCCAGATGACCATGAAATGGTGGATGGCTACCATCATGATGGAAATGTTGGGGAAGGGCATTAACTTGTAGTCATAGTCTAGCAGAATTCCCTAAGACTATTGGGTCATGTAATGTATCTTAAACCTATATACCATGTAATCTCTTAAGCCTATAGGCCTTGTAAGGGTTAAAAATCATCCACTGAAATGGGAATTATCAAAAATCAATAAAAAAAATTAGGCCTTAGGGCTACTCTGGGAGGTTAATATCATCACAAAGGAATTCATAAAAGAAATTTTTTTTGATTTGAGGCTATAAAATCATGTTCCACCTTATCCAGTGACTTCATAAATATCATAAGGGAGTCCACGACCATGATTTGGATTATATTGAAAATGGGGGATAGAAAGTGAAAACTTTTTAAATTTTCTGAATTTGAAACTTTTATTTCATTAATTAATCTGATGATGAGGTTATCATAAAATGTGGGAGATAAAAAAAATTGGGACAAAAAGATAAATGTAGGTGGATTTTGTATTTACATGTCTGAAAAAATGGATTTCTAGTGAATGATGGAATTCCTTCAAAAACATTAATTAATCTAGTACTGTGGAATCTGTAGACTCTCTTTTGAAAAAGACTATGTTGTGATAAAAGTCCAGAAAATGTGAGTTGTATAAAGAAACATAGTTTTTTAAAAAAATTCAGAGAATTCATAAATTTGATAATGTGTGTTGTAAACAAATCCACTAGGAAAGATCAATGAACCAATGTTTTGTTTTAAAAAAACTGTATTTGATAACAACTACACTTTATAAATGAATTTTATTTTTTATTTATGATGAATCCAACTACAATAAAATTATATTTTATATGAAAGATGTATGTTTCTATATCAAATTAAAAAGGGATTGAAAAGATTCATCTTTATGAATTTCGGTTTTTGGACACAGGATTCTAGAGTCAGGTTTTGGAACTGAGTAGCACCAGACACAAAAGTTGTTAGAAGGATGAAGTTGATTATTAGACACATAATCATTCTCACATACATTAGAATGAAGTAAATTATTTATCTAACTCAGATTTAGTATCAATGTCATAAGATAATTAGAAATTAAGTCTAGATGATGATTAAGACGATCTTCAAAAGAATATAATGTTAGGATTTTGAATGATTTAATGTTTTATAAACCTCTATCTCGATGATGATTTACTATTTCATTCTTCTAAAATATCATATGTTGTTTGTAACACTTCTGACGTGATATTTTTGATGATAAGGGGGAGAATATATGCTGCTAATCATATTGTAATTTTTTGGGAAGAATTTGTCGAATCTTATAGATTTAATTAGTTATAGAAATCAAGGAACTGTCTCTATGAATTATAGATGTACTCGACACATACGTTATCAGATGTTTGATTGATTTATAGCTTATTATGTTGTGTTGAATTTCAAAGTTACATAATGTAGTTTCCATCATAATTAGAATTCCATTATAACGAGAACTCCATTGTAATGATAATTCCATCATTTTGAGGATTCCATCAAATTGGATCTAAGAAGGAAATATAAACAGACTGACTTGGAGGTGGAATGTTAGATCATAATGAGATGATTAAGTAAGTTAGACCATAATTACATTTAGAAAAAAATCTGATAGTAATGAGAAAATGATAATGTTTATATTGCAATGACATAAGGAATAATGTTACATTGTAATCAGAAGAGGTTGAATGTTGTATTGTAAAGAGTTGAGGAAGAAATTTAGACCGTAATGAGCTGAGGAAGGTCAATCGTAATGGAGTTACATTAGACAAAGGATTAGGAGGATAAATAATACTGAATATGAGGAAATAACATGAGACTATGGTTATGGAAGTTCTATCAGATTTAAGAAATGTTAGGATGTTTGAGAAGGATATTTACTGAAAAGAATAAAAATATTCGAAATGGTCTACGAAGACTTGTAAAAGAAAAAGTTAATGTTTAAATGTGAGTGTTTCATAGCTTTATTGAATTATGATAAGTGGAAAAAAAATTATATTTCCCACCTTTTTCACTCTATGATTCCTATAAATAGAGTCAGAGTTCAGTCATAACTTTGTAACATTAATTTGTGTGGAAAAGGTAGAGAACTAAAGTGTTCTCATGTCATAGTCTCTTTCAAGACTAATACCAAATTAGGCAATCCGACATCAGAAACATTCCTTAAAAGATTAAGTAAAACTTGATTGAGCAGATTGAGCAGAGTTTGAGTTTTGTTATATAAAAAATAGTTCATCATAATGATTCAATCAGACTGAAGAATATCATATTGAGTTTTGACTAGTGAATGTTTTGATATCCAAAAAAAACAATAGATTTACATGGGCACAAATTTATAAGGGGAATATAATATTTATTCGACCAGACTAATTCAATCAGAATTGGTTCATTGGACTAAAGACCATAAGACTCCGGATCATCAGACCCATGAGTTGACAAAATAAAAAATCATTATATTTTTATGTGGAAAACTCTTTAAACAGATGTGATTTGATAATATATTTCCTATCAGAAGGTAGAAATAGTCTTATAGGATTTTTATTGGGTTTTATTCAGTTGTTCATTATTGTAAATTCATGTAGACCCATGAGAGTTGCTATGACATGGATATATGTTCTCACATTGTGGTCGAACATTGTAAATATTGTGTGCATTTCTGTATTTCCTACGTTTTTATGATTTATTATTTACTAATAGATCATAATGATATAATCATTTATAGGGTGTAGAGGTGATGGTTTATAAATTATTAAAACATATAAAAGTGAACACATCAATCATCCCCCCCTTCCCTCTCTAATAATATACAATCCTTTAGATCTTTATATGATAACTTTCTTTTTAAATTTCTTACAAATTATTTATCTATAAATATGAATAGGTTATCTGAAAAATTTATCCACTTACAAATATTATTATTCCCATCAACTATACTGCGAATACTAGCACATAATTTAGTTTTTTTTTGAGAAACATAGTAAGACAGATTTATCGCTCACAATGTTAATAAAATTTAATATCATATAGTGATATATGATTATTAATTGTAGTGGGTTCATCTTTCTATAAAGAATAATAAATGTCCATACAACCAATATAAAAAATAATTCTCTTCGAAATTTTATATTTGTCACACTATATTTCATGAATGTCACAATTATTATTAGAAAAACATTATTGTATAAATAAAAATTTAAATCATAATTATTCTTCCAAATAACATTATTTTCTGGTAAATATTTTTTACATTTGTCTAAAAATTTTAAAATTTCTCTTGGGTAACATTTTAAATTTAATAGATTCAATATTTTAAATTAGAATTATCTAGTAATATTTTCATTCACAAATTTATTGAATTATAAGATGATAATTCAATAAACCATATTAAAAAATATTATATTTTCATTATTTATAATACTTGTAGGAAAATTATGAAATATATTTTAAATATATCGTCTAATGAAAATTCAATAAAATTTATCATTAGATAAAGTTTACTAAAGTTTCCATTTACAATAATAAAAAATTCCCATAAAAAATCCAATGATCACGACCATTTTTAAAATTTGAAAGAAATAGAGATAAGCTAGAAAACAAACAGACGACGTCATAGAAAGAGACGTTCCCTGATCCATAAAAGAAATTATGGACACAAAGATTCAGGATAATTCCAAGAATCATAGTCAGAATTATCAACCTCATCAGTAGTTTCCCATATAATTTTGAATTTCATTGTTTGAGGATCACATGGATCACCTCCCTAGTCCTCTCCTACTCGAAACTGTGTTAAATCCTTAATGACTTAGAATATGACCTCGTAGACACAATCTGGAGAATATGGGAATAATCCATCCACAACCTTCTTTTTGGAGAAATTGGAGCATCGACATCACTAATGACCATATTTCCCCTTCAATTTCAAATAGAATCTTTGAACAAAATAGGATCATAACTGCTCGTAGTTTGGAGATGAGAAGTGTCAAGTAGAACAATCTACTTTTACTTATCACTTCCATCATCTGAAATTTTACTCCATTTTCCATAGATTCCTGAAGAACCATAAACATGATAAATCTCATGAAGATAATCCTAAATTCTCTGAAAACCCCCAATTTAATAAAATTTACAAAAAATCACAAAATTGAAAATTAATATTTTAATTAATAAAATCATAAAATATAATTTTATAATTCAAAAACCATATGAATAAATATTAATTTTTTATTATTCATAATACATGTGTCCAAATTATGAAAATATAATATAATATACAATATATTAAAAATAAAATAAAATATATTATGTAACATAATTTATTATATTTTTAATATATATTTTAATGAGATTTAATTAATATGTAATTTTGATTTAATTAGGATTGATGTTTCTAAACACATTTTTTTAAAAAAAATTAAAAGTCAAAAATAAATAAATATTTTTCTAAATGAAATTTAAAAAATTATAAAGATATTTTAATTATTAAAATTGAACAAGATTTTGTATTATATAATGTGATTTTACTGAATATTTAAATTTTATTTTATTTTCAATTTTATTGAAAAACAAAATATTAATCCATTTTATAATAAACATGACTAAATAATTTATAATGTGTAACACATCTTTATTAATCTAATTTTATTAAATTAATATGAGAAAGACAAACAAAGAATGGATCAATTTTTAAACCGAAAATACAAATGGGTTTTTTTTCTAAAAATACACCATAAAATGTTTTATTACAAGGTCGAGGTTTGACTTTCCATTAATCCAAATGTACGAAATTTTATAGAATATTTAAATTTCTGAATCAGTAAATTTCATTAATGAAATTAACCGTTCACTTACATATAGCAACAGCGAAACTCGTTAATAGGGGGAATCAATACCCCAATGATTTCTCACTATGGGGAAATATTGATTTTGAGATGGGCCATTTGCAACATGTTCGTTTCTTGTCACAAGTAGTCCCTCAGTAATGATTGTTTGTAATGGGATGTGAATCTCATCCCAAATATTCCTTAAAAAATTATTTTTTATGGGAGTTGTTTTCTATCAAATTTACATCATTTTATATTACATGGATAACCACCATAAAGATATCTTTGAGGAATATTGATTCCCATCCCAAATGCCATTTGTTGTTATAGTTATTTGCGATGGAAATTAACTCTAGTGACAAATAAACTATCGACACAAGACTATTTGTGATGTGAGAAAATTTAAATACATTCTTACCCCTGAGGTAGTTATTAATTGTGGGTAATAATTATAATGTTACCCCTCACAAATAGTTCTATCACTTGTTATCTAACCTATATATACCCACACCACTTGAATGTCTTTCATTATCATCTCCTCAATCACCCCCTCTCCTCCTTCACACTAATATTCTCATCTAAAAAAATTTAATGTTTGAAATTTTAAAGGGAATGTAATTTCTAACTTTTCAACCACTAAATTTTTAGCATTTATTTACTATTTTTAATATTTAATTTATTTAATTTATTTTATATTAGTAATAATTATTATTAAATAATAGTGAAAATATTTAGTTAGATTTACATAGTTTTATATTTATGTAATTATTATTAATTGATTGTAAATTTTTGAAATAAAGTTTTTTTATTTAAATTAATATTTATTATTACTGATTAGATGTATTTAGTTTTAATTAGACGCAATTACTTTTTATTAGTATTATGTAATATTAATAATCACTGATTAATGGTAATTGTTCATGTAATTGATGGATCTAAATTATGACATAATGAATTGTGATTCTCTGATTATTATTTGAGTGTTCTTGCCGTCGACTCTTTTTTGGTGGATCCCATGTGCGTTTCATTGATCTTTGTTGATGTAGGTGGTTCAATAAGGATTTCACTATCAATTTCAACATTTTATTATTATTTTATTAAAATATGTTACTTTAATAAAAGTTTAACATATAATAATTATTCTCTTCAAATGGATTGAAAAGTTTTTATTGGAAACCTACCAATGGTTTGGGAAAACCATTGGTTTTGGTATGGTATATAGAACATATACCAACAGTTTGATCAACAAGATTTCATAGGGATTGTTTAAGAAAACCTTATAATTTTCAATTGACCAACTTGATGGTTTAGGTATTCATTCGTCACAATTAAACTAATGGTTTTCCCAAATATTTATTATAGGAATCGATTATAGAAACGTATATTAATGATTTGATCATACTATTGGTATATGTATTGATTTTGCACACCTATAAAAATGAATTTATTAAAATTATGGTATATATTTGGTGTGATTATTTATTTATAATAATGATAATAATAAAAATAATAATATTGTTTAATTTGTATAATTGTTTTGATACATACATATATATATATATATTAATATATCGGAATATATAAAATTTTATTGGATGCTGCAAAATTTTTTGGAATATAAGCTAGTGGTTGTGGGATTAATACCCATAGCTAGAATTTTCTTCAATAGAATACATATACCAATGGATTGGTCTAATTGTTGGTATAGGTCTATATAGATATAAAATCACCCAACAGTCCCTATAATCATTGTTTTATGATATACTAATAGTTTTAGGGACTATACAGAGATTTATAAATCATTGAAATAACATTTTTGCAGTAGTTTTTTCCAATTAATTTCTAAATCATTAATTAAATAACCTAATGAATGATTTGAAATAGTGTGATGTATGTGTATGTGAATCATTCCTTTGAAAATGGATTTTCCCACAAATTATTGATTTCTAAAATAAATGATCTTGATTTCAAATAAATGAATTGAATAAATAATTTGATGAGATTACAATCAGGTTATTATTTGAAATGAAGAAGCATGAGTTTTGATAAAAACATTTGATTTTGGTGTTGAAAATAGAATGTCATGTTTTGAAAATTGAACAGGGGGAAAACGTCAAATGATTGATGGAAATGTTTTTTGATTCATTTAAATGAATGATAGATGATTTTATGATTGATTTTCATGAATCACCTGAGTAAATTGTTAGTTAGGTGGGTAATCCATGATAATCACACTAGGAATGCATTATGTCATCATAGAAATGAATTTATGATGAAAATCATACAAACCTGATGAGGTTAGGGGTTTCATTCATTGAAGGTGTTCTCATATTCCCACTATGCCTAATATCTTGGGATTTGTACACACTTATATCCATATTTCAACATGACGTGTCAGGACACTTGATCCGTGATCTCGCTCACCATGGGCATTATAACCATATGGATATAACTAAAAGTGATCAGTAAATGTCATGTGATTATGAAATGTTTCCAAGCCTATTTTGATAGAAAATTTTTTCATGCCACATTTGAAAAAAAATCTTTGATATACATTGTTTGATTGAAATATATATTGTATGGATCTTTATTCTAACCATTGAAATTCCTTTAGAAGCATGTTTGGATGTCTAGATTCTAGTCTGTATCCCGTGGGTATTGAGAATGTCCTTCGAGCCAGATTAAAATGGATTCTTGTATAGTTTAGACTGCATGCCTAGAATGATTTGTGACATATATTTATATGTCAAAAATAATAATTTCATGCTCAATTCAAAAAGAAGAAAAAAAAACGTTCATAATGAAAATTTAGAAATTGTTATAAAAAATAAAAAAAATAGTTTTCTATATAAAAAATAGATTAATATATTTATAAATAATTAATAATTATTAAATAATTAATGATATTTTTTTATAATCGGATAATTCAGGATCTGATCCAACTTAGTCCAAAAAAATAACTATGAAATGTAAGGCAAGGACAGTGAAAAAAAATGCTCACAAGCCCCACCAAACATAAGATTGATGGCCAACACTTCCCAAAATATTACTGAAGATAAAATCCTGCCTAATGAAAAAAAGGCACCAATCAATAGATTTCCCTCAAAAGGCAATCCAGCTGAATAATCTAAAATCCAAAACAACAATCACGATTTTCATTTTCATGTGTCAAAATTTGAAACTAGTTGATGTCTCCACACCTAAAAAACATCCCCAAAGTCACATAGCCAGCTATCAAGGAAATATCCACCCAGATCTATCCTCCACCCCACACACATGCTCTACTATCCATCCTCATCACATGCCACATAATCATGCCATCATGAATCCTTAAAGTCATCGCATAACCCAAAGTTATAGCAGCCCTCGAGTTTATCACCATTAATCATAGTCAACACCATCTATCACGCCTTCAAGTTCAAATTGAGTAGAATATACTACTAGATTGAATTCTTGTTGCATATACCTTTCATCATCCATCCACCAGCATGACAAAATGAATCATCTATCGCACGACATCCATCAGTGCACCAGCTGCATTGGTACCATCCATCACCACCCATGATGAATCTGCACCTTAAAAATGGAGCTATATAGAGCAGTCATTATGTCCGGTAACACCCTCCCCCCAAAATCTCAAACTAGATGTTTTGTTTCCCCATCGACCGACCTCCATCGCCAGTGCCCCAGACACACTACCGTTGTCAATGAACCACCTATTTGTAGTTTCCAGCACCAGATCTACCCAGATCAACATATCCCCCTTGTAACACCCAAAGCTTCTACGGTACGCTTCTCTTCTAATAATGTGATAACATGTGTTGTACGCAACACAGAGTTCTAACACACCATAACCAATCAAACTAGCCATTATGAATAGTAATACCTACAGTCTAAAATTATATATATTTTATATTTCAAAATGGATTACTTTTTTGGAATCAGAATATCGAATTTAGCCTAAGGTGAAATTTTGGTACTTTTCGGATAATATTAATATTTTGATGAATGGTTAAAATTACTAAATTTTAATTAAAAACGACTTTTTTAATCTAAATTATTTATATTGATAAATTATGAATTTGAGTGGTTTTAAAGTATATTTAGAATATATTTTTACCATTTAATACAATGTTTGTCATTGTACATAATTTAACAATTAATCCGAACATAAACAAGTATCAATCTTTTGATAGTTATTATATATTAAAAACACGTTTTTTGTTTTGACAGGAGGAATTAATTTTTAATTAATTTCTGCCACTTCTGTCTTTTGAATTTGTAAAAACGGATTCCATATTTGGAATCAGGATGTTTAAAATGTTTAAATATGTAACTTTTATTTTTAGACATTTTGAATAATTACTTCGGTAATTATTTTATTTACCATGGTTAAAGGGTAAATTTGGTAATAAGGGTTACAAAATAATATTATAATAATAGAAAATTACCCTAAAATGTATCATAACCTTATTGGTTGACAAATGTTCGACCATAGGCATCTTTGGGTCGATTTTGGGACCCCATGGTGCCAGTTTTAAGTGATAGGGGCAGTTTATTTTAATTAAGTTAAAATGAATACAAAAATGACACAAGAAAATATCTTTTAGAAAAACAATTTTTACATAGGGTTATATATGTTCGCATTTAGACTATAAATATTAATAAGAATGATAAAACGATTTCCTACATATTGGTATTTTATTTATAATTTTATAAATTAAATAATTTAATTTATATATGACACAATGGTGATGTAGTAATTACCATAATAGTGAAAAATTAAAATGATTGATATTGTAGATATCTAAATAAATATAATTCGAGACGTTATATTAATTAATATAATTTTATAATTTAATATGACATCTTAGGAATGATTTAATTAACTTTTTTCGAAGTAATAATTCTGTTATGATTTTTACAAAAAATCAATTATTGAATAGTGTCAAAATTGACAGAAAAGTGTTTTTAAAACAAATAGTATATTATTAGTTGATATTAAATTCCTAAAAAACTATGGTTCGGCCAAGAGACTTAAATCATGATAGGTGAATCATTTATGGACCACTTGGGGGTATCTTGGATGTATATAGTATGTTTATTAACCATATAATATAAAAATACAAAGAGACATTGTAATGGTGAAACTAATAAATTGAGTTAATACTTAAAGATAAGGTTAATATAGTAACCCAAACCTATCTAAATTCTATTGGTTGAGTGGTTTTTGACCCATACCCACCATAAACATTAAATAATCAACTTTGGAGCCATTAGTAACCGAATATGAATTTATTAAAAATTAATATTTCTATTTTTTCCAACGGTGCCCCTCACCCCTCTTATAAAAGGGATCTCCCCCTTCTCATTACTTCACACCTTAAAAGCCATTTTGTTCTGAAAAACTCTGCCCAAATACTCTCACAACTTCCCTCAATTCATCCTAGAGGCCTTCCTTTAGTCAGACAGCCATCTTATGGAGCCCTTTTGATCAAATCAATAGGAAGAACCCCAAGAAGAGGTAATGATTTGACCACCCTCTTTCAAGTTCCTTTATTCTTCCAATTCCTCTTCCTTTGTTGTTACAATTCTAAGATAATAAATCCATTATCATATATATACTGTGATATTATTATAAATATGGTACAACCATATTCATTATTCTATCCATCCTTTGAAAAACATGTCACCATACGTGCGTACGTATGGCTTACCGTCTCCACCTCGTGGTGTAATTGTTATTCAATAAATTATTATTTGGATGGGTATAATAATGAGGTGTAATTCATGTAAATAATAAATGTAACATGATAATGATTCTGTATATATGACATACCATCCAATTATATATTATTTTAATATCAAAAGAATGATATTGTCGCTCGTGCGTACGTACGGACTACCGTCTCCACGAACGCGATGAGATTCATTTTCCATCATATACATTCAAGAATAATTCTCATTTGATGATTAATAATAGTATCTAAGGACTTGATATAATTCTGTATATGATTAAGATACAACCTATCCATTAAAAACATGGCTTATGTAACAAAACATATAAAATAAAACGAGTAAGTTGACACCCAAAACAACGATAATACTAAGATATTATTAAATAATCAATATTAAAAGATCATATATGATATCATATTAATGTATATGATTCTTGTATAATTTAATAACAATTATTTCACCATTATACAGGGGGTTAACCTAACCCAACCAAGGAAGAGTACAAGGTAAGGGTTATTTCACAATCTATTCATTATCCGAGGTTGTTTATACGTAATAATCTACTGGGATCTCTTTATCATCCACATCCATGTTTCTTAAAAATGTATTTAAATTTTTTTTAATATTTAAAAGAGTATTTGTTAAAGTCATTTATACCCTTGTTTGACTTTTTATAAGAGTTTTATAGAGGAATCTTTCCGTCATTTTACAAACAAGGTTCTTTTTTTCCTTTTCGAGAGAATTAAGGTATGAATTGTTTTTTAACTTATTCAGTGGGTGTGGTTATTTTCCGCTGTTATAAAATCATCAAAGCTTCCCTTAAAAGATTATAAGAATTTTTTCAAAGATAATGTTTTATTTTACAAATATATGACTCTTAAATGATTTCAAAATAGAAAGATATATTTCTCTAAAAAGCGTTTTGATTTCATCTACGTCAACATCCTTTGATGGATTTTACGCTTATCTGAAGTTGATTTATTATGATACAAAACTTCTATAATGTATTGAAGTTTCTGGGATATTTTTGATTGTGGATGTGCTATTTTTATTCCATTCATAGTTTATGGAAAAGTATTGACATTTCGTATGCTAGTTTGAATACGAATGTTTATGTATTGTTTAAAAATTTTCATATGGGAATGCACTGGACTTAATATGTGACGGGTGGAGCCCGCTATAGCTCATCGATGCATCGGTAGGTCTCATGAGACAAACTAGTGTCTTGGCACAAGGCTTTGCCAAAATCTTATTTTTAGTCTTGGCACGGGGCCTTGGCTATGTGGTTATGATAGTCTGGAATTTTGCATTCCATCATTAGGAATGTGGTTATTGATATGGCATGTGATTATTCGATTAGTAGAATATCCATGAAAATAAGTAAATGGAATTATTTCAATTTATTTTTTCCATGCTATGTTGAAGTTCAAGTTTAAAAGGCTTTTGTTTTATTTATACACTGCCTTAAATGTTTGTTCTTATTTATGAAAGTTTCTGCTATATTGTTATCCTTACTGGGCATTTGAGCTCACCCCTTTTCTATGTTTTATTTTTCCCAGGATGTGATGAAATAAATTATGAATGACTTGCATGGATATTATAAGAGGATAATAGTTTGAACTATGGAGACAATATGTTGTTGTAGTAGTTTTTCACTTTATGATGTAATGAAAAACTTTATGAATATATCTAGTGCTTCCAAGGCTACTAAACCAATACGTCTTTCGGGATTTGTTCTTTCTTGTTATCCTTCCAATTTTATGTAATAATGCACCGAATCTAGGTAACTGGGGTCGGGGTGTTAGAGTTGGTATAAGAGGAAGTTTAGTACAAACCTTGGAAGATAGATTTAGATAAACTCTGATTTGAGCACGTAGACCTAAGATGAAATTTGAGTATTAATATAGAAGAACTTACTAGAATTTTGTTATTTTAGTGATTTTGTGAGTTTTCCGAGAAATACATCCCTGTCTGCATACGAGAAGGTAGAGGCGGATCTGAAACAAATGTACCTAGGGGTAAAACCTAAAAACACCGCTTTGAGAAAGACTCGAACGGGAACTAGTGCACAACAACGGGCCTTGCTGCACTCTTGGTTACGACACTCCCGGAGGATATGCTTAGGATAACTGTCATTTTCTTTACAAATCATTATGAAGGGTTTATGAGTTTATACTTCCTCAAAGAAAACATTTTTATGATTTTGGATTATATCCATAAATAGTTCAATTTATGTTAAGTGTTTTATAAGTATAGAATTATGTATTTTGATTCATAAACTGATCTAGTTTTTTCCATTGTTTATAAATGGAGCCTAGTAGAAGAAATAGAAACTGTATCATTGCACGCACTCCATGTAGGGATTTCCATCCCGCTCAAGATAATTATAGTGTAGCTGGTGATGCAACTGGGGCCGATCAGCTAATCACCATACTGGGACAACTCACTCAGGTTATTAACAATAACCTTACCCGTATGGAGCACCTTGATCCGCATCTTGGAGGATCAATGTTAGATCGATTACTGAGGCAACAACCACCAATGTTCAATGGGAGTACAAATCCCTTAGTAGATAAGCAATGGATAAATTCGCTAGAGAAAATATTTCAGGCTTTGGGGAGTAGTGAAAGGGAAAAGGTTATCATGGCTATTTATTGCCTCACTGGAGATGCTGATCAATAGTGGTCATTGATTCAAAACTTGAAGTAAGATGATAATGTATTAAATATGGAATGGAGGGAGTTCAAAGATCTGTATTTAGAAAAATACTTTCCTCGTGAGCATCGAGCAGATATGGAAATGCAATTTCTGAGTCTGAGACAGAAGGAGGATGATAATGTCGCAATGTATGAGGCTAACTTTACAATGATAACAATGTATGCTTGAGATTATATACGTAACCCAAGAAGTAATATTGATCATTTATTTGATGGGTTAATACCATTTATCCTTCGAGCATTAGTCTCACAATCCTTCTCGTCCTACGAAGACATTGTCTCATGTTCTATAAAGACAGAAAAGTAATTCTCTAAGTCTTATGAATTTAAAGCAAAGCAAGAGAAGAAGAGATATGCTGATCAATCTGGGAATGGAAATAAGGGGATGAAGGGAAAGTATGAATATCCATCATGTGGTAAATGTGGGAAGAAACACCACGATACTTGCTTGAAGGGAATGGGTGTCTGTTACAAGTGTGGTGTAAAAGGCCACCAAGCTCGGGATTGCAAAGGGAAGATGGAAGCTACCAATGTTCAGTGCTACAATTGTAGGGATATGGGACATTATGAAAATGAATGTCCTAATCGTCAGGGAAACTTACCTTAGAAAATTCCAAGGGTTCAAGCCCAAGCATATGCTATTACTACTACTGAGGTAGAAGATCTGAAAGACATGGTGGCAGGTAATTTAATGGTTTCCTCAAGTTTAGCAAATGCATTAGTTGATTCTGGATCATGGCATTGTTTCATATCTTCCCAGTTTTCTATGAAAATTAGATATTTCCAATATGATTTAACAAGGGAGTTTTCAGTTAAAACTCCTAAGGGATGTATCATTGCAACAATGTTTTGTGAATCAGTCCCCATTAGAACACATAAATGTTCTTTATCTACTTATCTCATCGTCATACATATGATTGAGTTTGATATAATCCTCGGTATGGGCTGGCTTTCGGACTATGATGTGACGATTTATTGTAAGAATAAAGAGGTTACAATTCCTGATGATGATGACAATGGACACCTTATCATTAGAGCAGAATCGTCACCACCTAATTCTTATCATGATCCACCCCGAGTAGTTGAAATAAATTCAATTATTGGGGAGGAAGAGAATGAAATGTCTATGGGTGAGGAAAGGAATGTTAAAATAGAGGATGTACCTATTGTGAATGAATATGTAGATGTATTTCCAGAATATTTACCTGGACATCCTCTAGAATGAGAAGTTGAGTTTTCCATTGATTTAATTCCTGGATCAAGGCCTATATCGAAGACCCCTTATAGAATAACCACCGTAGAATTAGTTGAACTAAATAAACAAATAGAGGAATTGAGTAATAAGGGATTTATTCTCCCTAGTGTTTCTCAATGGGGAGCCCCTGTTCTTTTTGTTAAAAAGATATATGGATCTATGAGGTTATGTATCGACTACATGGAGATCAATGCTATAACAATAAAGAACAAGTATCCCCTACCTCACATCGATGATTTATTTGAACATTACATGGAGCTAAATACTTTTCAATGATTGACCTTCGATATGGATACCATCAGTTTTTTGTGAATTAGGAAGACATTCCGAAGATAGAATTTCAAACATGGTACAGGCATTACGAGTTTATAGTAATTCCATTTGGATTGAGTAATGCACCATTTTTATTCATGGATCTAATGAATAGAGTTTTCAAGGTGTATCTCGATGAATTTGTGGTGGTATTTATTGATGATATATTGGTATACTCCAAAAGCTACAAAGATAATGAAAATAACTTTCGAATTATCTTGAAGACTCTGAGAAGACATGAATTATATGGGATGTTTAGAAAGTGTGATTTCTGGCTTCAAGATATTTCTTTTCTTGGCCATATTGTCTCTAAAGATGGAATATCTGTTGATCCTTCTAGGACCAAGGCAATCCAAGAATTGCCAGCACTGACGAGTATAAATATGGTACGTAGTTTTATTGGTTTAGCAGGTTATTATCAACGTTTCATCCATAATTTCTCCCGGTTGGCTAACCCATTAAAGAAGCTCAAACGTAAAGGGGTTAAATTTTTTTTGTACAAAAGAGTGTGAAGAATTTTTCGATGAACTGAAGATAATATTAGTCAATGATCCTATATTGACTCTACCATCGGGGAATGATGGGTTCATTATTTATAGTGATGCATCGAAGAAAGGAAATGGTTGTGTCTTTATGCAGAATGATAGGGTTATTTCCTATGCATCCCGACAGTTGAAAATTAATGAGAAAAACTATCCTACTCATGATCATGAGTTAGCAGCTGTGATCTTTGATTTGAAGATATGGAGGCACTACCTCTATGTTGATAAATGTGAGATTTATACTGATCACAAGAGTTTGAAGATTATTTTCTCATAAAAAGAACTCAACATGACGCAAAAGAGATGACTTGAATTACTCAAGGATTATGATTGTACGATACAATACCCCCCAGGGAAAACAAACAAGGTGGTAGACAATTTGAGCAGAAAAGACAAAGGAGTTTTGAATAATATGATAATTGAAAGGGATCCAATTTTCATGAATCTAGTGAAGATGGACATGGGAATAACTAGGGATGGTGAAACATCAATTCTTTTTCAAATGGTTTCCAAACCATCTTTACTAGAAAGGATTAAGAGTTCTCAGACCGATGATGAAGAATTTCAAAAGAAGATTAAAGTTGTGAATGATTGGAGATTGAGAGTCTTTATGTATGAAGATTGGATTTTGAAATTCGAGAAGAGACTTTGATTTCCCGATATACCTGATCTAAAAAGGGAATTACTGGATGATGCTCATAGTTCTAATTTCTCTATACACCCTTGGAGCACCAAAATGTAATGATATTTGATGGAACATTTTTGGTGGGACAATATGAAGAGGGAAATTGCTGATTTTATGTCAAGATGTATGGTTTGTTAACAAGTGAAAGCTGGAAGGAAACATCCTGGAGGAGTCATACAGCCTCTTCCCATAACAGAGTGGAAATGAGACAATATTACGATGGACTTTTTCATGGGGCTACCAAAGACTCCTTGAAGGAATGATGCAATATGGGTTATTGTTGATCGTCTTACCAAGTCAGCACATTTTCATTCTATAAGAGAAGATCTACCCCTGAGACGTCTAGAAAGACTATATATTAATGAAGTTGTGAGACTTAATGGAGTACCCCTATCTATTGTTTCTGATCATGATCCCCATTTTACTTCAAGATCCTGGGAGAGTCTTAAGAAATCCCTTGATATTGAACTTCATTTGAGCACTGCATACCACCCTCAAATAGATGGACAATCCGAACGAACTATTCAAACCTTAGAAGACATGTTGAGATCTTTCTCACATGACTTTCAGGGTATGTGGGATCAATATTTACCTTTGGTAAAATTTTCCTATAACAATAGCTTCCATTCGAGTATTCAGATGGAACCATATGAAGCGTTATACGGAATGAGATGTCGCACACCAACCTGTTGGGATGACGTTGGTGAAATAAAACTTGTAGGTCCAGAACTGGTGGAGGAAACGATGTAAAAGGTGAAGGTAATCCAAAATCACATCAATGCAGCTAAAAGTAGGCAGACGTGCTATGCCGATAATCGAAGGAAAGATTTTGAATTTCAAGTCGGTGACCATGTTTTCCTAAAAATATCTCCATGGAAGGGAGTCATACATTTTGGTAAGAAAGGTAAATTGAGTCCCAGGTACATCAGACCTTTCGAAATTCTAGAATGAATTTGGGCTGTTGCTTACTGATTGACAATGCCGCCAAGTCTCTTTAAAGTTCACGATGTGTTCCACGTATCTCTATTGAGGAAATACATGTCTGACCCAATATATGTACTCACCTATGAATAATTATAACTGGAACCTGATCTGTCTTATTGTCAATAGCCCATCAGGATTCTTGATACGAGAGAACAAGTACTGAGAAACCGGACGCCGCGTCTGGTAAATGTTTTGTGGAGAAACAATAAGATGGTAGAGGAAATGTGGGAACCTGAGGAACATATGATGAAAAACCACCCGAGTATTTTCATGGAATAATATTCTAGAAATTTGAAGGACGAAATTATTTGAAGGAGGGGAGAATGTAACACCCCAAGTTTCTATGGTATGCTTCTCTTTGAATAATGTGATAGCGTGTGTTATACGCAACACCGAGTTCAAACACACCATAACCAATCATACTAGCCGTTATGAATAGTAATAACTACTTCTCAAAATTATATATATATTATATTTCAAAATGGACTTCATTTTTGGATTTGGAATATCGAATTTAGCCTAAGGTGAAATTTTGGTACTTTTCGGATAACTTTAATATTTTGATGAATAGTGAAAATTACTAAATTTTAATTAAAAAAAATTTAATCGAAATAATTTATATCGATAAATTATGAATATGAGTGGTGTTAAATTATATTTAGAAAATATTTTTATCATTTAATACAATGTTGGTAATTGGACATAATTTCACAATTAAACCGAACATAAACAAGTATCACTGTTTTGATAGTCATTATATCTTAAAAACACGCTTTTTTGTTTTGACAGCAGAAATTATTTTTAAATTAATTTCTGCCACTTCTATGTTTTGAATATAGAAAAATGGATTCCATATTTGAAATCAGGATGTTCATATTGTGTTAATAGGTAACTTTTATTTTTAGACATTTTCAATAATTACTTCTGTAAATATTTTATTTACCATGGTTAAAGGGTAAATCTGGTAAATTTGGTTTAAAAAATAATATTATAATAATAAAAATTACCCTAAAACGTGTCCTAAACATATTGGTTGATATATTTTTGACCATAGGTATATATGGGTCGATTTTGGGACCCCATGGTGCCACTTGTAAGTGATAGGGACACTTTATTTTAATTAAGTTAAAACGAATACAAAAATGACACAAGCATATATATTTTAGAAAAACACTTTTTACATAGGGTTATATATGTTGGATTTTCGACTATAAATATTAATTAGAAATATAAAAGTATTTCCTAAAAAATTAAATTTTATTTATAATTTTTAGACATTAAATAATTTAATTTATATATGACACAATGGTGATGCAGTAATTACCATAATAGTGAAAAACTAAAATGATTGATATTGTAGATACCCAAATAAATAAAATTTGAGACTTTATATAAATTAAACTAATTTTATATGTTTATATGACATGTTAGGAATGATTTAATTAACTTTTTTCGAAGTAATAATTCTGTTATGATTTTTACAAAAATCAATTATTAAATAATGTCAAAATTGACATAATAGCGTTTTTAAAAAAAATAGTATATTATTAATTGATATTAAATTTTTAAAAATCTAAGTTTATTACAAGAGACATAAATCATGATAGGTGTATCATTAATGTACCAATTTGGGTTCTCATCTATGTATATAGTATGTTTATTAACCATATAATATAAAAATACAAAGAGACATTGTAAAAGTGATACTAATTAACTAAGAGTTAATACGTAAAGATATGGTTAATATAGTAACCAAAACCTGTCTAATTTCAATTGGTTGAGTGTTTTTAGACCCATAACCACCTTAACATTTAAATAATCAACTTTTCAGCCAATATAAACCGAATACTGATTTATTATAAATTAACATTTCTAGCTTTTCCAAAGGTACCCCTCACCCCTCTTAAAAAAGAGAACCCCCCTTATCATTACATCACAACTTCAAATCCTTTTGGTTTGGCCAACCTCTGCCCAAATAATCTCTCAACACCCCTCACTTCATCATAGAGGCCTTCCATTATTCATAAATCCAACTTAAAGAGCCCTTTTGATCAAATCAAAAGGAAGAACCCAAAGAATATGTAATGATTTCACCACCCTTTTTCAAGTTCCTTTCTTCTTCCACATCCTCTTCCTTTGTTGTTACCATTCTAAAATAATTACTCTAGTATCATATATACACTGTGATGTTATTAAAAATATGGTACAACCATATTCAGTATTTTATACATCCTTTGAATAACATGTCATCATACGTGCGTACGTACAACTTACCATCTCCATGTCGTGGTGTAATTGTTATTCAATAAATTATTATTTGGATGCGTATAATAATGATGTGTAATTCATGTAAATAATAAATGTAACATGATAATTATTCTGTATATATGATATACCATCAAATTATATATTATTTTAATATCAAAAGAATGATATTTTCGCTCGTGCGTACGTACGGACTACCGTCTCCACGAACGCGTTGAGATTCATTCTCCATCATATCCATTCAAGTATAATTATCATTTTATGATTAATAATAGTATATAAGGACTTGATATCATTCTAGATATGATTAAGATACAACCTATCCAGTACAAACATGACTTACGTATCAAAACATATAAAAGGTAACGAGTAAGTTAACACCCGAAACAACGATAATACGAATATATTATTAACAAATCAATGTTAAAAGATCATATATGATATTATATTAATGTATATGATTATTGTATAATTCACTAGTGCAGAAATCAGTTTTTACGTCACCATTTTTTACGTCGGTTATTTATAACCGACGTAAAAATGCGGCGAGTAGATTTTTCACGTCGGTTATTTTAATAACCGACGTTACAAATCGCGCCTGTAGGGTTTTTACGTCGGTTGTCTTAAAACGGACGTAAAAAACCAATGCGTGGGGGTTTTTTACGTCGGTTATTTGGTAACCGACATAAAAAACCCGATATCGACGCGTTTTTTACGTCCGTTATAAAATAATCGACGTAAAAAACCCCCGAGGATTTGGTTTTTTACGTCGGTTATTTGATAACCGACGTAAAAAACATGTCGATATCGGTTTTTTTTACGTCGGTTACCAAATAACCGACGTAAAAAATGCGTAGATATCGGGTTTTTTTACGTCGGTTATTTGGAAACCGATGTAAAAAACCCCCCGCGCATTGGTTTTTTACGTCGGTAATCTTATAACCGACGTAAAAAACCAAAGCCCTGGGGGGTTTTTTACGTCGGTTATAAAAAAACCGACGTAAAAAACCCGTAGATATCTCATTTTTTACGTCGGTTATAAAATAACTGACGTAAAAAACCAAAGCGCGGGAGCTTTTTTACGTCGGTTATAAGATAACCGACGTAAAAATGCTAAAAAATAGTTTATAACGTCGGTTATTATATAACCGACGTTATAAAACATTTAAAAAAATTAAACCACGTGTTCTGGCATTTACAATTTTTCGATTGATAGTCGCCGGCTCGTCTCTCTCTCGCGCGGTAAATCCTAATCGGCTCGTCGATCGCATGCATTAAACTCATTTTGGCTTCATTGTTTATCTTCTTCACTCCTCTCGGATCTATCATCTCAACTCGCGACATTCAAGTAAGCCTTCCACGAATTTATTTCGTTCGTTTTTGTTTCGATTCTTGATGTGCTTTTCATTCGTTATTGAATCTCGTGGAATTTTTTGTCATTGCAAATGGTTATTATGTCCATTCAACTCGTAATATTAAACTCGCAACATTCAACTCACAACATTCAAGCAGGTGTATTTTGGATAAGACTATTTTTAAATCTTATTCTAGATTTTCATTCTGATATACGCTTACGAGCAACCTCTTAAGTATCTAAATAAATCAATATCTGATAAAAATATTACTATGACCATGAGAACATAGATATTTGACTTCACAACCATTCAAATTATTAAATCATTTAGAAAGAATAAATAATTTTAAAACATTGGGGATTAGCTTCAGCAAAATCTGAAAAATAATGGGTGGTACTGTAACGTTCCATTCTTCCAGCAACATTATTATTTCCTACATAGCTGGAATGTGTCTTTCTGGATGAAGATTGGTAGTACTGATTTTCTTAAAATCATATTTTCAATATGACTGTCTAGAAAATGATTTTCATGAATGAAATTGGACCAGGTACAATAGGTAATACCTATACTTAAAATTTCATTCAACATTCTTACATCATAATAATTTTTCAAAAAATTATGATTTTTAGAACTCCTAGATCAGAAAACCATCATCTGTTTTCATCTGTATTCATAAAAATATCAATTCATACCTATTACAATCAAATATTTCATTCTGGACTCATGGTGAGTTTGATAATACATTTCTTCTTTCAGTCATCTCCTAAAAATGATGGACCTTTTCATGCAAAGTGTATCTGATTTCTTGAATACGATGGTATGTCTGATTTTCAACAAATCCAAGATAGGTGATTTATTTTATTATTAATAATTCATAAAAAAATTATAATACCTAAATATTATTATCATCCTTTTTAGATTTTTCATTATAAAAAAGGTAAAGGGTACTTTCTTTTCATTCTCAAGTAAATTTATATTTTTTATAAAGGTCTTTTCTATCTAGGTAGAAATAATTTAACGATGAATTGATTGAATTAGGTATATTATCTTATCTTACCATCCAAACACATTTTTATGTATTAATAATTATTATGTTTTGTAAAAACAATTATGACCGCCATTTCATTTTTGTTAGTTAATTGATCTACGAAAGTGTTATAAATGATTTGATGATCACGATTCACCCATATATATGGTTAGTCATTATGTGAAATTTGGGTCCATAATATCCTTCTAATGCATTCGACAATGCATTATATATCATAGATCAATATGGGATACAGATGGTTATACAATGTCCAATGTGTTATGTGATGTGTCTCGTAAGAAATATTATAATAAATTATAGGAAAGGTGACTAACATATCCCAATATGAGGTGAATGAAACTATGTTTTCCCTTGAAATATGTTATGACTTATATGATTATGTTTGTGCCACACTCTTATGTTATTACACATACCAGTTTTGTGATATTGTGAATAAGGTTTTTTAAATCATGTTCCCACTATCATAAAAATCATGTCTTATGTTATGCTAAAATTGTTATACTTGGACTCAAGTTTTATGATCAATGATTATATAGAACTGTTTCACTTATCTTTTTGATCATGTGCTTTGTGTATGCTCTTATACCCCCATGGATATATTTTTATGAGATTAGATATTATATTAATATATATCATGTTTACCCATAATGAGTATCGTAAATCAAAACATTTATTATTTTCATTCCCTATGTTATAAAAATAAGTATTATGTAGGATGATTCAAAAATTTAATCTGTGAGATGAGTTGTTTTATGTGTGAAACCCATGCCAAACACATATGTATTTTTTTATTGGTATTACATATATATAGTACAACATATACTTTTTTTACATTACCATGATATTAACATTACTTTTTCTAAAGAAATATTAATCCTTAGATTATATATCGGATCAAAAGGATATAGTAATTCTAATATATAATAAAAATGATCATATAATATGACAATATTATTAAACATAAAACAAATGGTCTATATTCATATTTCTAACATGACACTAACGATGTATAGCTATTTGGTGTTGGGTACTTATGAAAACTACTACTACTTTCAAGATTTTGGCACTTGAATGTGTTGAGTACTTTAGATCACAATGATTGAACCACAAGCATGAATAACACATGTTATATTCTCCATTAGGTATTCCTATATTTTAACATGTTTATTAGTATATTGGCATGAGATTATTATAAATGTGTATCATCTGATCATATTCACTTATTCTAAATAAAAATCATTTTGTTTATGTTTTATTGATGTATATTTTATTTGGAGAATCATTAGGCGTCATGGTTTTCTTTGATTCAATGAAATTTTAATATGTTACATCTAACTATATTTTGTTTTAAAAATAATATTCAAGCATATTTTTTTAAATACCTATAGATTTGTTTTATATTTTAAATTGTTTTACATTGAAATTATGATTTTTTTCATATAAACATGTATTTGTATTATCTTAAAAATATATATTTTTTGTTGATATTTGTTATAGGTAATAATGATTCGAAGTTGGATTACGACACATCGAATGAGCAATGAATTTGAGGAAGGTGTTGATGCCTTTTTGGAATTTGCAAACCGAAATGTTCCAAGTAGTGGCATTTTTTTCTGTCCATGCCTGAAATGTTTGAATATGAAGAAGTTGAAAAGTAGAGAGATAAAAGATCATCTGATATGTCATGGTTTTAATCCGAGTTACAGCCCTTGGATTTGGCATGGTGAAACTGGACGGAATGTCACTAATGATGATGATTCGCAAGATGGTAATTCCGATGGAATTGAAGAAATGATTCACGATATTGTAGCAGAACAAATTGAGATAGAACCGACAGTTGCACGTCTATATGGTGATGCTGAAAAACCATTATATCCTAGTTGTACAGATTTTACGGTTCTGTCGGCGGTGTTAAGATTGATTAACCTGAAGGCGAAGCATGGATGGAGTGACAAAAGTTTTACAGAGCTACTACAATTGATAAAAGACATTCTTCCAAAAGATAACGATCTTCCAGATTCACATTACAAAGCCAAGAAAATATTATGCCCGATGGGGTTGGGATACAAGAAAATACATGCCTGTCTGAATGACTGCATTATATATAGGAAGGAATATGAATTTCTGTCAGAGTTTCCAAAATGTGGGACATCACGGTATAAGGTGAAAGAAAAATCACAGAGTGATGTAGTGATTACAAAGCTCCCTTCAAAGGTATTTTGGTATCTTCCTATAATTAATCGTTTCAAACGTTTATTTACTAATTCACATGATGCAAAAATGTTAACATGACATACTGAAGAGCGGGTATGTGATGGAAAAATATGTCATCTAGCTGATTGTCCACAATGGAAGAAAATTGATGCGCAGTATTATACATTTGGAAATGAAATAAGAAATCTCAGACTAGGGTTGTGCACAGATGGAATGAATCCATACCGAACACTCAGTAGCACACATAGTTCATGGCCTGTTTTATTGGTAATTTACAACCTCTCTCCTGAAGTTTGTATGAAGCGCAAATATGTCATGTTGAGTACAATGATCTCTAGTCCAAAGCAACCCGGTAATGATATTGATGTTTACTTGTCACCGTTGATTGATGATTTGAAACTGTTATGGGCTGATGGTATTAGGGTGTATGATTCTTATAAAATGGAATATTTTCAACTACATGCAGTGCTTCTGTTCACTATAAATGACTTCCCAGCGTATGGAAATTTGCCTGGATACAGTGTTAAAGGGCATAAAGCATGTCCAATTTGTGAACAACAGACGTCCTATTGTAAATTGCATCATGGGAGGAAAACAGTGTACATGGGTCCTCGAAAGTTTTTGCCTATGGAACACCCTTATAAGTGACTAAAAAAGGCATTTAATGGCTCACAGGAATTTGATACTGTTCCAAAACCTTTATCCCCTGATCTGTATTTTGAGAGGGTGAAAAACCTTGACGTGACATTGGGAAAGACACAAAAATCTGGTAATGATAGACATATTTGGAAGAAAAGGTAAATGTTTTTGAGCTACCATATTGGAGGTATCATGAAGTTAAACATAATATTTATGTCATGCACGTGGAGAAGAATATCTGTGATTATTTGATTGGAACATTGTTAGATATTAAAGGAACGACTAAAGATGGGTTAAATGCAAGATTAGACATACTATCAATGGGAATACATTTGGAGTTAGCTCCCACTCCTAAAGGAAGACGAACATTTCTTCCCCCGGCTTGTCATACATTATCGAAGAGGGGGAAAATTAGCTTCTATCAGCATCTTCATGATACCAAAGTGCCTCAAGGTTATTATTCTAATGTAAAAAAATTTGTCTCATTGAAGGACTTGAAGTTGATAGGTATGAAATCACATGATTGTCACGTCATGATGCAACAAATTCTACCAGTTGCATTGCGTGGAATATTGCCCATTCGTGTCAGAAAGACTATAATGAAGTTGTGTAATTTTTTCAATTCAATTTGTAACAAAGAGATTGATGTGAATGCTTTGGAAATTTTGGAAAAGGATGCAATTTTTATACTTTTTCAATTGGAAATGTATTTTCCTCCAACTTGTTTTGATATAATGTTGCATTTAATGATTCATCTGGTTCGAGAAATAAAGCTTTGTGGACCTGTATATCTTCGTTGGATGTATCCTTTTAAAAGGTATATGAAAATATTAAAGGGGTATGTTAAAAATCTATATCGACCTGAAGCCTCCATTATTGAAAAGTATATTTCAGAGGAGGTAGAAGAGTTTTGTACGAGCTACTTGGCTGCGGCGCAGCACATAGGTTTGCCTCCATCTCGCCATGAATGAGTTAATAATGAGGGAAAGGGGATTCGCAGCTTGAAATTCAAATCATTGTCAGCTGAACAAATGAAGAAGTTAGAATCATTCATCTTGAATAACATAGCTGATGCTCAACCATATATCACATTTCATATTAATGAGTTGAAACAATTTCATCCAAAGAAGAATGAAATGTGGATTTTGAATGAGCACAACAAAACTTTTTTGTCATGGATTAAAAAGACTTTTCTTGGTAGATCAGATGTATCAGAGACATTAAAATGGATAGTGGGTGGTCCATGTTTAAATTTGATAACATGGTCTGTTTATGACATTAATGGTTATACATTTCATACAAAAGCTCAGGACAACAGAAGTGCAGTTCAGAATAGTGGTGTATTGGTGTTTGCAGAAGCAATGACGTTTTCGAGTGCTAAGGACAAAAACACAATTTCTGCATCAAATACATATTATGGAGTGATTGAAGACATATAGGAGGTTGATTACTTTAAAATTAAAGTTCCCTTTTTTAACTGTAAATGGTTTAACGGTAACAACAGTGTCAGACACGATGAATTTGGAATGACACTTGTTAATCTGAATAGATTGGAAGACACAGGTGATTCTTTTATAATGGCAACACATGCAAAACAAATTTTTTATGTAGTAGATCAATCAGATATGCAGTGGGATGTTGTTTTACAAGGGAAAAAACAATATGTTGGTGAGGATTAACTTGATGAATATGCTGATTTATGTGAGATCCCTACTTCAATGGAAATATTAACAGAACATAATGATGATCATGTTAAAGACATAGTTTGTGCCATAAGGAACGATCATGACGAAGGAATTTGGGAAAACAATCCATCTGTACATTCCTAAAATTACAGGTAACATATGTTTATTTCTTGTTTATATTTATTTTTTCCATAAATGTTAGATATTGTAAGTTTTTTATTTATTAAAACAGTTTTTAAAATAAAATAAGTATATGTTTTTGTTTGTTTTAAGTTTGTTTAGTTTACTTTATCTTGTTTATAACCATTAAATGAATTTTAAAATGCTTATTTTTGTTCACTGGCAATTACATTACCATGTTTACAATGTTTACCAGGTTTACCATTTTTACCATTTTTACCATCATGACCATCTTGACCATCTTTTCCATCTTTACCATTGTTTAACATGCTTACCATATTACCAATGATTACTATTATGTAACTTAGTACTCTTTTCTATTTTCTGATTACAGTAGTATTAAAATATTTGAATTTGTATATTTTTTCACTGACAATTACTTTACCATGTTTACAATGTTTACCAAGTTTACCATTTTTTCCATTTTTTACCATGTTGACCATCTTGACCATCTTGAACATCTTTTCCATCTTTACCATTGTTTAACATGTTTACCATATTACCAATGTTTACTATTATGTAACCTAGTACACTTTTCTATTTTCTGATTACAGTAATATTAAAATATTTGCATTTGTATATTTGTGAACTGATGTTTGTTTTATTGATTTGACGGATAATGACAGATCATTCAGATGATCAACCACATGATTCTGGAGAGGAGCATATTGTTGGTCATATCTGGGGATGAACATTCACATGCTCCTATTACGACAAAGAGTTCAAAGGTTGGTAAACGTGGGTGCACACATTTACCAAAATTATCACTTGCCCGTATGCAGGATCAGAGGATAGTAGTTGAGTTTGATGATGATGATATTCCTAGAGGTCCAAATGCCAAAGATGTTAAGAGTTTTTTTGCAACTCAGGCTATGACCAATGTAAGAATTCTGTATGATGATTGCAGAGGTGTAGATAAAGAGATTATCTCTCAGTTGTGGGAGACGATTTTGGTAAGATCTTTTGTCATTGTTTGACCATTATTTTAATGTTTCTAGTATATATAATATGTTTGACCTCTTCTTTATCAGATGACATTTGATATTCCTGACACTGGAGGAGTAAGGAAGAAATGCTTATCGTTGACTGCCAGGAGATGGAGGGATTTCAAATCAACCCTCTCATCTGATTTCATTTATGGTCATAGGAGTCATGACAATCCATGTCGTATATATCCTTTTATAGATGAAGACACATGGAGACAGTTTATTGAAATTAGAAAAAAAGAGTCATTTCTGGTAAGGGAAATGTAAACTTTTATAAACTTTCTTATATAAATGATTTTATTAATGTTTTGTTAACGATTTCTTATTCTTAAATTACTACAAACAAGGAAAGCTCATCATGGGATCCAATATAAAAATGTATACCCTCATAGTTTATCTCGGGGAGGGTATACATTATTGGAAGAAAAAATGATAGCGGAAAAATTTCAACAACTAAGAGCTGAGTCTTCAAGCTTTGGAGAGGTGGCCCCTCCATCCCCTCCATCTAGACATGAAAAATGGAAGAGAGCTCAGAAGGGAAAAAAGGGCAATATATTTCGGAAGAATTGAGAATCGTAGCTGAGAGGATTGTAAGATATCTATTTAATTTATTTAAGTTAACTTTATTCTTTATATAAGTTTCAATCATTACAGAAATGTTCAATTAATTAATAGAGGACTCTATTGAGGAGCAGAGTTCAGAGGGCACATTTACAGCTACTGGGAGGGAAGATATTTTATTTGCAGCATTGGGAAGGCTCGAACATCCTGGTCATGTAAGAGGATATCTGGAAGGTGTATCGGTAAGAAAAGTGTTTCCACATTCTTCAACTTCTATCATTGAGGGGGTTTATAAAAAAATAGAATCCTTGGAGGCTGAAGTTCAAAATATTAATGCGACGATGGAAGACAAGATTAGAGATTCGGTGCAGTCTATGTTTGCAGAAATGCAATGACAATTTCAGACTGCAGCTCCCACTCCTCCACCTCCCCCTGCAGACCCCATTATTTATCCTCCACCTCCGCCAGTAGCTCCCACTCCCCCACCTCAGCCTGAGGACCCCATTTTTTATCCTACGCCTCTGCCACAACTTCCTACATATTGCGAGTTGTATGTTGATGATTCTCAACATCATATAGTAGCATACGGGTTGGTATATTGTATAAGAGATACAGTTCATCATCAACAAATAGAGGTAGAGAATCAGAGCGTCACTGTACAGGATATTATAGATAGATCATCTTGGGTACCAATACCTACAGATGAGGTGGCGACAGTTGGACAGAGTATCGGCCATTTTTTAGTTTGGCCATCCAGACTTCTTCGACTCATTACCATAGAGGTATGAATGTTATATATTTTCTTTTATTATTTTATTAAAGTTGTTTTATCATTTGAAAACTACTATAATTCTCAATTTTTTTCACAGGAATACTTCAAAGGTAAAGAAATACTGTATAGACAACATCAAAGACAACAGGCTATGACATCAGATACAGATTCCAGTGGTCTTGACAGATTGTCAAGATATTCACATTTGTTGTTTGGTTTTTATGAGTTTCCAATGGAATCTCATGTTTTTGGACGTGAAATATGTGTGGGGATTACAAAATCTGATATCATGGAGCTTGTTACTGGAGATAAGTTGGGCATCAACGTTGTGAAAATATTTTCCATGTAAGTCTTAAAACCTTTTCCCTGCGTTATATTTATTAAAAATGTATACTTATATATGTTTTGTATTAGGTATCTTTATAAAATTTGTGAGAGGAATGAACTGACAGAAGTATATGGATTCATGGACCCGCAATTGATTTCCCCTGAAGCATGTGCATTGACTGAGGAACAAAGAATGGTTTATATTGCTGAAAGATTTGAAAAGAATATAATCCAACAATGTTGGATGACGCCTTTTTGTGAGAGGTATGAAACACATTTCTCTCAAAGAGTTAATTATATTTTAACATAAAAAACCACTAACATTAAATTTCCTTTTATCAGTAATCATTGGATGTTAGGGATTTTTTTCCCAAGGGAGAAAGCTCTTTATTGGATATGCTCTATTCATGGTGATGTGTGGGAACGTTTTAAGAATATATTGGAAAAGTAATTTTCATTTTCTCAATAGTTTTATATATTATAATGAATTTTAAATTTACCACATTCATATTATTTTCTAACATTGCATGGGTCTACTTTCCAAAAAACACAAAGAAAAGAAATGCAAAGATCAAATATGTAAATGCGAAGGTAAATTTCCATTTATAATTTTTACTTTTTGATTTATTACATAAAAATAATATATTGAATTTACACTCATTCAAAACAGAAATGTCATGAAAAACAAGGCCTCATCGAATGCAGATATTATATGTTAAGATTTATGTTTGAAATAATTACAACTGGGAAATTTGTGAATTTTGACCTGGTACGATTTCCTCTTAAACTTTGCCATCATATTTCAATTTGATTTATTCATTATACACGTTAACTATCTTCTTTTTCATTTGTATCTTTTTGATTACCCTCAACCCTATACTGCTGAAGACATCAAACACGTACAAGTGGAGTGGTCAAATTATTTTACAGGTTTGATTGAATTTTAGTTGTTTGTAATGTAAAATTTAATTTTGAATATTATCGTTTTAATTGTGTATTTGGTAGTTGTTTAGGTTTGATTTAGTTTTTTTTTGAAGTTGACAGTGTAAGTATTCAATGTTATATAAGTGAATGTTTAATTTTTCTATACTTCTTGTTTTGGCCTACATTTGATGGTTCTTCTGGTATGGATTTGGGTCTGTGGGGGAGGGGTTCCAAGGGTGTGGGGGTGTGTTCAGTGGGGTTGGGGGTGTCCAGCGGTCTGGGAGGGTTGTCCGGTGGGGTGGGGGTAGTCCTGGGGTGTGGCAAGGATGTTCATGGGTGTGAGAAGCCGGTCCAGGGGTGTGGGAGTGCTGTCCAGGGGTGGGGGGGTTGTCCAGGGGTGTGGTGGGGGCTGTCATGTGGGGTGAGGGGGTGAGGAGGTACTGTTCAGGCGGGTGGGGGTTGTCAAGGGGTGTCTGGGGGTGTCTGGGGTTCGGGGGCATTCCAGGAGTGTGGTGGGGGCTCCAATGGGGTGGGGAAGGGTTGTCCAAGGGGTATTCATGAGGGTGGGAGCTCCAAAGGGGTGGGGGAGGGCTGTCCAGGGGGTATACATGAGGGTGAGGGCTCCAAAGGGGTGGGGGAGGGCTGTCCATGGGGTATAAATGAGGGTGGATGCTGTCTAGTGGGTAAGTTTTATATGTTATCTATGTACAAGTTTAATTTTGATGTACTTCTGTTTTGGTGGTACAATTTCTAGATTTATTTTCTGGTTGATTCTGGTGGAGAGAAGATCACTGCATTCTGCTTAAAAAAATTGGGTTTATCACATCGGTTATTTAATAACCGACGTGATAAAAGGCCTGGAGAATGGTTTATCACGTCGGTTATTTAATAACTGACGTGATAATAGGCTTGGAGAATGGTTTATCACGTCGGTTATTTAATAACCGACGTGAAAAAAGGCCTGGAGAATAGTTTATCACGTCGGTTATTTAATAACCGACGTGATAAAAGGCATGGACAATGGTTTATCACCTCGGTTATTTAATAACCGACGTGATAAAGGGCCTGGATAATGGTTTATCATGTCAGTTATTGACTAAACGACATGATAAACCCCCCCCCCCTCCGGTTTATCACGGCGGTTATACAATTACCGACGTGATAAACCCCCCTCCAACGGTTTTTCACATCGGTTATTTATGAAACGACGTGATAAACCATGCTCAGCCCAGTTTATCACGTCGGTTATTATAGAACGGACATGATAAACCACCCTCACCCCAGTTTATCACGTCGGTTTTTTATGAACGGATGTGATAAACCATTGTCTAGGCAGTTTATCACGTCGGTTCTTCGATAAACGACGTGATAAACCATTCTCCGGGCCCTTTATCACGTCGGTTCTAAAATAACCGACGTGATAAACCATTCTCGAGGCCCCTTTATCACGTCGGTTATAAAATAACCAACGTGATAAACATCGCGATTTTATGTTTTTGACGTCGGTTTTTAAATAACCGACCTGAAAAACCTTATTTATAACGTCGCAAGTATTAACGTCGGCTAGAAACCGACGTAAAAAATAAAAAATAACCGACGTAAAAAACGTTTTCTGTACTAGTGATTAAAAAACAATTATTTCACCATTATACAGGAGGTTAACCTACGCCAACCAAGGAAAAGTTCAAGGTAAGGGTTATTTCATAATCTCTTCATTATTTGAGATTGTTTATACGTAATAATCTACTGGGATCTCTTTATCATCCACATCCATGTTTCTTAAAAATGTATTTCAAAACATTTTTACTATTTAAAAGAATATGGGCTAAAGTCATTTATACCATTTTTTACTTTTTATAAGAGTTTTATAAAGGAATCATTCTGTTGTATTCCAAACAAGGTGCTTTTTATCATTTTCGACAGTATTAAGGTAAGAATGTTTTTTAACTTATACGGCGGGTGCAGTTATTTTCTACCATTATAAAATCGTTGATGATTCCCTTACAATATTATAAGAATATTTTCAAATAAAATGTTTTATTTTATAAATATATGACTCTTAAATGATTTCAAATTAGAATGAATTATTTCTCAAAAAATAGTTTTGATTTCATCTATGTCATCATGCTTTGATGGATTTTACGCTTATTTGAAGTTGATTTATTATGATACAAAACTTCTATACTGTATTTAAGGTTTTGTGATATGTTTGACTGTGGATGTGCTATTTTTATACCATTCATAGTTTATGGTGAAATTATTGACATTTCATATGCTATTTTTAATACGAATTTGTATGTTATGTTTAAACCTTTTCATATGGGAATGCATTGGACTTAATATGTGATGGGTGGAGCCCGCTATAGCTCCTCGATGCATCGGTGGGTCTCATGAGAAAAACTAGTGTCTTGGCACAAAGCCTTGGAAAAATCTTATTTGTAGTCTTGGCACGAGGCCTTGGCTATGTGGTTATGATAGTCTGGCATTATGCATTCCAACATTATGACAGTGGTTATTGATATTTCATGTGATTATTCGATTAGTAGAATATCCATGTGAATAAGTAAATTGAATTATTTCATTTTATTTTTTCAATGACATATTGAAGTTCAAGTTTAAAAGGCTTTTGTTTTAGTTATACACTGCCTTAAATGTTTATTCTTATTTATGAAAGATCCTTCTATATTGTAATCCTTACTGGGCATTTGAGATCACCCCTTTTCTATGTTTTATTTTTCCCAGGATGTGAAGAATGAAATTATGAATGACCTGTAGGGATATTATAAGAGGATAATAGTGTGGACTATGGTGACAATTTGTTGTTGTAGTAGTTTTTCAATTTATGATATATAGAAAAACATTATGAATATATCTTCTGTTTTAAAGGCTACTAAACCAATCAGACTTTCGAGATTTTATCTTTCTTGTGATCATGCCAATGTTATGTAATAATGCATCGACTCTAGGTAATTGGGGTCGGGGCGTTACACCCAATGTTCTGAAAACATACCGACTGGATCAGATTACCCACTTAGCACCCCACCATCATCTCAATAACCCATCCTCATCCACTTATTGGACCATAGCCCACTACCAGTGCGCCGTTATACCAGACCATCACTAGCCATTATCTCCTGACCAAAATTGTTGTCACAACCATCAAATATATAATAACAAACTCAAATTTCTTTTTCACCACCCATTTCATCACATGATTCATCCTTAAAAAGATTTACATAGGCTACAAAAATATAAAAATGACTGAAAATACAATCCTCATAGATCTTGTATGGGTTCCATAACCCAAAACCTTTGATATTAATAGAGAGAGGCTCTCCATTATTGAGAGTGAGACTCTCCATCATTGGTTATCTATATAAAATATCAATTAAAATGCATAAAAATAACAAATAGATAAATATTTAAGGCATTTGTTGAATATTTAGATTCCAGGTTCATCAAATTTATTTAATGAAAATAAACTCTCACTCAACTCTAGAGATTATAAAATGTATGAAATTTTGGAATTAAATCCTTAATTGCTCCAATACTCTGAATGGGGGGTATATAAGGTGTATGTTCACTTAATCCACTAATTGTAAAGGGATTAATATTTATAGTGAATTCTACAATCAAAAACCCTCATCAATTTACTCTATAGAAATTGATTATTAATATGTGGATCTTGATTTCCATTAAATAATAAATAGATATTATATATTGGATTGAATATATTAAATTTATAGAAACTAATTTATTTTATTTAACATATTTTATCATATTAATATTTTTTTTATAATTTATGGGAGAATAGTTTTTTTACAATATTAATTAATGAATGTTTTTTTACATTCTCAAATTTAGTCTAAAATAATTTACAAGAATTAATTTAATATTCATTTCTAGAATCAAACATTAGACATGAATCATAATTGTGTTTCCTATAAACAATGTTTATCCCCATCAATGTATCACAATATTTTATGTATTTTAAATAATTATATTGATTATCCTTTAACAAATGGTTTATTTTATATTAGAACAATCCTTAACCGTATGGTTTATTCTATAGTCACAAAAAAAATATTTCTCAAGTATTTAATGCATCCACATAAAAGGAAGTTAGAAATAATTTTATTCGGATTGTTTCATATTAAATTTTTCTTATATAATAGATTTATAAGTATATCTTAGTCCCATACATGTTATATGATCCTTGAATTTAAATGGAGGTGTGCCTTTTTTCATTGGATCTATAATCATTGATTCAATACTGATATACTAAATTACAACCTTTTTATCCTAAAAACATTATCTTATGGATGTGTTCTTAATATCGAAGTGGTTAATTTTAATCCATATTTTTTTATTCATAGTCATAATGATAGTAGGTGAATTTTCACAACATATAATCAATATCATAGAAATAGAATCCATAACATTTAGGGACAAAATGAAACTCTGTATCCATTAAGCATGATATGTTTCCAAAAAAAATTGAGATGAACTAATCATTAATAATATAACACTCTACTATTGTTTTTGACACACTTCTTCACAACACATCATAAATAGATACCCTAATGTTGATTTACATAAATCAACACAACTATGTATATATCAATATATATGTTGAATTCTAAAATATATGTTCATTTATATATAATAATGTAGTTTTTAGTCCCCTTACAGTATCTCACTTCCTTCTTTACATAATTCTAGAGGTATATAACTAGATTACTCTTATATGACCTCAACATTCCTTCAACAAATGTAGTTCCAAGCCTCATGCAAACTTCAGAATAAATTAAACTATAATGAGTGGAATAAAATTGGATTGATTTCATTTTTCTCACTGGAAATATATTTTAGGGCTTTGGTTAAAGATGAATTTATCACCCTTAACAATGGGATATATACATAGTCCATGGTATTTAAATAAAAATATCCCTATGACATTAATAATATATGTTTCTTAAGACAATTCTATAAGGTCTCTCAACCTGTACATTTGAATCATTAATAAAATGAAACAGTATGCATCACGTATATCATTCTTGTCATATATTTTTTAGAGAAAGTGTTATACCTAATATAAGAATCCCATATCATTAGGGACAAGTTATATTTCATCAACATATAAAATAAAAAACATATTTTACACCCACTTACCTTCCAGAATATACAATGATCCATAATGTTTCCATTGAAAATAAATTAAGAGATTAGATCATGAAATACTAAATACAACTGTCTCAGTACTTGTTTTAATTCGTATATATACTTTTCAATATTTGAAATTAAATGCTCGTCATTAATTGAGAGGAACATTTTATGTTGTTTAATGTAATCCTCTTCATCTAGATTAAAATTTAAAGTACAGTTTTCATATCCATTTGTTGTAATTTGAATTGAACATGAGATACAATTATAAATATAATTAATATTGAACAATTTTTTAATACTGGAGAAAGTTTATTATTATAATCAACCCCATCCTTTTTAATAATCCCTTTAGTAAGATGTTGGGCTTTGTATCTCTTAATTTTTCCTAAAAAATGTTTTTGTTTTTTAAACCCCATTTACATCCAATAGGTTTTATCTCAATTAGACACTCCCAGCGTTTCCATACACCAGTACTCTTCCTAGATATTGACTCATCTATCATGGAATTAGACCACATAATTAACTATTTACCACTCAGGGCTTGTGAAAATATTTTAGGATCATTTTCTGATCCAATATTTTAGTCAGTTATTCTTTATAAAATATATAATCATTGAAAATTAAAGTATTTCTCATCCTTTTGGATCTTCACAGTATTTAAATATTATTTTATTCAAAATTTTGTAGTTTTACTTGTTGTTCTAGGGTTTCAAATTGTTGATCTATTTGGTATAAATGATGATTATGCACCATCTAGGGAATTATTTTTGTAAGAAAGTGAGGTTTTCTATGAATAATTATAGATTTATCACCTAATATAGATGTTTTATCATGTAATGACACTTAATAATTTTTTTTTGATAATATCAGTCCCACTAATAAGTTCAGTTTCATTGAATGTTCATTTATTGATTCCATAATTATAGTGTTCAATGATAGAAATTTATATGAAATCTTTAGTACCTTTCTTTATATCCAATGAAGTAGCGACTAATTGTCTAAGGATACAACTTACATTCTTTTGGATTATAAACATGAAATTCTAAAGTATATCCCAAAATGTATACAACCCAAAAACTGAGTTTCTATCCGTTAAATAATCAAAATCTATTTTTGGTAGTACCTTTGTTGGAACCAAATTGAAAATTTATGATGCCACTTTAACTGACTCAGTCTAAAAAATTTATGTGAAATAATGTTACCCATCATCCTTCAAACCATGTCGATTAATGTTCAGTTTCATGTTTTATCTATACCATTTTGGTCATGTGAACCAAAAATATTGTATTGTGCAACTATTTTATTTTCATAAAGAATCTATGTGAATGCACCAGGAAATTTTCTATCCGTAGTGTATCACCCATAATATTTTCCACCATGAACTGAACTCAATTTCATAATTTGTTTATTTCCTTATTTATCTAATTCAAACTTAAAATATTTAAGGGAATCAAGTGCATAATTTTAATTTTCATGACAATAGAGATACATATATCACGAATAGTCACCAATAAATGAAATGAATAATTTTTTGTTATGAAAATATATTACTACGAAACATTTGTCTATATGTATGAAATATTATATAGATGATATTATTTTATTAACAATATTTGATTTATTAGTTTCATTCCATTAATATAATCAGGATAGGTTACAAAATAAGTGAAATAAAAAATACTAGGTACCAAAACATGAAATGATCTTTAAATCCATTCTTTTAAGACATGACCTAATCTTGAGTTCCATAACATATAAGAATTTTCATATATATAATTTCATATAATACCAGTATGATCATCCTTGTTATCATTATCAATTATACTTCTAAAAATAATGAATAAAAACACTTCTTTAATGCACTATTACAGTGAAGTTATTTCCATATTCTAAAAAAATAGGTTTACAAAAATTGAATGCAAAAGGCAACGGTATATGTTTGGAAAATAAAAACATTTTTTGAGATAAATATGGAATATAATATTTCCTTCCCAAAAGAAAATTAGAGTATGTTCATAATTTTAGAATGCATCTCACCATGCCCTCAACATGTGAGAGCATCTCGGTTTTAAAATACACACCAATATCATTTTCAAATAGTTTCCTTAGGTTTTTCATACCATTAAAGGTATTCACAATATGTATTTTAGGAAAAAAGTAATCCACCAAGTGTTATATATTGTAACAAAAATATTTCTTTCATAATGAACCAATGAGAATTAAATTCCTTTATTTTAAAACCTTTTCTATAATTTATGACAACTTTTGTTGACATGTCCTTCTCTTGTATAGAAAATGAAAATGAGTCCATTCTTGATATTAGGATAAGGTAGATGTTTCACTTTCCACATATGTGTATCTTTTCATTTATGACCATTGTATTTCTGTTGTATTGTTTTCAAGTTGGATTCTCCCATTTCTATAATAATACATTCCTCCCCATGAACACACCTAGACATTGATTCATTAATTGACTTAATGTGTGAATAATCAATTTCCACTATCCAATATTGTTTTCCAAGATTTTTGATAATATAATGGACTGTAAATGGCTTGGATATATCGACCATAATATTCTTAGTTAAAGCCATAATATCCATCACCTACAATATGTGCTTGTGAAAAGGATTCATGGTGGCCAGTCTTATATATGATAACTTCATTAATAATGTTCTTACTAATAGTTTATCTTAGGCGATGAACTGGTCATCTATAGATTTTATCAAGATACATACATTTTTATGCCTATCAAGTAAATTGTGAATGCAAGTACAAAATTTAATTTTTATGATCATCGTAGTAAGACACATTGGCCAATACCAGTGTTCATAAAATGTTACATAATTTTGTGTAATATCCTTATTTATTGTTAGGGAATCATATTTATAGATGCAATAATCAATGTCTATTAAACCTAGATGAAAAAGAATTATCTTCAAATTTTTATTGGTGTCTTCCATTAATATAGGAATGTCACAGTAAATATCAAAAGAACATAATGTTATAATTGAAAATTAAATATATGATTATTACTCCAAATCACTTAATTTACATATTAAATTTTGTTAACATCATTCTGAAAAATAAAATATTGCCCAAGGGTAAAATATTTAATTTAAAATATTCTGAATAATAATTAAGAATTATCCAATGAAATTCTAATTCATAATTTTTTTGAATAATATTTTTATAATTCAACAAACAATATAGAAAAATATTAAATCATTAAGAATCATAATAAATTTGGGAGATTTATTAAAATTTTCATTAATATATAATCATATGAAAATATAATAAAATCTATCATTGGATAATATTTATTATATTTTTCATATATTATTTAATTTTATTTATGGAATATGTAGTTTTTTTTAATTTGTAATGTTGTGGAAAACCCCAATTTTTTAAGTAAATATAAAAAATATAAACATTGTCAATTAGTACATTAATTTAAAAATTCATGAATTATAACTTGATAATTAAACAAACTGTAAGAAAAAATAATAAATTTTTGATATTCATAATACTTGTGAGAAAATTATGAAATTTTAATTTAATAAATAATCTACTGAATGTTTAATAAACATTCAAGTGGGTAAAAATTAATTATATTTTATATATATCATATAATGATATATAATGAATAGTTCAGTTTTATTTAATTTGGAATGTTGTGGCTAAACCAGTATTTTCATCAAATTAAAATAATTATTAACTAAATAATTATTTTTGAAAATGAAAATTATGAATATATAAATATCTTTTAATTAATGAATTTGAAAAAAGTGAATTTATTTTTTTATGTGATTTAACTGAATGTGTAAATTTTATTTAATTAGGAATGTTTTCAATGAACAACATTTTCAAAACATTAAATAGAAATCATGGAAAAATAATTACATATGTGTAAAAAAATATTTAACGACTAAATATGAAGAAATTAAGAGGATTATGATAGACAATGAATGTGTTATTTCTATAAACGATAATACAAAAAGGTTTTTTTCTAAAACAGTGCATAAGAATTTTTATTACAAGGAAAAGTTATAACTTGCATTGAAACCAAATGTGAGAAATTTTTAGAATAATTAAATTTCAAGAATAGTAGTTTTCTATAATGAGAAGAACCTCTCACCAACCTCTGGCCATTGAAAAATGTTGGAATTGTTGGAATATAACCTAAATGTCATATCACACTGAAAAAAATGGCTTTTGTGCTGGGCTATTTGTGACAGGCCCATTACCCATCACAAATATTCCATATGCAAGGTCATATAGAGACAAGAAAAATATTTCATTAAAAATAGTCGTTAAAACCCCATTACGTACAATGGGAATGTTTGCCCACCAAAAACACCTTTGGATCACAGTGCAAACCATAGCCTAGCATTAGTATTTGTGATGAAAATTGTTTATTTTCCCATGTACCTTTCTAAATTATAGAAATTCATGATGGAAATTAACTCCCCTCACAATTAGTCTCAATGAAAAAGATTATTTTCAATAGGACACGTAAGAAGTACCTTTTTTACGGTCGATATAATTATTAATGTTAGGTACTAATTACAATGGTACCTATCCCATCAAATACTATTCACAACGGAAAACCCATGAAAAATTATCTACCCTATATACCCCCTCCCCACAGTTGAGTGTTTATTGTTCTCTTTTCTTTTGAACTCCCCATTTCTCCTCTCATCTCATTATCTCTTGATTAAAAATTTAATAGTTTTAAATTATTCATGTTAGAAAATTTGAGGCTTTACATCTACTAAAAGATTCAACTTTTATGTATTTATTTATTTTTTTAATTATTAAATAATTTAATTTAATTTAAATTAGAAATACTAATCACTAATTACTGCAAATTATATTTAATTAAAATTACATAGTTTCATTTTGCAGTAAAAAATTGTTTTTAATAGAAATTCTTTTTAATTAAATTTATTTTGTTCAAATTTTTAATAAGATTTTTAATTATAAGTATTTAGTTTTAATTACAGGAAATTAGATTTAATAATTATTATTTTGGTTTAATTAGAAGTAATTAACAGTATTTATATGGAACTGGTGGAAATAATTATAAAATAGCGATTTTTTGAATAAAATACAAGTAATTAGTAAAAATTAATGGTAACTAAGAGAAATTAGTCCAAACTAATGGAAATTAGCAGGAATCAGTAGAACATAGTAATATTTTATAGCACATGGTAATAAATAATAATGAGCGATAATGAATAAAAATTACATATAAATAGTTAATATTAGCAGTAATTATTAGAAATTGACCATTATTATTATAAATTGACTATAATTATTATAAATTAAAAATAATTACGAAAAGTTAGGGATCAATCATAAAAAATAGTAGTATGTGTTAACAATTAGTAGTTACTATGTATAATTAGTACTAATTATATTTTTTTTTTGATAATTAGAGGTAATTACTAAAATATAGCATTAACTATTATATAATAATGATAATTATTACAAATTAATGGAGATTAGTGGTACTTTGGAAAAATTGTCTTTATGTATTGGTACATATTATGAATAAGTCCTAATTAATTATACATAGAAAAAATAAGCATTTTGTAGTAATGATTAATGGTATATACATAATCATTGCAGTTATTATTTAAAATTAGTTGGAATTAGAAAGCGGTGATTATAAAAAATTATCATGCATATGCTACACATAGTAAATATTAGAAACACTTAGTAAAAATTAGCAGAAATTACTAACAATTTTCCCTAATTACAAAAACGTAGCAATAGTTACTAAAAAATAGTAGTAATTACTAAAAAATAGTATAAATTATAAACAATTAGAGGTACTTAATAAAAATTATTAGTAATGAATAGGACATAGTAAAAATTAGTGGTTAGTTTTTAAAAAATGGCACATATTCAAAATAAGAATCACTTAGTAATAAATAGCATTAATTAGTGGTGATTAGTCAAAATAAGTGGCACATTGTAAAAATAGGAATCGATTAGTAAAATTTCGCGGTACTTTGTAAAAATAAGAATTATTTAGTAAAAATTATTCTTCCTAATTAAAAATTATCCATAATAAGTATTTATAATTAATAATTAGTAATAATTAGATGTCATTAGTAATATTTTGTGGTAATTAGTAAATATTTATTTTCATTAGTATAATTTTTTTTGTTATTAGTCATAATTACTGAAAATTATCAATAATAATTAATGTATACTTAGAAAATATTAGTGATAATTAGCACTATGTAGATAAAAATAACAATAAATAAGGATTCGTAGTAAATATTAAGAGTAATTACTAAAAATCCATGGTAATTAGTGAAAATAATGGTATGACCAATGATAAATTAAAGGCATTGTTAGATCTTGACTAAATTTCCTAGGGACTAGAACATGATTTGTTTTAATATGACAGATCATAAAAGATTATGAATCTAAAAGAGACTTATAAAATATCTAAAGGGTTTTTTTTATTATTTTCTCAATAGATTATGAGTTTCAGACTAGAAAAAAGCTATGTTTTCATTTTGGATAGATGGGTAATAAAAATTCATATTACCAGATTAAAAAAGTGAAAATTTTCATGTTATATTGGAAAGTATCTTAATGATATGATTTAGTGGTTTGTTGAGTTCATTTATTTCAGATTCTCTATGAAATAAAATACTTTTTCAAATATATCTATGTGATTACAACATACTATGATCCAATACGTATATTGTACTAAGTTGTTGTTTTAATTTTATGTAAACTGGAAAAAAATGCTCAGCATTATTTGATTCAATGGAACATATGTTAATACATTTTCTACATGAAGAAAAATATAGAGGGATGATATATTTCTAATGGATATATCCATATCAAATATTTCCACACACAATGAACATAATTGTATGTAACTAATCATTATTTGAAGGTCCAATTAGAGAAGATTGATTAGAGGAGGGAATTTTTTTACAAGCATTATTTCCAACCTAAATATCCTTCAAACCAAAATAGAATTTTTAATAATGATTGAAATGATGATGATATGGTGAACAGTCAATAATCAGTTTGTAATAATCCTAAACATGGATTTAGTGGAGTTGTTTAATGGTGTCTTTCAGATGCTGAACAAGATATGGCTCATACATAAGTTATGATCAATTGTGATTAAATGACATGATTTTTTCAATGAGTTCTACTACAACATATTTCTTTATTCATTTTATATATTTAAATTAATAATATTTTATTTTTGGATATATGATGATCATATCACAAAATAATAAGAAAAAATTATAGCAACAACTATTGAAGATATTTGGAAATATAATTTTTCATATAGATTTAAAAGATTGATAAAGTAATTTTTTTGGATTAACATATGAAATCAATTTATTATATGATACATTGTTAGTTGTTTTTCAATTTTTTAGGTATCATGATATGATGATAAAATTGATAATCGGTTTTGTGTATTGAGTAACCCAATATCCAAAATGATTGTATCTTATAATGCATATGTGGTGAATGAGTTTTGACTTATTACATAGGCATATGGTGAATCAAAAAATCAATGAATAATTGTGTTTTCCTGATAGGATCCCATCATATATAATGTGAATTTTACTTTTATGGAATGCTAGATGAAATAATTGAGTTGTGTTATTTGTGATAGTATTATATAACAATGATTCAAATTCATTTGTTTGATGATGATAGTGTCATTCTATCCATCCACACCATGGAATATTTGATATGAAATATAGAATATTTCATTTAAAAAATGAATTGTTTTTATTATTCCATAAATCATAAAAAAATATATTATGCAAATTATTATGATTCTTCAAGAGAGTTAATTCATTGTTGGATCATTATAAAAATGGAATCCCATTAAATGAAGTTTATACAATGTGAATTTGTAATTATTAAATTTAAAGGAATTTAATTTTTTTGAGAGATATATTATTATATATTTTTTCAATAAAGACAAAAGAATATCAATGTTGATTCAATGTGGTTACAGGTTGATGGTAGTTATGATTTTGATGATGTGAGAAATGAATTTTAATCAACATGTGATGATTAATCCATAACATTGATGATACTAACGAGGAAGATAAAATTATTGAAACTATTAAAAATGAAGAGGAGGATGAATATGACAAATAAAACAATTACATGTTAATTATAGTCAATATATATAAGGATTCATTATCAAATATTGGATACTAACAAAAAATTTATGTTTTAGATGGTTGGCAATACTTATGATGATATGTTTCTTTGCCTTGATGATGATGTAATACCTGGTGATGAGTATGATGGTTTGTCATTTGAACATCAGTTTCCAAGCATTTAATCATTGACTCAGAGGTTAGAGGGGATTACAATATTAAATATTTCTAACACTATTCTTGAGTGATGTTCGCATCTTGAGTTTGATCCATACACCTAATCGTATTTAGTTTTTTATTTTAGTTAGTTTTCATTGATTTTCATTAATTTATTTATATATTAATTTTTTGATTTTTTTCTATATTTTTTGAATATTTACGCATATTTATCTTCGATAGGGGAGGGCTATATTGATGACCAAATTTTCTAGAGCATAGTTTACATGGGATATTATTCTCATTGATGTTCGACATTACATGTCTTATAATTGGATTTTACATAAATAAAAATTCGTTATTTTTAAATTTATTTAATTATTAACATGATATTATTATTTATTTAATGTTTTATGGAATCTCATCAATTATAGCATGTGTACTTATTTTTGTGAGGTTTGGTAGCTCTTTATTTATGATCATTGTCATCAGTTAATGCACAATCTGTGGAGGAAATCTATAAAGAGAGTGAGTGTAATGGATATTGAACAGTCTTGTTGCATGTAAAAACCATATTACATATCATCTAATGTTTGGGTTAGATTTTATTCATACTATATGAGATATAGTTTTTTGTAGAGGGAATTGTTAGGTCAGTAGAACTGGGGAGGTAGGATGTGACACATCAAGCTTGTAATCGTGCATTCAGTATGCATCGATATCATATGATATGCGTTTTTTTTAATATTTCATATATTTTTAAATGTAAACGATTTGTTTTTTTCTCATATAGGAAGTTGGAAATATCAATATTATGGAGTTCAATGTCTATATGAGTATGTATAGAGCTCCTGTCACTGGATAGATTGTGGTAGTTTTCCAACATCACATTATGGCTTGTATAATTTTTCATTTCTATAAAAATTTACTGAAAATAATATTTTAACTATCTTAATTTCAAAATTCAAATTAATGAGTCATAAGAGACTCAAAACGGTCCTACACATGAGGAGATTCAGTCCAATACTGAGCTTCAGGTTTTCAGAGTGGTAGGATTTGATGACGTATCATGGATGCTGGAAACACTGTATGATTTTGACAAAGGAAGGGTTGTTGGTTTCAGTTCTCAATTGAGGCCTGATAGTTATTATGGTTTTATTTCATGGTTAGAATCCAACTCGAGGGGAGTTTTTGGATATTGAAAATAAATGACCTCATAGTATATCTAGTAGTTGGGAGAATATAGTGTGGTAATTGAGGTCATGCATAGAGTTCTTGGAGAGATCATTCGACACCAAGAGCGTCAGGGCCTGTATTAAGGATCTTCGAGTACTCATTCAATGAAAGCGAACTAAAGTCTACAAAAAGACCAACACCATCTTTATATAATACCATCATGAGCCAAGGGATTATGAAATAAATAATCCTTGGAATATGAATACCACCATGTGTTTATTATATTTGAAAATTAGAAGAAATGGAATAAAAATCTAGTTTTCACAATGTTTGAAAATAATTCCTAACATAATCATTTCTCAATTAACTAATAAATATTTTATTCATGATAGGAAATGACTAAAATCAACATATACATAGAAAAATAAAATAAAGAAAAAATAGAGATGATATCGAGGAAGAAGATATGAAAAAGGGATGGAGAGATGAACGAACATCTTGTTGGAAGGAGTGTAGGGAACCAATGTGGGTAGGGCATCAGGGAGAGACCAGAAGTGCATAGGGGAATCCTCAGGGAGAGGAAAACAGAATCATCAGGGATAGACCAGGAATGTGTAGGGGATTCATAGAGATAACATGAGTGTTGTATGCCTAGTACCATGGAGTAGATAAATTCTTTTAAATGAGCGGTGGGGGTTGTGAGATTTTGTTTCCCCCAGTCGGAGCTTTTACCATGCCCACTGGCTCATGGGGATCACTTGTGGAACAACACTGACAAGTATTATAAGAAATAGATGTGATGAAAACAATTTTAGTCGCATGATCAGTTAATGGAGTAAATTCAACTATTATCTCCATGTATTTGGATGGAGTTCATGCCCCTCTTAAATGAGATGACCCCCTACCTTTCCCCCTCTAGAGTGATTCACATATTTATTATGTTAAAATTTTAATTAAATATTTGTTTTTATATTTTTTTCTTTATTATGTTCATAGTGTTATTAATTATATTTTAAAAAATAATTTTAAATTATAAATAATTTTTTCTTTTTTTATTTTTAAAAATTATTTTCAACGGAATGTAGTCTCATCATAAATAATATTTTAAAAAAAATCACTTGTCACCTCATAAATACCAATTGAAATAATCCATATAATAATTATTTGCGATTGGAGGTGGCCTATTGAAAAAGATAGTTTTTTTTGACGTTTTTTTACAAAAAAAAATCATTCCCTACGCTGTTTTTGGAAACAAGGCATTTGAAATGGTACACCATCACAAATAGATCATTTTTATGGGGGCCTCTCATAAATTCTATATCCAAAATAATAAATATTTCATTTGTTTCTATAATAAAAATTAGTGATGTAGATGGTATATGATCCGTTAATATTCAATGTGTAGGGTGGTCAAAATTTATAGTTTGTTCTATAATCAACAATGTAACCAAATTTACTTTGTTGATGGGAATAATAACACATAGAGATTGATTACCACCAAGTAATAAATAATAATAATATATTTAATTTAATACATTAAAATCATGGACAATCATTCATTGTAATGAACATAATGTACCGTTTAAATATTTTTTTTATATAATTTATTGGACTATAATTTATTACATTATTAATTAATCGATGGACCATTTATTTCAAAATCTCCATAAATATGGATTTTATGATGAAAATTATCATTGGAGTTTTATACTATAAAATTTAATTCCAAGAGTATATAAGAAAATCCTTTAAAAAATACAAAAACAATATATCATTCTATAAAATTATTTTTTCGATGTAATATTCACGTGACATATTACATTGATAGAACGCACTACATGTGATATTTCATAAAAAAAATTATAGTTAAAATAATAATATTTAAATTAAAAAATATAATGAAATGAATAACTTCCTCGATAAAATTCCCATTCAAACATCCACTATGAAATTCAAGTAAAAACATTAATTGGAAAATATCATTATCAAATTTCATTTTAAACATATAGTGGAATCATTTACTATAACTTATTAATGAAAGATTCTAATGTAAACTTATAGTGAAATCATTAAGTTTAAACTTCAAATTCCACATAAATTTTTTTGTTGAAACATTAGTGGAAATTTCCATGAAACATTGATTATAAATTCCATTAAAACATCCACCTGAGTATTTTGGTAAAAATTTTAGGGGATGTTTCACAGAAACTTCCTTTTGAAATTTCAACTCAACTTACACATAAAATCTAAGTGGAGTTTCAATACGAACATCCTGGTGATAATTTCAACTTCTGCATGAATTATTAATCTGTGATTTAAATGGGAAATTCTTGAAAAACATTTATAAAAAATTCATGTGGAAATTACACTCAAAATAAACATTATGAAAAAAAATTATAATTTCATACACAAAAAATGTGTTCTTATTTAAAAAAAATAAGCTTGTTTTTTATCAGATAATTAATATATATATATATATATATTAAAAAACGTTTTTTATTTTCTTATTTAAAAAGAAATTTGATTTTTTTAAAATCAAGAGATATGTAATTTTGTTAAAGAAAATATAATAATGTATATTTTTCTCAAAAATAATTATTTATTGTATGTTTAAAAATATTCCATGTATTTAAAAATAATAAAGAGAAATTAAGAATATTATTCAAAATACTAAAAATCAATTTTTCTAAAAAAAATTATTATTATTTATTGAATTGATTAAATTGTTTTTTATATAACAATGTAATTTTATTTAGAAATCAAATTAGTTTTACGATTAAATAATCTCAAGTTATTATATGATAATTGGGTCATTCTTAACACATATTGATAATTCATCCTTTTTTTATTGAAGTAAACAATCAAAACATATTATTCATCAACCCATTACATGACAGCTGTAAACCCAATGAAAAAATGGCCCAATCCCACAGTTATTAAACCATGAACCCTGTTGCACTATATCACACTAGACCAGTCATCTTCCCCACAGACGCAATGTCACCCTAATCCACTTTAGTGTGTCGCCCATTCTCTAATGTTGTCGATGAAACTCATCCTGCCCGCATACCCCACCACTCAAGGCCCCATTGACCTTATTCTTCTTCAGTGTGTCGCTCGATGAAGGCCACTATTGCTTGTGATGTTACTGCAACCCTAATGCCTAGCTAGATGTACAATCATCATCAGTCGCTTGAATCGCCAATCCCTGTCATCTGCATGCTACATTAGAATGGACCTTCATGCCTGTGCTAATATCCAAACAGAGTCACCTCTTGATATCTCACTATCTCCCCCACGATCCCTTTGTATCTCAGATTCCCTGATAGGCACCAGCCTAGGTCTTTGGTCATCCAGAACCACTCAAAATAAATATTCATCCATATTCATGCCGCTGGATAATCCTCTGTGTATTTGAATCGTTTACTTGGAATGATGGGTCAAATTTCATGCAACTATGATTTTCAAATTGGAGAATGATCTGATGGGAGGTGCATGTTGATCTGATCCCCGAGTTGGGAGGTGTACATTGCTCCATGTTAGGATCTTAAAAAACTAGAGAATCAATTCAATGATAATTGTGAGATAGAAATAATGTTAATTAGTGGGGAATTAAAAGAACACCAGATGTAATGTGGAAAAACCCCCAAATGAAAGAAGTAAAAAGCACGATCAAATAAACGGATTTCACTATGGTAAAATGTGGGTGCAAACACACACACACAAACACACTCTCTCTCTCTTATTTACCAGAAGTAAACACAAATGAATGTATCACTGGAAAATTTTGATAAACACCTCATATAATACCACACTCAAGGATAAAGAACAGTTAATGGAATTTGGACCAATTTCAACATTAGGGAGATCATTAGAATAGTCTTTGAGTGAAGGATTTTTGGGCTCGACCTACAAAAACAATTCTCAAGAAATAATTGATTTGGGTCCAAACCATTTATTAGACATTTAAAAAATCATTAATGAAGATATATATTATTAAAATTAATAGATTAGTTTCTCCCAACATTAAAGGAGAGTTAATTCTAAATATTAAAGGATTGAAAAATTAATGTTGACTACATAATTTGAGATATCGACTTGGGGTTTATATAAATGGATGCGGTGAAATTTGTTGCGTACAACGGATGAGTGGATTATATGGCCTAAAAAAGCCAGAGGATAATCCCATTTTGGGGAAGCCAACCTAGGCACACACAAAGAGGCAATGGCACCAAATCCAATGGCGTAGGTTGAGTCCAGTAAGGGTGGAGACTGGGAGGAGAGAGCCTGAAGATAAAACAACCAATCGTTTTTGGTAGCACATCTTATGTTTATCTTGATAGAGTTTTGAATGATGTATATCTTTGTAACCTAGATGTTTCTCCTCATTGAATAATTGTGATTTTTTCATTCTCTTATGTATGTAGGACAGAATTCTGAACCACATAATATAATTGTGCATTGTTTTGTACTCTGTGCTTGTATGCATGTTTCCTTGTCGTGTGCATGTGTTTGTAGCAAGAAATGAATACATTTAGAGGACTGGAACCATATGAAATGACAACTTTATGCGGCAGTTGGGGTTCCTGGAATTCCCAGTTCTAGACACTGATGTCATGGGCGATCATCCAGAGAAAGTTACGTGCTTTTTGATTCGGGCTCCAATACCTAGCACTATATTCCACACGTTGGGGTTTGATCAGGATATCATTAGGTAACCCAGGTGAGTGGTCCCAGGTGAAGTGGATGACTAGAAACATCCCATCATGATAAGAGTTTTTTATACCTCCTTCAATAGATAATAAACTTTTGATGATACTCACAACCCACATTGAAAGGGTAGGCGAGAATATAGTATATGTCTAATTTCCAAGAACCTTCCTCCATTAATGTCAGGAACAGTATGGTGCTCCAGTGCCGAAGTTGGGGTACGTTCTTGATCTGATTTCTTGGGTACCTCAGGGGAGAGTTACCAAGTGAACGGGACTACTGGGAACCAACCCTTAGGATAAGAGATATGTGATACTCCATTTACTATAGAAGTCTCTCTTGATGAGAATCGCTGACCACATATAATGTCGGGCATCACTGGATTCTCGGAAGTTGGGGTTGGGTTATGTTTGGTGACATCCTGTATTCGTCCGACTACCATCATCCATCTCTTTTAAATCTCCATTATCGTCATCCTATAATGAGTGGTACAGGAATCCCAGTGGAAGGGTGGATGTTTGAAACCATGGCCACCACCCATTAATACTCACATCCTCCTATTGTTTCCTATTTTTTATGCCTTTCCCTCAAAAAAAATTCCAAAAATCCTTTAATAGTTGTAAATTCTAGATATTCAAATCATTTATTTATAACAAGAATTAATATGGAAGTACACATCCCAATATATTTAATTATTATAAATTCATTAACTTAATATTAAAAAAATATCAAAATTATCAAATTTATTTATTTATTTTGAATTTTATTCATATTAAATGTATAAATGAAATCTAAATTGTAATTGGATTAAATTAATTATTATTAATTGAATGGATATTTATTTTAAAATGTTAATAAAATTATGAAATAAATTTTATTTTCATATCAATTGCCTTTATACTGATAAATAAATTTTCATATTAAAAATAATAAATATCCCATTAATTAAACAGTTTTGGGTAGTTAAAATAATATTTCATGATATTATATAATTGTATTAAAATAATGTGTTAAAAATTAATAGGGTTATAAATGTTGATTTTAAATTGACATTTGAATCAAATTAAAATTTATACAAAGTTAAATTTCTCTATATCAATAAATATTTAAAATTATATAAATATATATATTTACTATTTTATAATTATTAAAATATATTTATAAATATTAATTATAGTATTAAAAATTTATAATAATTATATTGATAAATATGAAAAAAACTATAAATTATATTAATACCTACTAATTATATTATTATTTATTAATTATATTACTTCATATTAATTATATTACCACCAATTATATATATTATATGTGTGGAGGGGTACAATTACAACTAAACATTGAAATTCTACATAGAAAACCTGACAGCGAAAGTCATTTCCCCCAAGGAATAACCCCGCACCCCCACACCATTTTTTAGAGCCTGGAGGCCCAGTGGAAATTAATTCCACTAGAAATTTTACAACCTAGGTTCCCAAAACGTGAAATAATTTATTTTCACCATAGCTGGGTGACTCCACTGCCTACGTTATGCCTGCATCATACCACTTGCGTCATTATGCCTTCATCAGACCCATTTCAAATTTGGGTGGGAGCGAATTTCAGTCGAATGTTGATGACATAGGAATTACCTAATAATGTACTTAATGACATTAAATAATAATTTAAATGTAAATTATAATAGAAATAATAGAACATTATGTCAATAGGTCCTTCGAGCCATCAAAAAATGGGTGGGTTTTCCATTGGGGGGGGCTATGACTTTCCCTTCTAGGTTTTGTATATTGGACTTCTATGTTTTTTTTTTAATATTTGTAGAATTTTAATTATATTATTACATATTAATTATATTATTACATATTGATTATATTTTTATATTAGTAATTATATTATTATATATTTATTACATAATTACATATTAAAAAATATAAATTATATTATAACATATTAAAAATTATTAATTGTATTATTACAAATTTTCAATAATTATATTAATAAATAATAATAAAAATGTAAATAATACTAATAATGTAGTAAAAAATTCAATATAAATTATAATTATATTATTACATAAGCCTTTGAGCCCTTAAGAGTTTATATATAAATAAATATAATTATAAATATATAATAATAAATATTAATTTATTTTTATAACTATTTATGATTATATATAATAAATATAAATATAAATCTATTCCTATAAATAAATTTTTCTACTTTTATAAATACACATATATTTAAAAGGGAAATTATTGTAAAACATCAACTAAAAATTCTAGTGTGAATTCCACAAGAAATAAAATTCATGCTTGTTTTTTTATCATACTAAAAAAAATAGTTCTTGTTTAAAAGAGAATAAACTCTTATTTTTTATCATATAATATATATATATATATATATTAATCATTTATTTCATATTTTCCTATTAAATAAGAAAAATATGTTCTTTTAAAAATTAGTGATATGTAATTTTGTACAAACAAAATATAATAATTTAATTTTGCTGAAAATGTTTATTTATTAATTGTTTAAAAATATTCCATGTATTTTGAAATATTAATGAAAAATAATGAATATTAATCAAATGGTTAAAAACATTTTTTATGAAAGAGTAAAATATTTTGTCTTTTATTAAATAGATTACAAAAATTTGACATAAAAATTGAATTTTATTTAGAAAAATAGACGGTTTTACAATTCAATAAACTCAAGGTATAATTCGATTATAGTTTTTTTATAGGTAACAGAGACTCAGTCATTTTTATTACAAGAAATAACAAAAAAATATAATTTGTATACCCATCACAGTGTATTAATAATCCCAATGAAAAACATACCTTATCCCACATTTGTCAAATTGTGCACACTACTATAGTTAATCAAATTGTATGAGTCATCCGCCCCATATACCAAATGTCAACCTTTTCTACATCAGTGCGTCACTCTTTCTCTAAATCCATTAACGACGCTCATCCTGCCCGCATACCCCGTAGCTCAACATCCCGTTAATCCTGCTCCACTTCATCGTGTCTCCCTACGATGGCCACTACTGCCTATGCTGTCATTGCATCGCGACCACATTCCCTGCAAAAAAATCACTGTCAATTGCATAAATATACAATTCTCATCGTCTACATGGAACATTAAGAAGGACCACCCTACCTACATTGGTATCCCAACCCCATCACCTCTTGGGCACTTATCTACCTATTCCAATTGATGAAAAAGATATTTATAAGGTCGAACAATAACATCTATCACTTGGCTGTCACATATTGAAAAAAATAAGACAACAAGGAGGTATTCATGTCCAATTTATTTTTCAAGAAAAACCTTTAACATTTAAGGAAAAAAGTTCTAAACCAATTAATGTTTTTACAGACAGACACATGGATGAGGGTGAAAATAGAGAATTACTCAAAAATATCTCAAGGATCAACCAACCGATCAAAATGATCTAATGAAATCACTCTAATCCAACTCATTCTATATCAACGGTTATTGTCATTGCATGTTCATGTGAATAAGAAGTTGTTATATGGTGGTCCTCACACAATTATTTTTGTTGAAAATTTGTAAAAAGGGGAAGATCCATTTTGCATTGTTGTTGAAAATGTATTGAAATCCTATAGTATGATTATCTAGGCAGCTCGGTTGTAAATGTATACATGAGGTAAGTTTGAATGATTTGATTTTCCAAAAGCCGATATAATATGATAATTTTTACTAAATATATTTCATATTTATCACATACATATGTATGATAATAAATTTAAGGGATTCCCCCATGAACAAAAATGTGGACTTCTTAGTCCTCATGTCACCTCTATAGAACAAAATGATATAGAATCCAAGAAAGTGGGTGAAATAGTAGCAAACCTGCTAAAATCATTTAATTGAAAAATTACGGATGACAGACTCTTTATAATACCAATGATGGAGGGTTAAAACTCTGCAATTTAATAATGTCAAATATACTATAATTTCATTCATTAATTATTCTTTTTTGTGCTCCTAAGAAGCATTGGATTCTAATTGTGGTTAATTTGGATACTCTAGTGATTGATTTGCTAGATTCACTGCATTTTTATCTGACAAACTGATCACACATGATGGAGTTTGTGAATTTTTAATACACTACATCCAACATTATAGAACTAGAAATTTAGTTATATAATTTTTATTATCTATTAATGAGGTTTTTGTTATGATAGGGCAGTGTGTGAATATCTAATACAAAATGGAATAAGGACATGGGAAACGGAAAAGGAACTTCATAAGTACTATGATGGGATACAAATTAGGGTATATTTAAAAGAATTTCACTATCCAAACACATTTAAAAAATTAAATATTTTTTTAATGTTTTTTTCAGCATCTAAAATAAATAAATTATAAATAATTTGATTGTTATATTTCTAAATTTATGAAAGAGTTCATATTTTATCAACAAACCAGCATCCCTAATGATTTATTTATGAAGCTAATTACTATTTCATTTAAAATATTTGCTAATCCTTCGTGTATTTATATTTTTTAAGTACTACAATGATTGTAGAAAAGTATCCTATTCAAAAGATGATAGATTTTTTTAAAAATAAATGGGAAGTACTTTTGATGGAAGAATGTACAAAAATATAATGAAGATGTTACAGGTATGACTCGTAGTGGCTATTTTTATTTAAAATTGTCAGTATTATTTTTAAAAAGAACAAGTGATATAATGAAAACGGATCAACCACATTATTATTGATTTGATACTTTAGGAAAATGATACATGGGTCATTTGTGACATTTAAGAATCAATCAAACATAAATCTAAGGCATACTATGACTATTATGACTTTAGGTGTGTGTTTTTATAATAAATTAACAATAAATATATAATATAAAAAAATGTTACATACTAAAAACTTATAAAACACATTAATAATGTTTTTATACTTTAGGAAAATGATATATCTGTAATTTTTGATTTATAAGAATTAACCACACATCAATCAGATGAACAGTGTGTCAGATATGACTAAAAGTATACGTTATTAGTTTAAAAATGACATTTTAGCTCCAAGTGTGTCACTCACTAAAAAAAGAAACTCATTCCAATTTTCATCATAATATTTGAAAATGATTAAAAACTTATTTGTGACATGTATGAACTAGTCCCATTTCAATCTGATACACTCTGATATCGGTAGGACTCAAAATGTGTTTTTCCAGTTTGAAATGATATTTTTGTAGAAAAACAAAAAAGACATACTAAAACTGAGTAAATGAATCTGGAATGTCTTGATACATTATGAAAACGATCTATAAGACATTTTTGAGGTGTTGGAAACAACAAAACCTCAATCTGGCACTTACTGCAACTGGTATGACTCAAAATGCATTTTTTTATCTAAAATTGATATTAATTTTAGTAAAAAAACACATGTTGAATACTGAAAACTGTGAAATTACATTCAATTTTTTTCATAATTTATGAAAACAATCCATGAATCATTTTTTATGTGTGAGAATCAAACCATCAGAAATACATTTCACGATCTGACCGGTATAAATCCAAATGTGTATTTTTATTTATAATTGAAAATAATTAATGCAAAATAGAACAACTAACATACTGAGAACTAAGAAAACACATTTTTATTGTTTTGATACATTTTGAAAATGATCCATGAGTTATTTGGATGTGTTGGAATCAGCCACATCTCATTCCAATACATGGTGTGACCGGTAAGACTAATTGTCTATGTTCTTAGTTTGAAAATTATATTTCAGCTCAAAATATGTTACTAAATAAAAACCAAGTAATTTCATTCTGATTGCCCATAAAATTTAGGATATTAATTATTAAGTCCTTTATTATGTGCATGTTGTAGTATAACATCAAATCGATTCTTGATGTGACATGTATGACTCAAACTGCATGTTTCTGGTTTGAAATGATATTTGAGGAAAAACACAACTAAGTTACTGAAAACTGAGAAAACAGAATTCGATTGTTTTGACACCATTAAATAATGATCCATGAGTTATCTGTGAACTATAGGAATCAACTACACATTATTATGAAAACATAATTCGATTGATAACATTATTTTTCATAAAAATCAGAGTGTGTTTTCTTAGTTTTCGATGAGTTAAAATTGTTGAGAAAAAATGATAATTTTAAACTGATAACTGATACTTTTAGTCAGGATGGTCAAATTGTGAATTATATTGAGGTGTAGTTACTACTTACACATCAAAAAAGACTCATGGATTATTTTCTTAAATTATCAATCAAAAAAGACTCATGGATTATTTTCTTAATACGAAGCACAATGTGACTTGTATAACTCCAATCGTTTCTTTTTTATTCGAAATTTACATTTTATAAATGTAATCATTCATTTTAATCTTTATTTTATATCATTATATTATTACTATCATAATATTAGTTTTTATATATAGGTGTAACCTTTTACGTTAGATGGGATGTTTTTTTCGGCAACTAATACGATGAGAGGACATTTTTTAGAGGGGATCACAGATATAAAAGGATGAAACATTAATTTTTTTAAATATTTATTGGACAATTAAAAATTTAATTATATAAAACTTTGTTTGAAATGTATATATCATTTTTTTCTAAACCATATTGTGCAATACTTTGTTATTATCTATGTTGTTCATGTGCTATTTTGTGTAGGTGGTGTGGGTGTGTTCTGGAGATGATATCGGTGGGTGTATCATTAATATGTATAAGTGCATCGGGTGGGTGTGCTATTATATAAACAACACATCACGTGATTCTAGGCCATTATCATTACTATTTAAACTGATGATAAATTGTTTCCTTTATCCGTTCTAAGATAGGACTGATAAAGGGTTTACCATTATCAACACTTTTTTAGAATTGTTAAAGGGTCTCATATCATTACTATGATTAATGTAGCTTTTCTAGCAATGAAAAAAGAGATAAATTTTGTAGTGTGTGGATGATAATCTTTTATATGGAAGGATGTGTCAGCTTACATTCATCTCTGTTGTTCTTAATGGAGCATGATTCGATGGGAGGTGTAAGGTACTCACTTCTCTATGTTAGGGTACATTACGGATCTCCTAGGGTTACCTGAGGTAGTTTTCACAAGCTAATGGTATTGCTAGAAACACTCCATCAGGATAAGATTTCTGAGAACATTCCTTCACTATAGAATGCACTTTTGATGAGAATCACCGATATAGATGAATGGGTCTTCTAAAATCTAGTATATGACCATTTTCTATGAACCTTGTCGCATCAATGTTAGGCACAAATTGTTGATCCAGTGCCAATGTTGGGGTATGTTTAGGATATCCCTGCTTGGGTACCTCGTGGGTGTGTTCCCAGGCCAAGGGTACTAGTGGAAACCGCCTGTCATGAGAAGTGTTGTTTGATACTCCCTTCATTGGTGAAGCCTCTTTTCATGAGAATCACCGACCACAAAGAATGCATTGCATCACAGGGTTCTTGGTTACCGAGGTTTATGTATGTTTGGGGACGATTTGTTTTCATTGAACTACAATCGTCAATATCTTTAACTTCATCATAATCATTTTCAAACACTGAGGGGTAAAATAATCCTAGTGGAAGGGTGATACTATGAAAACATGGCCACCACACTTATATACTCCCATCCTCTAATTGATTACTATTTTTTATGTATTTCCCTGAACAAACATTCCACACATCCTTTAATAGGTATAAATTATAGATATTCAAATTCGTAATTTATAACACGAATTTATAAAGAAGTACCCAAACCTATTTTTTAATTATTATTAATTTATCATATGAATATGAAAAAATAGTAAAAAATCTAATTTACTTATATATTTTGAATTTTAATCATATTAAAATTATAAATTAAATTCAAATTCTATTCAGATTAAATTAATTATTATTCATTGAATGATGTTTTATTTTAAAATTTTAATATAGTTTCGAAATGTATTCATTCTCTTTGATATAAGTCAATATTATATTTATAAAAAAAATTAAAAATTAAAAATAACAAAAAACTCTTTAATTAAACGAGTTTGCGTAGTTAAATGAATTTTTCAAAATACTATAGAATTGGATTAAAATAATTAGTTAAAAATTAAATGGGTTATAAATGTTTATTTTAAATCAATAATATAACATTTGACTCATATTAACATTTACACACCATTTTTTTTATCTCTCTATATATTTTTTACTTGTTTGGTTTTTTATTTAACCACTCGTAAATGGAATAAAAATTAATCCTACCCCAAATCTAGAGAATTACATAGGGGCCGAATTTGTGATGGAGGTTATATTATTTTTTATATATAATAAAATGTGTTTAGGTTATATTTAATTAGGTAAATGGGTTTAAAACCCACCAAATTAAGTGGCACATTGTAAAGGTAGCCACAAATGCCACATCATGTGGTGTTTCCGCCCACACCCCAATTAAGAAACACCACCCCATTCCTCAAAACCATTTCTAATATATATATATATATATAGTTATAATTATGTAATTAAAATTATAAATAAATAAACATATTTATATATTATAACAAATTATTCAAAAGGTGCAGCGATGGGAAAAGACCCATGGCTCCATATTTATTAGGAAAATATAAAAGTAAAATGAGGGGATCAAATAAACAAGCCATTGTATGCCCATAATGATTCACATAGTATTTTCCTATGGCCACCCCTAGATCCCCTTTTCTGGGGATATCATCCCCTCCCGTAGGGATATCGGCCTCTCCACTATGTCTTGGTTGGCTGGTCATATTCTTGAGATGAGGTTACCGACGATGACACGAAACCCTGCCCAAACTCCTAAGCCTCCAAGATAGGTCCCAAATGTTCAGTTCCAGGTTTTACTAAAAAACATCCTAAAATTTGATTGCAAGAAGCTTCTAAACTGCATGATAGTCACTACAACTAAACACCACGAGCCCCATTTTATGAAAATGACTTCCAACTGCAAAAATAACAAGTGATTCACTTCATTATGAATCACTATAAAGGTTCATTGACCATCATGGATCCTTGGGAAGGTCACATTCATATTATTCTTCTATGCACTAATACTCCACCCATTCAAGGCCTTTCCAATCTAATCATATGAATTTTTTAAAAGATCGAATAAATATGAAGGGTAAATCCATTCTACTTTTTTACCAGTATCCACAGTCATATTTGACCATGCCTCTTGCACAAATGTTACCAGCACTATCTCAAAAACTATGAATATTTTATGATTAATAAACATATTATCTAGATGAGTATCATTACCTTTAGATGTTGGAGAATACTTTTCCAATGCCATATCGTCCAATGTATCTTATGATATTGTCGATGCCAGAAGAGGTTGAAATGACTCCATTATCCTCGATTTCTGATTCCATAAAAATCAGTATTCTTCTACATCCAGTACTATTTACTTCCCCTAATAGGATCTCCCCATAATCAGTCTCTCCTACTATAGGTGAATATCAGTTGATCCTTGAATTTCATCCTCATCAATTTACTTGCTGCCAACTGATTCAATCACAAGTCCACCATATGAACTGTTGACTCTACCAGCTGAAACCCCTATCCTCACAAGGTGGTGTATTCTTACCAATGAAGGGTACCACAACTAAGTCAACCATCCCAAAATAGTGATCAACCTCATTTTGGCCCCCTATTATCTCATCTAAAGATCTATCATGTTTTCTGTCTTCATCCATCTTCCAATCACAATCAAAGGTAGCATTAGGAATTACAGTAGGATCATCCAAGTGGCCAAATCCACTCTCATTATATTTTTGACTTTTATTTCTCACATCCCCCACATAGGGGACTTATCAGGCCATTATTTTTTGGAGACATAGTCACTCTACCCTATTTCATGATGTTCAGAACCTCATTCCCAATATTCATACAGATAGAGTAAAATATTGTCTTTTTTTCATATTGAACATTTTATTTTATATCATAATTCTCAGTGGAAAGGAAAACATGGTCAAATAAGATAGAGGACAAATCAACTACAACTATAAATCATTCAACGTGACTGACCCAAGAAATTTGTCCCTCATTGTCCAATATTATTGGCACACCAATTGAAATGAAGATGTCTTAGAGAATCATGGGGTACCAAAGATACCAATTCAATACAAATACTTTATCCCATATCTACAATGAAGATCAGCTTTCCTTGAGAGGATTGAAGAAACGATCCCATTCGAGGATATGATGAAATCATAGTTTTAGTGAAATCTAACCCAATCCACATACATTCAGCTAATGATCCATCGAAGGAAATAGTAAATGGAAGAACTCCCTCCCTAGAGAGATGTGGCGCCATCCCTTGTATCCCAAAATGCTCGAATGATTCGAGAACAAATCCTAAATATTTCATGACAATGATCCTTAAGGAAGTACAAGACATCCAAGAATCGAGAACTCCCAAATTTTCAGTTTCTTGGATACTACCATGGGATGTACCCTAACATATGTGTTGCTACATTTCTGGAGGATACCACAAACCGATCCCTTGAGAAGAGATATGATGTTTTGACTAGGGGCTTAGATCAACACCTTATCAGCATTGAGAAAAGTGGAATCCCCAAAACCATCGTAGAGGCCACAAACCTGAAACCCAGATTGTGTCGGGGTCTTCACCTCTGCATGATTCTGACCATATGAATTACAATCCACAATGCAGTGGGATTAAAAGAGATTATGTACATGAAACACAATAGCTGATTAAGAAGAAGTCTCTATCATATAGAATCTGTATATTTCATGATTCGTTCCAACCAGAACTCATGATTCTATCTGCCTACTTTTCGAGCTCACCGTAACATATTTTTTTGAAAATATTAAATTTTTTGATATTAAATAATATTAATTATATTAATATATCTTTAAAATATTTTCACATAATAATAACTATTAACAATTCCATTAATGACATTCAATAATTATACAAATGTAATTGAAAATAATAATAAATTAGCTAAAAATATAATTAGAATAAATGAGAGTGTCCAGATGATGTTGGTGTGTCTGATCATGATCTGGATCTAGATTGTGGTGACACTAAACTTGATCTTTTTATTTCTGAGTTCGGGCTTTCCTTTCTTCTGTCATGTACTATTTATTTTTCATTATTTTTTTAATAAGGTGTTTGACCCAGAACTATCATAGTATTAGTTCATATTAATTATACCATGAAGGTTTGGGGCCAATCCCCATATTATTATTAATTATATTATTAAATATTAATTATACCAAAAGGCCAACCCATATCCAAAAGGAAAAAACAACAACTCAAGCATCACTATCATCATGATCAGAGTTCTGACCAGAATCATCACATAGTAATTATATTATTAAATATTAATTATATTTTTACAGACTAATTTATTATTTCATACTAATTATATTATTATATATTATTTATACTATTACATATTAATAAATAATATTTATATTTTATATATTAAATATATTATTACATATTAAAAAAATATTTTTTTATTACATATGTACATTAATTACGTTAATAAACATGTATAAAAATGTAAATAAAACTAATAAAGTAGTAAAAGATATAATTAAAAATAAATATTTATTATATTATTACATATTGAAAAGGATGAAAAAATTAATTACATTATTACATTATTAATAAATATTAATTGTAGTATTATATATTTATAATAATCATATAAATAAATATGTACAAATATAATAGTAATATTATTACATATTAACTATATTATTACATATTGAATGTATTATTACACATTAATTATTTCATATATATATATATATTTGTGTGTGTGTGTGTGTTTATTAATAATTTAATATATTTGTAATTGTTAAAATATATTTCTATAAGTATATTTTAATTCTGTATATAAATATATTAAATTTATTATTATATAAATATAAATAGTTTTTATTGGAATATATAAATATATTTGAATAATTTTATAATTATAAATATTTTCATTTACTAAAAATAATAAATATTTATTTATAGAGAGTGAAATATAATTACGTAATTATAAATATATTTATATTTATTATTTATATAAAAATTTAAATATATGATTTTATTTGTATAAATTTATATGAAAATATGAAATATATTTATAATTTTACTTATAATTTTATGAATTAATAATGGTTCCCTCTTAGCTGAGTTAAAGATGGATAGTATCCAAAAATGAGTGAAAATATATAATCTTTTGGGTTGTTTTGAGTATATTTATATATACACATATAACAATAAATACATATAGTTAAAAATATATATTTATAAATATGAATATATATATATATATAATATATATAATTATAAATCAATTTATATCAATAAATATTTATAATTATTTAAATTTGAACATAATTATTAAAATATATTAATAATTATTTAATATGTCATTAATAATTTCCAGTAATTATATTCGTAAAAATGAAAAAAATATAAATTATATTAATACGTACTAATTATATTCTAACTTATTAATTATATTATTACATATTAGTTATATTATTACTAGTTATATATATTATAGGTACATAAGGGTACAATTTCAACAAAACAGAGAAATGCAACACACCTAACCCGATAGGGCAAGTCATTCCCCCCAAGGGAAAACCGACCCATTTATAATTGCTCGTAGTCGTTGAGGGAATGGAGTCCATTACAAAGTTCATAACATAGGTTCCCAGCACATGCATCTATTTTTTTCTTCACAAATATGTGGGTCCACCGCCTGCATCATGCATGCATCATACCATCGGCGTCATCATGCCTGCATCAGACCCGTATTGAAATCCTGGTGGGTGCGAATTTTCGTAGAGAGGAAGAGACGCATGCAAGATCCACTAAGTTATTTAATGACCTTATATAAAAACAAAAATGTAAATAATAAAACTAATAATAGTACTTCATGTCCATAGTGTCATCGGGCTATCAAAAAATAGGTGGGTAATCCCTTTGCGGGGCTATGACCTTCCCTATCAGGTAGTGTGCGGTGCATATCTTTGTTTCTTTGTAATTATATTATTATATAATAATAATATTATTAAATTCTAATTATATATTTAAATATTTATTATATTATTATATTATTATATATAAATAATTTTATTATATTATAATAATTATTAACTATATTACTACATTTTAAAAAAATTAATTATATTAGTATATATGTACAATAATTTTATTAAAAAATATGAATAAAATTTAAATAATTATAATAATGTACATAATAATATAATTAAATATAATTTATATTATATTATTACATAGGCCTTCCGACCATTCAGGTTATATATATAAATAAATATAGTAATAAATATATATTTATAAATATTATTTTATTTATATATATATAATAAATATAATTATAAATCCATTTATATAAATTTATATTTATAATTTTATAAAATCAAAAAATATTTAAAAATGAAATTATAGTAAATCATCTATTGAAAATAATTGTGAAAATTAAACTAGAAATAAACATCATGCTTAAAAAAATGTCATACGAAAAAATGTATATTGTTCAAAAAACACAAATTATTAATATATTCACGAAGAATTAATATATATATATATATATAGAATTATGTATGTATATATATATATATATATATTAAAACATTTATTCCCTGTCTTCCTATTTAATAAGAAAATATATTTCATTAAAAAATCAATATGAAACTTTGTAAAAGAAAATTTAATAATTTAATTTGTATCAAAAATAATTATTTCGTATTTGATTAAAAATATTTCATTTATTTAAAAATATTAAAGAAATACTTTGAATATTATTCAAATGATAATAAAAAAATTTCAAAAAAATAAATTAATTTTTTTATTAAGGGCAATAAAAAAAATTACATAAAATTTAGTGTACATAGAAAACTTATTGGATTTTACAATATAATAAACTCATTTTATTATATGATTATCAAATATAATTTTTAATAGTTATGGGGATTTATTCCTTTTTTATAAAAGGAAATAATCAAACTGTCTTATTCTTCTACCCATTTCAAGGTTTCAATAATCCCAATGATAAACTAACCCTAACCCACTTGTATTAAACTATGCATACTACTGTACTGAATCACACTAGATGAGTCATATACCCCATTGACCTACTGTGAATCTTCTCCACATCAGAACATCACTATTTCTCTAAGGCCGACGACAACTCTCATCCCACCCACATACCTCGCTACTCAACTACCTATCGACACTTCTCGGCTTCAGTGTGTTGCTCGACGAAGGGTGTTGCTGCCTATGTTATCACCACACACCTGGAAACTCGCCAATAATAACATCACCATTAATTTCCTGGACTTCGAATCCTCACTATTCACATGCTACATCAAGATGTACCATCTCGCCTAACCTGGAATCCCAACCTCGTCGCCTCCTAATATATTGCCACAACCCCAAAACACCCCTATGACTCGAATTCATTGATATTTACCATCCTGGGTTGCAGGATATCCCATCCTAGACATAATAACTATTATTCAATACTCAGGCGACTAGTGATGCCTCCGTGGATGAAAATATTTTACCTGTTAGGATTGGTCAGCTCACTTATGTATCTGATTTTCTTAATGGAACCTGATCTGATTGGAGGTGTACGCTACTCGGATCCCCGAGTTGGGATACATTTGGGATCTCCATGGGTAACCCATGTGAGTATTCCTAGACGAATGGGACTTTTGGAAACAACCTGTCATGATAAGATTTTTTTTATACTTACATCATCGAAGAAGCCACTTTTGATGAGAATCATCAACCTTGTTGAATGGGTCGGATATAATCTAGTATATGTCAATTTTTCGAGAACCTTGTCGCGTCAATGTGAGTAACATCAGGATGCTTCATTGCTATAGTTAGGGTACATTTTGGATCTTCTTGATTGGGTACATCGGGAATGTGTTTCGAGGTGATGAGGCATGTTGGAAACTTCCCATCATGGTAAAAGTTGTATGGTCCTCCATTCACTAGGGAAGCCTCTTGTTACGAGAATCACTGACCACATAGAATGTCAGACATCACAGGGTAATCAAATTCCAGATATGGGGTATGTTTGGTGACATCATGTTTTCATCAGACTATAATAATCCATATCTTTCACATCTTCATCATCATTATCCTACAAGGAGGGGTACAGAAATCCCAGCGGAAGGGTTGATGTTTGAAAACATGGCCTCCACCACTATATACTTACATCCTTAAGTTATTTCCTATTTTTATGTGTTTGCCTCACCAAACATTGCACACAACGTTTAATAGATATAAATTCCAGATATTCAAATCCATTATTAATAAAATGATTTAATAAGGATGTACCCACCCCAATTATTTATTTATTATTAATTTTTTAACTTAATATTAAAAAATCAAGAATATATTATATATATTTATGTATTTTTAATATTATTCATATTAGATTTATAATTGAAATATATATTCTAATTGGATTAAATTAATTATTATTAATAAATGAAAGGTTTTTTTAAATTATTATAAAATTATGAAGTATATTTTTTTATATCCATTTCTTTTAGATTAATAAATATATTTTCAAATTAAAAATAATAAACACCTCTTTTATTAAATGAGTTTTTATATATAAAAAATGTTTCAAAAATATAATAGAATTGGATTAAAATAATTATTTAAATATTATATGGGTTATAAATGTTTATTTTAAATCAATAATATAACATTTTTCTCATATAAACATTTATAAAATGTTTAATCTCTCTCACTATATATTTTCAACATTTTGGTGTTTTATTTAAACACTAAAATTGAATGCTTTTTTTTCGAACATACCCCCAATCTAGAACAATAACTAGTGGCATATTTTTCCATGCTTGTATGTTTTATTTTTTATATATAATAAAATGCGGTCATGTTTCATTTATTTGTGTAAATGGGTTTAAAAATCACCAAATGAAGAGAACCTTTGTTAAGGAAGCCAATAATGCCACATCATGTGGCGTTTTCCCTCACACCCCAAATTCCAATTCCCCACCAACCATTCCTCCACACCATTTCAAATATATATTTATAAATATGAAATTACAATTATAAATATATACATGTATTTAAATATTATTATATATTAATTAATAATAATTTTATTATTACATATTTATAATAATATTACATATTATTAATTTTTAATAATGTAATTAATTATCTTCAAAAATAATTAAAATATAAATAATAATAACTATAATGTAATTAAAAAAATAATTGAGAATAAATATTAATTATAATATTTTATATTAATAATGAAGCTAATATTAATTATATTATAAAATTATTAATCAATATTAATTATATTACTATTTATTTACAATAATTATATAAATAAATACAAATAAAAATATTAATTTTATTACTAATTATATTATTTCATATTAATTATACCATGATGGCTTGGGGAAATCCCCTTATTCCTAATAATTATACTATTAGATATTAATTATAACAAAAAGGAAAGCACACATTCAAAAGAAAAAAATATAAAGTCAAGGGTTACCATAACTATGATTAGAGTTATGACAAGAATCATCACATTGTATTTATATTGATACATATTAATTATATTATTACATAATAATTATATTATTACATATTAATTATATTATTATGTTATTAATTTTATTATTATATATGTGAAATAATTATATAATTTAATTTGAATAAAAATGTAAACAATAAAAATTATGTAGTTAATGATATAATTAAAAATAATAATAATTTTATTGTTACTTATCAATAATGAAGTTAATTTTAATTATATTATCACATTATTAATAAATATTGATTATATCTAAGTGGTTCTATCTAGTATCAAAAGATCCCAACCATTTATTAAAATCGATGAATAGATAACTAAAACATTATAAGGAGAATGAGTGAAAACAAGGGCAAAACCCCAAACAGTAGAGAAAAAAACACCAAACAATGTCATAATCTTGATCTGAGTCATGTTTAGAGTCGTTAATGTTAGAATATTCCCAATCTAATAGAGTGGTTTTTTAGATGTAAAGTGCATTGTACTTTACCTTAAGCACCAACTACTCTGGCATGAGCCTGGAAGATCTTGAAAAACCAAATCATCCACGGCATCGAGTAACATCCTCTCATTCACATCCGTGGCCACAACCCATTAGGTGCCTAACCACTCTCCAGGTCTATTGGGGCATAGTGACAACATGTTCACCATTTTTAGTGGTATCCATATCCTTAGACCCCTGACTTTCATCATCATTAAAATAATCCATAACCAAAAAAAAATTGACCTCAGTTAAAATATCCTGATCATTTTTCTATTCAGAATCATTAGTTGATTCATGTTGGAAACCAAATTTCATTAAATGATTTGAAACCCTTCATTATCCACTATCAACATCCCTTTGATTTTTGCAGCACCTTCCCTCTCAATATGGTCCAACCATTAATAAATATTTCATAAGATTATAATCTAGTCACTAGCCATCCTCCTCACGCAAGGTATTCATTTTTTATAGAATGATATTATCATGCACAACTTCATCAATAGTCTTCCCAGCTTCATCATCATTATTCAAGTCGGCCACATATTTTTCATTTGTAGAAGCATATTCTTAAGAAACACCACCTAAAACATTCTCATCACAATGACTAGGAAAAGATGACTTCATGTCTTTAGTCACCGAAATATTTATATTATACCCATAAGAAGAACACAGATCACAAACCATAAGTCTCCTAAAACCATTCCTTTTGTGGCCAATTACCCCACATTCTAGGTAGAATTTTTGAAAACGTTCGTAGACAATATATTAATTGTACTCATTCTCATCAGTAGATAAGAAAATTTACACTACTGATGTTGACCCTAAATCAATACCATCCAAAATCCAATAAAAATGTTCATACTCTGAATATTATATTTAATTATCCATTGTTTTGGGTAGACCAAGAAACATCACCACATCAAGCAGGATTATTAGATGAAAAAACATCCAATGAAATCCATAAACCCGAAATAAAAAAGTTGAAGAGGAATTAACTGCATTTAAAGGATCAAAACAATGGCCACATTCTTTAATGTGATGAAATCCTGGTATCAAAGAGACATATCCAAACCCCCATGCTCGCGATTTAAATGATTACATGAGAAACATGATGTAGCAGATGCTCCGACCCAAAAAAACACAATACTAAATGGAAAATCCTCAAACAATGTGATACTACCTATAAAACTGCTCAGACTATAAAATTATTGTCTCCAGACAATCCGTATTTCATGAGAGGTAGCACATCCTCAAAATTCATAATGGTATCATGATTTAAATTGATGCATTTGATGCTCAATATATACATGAGTTTGTATAGGAAAAAGTTCCATTGGTCCATGTGGGAGAATTTATTCATGAATCAAAATTACTGTATAGAATTATAATAGAGGTAAGGGAACTAGAGAGATATTGTTTTCCAGTCATTAAGTATGGTTACTCATTATTATTGGAAAATTATAAACATATATCATACATGGATGAAGTCAAAATATCAGAATCCATAAGATGGATATAAGATATGAATTCTGGGATGGATTACATGTATCAGATCCATCTCAGGGTTCTGGTTGATTTTCCAGTTGACATAAAGCATGTTGCATGAAAATGGGTATTCCAATGTATATTGGGCTTGGGAGGCAATGAAAGTACCCATAAGGCATGTCTAGATTCTAATGGGTTTAAACAGAGTTAAGAAATTGAATATGATGAAGCCATATCTCTAGTTTCCTTGTTTAAATCCATAAGAATCAGACATTCCATAGCAGCTTACCATGTCTATGAGATTTTTTAGATGGATTTTGATACTACATTCCTTAATGGGAACCTTTAGGAAGATGTCTATATGACACAACCAGAAGGTTTTATGACTCCAGGTGATTCAAAATGTATTTTTAAGATGTATAAATCTATTTATAAATTGAACCATGCATCCATGTCATGGAACATTCTATTTTTTGAAGCCGTAAAAGAATTGGTTTCATTAAGAATGAATGTGATAAATGTGTTTACAAAAGGTTAAATGGGGATGAGTTCATTATCCTAGTAGGGTATTTCTATGATATATTGCTTATTGAAAAAAGGAATAACACTCATACAGTCAGTTGAAACAACATAAATTCTAGGGATCAAGATCATTAATGATAGTTCAAATAAGTTTCTTGGACTATGTAAGAGTACATAAATTTACTAGATACTAAAGGGATTTAGTATAGAACAATCAAATGGGGGATTGGTTCCAGTTTAACATGGCTTACCTATTTCTAAGAAAATGTGTCCCAAGTCACAATAGGAGAATGATAGAATGAGTAAGATCCCGTATGCTTCTGTGATAGGATCAATCATGTATTCCATGTTATATACTATACACGATGTTCCCTATCCACTAAGAATGGTAGGTAGATATCATGAAGAAATAGGAGAACAACATTGGACTTCTCTTAAGACTATCCTTATGTATCTGAGAATAACTAAGGATATGTTCGCAGTGTATAGAGGATACGAAGAGCTTATCATCATTGGGTATGCTGAAGTTAGTTTTAAGATAGATCAGAATGGTCTGATGTTTCTATCAAGATAATTTAATATTTCACAATTAATGTTTTTTGAGCTGGATGTATTCCAATCAGAATGTTTTCATTTATTCTACTATAGAGCCCGAGTATATTGAAGCTTTTCATGAATCCAAGGATTCCATTTGTTATTGTAACATTTTCTAGGATCTTTATTTGGTTCCTATCTGTAAAAATATTGTCACATTATAATTTGATAATACTACAGTGTTGGATCTTTTAAAAGAGTCTAGGTCACATCAACAAACATATACCATATTCTATAAGTATAACATCTTGAGGGATTTATATCAATTGGGTGAAGTTGCAGTGACCATAGTATCCACAACAATAATGGGGAAGACCCCATGACTAAAGTCCTATCTTAATATAAGTATTAATATCATGTGAGAGATAGTTAACCGAAGTTTTTTTATTGGGTATAGTGAATGTGGGAGTCTGTTGTAGTTGGTTCCCTAGAACCAAATTAATTTTTTCTTTATGATCGAAATGTATTCATGGAATAGAATATTATCACATAATTATTTTTCTTATGAATTAAGTTTCATGATATAATTTCTTAAGAGTAGTTGTTGCACTAAGAGGTCATATCATATTCCTACAATGATGAGAACCCAGAACTGCTATGACACAATTCATTAATATATGTTCTATAGAAAGATGATATTATTTGAGGGACACAAATAATACTGTCTATAAGGGGTGAAGACTAATATTAATTTGAGTCACATTATCATGGTGTATTCCCATGATAATATCCTATAGGATATTTACTGAATGATACCAGCTAGTAGGAATCCCCAATTATATGTGTCATTGGATGATCATATCTGTATATGTATATATTGGTCATTAGAAATTAAGATTATTAATAATTATTATTATGAATCACACATAGATGGTTTGATGAAAATGATGATCAAACACTATTTGTGGAGAGATTGGATATACTGGGTGCATATGAGTAATAATACATTAGTGAATAAATTTGGAAAGAATTTTTCCCTTACGCAGAATTTGATATATTATTTCATTTTATGGAAATGATATAGCCTAAATAAATCTATTTCCATGGTGTTCAATAGGCATGTCAATTATAGAAATTCAAAGAAAGATAAATCTTGCACATGAGTTCATGAAACTGGAATGATACCCACTTGATTATAGATATCAAGACTATGGGATGATATTACACGATGTGCATTCGCATGAGGTGAATATCACTACATCATTATCTTCTTTATCAATGGGTGAATTTTTGTGTTACTAGATGGTATCCTTGTACTATAGGAAGATCCCCCTAATGCCACTGAAAAAGAGGCTTAGAAGGTCCCACACTAAGTGTATACAATATCATTATAAAATAATTTATTTATTTAACAATTTAACGAAATAGTTTTCCTGGATGTGGTTTATAAATTATTGATGTATTCTTAATCACATTTATTCGAACACGTGTTATTCAATTGAATATTTTGTGAGCATAATAATTAATAAATATTTATTTTCTATTTATTGAATATAATATTTATATATATGTATTGGCCAGTAATGTAGTGAAATTTATTTAATAAATAAATAGACATTATTGAAGGCCTGATACATATAGTTGAGGATTAGAGGATCGAGTTTTACGACCCGGTGAGAATTAACATATTTAATTTTATTTATATAATATTTAATATATATTTTTCATATTATGTGATTGTCAAAAATTATTATTATTTTATTATTATTATACACTGAGTTTTTATAGAATTAATAAAATTATTAAGGGCGCGTGTGAAATTATATTATTATAACCCTAGTTATATAAATACCCAATTATATTATTTATCTCATAACCTATCCAAATTTTTCATTTTAAAAAACAGATTTTAGAAAAATCACTCATTCTTAGAGTGTTATTATTTATCCAGGAATGTAATCTAGAATGAGAGTGATCTTCTTCCACCGAATAAACGAGAGTGATAAGTAATTGATTCTATAGGTGTTCAAAGTTGGCCATCTCAAGCTCAAGGATCTTCCATGCTAGAACATAGAGACTTCTTTGGTGATGTTTGGAGATACATAGATCCCATGTACATCACCACTAGAGGAATTATACACTTCGATTCTAAGACATAATAGTGTTGCAGAACATTTTTGTGGTCAGACACATCAACGAAGAAAGTATTCCTTTAAGTCAACTTTTGTTTTAATTAAATTAATTATAAACAACACGTGACAATATACGATTTCATGGATCTGAGTTCTTATTTCCCTTGTCTGTTTTTTTGATTCAATTCTGTTGGTCATCATGTTCTTCGTCGAAATAGTCCTCAGATTTATTGTCAATAATGATAAAATAAAGGTTTTTCACCATCCCTCCCAGGGTTCCACTATGCCAAGAACCTACAATGAGTATATTCTCCTCAGTGAAGGGGGATAACCGGAATCTTTTGACATGTTGATAGAAAGAGATTAAAAGGAAAAATGGGATACAATTATAGATAATTAGATGATATAATTTCAGTAAAATAATAATATTGTGATGATAATGTTACCTAACTATAGGAGAACAAAAAAAAATTAGTGTATTTATCAAAATAAAAATTAATATTTAATTTTTGTTCACTAATACAATTCAAGGATACTTTTCAAAGACATCTATCAGAAGAATGGTATTTATATTGACCAAATTATATTAGTTATTTTTAAGATATATTTCATTTTATTTTTTTCTCGTTTTTTTCTAATACATTATATATATATGTTGAGATGTTGTATGTGAAGGAAAATTTCATCTATGGTGAATTAAAAGAGAATATATTTATGGTTCATTTGCAATGTTTGGTTGAAATAGGTAAGGAGGATTACATTTAGAGGATGAAGAAGAGTTTTTATGGTCTGAATTAACCTTTGAGGTAGTTGTATAAAAAGATTTATCCTAACATTTTTCATCATGGATTTAGGTTGACCTATTCTAGTAATTTTTCTGATTTTTATTAATGATGATTTTATTTTATTTTTTTGTTTATATTGATGATATTATTATTGGTTGTAATCATGCCATTCAAATTTACCAATTGGATAAGGATATTGGTTACTTTTTATGATAAAACACTAAGGTTCAATGTGATAGATTAATAATATTAAAATCTATGATGAAATTAATTCCATGAAATCATGGTTATCTCAAGAGATATACATTTAGAAGGTTTGTCAAATAATTAATAAGATAGAGTCAAACTGGCTAGTAATCCTATTGAATTACATTTTTTGCTGAGTTATAGTACATAAAACATTTAGTTATGATATGGGAGGGGATATGGAGCACATATAGCATTTAACTATCATTGGTTATTTTATGTAATTGATGGAATATATTTGAACGGATATAGCTCATGTGGTTTAAATGGTAAGTAGTTTTCTATCAAATCTAGGTAGAAAACATTAGAGATCTACAGAGTGCATGTTTTAATATCTTTATGTTCCTTTAAATTTGAAAACCGTTCTGGTAGTAGGAGATCAATGATTTATAGATATATATATATTAAAATATTACCTGATATATGAATTCATAGATGCCAGTTTTAGGTTATTTGAACTCTTTTATTGGGGGAGTTGTATATCGACAGTCTAACTTGTAAAGGATTGGTGGTTTATCTACCATTATGATTGAGTTTATTAATGTTATAGATGAATAAAAGAAAGATTATCAAATGAATAGTTTAATCTATTCACTCTCTTATAATGGGGAAATGTATATTTTACTTTCTAATATTTAGAATACCATTTTGGGAATGAATTATACTTTTAAGTTATATAAAAACATATTTATGTGAAATATAACATGATATAAAATTAATCAATTCTAGATAGTTGGAGGTTCATAAGATTCACATAGATGATAATTATGCATACATATTTACTAATATTTTATTGAACAATGATTTTGAGACATATTAATAGATTATAGGGTTGGAGATGATCCCTAGTTGAGTCAAAAGGTGATTTTTTCAATAGACCTCCTCATGTGGGGGAATAACATTCTTTTTTTAAAAAGATGAAAAAAAATATCTAAATGGAATTGTTTCTTCTTTCTAAAGAAAACATCAGGGGATGTCACATTACTCTCTACCTCTAATGATTTTGGTAGAACCATGGTTTAAAATTCATATTTGGATCTTTAACTGATAATAACTTCCTTAATTTTGACAAGATTCAATTGATGATGGTCTTTATTCTGATTCTTTTTATACTTTTACACATTTAATTCAGTTGGTGAACCTTCAACACACATAGTAATATAATTTATTTAGATCTCTTTGTCATGTTGATTTCATAATTCTCGCGCTACTTTTATACTTTATATATTTTTATCCCACATATTATTTTATCAGAGTACTAATTTTGACATCCCTATCAAATATATGAAATCCATACAATATAATCATTTATTTTTATTTGATCTAGTTTTTGGAATGAGACTCATTCCCCCCTTTAGGTTTTCCAAATAAATTTTTTTTATGTTGACTATTTAGTAAAATACATATATATTAGTATATTGATCATATAATTATTTTTTTGTATTTCTGAGAAGGTAAATATATATTATTTCATTATGTGTGAAAATTTTCATTCTTTCTCATTTTTCTCTCACTGCCATTCCCAAAACCCACAACAAATTATAAAATAAACACATAGTATATGTAATGTATGCACTTATAGTAGTCTTTTTTGGATATGTTAAACAAGTCTTTACTATTCTATTTTTAAAATGGCATTTTCTTTTAATATAGTAATAAAAATTCTATCCAATATTTTAAAATTACTTGATCGGGAGGAAAATTTTCTATTGTATTGTGTAAAGGAACCACATAATTTTATAAGTATCATAGATACTCCTACTATGCCCACAAATCATGAGATGTTTTTAATTGATAAGGAATGATATTACCCACACTCCTTGTGTGTTAATGTTGAATAAAATTTGTACCAGGAATAACCATCCTTCATTCAGTATTATGATATAGAAAATGAAAGAATCCATTGTGAATTTTCTAGAGAAAACATATAAGTCATTCCATAAGGGACAAACATAGTAGTAGTAATAGTTATGAGAATTATTAGGTTTATATTAGAGTGTTTTTAGATAGATATTAATGATAAGATAATGATAGGGGTGTTAAATGCGGCTTCAATTCCCCTGAGAATCCTGGTTCATGAATTACAGGTGGTCCCGAATGATGAATATAATTTAAACCCAATTGTTTTTGCATATTTTTGATGATCAAGTGTATGGTGTGGGACTATATATATTCTATATGATCATTTAGGCTCCATTATGGTATTTTTGAATAAATAATATAATTATTTATGTAATTTGAATATATGGGAATTGAGGTTTTTAATCACCAACCATTAAATATTTATTCTCAGAAAATAGTAGAGAAATGTGAATATGTTGAATAACATGAGAAAAAATTAATCCAAGTAGAGGATTTAGATCATTTTGTAGTCTCTTTAAAAGCCAAAATTTTAGTTATTAGAAATATATATCATCATTGGTCTATTTTATTTGAAGGGCAAGTTATTGTATAACAACAAAATCACCAATTAGTAGCTATTATGGATATAATGTTAGAGAATTTATATATGGTGGATAGTGTAGTGTGAAAATAAGTCATTTTATAAGAACAATCTACTCAATTATAACAATATGTAGAAGTTGATAATTTGAATATAAATGAACTATGAAAGGAAGTTGATATAGAGAAACCAATAGGGCATGTTTGAAATGGGACATGATGTAAAAGATATAATAATTTTTTATATAATATTAATTTTTCCTCCCCGATGTAGTGGTGATTTTTTAAGGGTATTTCAGATATGGATATCCATTACTTTTCACATATAAATTAATAAAACTTCCCCATTTAAGATAAATATCGTGTTGTCATGACTTTATCACACACTCATGTATTATTTCACAAAGAGATGGGGTTGTGGTAAATTTTATGTTCTAGTATGGTAAAAAAAATAATCCATTTACATTTATTTGAAAAAAAGTATTTTGGATCAAACCACATGTTTAAACCCTAGATTCTTGGAGGATATTCACATGAATAAAATAAAACAATTAACAAATACCACTTGATTATGAAGGAATGTCATTTTTAAATCATGATTCCAATATATTTTTGTATGAAATAGTTGTTTTGAAAGGATGATTTTCCTTTAAACACATTCCATATATATATTGGTATTCCTTTTATTGTGATCATGTACTATCACCTAAATTAAAGTCTGGTTTTTTCAATAAAGAACAATGTCTTAATTTCTCCCATCCATGTTCACTAGGAGGGGTATATGTAGGCCATATATTGGGTTCATATTCCATCACCATAATTGAAGATCAATATTGTTGGATATGAGATGAAGTGATTTACATTAGAAAATTTTGTCTTATATTAGTATAGGATGTCTATTATAGAGCGTATTTACACTCACCATATGTGAATTTTCATGAAATTAGCTTACCATAACATAAATACACATTACATAATTTTACTAGAATACTTATTACATCTCAAAATAAATTAAACAATAAAAACCTATCAGTTTTGGTTGTACATATATTTGCTAGATGAGCTTATTATTTTAAAATAAGTCTTTAGCATAAACAATAACACGATCCACATATGAATTCATTATTTACCAATGATGGGGATACACTTTTATTGCATTAACGTATGGTTCATTATTTATTTATGATGATTTATCACTCTAATGATTCGTGTCATTAAAAATGATAGAGTTTTATGCATTGATCCATGTTTATGATCATTATGACCTTTTTATGTTACCGATATGATCTCATATCCATATAATTAACTTATTATTTCATATTATCAATACATGATATCTCCCATGTTTACCCTTACTGCATATTTTTTTCTAACACTTTCTTATATTTCCATCCATATATTATGAAGAATTATTTTATATAGCTTATTTCAATTAAAATTTGAAATATGTAGATATATTTGAGAGATATTGAAGATTTTTTTTGAAATAATAATATTTTGTTTCTAGTCTACAATGATGCTAAACCATTACGGTCTGTTGCTGTGTATTTGTTAAATGTGTTGAATTTTAATATAAAAATATGTAATATTTTGGTATGGAAATATTGGGTTGTTACATGGTGGTTGAGGTTTTTATTTATCATGATTGTATAAAAGAGGATACCTTTGGGATATTATTGGACTAAGTGTTGGACCTGAGGTTGACTTAATGTATTTCCTATTTTAGTTAGTTATTGTGAGGTTGTTCAAGGTAGATAATGGATGACCTGGATGAGTATATCCACCTATGATTAGATGATCATCATAGATAGGTTTAGTGAACCATGGTGGCCTTTATGATCTTGGGGCCATTTTATTTTAGGTTTTGAGCCTTGTCAGGTAGCATATAGATGTGATGGTAGGTTAATTATAACATAGTTAGTTCTAAGAGACTTTAAATACATATTAATATCCTCCATGGTCTAAAAGAAGACCCTACAACATGTTCATATAATTCCATTTAATTACATTTTATTTATATATTAAATTTATTATTATATACATTTGGGAAAAAATCCAAGTGTCAATACTTCATGTTTGTTCTTGTGTTGTAATTTCTATATCCTTATTGATCAAGTGGACACACATGATGTTTTGGAAGTGTGATCCATCTTTCAAAATTCCTCTGGTTTGGGATTGAGCGATGGTAGTTTTACGTCCGATGTCAGGAAAGAACCCATGATAGGATATATTCATTTGGTTATGTCGTTTTGTTTAATATTATATTTTTTTTTTCATTTATTCAGGTACTCATTGTTCTTATATTTTGGTAATATCATGTGTTTCAAAGACATGTAATGATATATGATTTTAGGACCACCATTAATGGTGGCCTACTCAGATTTATATCTCATACCATGTCCATGCCAATCAATGTAAATGAATTCCTTATATATTTTTTACTCTTTGGGCATAGGATGTGGTTGATCAAATAGGGACCCAATGTTACATGTTTAAACTTGATTTCTCAGGTGGAGTTTGTGGTTTTTGCTGGAGTTTTTCAACAGACATGGAGAGTGGGTATGTTATTCCGATGAAAGTGGTAGTGGAGCCTCATGTATTTATTTTATTTATTTTATTTTCTGTGTGTAGTCTCCCCAGTGGGTGACAGATATATTTATGTTTTTTTATTATATATAAAACAGTACATTAATTATTGTTTTATTCTATTTTATTATTTATTTATTTATGTATATATTATGTTCATGGATATGTAGGTATTTTTTTCATTTCTGCTATTATTTTTCTATTATATGAGGGCATAATATCCCCACGATATCTTTTAGGCCCCCACCTCATGTCAGAATCATTTAGTAAATGGGAAGGTGCATTTGAGGACTTGTTTCATTCCAAACTGTGTGACGGGTCGAGTCAACCTCAGATGGTTTTTGAAAAAATTAGTTAATTGAATTTTTTTCATTATCATAATAATAGAGGTGTTGGTATTATGTTTTATGGTAATGTGTTGGAACTTTTGAGGGATATCAAGAAAGTGTGTCATGAACACGTATTCTTGTAAAAAATCCAATATATTCAGGATATGGTATTTTTGTTCCCAGTTTCAATGTTATAGTTCTATTTTTTCACCTAGGATGATTCAATAATGTTTATGGATTTTGTGAAAATTTATTTTTTAGAATTTTTTCTAATGTAAAGATGTATGTGTTCATGTATAATGATAGTAATGTATGATCCGCATGAAAAAATCATAACCATGTGTATTTTTTCTATAGATAAAGGTTTTGTTGTTTAAATTGTTAGCCAAAACCTATATAGAATCATCTGACATAGGTTCCTGGTGTAATTATACTCAATGTAACCATGTGTATATTTATTTTATTTCATGTCATGTGTGTCCTTTGGATAATTATATCTAGTGATAGAGATGTAGTCTGTAAGACCAATGATACAAGGAATCCATTTGTGGGTGTTGTAGGATTTCTAATGTCATGTGAATGTGGATGGCTTGGAAAATTGAAGAATGCATGAGAGATTTGTATATTGAGAAGATGTTTACCAATGTCTGTGGTTTCCATTTGATATTATGTGTTAAGGACAAGGTTTCCTTGGACTTGTGATTCAAGGAACTTGGAGTGATCTTGGATTCATTGATGGTTTCAAAGGGTTGGTTTAGATTGATTCCAATTCTTTTTTTTTTGTTTATCCATGGGTATGGTGGTGATGGCATTGTTTGGATCTCATGGTTTCAGATCAATTCTGGAGTGGGGAGTTCTTGTGTAGTGTATCTAATAATGAGAGATATAACTTGTTTCTATGGATTATCTAGGGTTCTCTAGTTTTTTGTAACTAGTGTGTGTCAGGAGAATGGTTAGTTGTTCTAGGTGTGTTATCCTATGTTCATTACATCATGTATTATATGATATTGAGTGCTTAAAAGTGGTTTTTGGAGAATCACTCTTACATTAGGAGGAGAGAGGTGGTTAGATTGGCCTTTTTGCGTAATGTCCTTATTGAGTGAGGCCATGAGCACCTTGGTTAGGATCAATGCTTGTTGGTTAATGTGGTAAATGATCGAGCAATAGTGTAAGGGAATCCTTGTGTTGGGGAGTGAAATATTGAATTCTAGAGATTGTTTTCCTTTTTAAGAGTTTTTTTGGGTGTGTGGATTTCTTTCCTAGTGAGTTGGGAATATGAAGCAGTAGGTGATTGGGTTTAGAACGCTTGTGTGAGGACTTTGTCCATGTATAGAAATTTTACTTGGTAGTGTGTGGATATTGGGTTGTTATGTTTATTTATTTGAATTGGGTCGATGATAAGGGTACTCATATGGGGAGGATCATCATGCAAGACAAAATTAAATGACTCTCCTTTTTAGGGACTCATGTGCGATGTGGGATTGTTTGTTAGACAATCGTGGTTTCATTGGTGTGCCGATGTTTAGGGTAAATCCTGATAGTTGGTAGACTATCTTGGATTCTTGGTAGTGATAAGCCTTTATGGTGTGTATGTCTTCTTGAACCGCATGATTAATATTTTCTAATAATACAGGAAATTTTAATTTTTTCTCTCTTATGTGGTGTTCGAGGGGATTAATTATAATTTCTCTCAGCATGAAAACTAGTTTAATTTTTATAAACACTATTTTTGTCATGAAATATGTTGTTTACCATAGGGTGGTATTTTTATGGAATTACGATCTATTGGAATTTTTGTGAAATATTTAATAATTGATTAATTATAATTTCTTGTTCATGTAAATTCAATGATATCATCTACTCAGAGCATAATATTGGAATACAACATTGGGATTGATTAAAAAATGGGTGGGGATGTTCTTAGGTGAGGAATAACATTATGTCAGGCACATAGACCAATATCCCTTTTCATTTTTTGATTTCATTTCTTTTTCTTTCTTTTCTCATTCCTCCTTTCCCATTTTTACTATTATTTTTCCTCCTCTACTTTATTGATTTCTACATACTCTCCATAGGTATTTCATTCCTCATTCCAGATATAGGATCGGGGTATGGGGAGAGATATGGACATAGAGGGGGAGGGAGTTTTCCCTATAGATTATGAGACGAGTTGGACTATCATATAGTAGCTATAGAACACAGATATGATCAATGACTTAATGGTTTCCACTAGAACACATTCCCTTATAATTTTTTTCACAATAAATCATTATAGGTAAGTTATCTTTAAGATTAACTCTCTTTTTGGGGTTTTGGGGACCCTGATAGATAAGATATACTAGTTTCAAGTGATAATTGAGGTTTTGATGAGGATTATACTGGTTTCTAATTCCGAAATTTACATCACAAAGTGTATAGTCTAATTAACTCTCATTATGTGTTCTTCCAATTTATGGAAGATGTGGTTTTATGAAGTACACACCATGTATTACTAGTTGGTCATCTGGATGAGTAGTTAGGCATGTGTAGTTTTTGGGACAACACGCCATGTACCCTGACTACACATTGTATAGTTGTAAATGACCATGTAGCCAAATACATGGGCAAAAAAATCTTTTGGAACTACACATCTTGTACTCAAAGTACACACCATGTCGTGGTACATGTCCATTTACTAGAGTACTTGGGAAAACACTCTGTGTGAGGGGTAAATGGTCATGTAATAGTACATGAGTAGACCCCATGTATTCTTTTACCATGTACTAGTTTATGGGTAGAACCTACATTTGATCTGTCCATGTATGAATACATGACTAGGTATAAGTCTGATATTACACACTGTGAACTCAATAGTAAAATCCATATAGTTTTTTCATCAAGAGATTTTGGGTGTCTTTGTTCCCAAGGGATATAATTTGACTTATGAGTAGTATGGTCAAATCATTTTTCTATATTGATCATGATGGTGGAATCATTTCATATTTTAGAGTCCATATGGATTGTGATTTGGATTAAGATATCATTTTTGGAGGAATCCATGATGTTAATAATTTAGAATACTCTTAAAGGGTGGGTTATGAGTTTTGTGATTTGGTAAGGGTTTTGTGATTTATAATAATCAATTCATAATGATAAAAGTAGTGTTAATTTCGGTTTCATTGGGTAGATTTTTAAATTTGTGATTGATTATCTTCATTAAAGATATTTTCTTGTTGTTTTCTCAAGGTGTAATTTCTTAGGTGCCATCTAGTTGGGAATATATCATAGGATTTTGGGAATGGATTAGTGTCAATGTGAAATAATGAGATATTATTTACATACATATTTATGAAATTCCATTTATAGGCATATTGTAACTTGATATCACCCTTCTAGCATGGTGCTTCATGGGGTTTTCCATCTAGGAGTGGTGTCGCTTGTCGTTTTAATTTTTTGTGTCCTGTTTATTGATATTGTTCTTCTCAAAGATTAATATTTTTTACTATGAGTTGTGAGGATTGTTATGCTTTACTTTGGTGGGATTCTCCAGAGGTTTGGTTTTTTGGATAACCCCTTGAAGGGTATCCTACACAAGATGGGATATTTGGGACCATAGAGGGTGCCTCATGAATTTTCTCTTATGATGTGGTTGATTACTGTCTCAGTAGTTCTGGTAGGTTGGTTTGTGTGTTTCCAACCATGGTTCCTGAGATAATAGTCTTGAAAGAATGAGGTTTATATTGTTTTTCATGTAATTAGAGAAGAGAAATTTTGGATATTAATAGACAATGTGTTCAACATAATATTGTCTTAGTTTATCTTCTCTATAGTTAGGTTGTTGTGAGGAGGATTTGTCATCTAATAGATGATATAGATGACTGTATTTGTCCAAGGATAACAAATCTTCTAGGATAGAATGAGTAGACTGTCATGGCCTTTAAGATCTTCATGCCCGATTATTTCTTGTTTGGGGATTGTTTAACAAGCCTAGAGATGCTCATATGTGTTTGTTATTTACTAGTTAGTTATGAATGAATTTTTGGACCTGGTAATATCCTCCTAATGATGACATGGAGTCACTACTATCAGTCCAGATCATTCAACTATAGTCCTATAGCCCAGTAAATGTGGTTCCTTATTTTTGATGCTTGTAATGAGATCCTTGTGCCCAAAATGTTTTCCAATCATTCCACCAAATATTGGATCTATTTTTTGATTAGGAAGATGTCCTTGACATTGTGGCTACATGATACATGATTCAAAATTCATCTTTATAGGGATAGATAGTGGTTATTCATACCTATGAGGTCATGGTTGAACCCATGGTTTGATATTTTCCCTTGGCCATTTATTTTTTTTGTTTTCTGTATTTTGTTTCGCTTTATTCTACTAGTATTCATTTTACAAATATAGTCATATCTGATGTTTCATACACATGTTCTGATAGCATATGTTAGGAGCACCATTGGAGGTGGCCTAATGATTTTTGATTCTTAGTACATGTACAAGAATTTTAGGTTTCAGATGCAGAAGAAGCATTGAAATGGTTCATGAACAACATTGAGTTTTGCCATGATCGATGATCAGTATGATATTTACATGAAGTAGAATGTCTTGATCAACATAATCGAAGAAAATAAAATAGACAATGTATAAAACATCAGATCCAACAAGAGGATCATAACATATTATTTATAATTACTGTTAAAAAAATTATGTATTTGCATATGAGAAATTATTTAATCATTAATGGAAATGAAAATGGAACTATGATTCGCCATCATCACATTGTATGAATGAAGGGAATATTGACTCTAATAGTGATCCACATGTGTTCTATAAATCATTAAGGGTTGAGATTGGAATATATGGTTGCCATCAAGGTGTATCATATCACTTTGTTCATTCATCTTTGATCACATTGATAACCACTTCCAAATAATTCTTATTGATCTATCTAAAATTTGAGTTGAAGGTGGATGATGATCAATTCTAGGTTCATGAGAGAATTTTTTTATGAATGGAGCTCTCTCGGGATTTGGGATGATTCTTTTGAATTGGTGTGCCCAACTAAAAAATGAATTGGATCTCTTGAAAAATAATATAATTTGATTTATATACATGTTAGAGTTAGAAATCAATAATTACATATGTTACCTTTCTTATTTATGTAATACCTATAGAACCCCATATCTATATTATTATTATTGTTATTATTGTTATCATTTCATGACATGCACTAAACTCAGGAATTAAAATTAAATATTATTTATTCATATAATATTAAATATATATTATTTCTCACTGGACCCAAAAACATGGTCCATTATTCCTCCACAATAAAAATTAGTCCTGAAATAATGAATTTTAATTTAATAAATAAATATCTCTACACTATTACAAATAATAGAATTCATATTTTATTGATAAAAGAAAAATAAATATTTATTAAATATTCCATTTAATTTATGTTCACTTGATTAAATTATGAATATATATATATATGATTGATACAAACTAAATAATTATTAAACCATCTTTGGGAATAATATTTATTTAACTTTTTAATTAATAAATAATAATATATTATTTAATTGAAATTCTAGATACCCTTAGTGTGTGACCCTCTGGGCCTTTTTCTCAGTGGCACTAAGAGGAGTAACCTAATGTCCATGGTTAACAACTAATGACACTCCATGAGACCTATATTGAATGAAGTTAATTCTAAAATGACATAATTACTCATATATATACTCAATGTGTAATATAATCTCATTATCATGATATCTCTTATCAAGAAGGTTTCATGTTGTTTCCATCAACCCATGTGATCAATGTCTTTTTCATTGAATTCTAGAAATTCAAACATTTCTATAAAGCATCATTGGAATGAACTTAAAATTATTTTAGATGGCTATGTAACGTAGATTTAATAATACTTTTGTGGAACTCCTTGGTTCTCATTATAGTGGGGAACTGCTATGACCTTTTAGTGTGATAGTTACTCATATGACATTACCACATAATGTGATATGAAAAGATCATTGATGGGTTATTATAATGTTTATATACATTAAAAACAATGAATTCATGTTATTATAAATTACATATATGTTGGTTATAAGGTACCAACTCCAACAAACTCCCACATGCAGTAGGGACAACAATTAACTACCTTAAATCCTCTATCTCTCGCAAGATATTCATGCTTCTGCTGAGATGGGAATTCAATCAAGGGGTCGGCCACATTTTCTTTCATGGGAAATCTTCATAATACAACATCACCACTCTGATAAAAATATTTCAAGCGGTGATAATTATAGACTATGTAATTTTTCTATTAGTGTGACCTTGGATCTTTTTCAAGAGTTCCTATTGTAGAATTATCACAAAACAATGTGATTGGGTTTTTACTCCTATATACCACATCATTCTCCGGGTAAAAGTTTCATATCTTACAGGATTCCTTGTTGGCATCAGACACTACTGTATACTCAAACTCCACTATAGAAATAACAACAAATGGATTCTTTTAAATTGTCCAGGTCACAGATTTTATGTTAACATAGAAAACATGTCTTGAATCTATGTTCAGATCATTTTGAAAAAATAACATCAGTTTAACCCCTTATGACTAGTTCCCCGCCTCATCCATACACTAGTAACATATCCTTATTTCTTATTAAATACATTTGGATAGCCATATTATAATAATAATATTGTTCTCCTAAATCTTATTGATATCTTCCTACAATGATCAATTCCAAGGGAATATCATGTCTAGTAAATTGCAATTCATACATGATTGATTTTATAGCTGATGAAAATGTGATCTTAATCAACCTCTATTTCTTCTATTTTGTGTAAGGATTCATTTTTATAGACATTTGTATGCAATGTGATACTAGAATCCATACCCTCATAGATTTTTTCATACTAAATCTATTTATTATCTATTCAATGTGTAGAATTTAATTTATTCTGAGAAAACTCATGATTCAATCAGGAATGATCTTCATCACAAGAATATAAGTCGCTTCACCTATGTACATCATGAAGAAATACTTGCTCAACTTTTTTATAACATATTATAATACTAGTATATCATTTAAAATAATATATTTCATCAATATATACAAGAAGGAAAATGATGACATTTCCATTAAACCACTTGTAAACACATGGTTCACACTCATTATTAATGAGTCTAAATTCACTTATAGCTTCATCAAATTGAATTTTCAAAGACCTAGATTCATTCATTAAAAACAAAATGTATTTTTTTAATATTTTTTATGAATCACTTGGATTCATAAAATTTTATGGTTGTGTCATATAGTCATGTTTAAGAAGGTTCCCATTAATGAAAGAATATTTGAAGTATATCTAAAACATATCATAGTTGGGGTAATCTACAATGTAATGTATAATTGTAATGAATTTAAACATGGAAAATGGTGAAAGTGATTCCTCATAGTCAATTCCTTTATTTTTTTAACCATCTAGTCATTAGACATTCTTTATAGGTGTTTACATTTCCTTCCATGTCCATTTTTCTATTAAATAACCATTTTCACCCAATGGGATTTATATCAAATGGAACATTGAACATAACCCGAACATTATTCTTATACACGGAATAATTTTCAGAATTCTTGGATTCTGGAAATCTTTTATCATTTGATATATCTACATTATATTTATTGGAGATATTTTCATCAGTATCATCCAATATTGAGAAACTATCTTTTTTTACTATAAGATCATATATTTCTAGTTATCTTACCTCTCTAGTTATCCTACATAATACCTCTACTTAATGAAGTAATTATTACATAGGGAATTATGGAATCAATTCATTTGAAAACTATTGTGAACCATGATCATTATATTCATTTTTGTAAAACTTCCTCCAAATTTCCATTTTTAGGATGATTTCCCTGATAAGAAAAAATTCTTGTCTAGAAACTCGCTTCATTATCTGATGGGGTTGTATAGGTAGTATCCATTTGTTTCTTTAGAACTCCCTATAAAGATACACTTTGTTCACCAAGGTGTAATATTCTCAATTGACAAGGCCTTAATAAATTCCACATAAACCGATACATGTGTTTGCGAAAATATTATTCTTTACACTCCATAAATCAAAGAAAATTTCATTTTATACACTAGTTGGTACCTAATTTAAAGTATATATAGTAGTTTGTAATGAATATCCACTAAAATATAATGGAACATCTACAAGAATCATCATCTACTTTAACATTTATAATGTGGTACGGTTTATTCTTTTACTAACACCATTCAATTATGCTATGTATGGTGGAGTCTATTTTGATAGCGTCCCAAAATCATCTAGAAACTCGATAAACTCTTAGAAAAAATATTCACAACAATGATCTGATTGAATCTAACTTTTATTCATTCCATATTAATTATGTACTTCATTATTCATCTTTTTTATTTTCTCAAAGGTATTAGACTTATACCTCATCAATTATACATTCCCATATCTACTTATGTATCATGTAAATGTTATGAAGTTATAATACCAACTTCAATAATCAACTATAAATGGTCCACACAAATCAGTGTATAACAATCCTAAAATCCTCGTGGCCCTTTCACTATGTAAATTTATTGGTGGTTTGGTCATTTATTATTGTAAAAAAGTGTGCCAAATTTAAAATGGGTTTTTCATAGAAGAGTTTAAATAACCATCTTGATAGAAAGTTTTTAAATAATTCTCATTTACATGACCAAGACCGTGGTTCCATAGTTGGGTGTTATATGAGTCATGTGAACATGAGTCATTATCTATTTTCAATACATTTTTTAATAATTTAATGAAAAATTAATTATTTAATTTCCCTATACCATAAAATATTTTGTCTTCATAAAAGAAACAAATTTTATTTCCAATCATGAAAATAAAACCTAATATATCTAAGAATTATATAGAAACTTTGTTCTTGGTAAAAGTTGGGACATAATAAAAACCCATAAAAAAAATATCATTATCATTGAAAATTAAATCTGATTGTCACCAATGGCTAGAGAATCATAACTCACACCATTGGCTTCTAAACATTCCACCTCTCCTCTAGAAATATTTTTGAATATAATTGATTCCTATAATTTGATACATATGTGAGCACCAAAAGTTTTATTTAATACCCAATATGAATATATTAAAAAATTAAACTCAGTAACCAACACAACATTGTCATTCCCTTTATTTTTATATCAATTCTTCTTCGAGTGTATTTTCTTACTACATACATAACATACTATATTCCCTTAATTTCCCTCCCCATGGGTATTCCTCATCTTAGAAGGGTAGTTATTGGCAGATTCATAATTAATATTATTCATGGACCTCTTTTCCTTGTTCTCACATTTCATATTCACCATAACGATCATGAGTTTATCATGCCGCAAGTATTTACCCACATAGATATGTAATGTAAGATTTTCTAATAGACTATTTCAATTATTTACCATATTATAATTAACAATTATATTGGAAAATTTCTTAGGTAGTGAATAATGTATTATAATTTTGTAACACTCGGTGGGGAATATAATCCCAATAATTTCTAAGAGTTCAATATTTCCAATAAGCTTGACAAAAATAGGAACATATGGCATCAACTATATATCAATAGTTGTAAATCGATCAATGGATATCCCATATCTCTCTCGTCTCACCTTCCATTGATAGAGAAACCAATTTCGAGACATCATGCTACATGAATCAATGTATTCATGTTGTATCAAAATCTTCGTTGTCGTGGATTATTGCTTAAAACAATAAACACATGGTTCATTTTTCAAATGATTATCATATATATATAACTATTTATCACAAAACTCATTACCAGGAACATTAGGAATACAATCTTCTAGCATATACAATTTCTGTCCATGGTATAAGATAATTCCTAAATAACTTTTACATTGTTGGAAATTCATGCATGTGAGAAGGTTATACATCAAATGTATGGAACATAGTGATATATTTTAATTCATTTAAAATTATAATTTTAGAATATTTTTATTAAATTTTCTAGGAAAATTTTAAAAATAAATCGTTATTATACTTATTAATATTCCACTATATAATATAAATCCATTATCCCTCACCATTGGAATTAATATATCGTATTTCTACTAAATTCTAGAGGAAAGGGTCCAAATTACCATTGTAATCACCTAAAATTTGTTTGGTTAATAAATCTATATGTTTCTAGGTATGAATTTAAAATGGAAAATGCATTAACTAATAGTTCATTGATCTATTGAGTGGACTCCCCAATCATGAAATCCTTAAATGGGATTTCATCAACAATATCCTTTCAGTTACACCATTTCATACATTGGTAGTAATCCCTTGGTTTGGATAAATTTATTTTAAACCAAAAATTCAATATTCCCCAATAAATGAAAGCACCCGAACATTAGCGGGATAAGGACTTCGAACTATAGTTTAATTCTAACTGATGTAGTGGAAGGCTATATTGACTTTATATATATATAATGGATTTTATAATTCCAGCATAAATTGAAAAAAATTATCTTTATTACATTATATTTAATATTTAGTGGATTTAGTTATGTGATTTACAATGTATTAGAAAAAATTTAGGCATAAAACAGTTTATTTTAGTTCTATCATGCATGCTTGTAAATTTCAATAATTCATGTGTTCATGAAAAAAACAACCATAATGAAATAAACAATCTACATTGAACGAATGGAAGATTATCTCCTATCGAACGCTCAATGTTCTGATGATCTACAAATGTTTATAGCAGCACTCAGGTCAAATCCCCGGTGATAATTCTTTAAAATAATCGATTGTTTTTTATTGATTGTATTCTGATATAGGGATTTTTTACTGAACATACAGAATGATTTATTTTAGTAACAATTTAAAAAATTTATAAATATTGGGGTGAGTTCATCATTAGGTAGTTAATATTGTTATATCCTTCAGCCTTTCTTTATATTGCATAAAATCAACACCCATTTCAAAAGTTGACGTTGATTGGAATTCCTAAGTGTTAAGGCGTTAATCCAAGCCCTAACATTACTAGGATTCTATTCTCAATTATTACTTTATTTTGATACAGTATTTATAGTTCAAATACTCCCTGTAATCCATACGTTAAACAATACATGTCATTAATCTATGACTTGTTAAGTCCAACTTACATAATTTTATTTTAATGAATATTCTACGAGGAAAAGCACCCCATTGCTTGGAATTACTAAATTATAACTCACCCAAATGAGATATTTAAGAAGTCATTAAAATGATTATTAATCTTTTATAATTAATATGATGATAAATTATGAAGATAATAAAAATAAAGGGATATGAAAAGATTGGTGTGACAAACACACACACAAAGAATGGTGATAATTTAAAAATGAACATTAGATTGAATGAGAATGGAAAAGAAGATATGAGGATTAAACTATATTTAAAATATTTTAAGAACATTAATATTAAACTAGGGAAGGTGGATGATAAAAATAGAAAATTAATAAGAAACTTTCATTAAAACATAATTACACTAAAATACTATGAAATTACAATAATGAAGAACACAAAAGTATAAGGAATAAAAGAGAGGAGGAAGGGTATCTTAAGTGAAAAAATGACTATGCAAGGTCCTCCCAATCCCTTGTATAGGTATTGGACTTTTAAATATGTTCTCTTCTATTCTAATATGACATCTATATGTAAGGAGAAAATGGGGTTGTATTTATAGCCCATAGAGGTGGACTGTTTTCCTTCCAAATCTGCCCCTCTACATGGATTGACGATTTGGACATCCAAAAAGATGAATCTAAAGAAATGTCCTCCATCCATTTTTTAGATAAAAATGTTTTCCGACTACTCTCACATTTGGAGGAAATAGGACTTATGGAAAAAATGTTATAGTTGTATGATTAAATAATGTTAAACTATCCCTTTTTGTCCATGCTTTTTTGGTGGCCAACATGTGAATGTTTTTTTAAATAGGAAGATGCCATCAAATATGAAATATTTATTCAAAAAATTCAGCTAGTAATATCTTCTATTCCACACTAAGAAATATCATCTTTATTTGATGATTACATCACGATCTATTCCATGAATAGTGTCTAGATTTTAATTCACGAACATAATGGTGGGATGGAATTCAAAGCATCAGTTGGGCCCTATGTTTTTGTATTTTTGCCTTGAAATTTTTGTTGATGACTCATTGAATTTATATAATAATGTTGGAGGAGGATGAATGAATTTCAATGACTTTATTGAGCCCTGTAATTCAATCTTCATGGAGGATCTAGTTTCATCACAGATTATGTAGGTCATCTTGTGTGGTCCATATGACCCTTCAAATTGCTTCATTTGGAAATGATTACATCTAAAGATATGTGGTAAATTGAATAATAAATCCTACAAAATATGAACCATACAATTTGGATTAGTAGGTTGATAGTGATTTTTAATCCTATAAAATGACATAAATCAGGATGAATTTAAATAGTGATCAAGAATTATAATTAATATTCAAACATTAATATTTCACAAAAATTATACACATTTAATATAAAATCAGTAAACGTAGTATATAATATGTCATGAAAATAATAATAACATCAACTCCCCCACACATGGTCTTGTGCAAGATCTCATGTGAAATGAATATAAAAACATGAGGAAATCATTTTCACTCACCAAAAAATATTAAATATTTCCCCCAATCAGGGGAGGTTTAGACAATTTTACTCATCCACATTGAATTTCCACCACATGTTTTTATAGATGCAATATTCCAAAAACAATTCCATTTTTCATGCTAAAATTTATAAATGGAAAATGGTGACACACAAATCTTACTCCTCTCAAGATGATAAATTTCATTTATGGAGCATCACTTATTGAACGAAAAAATGTTAAAATATTAGATTTTGTAAGTTATATATCCTTCTACCCCATATTATAATGTTATCAAAAATCAAGATGTCTTTTTAGGGGTTTTATTGTGGATATAGGATGCTAGGATGATGATATCCAAAAGACATGAAAAAGGGAGTAAAATACTATCATGGAAAAAGAAATGCAATTTTTTTTAAATGAGAAATTAAAGTAAATAGAAAAAATATTTTTACAATGGAATTATTATTTGAATTTAGTCACAATAGAGGAAGAAAAATTTATGGGGATGAGATAATGAAATATTTACAATAAACTAAAATTTTCCCAATGACATATGTTATCTTTTTTTCTCATCTTTTTTTTCATTATTCGAATGTTGAACTTGAAAAAGATCACACACTAATATCCCAAAGAATGATTGATCTTTTCACAACACTAATTGTAATAGTTAAAACAAGATCCCCGGTTGAGGAAGAGTGATTTTTGACCTTCCCAAGACACGTTGCATTTATCTGTTGATTTTTTTTCTTTTTTTTGTTTTTTGATTTTTAACACATGTAAATAACATTTACAAATTTACTTAAACGAATTTACATTACATTCCCCAAATCACAGAATGAAAACCTCTCCCCCACACTAAAATAGATGTTTTCCCTCAAGCATATGATAACTCATTGAAAATTTATAAAAGGGAACCAAAAAATGAAATCCATTCCCCCCACACTTAAATTTCAAAATATTATGAAATTAAAATCCATGTTGATATTGGGGGTGATAATGAATTGGGCATGTAATATGACTATAAAAATATATTTCATTGGATCAAAGGGGCTTTCAAAAATATGACTAATGAATGGTTAATGGGTGGCTATTTGGATATTATAATTCTCATAGGGTTCAGAAATGACTATATCATATTTATTCACACTAAAGAAAGAAATTCATCTCAAAGGTCCTAAAACTCAAGGCTCAAAAATGGAGGTGAAAACACACATATTTAAAAGATGGCCATTGGTGGCCTTGGCATGAAATAAAATGGTGTTCCTCATAGTTGGGGAAAATAATTTTTCAAATCTAAAACCGAGTTTTCCAAATTTGTTGGTTTTGACACAAGATTCATTATCCAAAGTCATGATGAAAATAAAAAATTTATTAGATGAAAAAATGTCTTTTGACTCCCCAAAATGGTTGAAAAAAATTTAAAAACTTGATGTTGAGTAATTATGAATCAATTTTTCATATTGTTTTTAAATTATTAGTTTTTTTAAGTTTTTAGGGTCTTTTTTGTTTTTTATTATGAAACACCAACACTAAATAGAATGTGTAAATAAAATATATCATGATAAGGAAATATGTAAAAAAATGAGAATGAGGGAGGCTGAAGAAGAAAGAGAGAGAGAGAGAGGGAGAAGAGGAGTTAAAGGGAAAGAGGTGCCCCCTGGTTCAGATTTGACGGGTTTCCATCTCCATGTGGTAGTTAGTTGGTGGAAGTTCATGTGCCACATGTGGGATGCTAACTAAAAAAATAAAATACATTATCCATAATAAAAAACTAAAAAGAAATTAAATTTCATAAATGTAAAATAAAACATAGGTTGCCTCCCATGAAGTGCTATTTTTTTTGCCTATAGCTGGACAATTACAGTTGACTATCCTGAGTCTAATGGTGTCCACCATATTTTTTCAAATCCAATCTGATTCCATAAAAACTTCTCTTTTGGGATTCCTAATTGTTCAATGGATAATTTCTTCTCATCATTTTTATTTTCTTGCAATTCAATTAGGGTGGAAAGTGAATTTTTCTATCATCGATTTGGTCTTTAGCTTGAGAAATGATGTTATCCACAAAGTGCTATTTTTCAATTCATGTAAAATTAGGATGATGTTTCAATTTTTATTGTACATTTATATAAAGATCAAATATGAAAAAACCACAGTATCAGATCCCAATTATTTTTAACTCATTTATTTCATCACTTATAAATGTACAGTAATACTGATCAGTGGAGTCATAAGACTGAATAAAATTTTCAATATCCTCTACATCAATATTATTTATCCAAAGAATGTTAAATTTCAAACTCACTAGTGATCAAATTATAATTAGGAAACAAATTGAACAACCTTCACTCTCATTGGGAAAAGATAAAAACATTTGTTCAGGGTTCACCTAACAGATAACAAAATTTTCAGAATCATGGATAGTAAATGATGTATGTGGGATAAATTTATATGAATCAAAAAATTAGCATGTTAGTTCATTTTCCTCATAATTATCCAAGATGGATATGTAGGGGTCAGAGGAAATATTAGATTCTAATGAGCTTTCAATATCTTTTAGATCAATGTAGTTTGCATTTGTAATGTCAACATCAACTTCTCCATTTATGTCATGGTTAATTAGGATGCAGAATTCCCAATCTCCTTTATCATTAAAAAATGAAGGTCATGATGGATTGGGGTTCAAGACACTATAAGATAGACTTTCAAAATCTTGGATAGAGAATACATATTTATTATCTAATGGGTATCACATGGAATGAAAAATATTGAACTTGACCAGTTCATCACCAAATTACATGGATATGATGCAAGCATGGACATCAATTGTTTTAAGATTTCATGAAGAATGGTGGTCCTTGAATCAAATGATATTGACAAGAATTTTTCTCACCTTCCATTTTAAGGACATAGATGTTATTTGGGAGGATAAGATCATTCACATGAACAAGGACATCCTCTATTATAACCTCAGGAATAGTTGTGATTCGATTGTCCAATTGAATGACAACACCCGATAGATGTAATGTACCTAGACAAAGGGTAGAGAAGTTGGATATGGTCATGAGATTAATTGGGGCTCCTAGGTTTATGAGTGCATCATTTAAGATGGAACATCCAATTTATCATGGAACTGTAAAGGTCCCCAGATCATGGCACTTTATGTGAATGGAATTCTGGGTGGAGAGATTTTCAAAGGGTCTAAGATGCATGTTATGGGTTCACAATTCATTAAGAAACATAGAGTATTCAGAGATTTGTTTTATGGCATCTAAGAGGGGAATGTTGACTTCCACACGTCTAAACATGTCGATCATTTCAGGATTGGGTTCAGAGGACTTATATGGCTTATGAATGGCTTGAGGAAAAGGAATTGGATTCTTAACTGGAATATATGGAGGTGGGGGAATGTCTTTAGGTTCCTTTTCATGTTTCCTTTTCTTTTCATATTCATGGTCAACATTTAAAAGGGGGTTGGGTGACTTATCTTATGGCATATAAATTTTCATCACCGCTCTAAATGAAATTGGACGTACATTACCCTTGGGGTTGGGTAATGATTGAGCTTGGTGTTGGGAAGAATATTATTGTTTTTGGTTGGACAGGTGGGATTCCAGTTGACCAATTTGTGTTTCAATGTCTTTGAGGATAAAATAGGTCAATGAGGCAAGATCTTCTACTGCACTTTACCATGGTTTCTTGGAATAAGAGGCTTTTCTTATATTGGGATTCCCTTTATTTTGATTCTTGGGAAAATGATTTTATTAGTTTGGGAATTGGGAAGGCTAACTATGATAGTGTAATCTAAGAGGAGGAAGAGGAGGATTGACCCTTTGAGGTTGAGGAAGAAAATGGTAATGTTGTTGAATGTTACTACCACCATGACCATATTTTAATTGTTTTTGGTTTTGATGATGGTATTGAGGGCGGTGAGAAATAGGATTACAACACCTCAAGATCTAGATGGTGTTAGAAGATAAGGGATCAGAGTGGGGTAGTTTGATGTCTCTATCAAACTGACCTGATTGTTGAGGGTTGGGGTTCCACTGAGAATATGCTGCATTGAGCTCTATTGGTCCAGATGAATCAAAGGAATCCTCTTGAATTTGTGGATATGTGTCAGTTGGATGTGATGGGGAGCTACAGATTCCATTCTTCTTGATATGTCCAGGTAACAATGATTGTTTATATGATGAGGTCAGGTATTTGGACGCAATAGCTAGTTGTTTCACAAGACCTATAAGTTCACTCATCCAATCTTCCATCTTGTTCGACTCTATCGACTGTCTATATTAGGCTTGTTTTACATGAGCATGTTCTAGAGTATGGAATTGTTGTGTGTCTTCTGCCATGTTTCTTATGGTCTATCTTGCAGCTGCATGAGTTTTATCAACAACAGAACCTCCACTTGAAGAATCAATGAGCGTTCTCTCCAGAGACACAAAACCATCATAGAAGTATTGGATGAAGAGTTGGTCAGGGATTTGGTGGTGTGGGAAGTATGCTACATGCTTTTTCAATCTATCCCAGTACTCATGGATGATTCATTTGGGAATTGAATAATACAACTTATTTCCATTCTGATTTGAATCAGTACAAGAAGCATGATATAATTTCTCTAAGAAGAGTCGCTTCATGCAATTCCATGTGGTTTTGGAACTAGGATGGAGGCAATAAATCCATGACTTAGAAATATAAGCTAAGGAGATAGGGAATTTTCATAGTTTTATTTGTTCCTCAGAAACCCCTTGAGACTTCATGGTAGAGCCTACAACTTGGAACTCATAAAGTTGGAGATATGGATCCTCATCGGCTAGCCTGTGGAAATGAGGTAGAAGATGAATCAAACCTGATTTGTGTTCGAAGTCAGCCTATATATATGAATATTGAATTCCAATAGGTTGGTAATTCATATCAGGTGGAGAAAGTTATTTATGTGTTTTTTCTCTAGGATTGGTCATATCTAATTCAATTGGTTGGACATGTATTGGTTCTTGAAATAGTTGATTATATTTTATGTTCCTCTTATGTTGGCAAAGTGTTTTTTAAATTTCAGGGTCACAAAAATATGAGGTATTGTTTGCGAGGCTATGGGGAATTCAGAGAGATTTTGGGGTGAGTTCTTCATTAGGATTTTATGCTTGTGATATCCTTGCTCCTTTCGTTATACTTCATTAAATTAACACTCATGTCACATGTTGACATTAATTGGAATTCCTAAGTTTTATTGCTTTAATACAAGCCATAACATAAACAGGATTCTAATATCAATCATTACTATATTTTTGTAGTGTATTTTTGGTTCTAATAATCCATTTAATACATATTTTAAACAATAAATTTCATTAATCCAGGACTTGTTATGTCCAACATACAGAATGTTAATTTAAATAATATGCATCGTGCAAAAGCACTCAATCGCTTAACATTCCTAAATTATGACTCACCCTAATGAAATATTTAATCAGCCATTAAAATAATTACTAATGTGGTTATAATTATTATTATGATAAATTAAGAAGATAAAAAATGAACAGGATAAGAAAATATTGGTCTGATGAACTGACACACAAATGATGATGATAATTAAAAACAATCATTAGATTGAATGGGAAAGAAAAAAGAGGGTTGGGGATTTAACTATATTTAAACTACATTATGAACATTAATATTATACTATAGAATGTGGATGATAATAATAAATACTTATGTAGAAAGATTCATTAAAACAGAATTACAATGAAAAGACTTACAAGATTACAATAATGAAGAACACAAAAGTAAAAGGTAACAAGGAGAGGAGAAAGGGTATCTCAAGTGAAAACATGAGTATGTAAGTTCATCCCAATCCATTTCTAAGGACTTGTTCATGCCAATATGTGATCTTATCTTCTAAAATGAAAACCATATGAAATGAGAAGAGGGGCTTGCATTTATATCCCAAGGAGGTGAACTGTTTTCATTCCAAATCTTCCCCTCAACTTGGATCGAAGATTTGAACATCCGTACAGATGAATCTATAGATATCTATTTCTTCAATGTTTTCAATAATAATTTTGTAAGAATACTCACAAATTATTTTTTTCAATTGGACTTATGGAGGCAATATTATAGTGGTTGGATTAAATAATGTTAAATAGTCCATTTCTGTCCATGCCTTTTCAGTGGCCAACATGTGAATGTATTTTGGAATTGTATGATTCCTTCAAATATCGAAATATTCTTCAAAAAAGGAATTATCCTATATCTTCTATTTTAAAATGAAAAATCTCAGCTTCATTTGATGATAACATCATGAACTATGTCATTAATTGTGTTCGGATTTTAATTCTCGGACAGAATGTTGGGCTGGACATCAAAGCATTAGTATGGCCTCTTGTTTTTTTAATTTAGCCTTGAATTTTTTTTTCTATAACTACTTGAATTGTAGTAATAATGGTGGAGGATAATTAATGAATTTTAACTTCTTGAATGAGCCTAGTAATTCAATCTTCATGGAAGATCTAGTTTCTTCACAGATTATGTACCCTTCTTGTGTGGTCCATATAACCCTTCAAATGGCCGAATTGTCAAATGATTCCTTCTAAAGATATATGGTAAAATGAATAAGGAATCCTGAAAAACAATAACCACACAATATAGATATTTATAGTTATATAAATTATTAAACTAGTAAAATAACTTGAATCTGGTTGAATTCAAATAGTGCTCAAGAATTATAATTAATATTTAATCATTGATATTTCACACAAATTATGCACATTTCATATACAAAAAGTGATGGGATTATATAATATGTTATGAAGATTTTAATAACATCACACATGATAGAAATAAAGTAATAAATTAGATTTATCACGACATTATCTAATGGTTACTTTATTTAGTTGATTTTAAACTAGTCATTGATCTAGGGGAAGACACCTCTAACCAATAATGATTTTTGTTACATATTTCCACCTTTCCACAAATGTATCTCTCTTATATTGGATTCACCTCGGCTCCCAAAATGAATAAACTGCACTATATTTGGTGTTCCATCCATTAAATATAGTTTTAAATAGATTCAAGTGAGGGGAAAGGGTTTACATTAAAGAAACCATGGGAATATGGGACCATACATTATTAGTGGAGAGATGGCATGCAAGCGCAAAATATAATTTAATAAGTTAAAAGAAAAAAATCACATAAAATGGTGTAATATATGATTATGAACATCCACAAGCATGAATACAATTACACATTTAATAAAATTATCATTCTATTATAATAAATCTCATTTAAGACAAATCAAGCTCGTACAAATTTATTACCGCCTTAAATTAATCAAATTTTTTAGATTAATTCTCATCGGAATTTCCTTGAGATTATCATCCCTCATAATTTTAATGAAATTAAATAAATATGATAAAATTATCTATGTACAAAAAAATTGCCTTAGTGGAATCCCATTGAGGAATCATCCAAACTACCCAACATATAATATATTCACATATTTTTTACTCTATTGACTTTTTGTATACATGACTTATCATGTATTTCCATGACCTGTACAATCAATTGAATATTACATAAATTACGTGATTTTATAATATATTATTATTTAATGTACTTATTTTAATAACATTAATAAGAACCATACATGATATGAAGATCAAAATATTAAGAAAAAGTTAATTAAAATTTTTATATATATTAAAACACATCAAATGGAATGTCATTTCTACTTAATTACCACATATAAGAACAAGTTAATAAGGTTTGTACATGAGATACACATAAGGACATGACATGTAAAGTGTTCCACATAAGAAGACTGGGAATGTAATTTATATATGTGCTACACATCATGTAGTCTCTGAGTTACATGTTCACTTGTTAGATATGACATGTAACTATTACTAATTGACTACACACTGCGTATAGTAGTAACATGATGTGTACTCCGACTAATCGTGAACCAAGTTAGACCTGTCAACACATGATGTATAATTAAATGAATTAATTTTTATATATACACTATCATTGTATTAATTATGAATTATCTATTGCTGTATTTAACACGAGTACATGGAGTGTACCTCTAGGTTATAAATCATGTACACCTGGGTTATCCGGCAAGAATCTTCGACAACTATGGATACGATCTTCAATTTTATTTCATTCAAAAAATTAATAAATTCGATTATATTTATGAAAAATGAAATGGAATAAGAATATATTGTAATTTTATTTAATGAAAAATTAGAAATGATTTGAAAACTGTTTATTTATGCATAAATTGATCAATGATGTCTAAATAATTATAAATAATAATGTGACCACTATGATAAAACATTTAGGTTCTAGGGATAGAAGAAGTGTTAAGATGGGACGTGCCCATTTTTTATTTTTGTTAGGGTCAGTGATGATTTTCTGATTTACCTGATGATGAGCCAAAGATTAATGGAATTGAATCAATGAATATAGGGAAGGGATAAAATGTTGGATCCAGGAACATGATCATCCCATATTATTTTTAATTATTTTTAATCATATATATTATTAATTTGGGACGAATTAATTTTTAATTGATTGATTTGAAAATAGATCTATTTTGTTCATTCATTTCATTGGAGGAATCAAAAGAATATTCACTGTAGGGGTGATTTAAACATGTTCCAAAAAATACTAAATATTGTTTTAGGGATCTCCAGGTGTTAGCACAGGAAATCCTAGCACTATTGTCGTTCATCTTTGATCTACTAAAAAATTGATTCCAAATGATTATTCCTGATCTCTCTAGATATGATAGTGGAGGGTGGAGGGAGATCACCATCCACTCATGAGAGCATTCATGGATAAGGGAAATCACTAGGGCTTCGTGAGGATTATCTTGATTTATTGTTGACAAATAAACAAATGAATTTGATCTCTTTAAAAGTAATATATTAGGGCTTATATACCTCAAGGGTTATAAATCATTAATTTCACAAGTATAATTTAATATTTATTTATTATCAATGGAAAACCATGTCTATAATAATAATAATAATATTATTATTATTATTTATCAACATGTACTAAAGTCGAAAAATTAAAATTAAACTGTATTTATTCAAAAAAATCATATATATTATTTCTCACCATTCCCTAAACATAGTCCACAATTCCGACACAATATTTATCAAGAATTTCGTAGTTACTATTTATATAATAAATAAATATAACTACAATATTCACCAATAAATAAATAAATATTTTATTCACTATATGAGAAATAAATATAAATTAAATATTTCTCTCACATTATACTCTCTCTAATAATTTGTGAGGAAATATATATGATCAAGATAATATGAATATTTTTTAAACTGTATGTGGGTGTAATATTTATTTGACTATTAAAAATAATAATTAATAATATATATTTTTACTATGATTCTGGAGACACACAGTTTGTGACCCTCTAAGACTATTTCTCAGTTGGATTGGTTGAAACACCTAAAGTCCATGGTTAGCATTTAGCAACATGCCAATGCACCCATATAGAAATAAGATAATGTATAAATGATATAATAACTCATACCGATGATCACAATGTAATATAATCCATTTATCATGATATCTCTTATCAATTAGGTTTCATGTGGGTACCATCGACCTATGTGCTCAATGTCACTTTCGTTGAATTTTAGGATATTGAACTCTATGTCCATGGATTTATTCAGGTTATATCATTTTCATCAAAGGGTTTGAGATAAAATATATGATAAATAAAGGAAAGTACAAATAATTTCTCATATTATTTACTAGTGAAATATTACTCATGACACACCCAATGTATCATACCTCTCCACGAACATATTCCATCAGGACTTTCCTTAGCACATAAATGTACGTAACATATAATATTCATTAATAATAAACATAATTTATATGGATAAATACACATATTCCTTATATTAGTGAAATAATAATTATGATGTAATAAGGAGTTTATTTATATTTAAAACTATGATTACATGTTATTATAAAAATACATAAATTGGGTCTAGGGCACCGACTCAAACATTCTCCTTGGTGGGTGTGGAAACATTATGTATACTTTTCGTTTGAGAACTATATATAGTTGATTGGGTTGAGGTCCCGTGTTTCAGGTTTGTGTGGGAATGCTCTTGTGGAATCCATGGTTTGTGATGAAGATGTTCAGCAACCACCAACACTAGTTTCACTGTTGTACTCAGATTTATAGTGGAGTATTTTGAATTTATTTTCTCTATTTTATTCTATGTGTATGGTTATCCTAGAGGTAATCCAATGACAGTATGTTATTCACATGAGAATATATTTAGCACTATAATTATTAATGTTTTATAACTTTTATTTATTTAATTTAGTTTACTGTAATGTTCATGATTTTTTTTTATTTAAAGTATTTCTTCTCTAAGTTCACCCTAATAAAATAGGATAGTGTCCCAATTGTATCCATTTTGGACCTCACCACTATTATATAAACTCTATCATATACGTAGGTGAACATGAGGCATTGTCGTTTTCTAGATTTTTTATGACTCATATCAACTAATGATGTCTCATGTCACTCTATTCATCAGATTCATTATGATAGAAGGAGAATTAATATGTTTGAATGGATGAACTATAAATTTAAAGTGTCCATATATTTTATTAAAGGATATCTCGGGTTTATCATATAATGTCCCGGGATTTTCATATATGGATATTACATAAATGTAGAAAAATATTCATTATATTACAAAAACACAAGTATGTAGATCATAAAAGAATAGTGTCTTAGGAAATAAAGAACACATTCTTCCAATTTGGAGAAATATCTTCAATATCTCCCATAAATAAATTCCCCTTTAGGACTCATACTTAAAAACATAATTTATAACTTATTGAATGAAATCACAAGTAAATGTTGATCCCAGTTGATCAGTATGGGTAAAAATGAAAGATATAAATTTATTATCTTTTGAAATAATAAGATAAGAAGTATTGGTTTGTTATCATGGGAATAATAGAAAATGTTCATACCCGACCTATAATGGAACTAAAACACATGTTATGGAATAAAAAATTACCATGAACCATATGAATAAAACATAATGATAAATCATTCATGAATTATTTTCTCATGTTATAAATTTGTGTGGAATAATCATAAGTATATAAAAAAACTTTATATGTTAAAATTAACTACCAAGTCTCTCAGCTCAAGCCTTATCACTTGTTTCCCTTACAAATAAAGCCCATAGACTTGTTTCTCAATACATATCAGGAACATTCACTTGTTTCCCTTAACTATCTAATGAGATATAATTCGTTAACAATTGAATTATTTGGAGATTTTGGTACCACCTATCACTTAATTAAAACTATACATATGTGTGACACATAGCCACAAATCATTCACCATCTCATAACCCATTTAATGAAATAAGATTCATAAGCACTTTATCATAACATAACTCATGTAAAAGAAAGATATTTCATAAAAATCATGAATTCATAATCATAGAACATTCATAGAATAATAATAATGGTATCTTTGTGACATGTCCCTATTGAAGTATAAATAACCTCGAATAATGTAATTTTAGAATAAAAATAGTTTTAAAAGATTAAATGAAATAATTCATGAAGAAAATTTCATTTCCTTTATGAATTCAGTTTTTTTAATGATCCATTAAATTTTAAATAAAAAAATTTCTCTAAAAATAATCTTATAATCTTTAATATAAGATTAAAATAATTAAGGATTCCTGATATCGGGAAATTCCATTGATTCCATAAAAGCTAAAATCAATTCTTCACCTGACATATCAAAAAAATTCACTAAATACCTCATTTGAAAAATGAAAAAAAATGATTCCAAAAAAAAATTTAGTAACAAATAAAATGTGGAAAAAAAAATTTCAAATAGTAATTGAATAGTATTAAAAATATTTTTTAGTTTTTTTAGAAATCAGGGATATGGAAGCTAAATATTCCCCAATGGAGATTTAAAACGAAACAATCCTGAATGTAGATGTGATTTTGAAATAAACAATTATTACATTATAATCATAAGAATCATATACCTCATGAAATAGGAAAAATTATATGAATATGAAAATACCTTCATATTTATAATACGTATTCTAAAATACATTAATGGGATGTACATACACAAAAAAGATGAAATCAGTAGTGTATAAGGCATGTGTACCATAGAAATAATGGTCAGACAAATTTCCCTTACAATAAGTATTGTCTCACATTATATGCATTGAAAATTAATGTATAAAAAATATAAGTTCATTTTACATTTACTATAGAAAAATATTCATACATATAATACCATATGTTATTTACTTGTGGAATTCTATTACTTGATTATTTAGAATTCCATGTTAATGTTATGTTCCTAGTAATCACTATTTTCATAATACATGTGTTGAAATGTTATTCATTATAATCATAATTATATAATTATTTCATCATATATTGAATTCTATAAATTATATTTATATCATATATATAGATATAGATATATTGATTGTGATTCATAAAATTACGGGATATAAAATAAAATGCACAGTTCATAGAGAAGGTGGTTCATACGTAGGCATGAACAATGTTTTAGTTTTATCATCATACTAAAAGAAATGTGTGTTCTTGATTATAGAATAATTTTTAAGTTATATATTTTATATATATTAAATTTTTTTATCTATATTAACACCAATATAAAATATAAATGAAAAATGAAGAACATCGCATCTTGGAGATGGTAAGCCATATGTATGCATAAGAGATGTTATAATTTCCCAAAATATTATGAAGTAAAATGTTAGATATGATATTATCAGTAATGAAGTATAATAATTACATAATTATTATATATAAACATTAAAACCTTCATAATTCCCACTCATAGAATATGGTGATATAAAATAAATTGTATGAGCATGTTTAGATGGTAAGTCTTACATATGTATGATTGATACTTTCAATTCATTGTTTAATGGGAATGGGGATGTATAAGGCTCAATGTGGTGAACTAGGATGAGGGAGGAGGTGTCCTTCTATACTCTAGGTGAATAACACATTAGGAATTTATCAGAATTTTGACTTATAATAAATAAAATATGAATCCCAATACCTCAAAATGGAAATGAATTCAAAGATAATGTGGGTTAGGGTGTGATAATATATATTAATATATTTTAGAGATATTTTTTTTAATTTTAAATGATACCTTTTTATTATCCATTTGATTACATATATTATGTTTAACAACACTATAAACATTTTAATATTGAAAGGTGGTTTTTTAGTTATAAGGTGTAAATTAAACAATAAATGGTAAATATATAATATTATAGACTATATTATATTCCCTATATCCACATTTATGAATTTTATAACTTTTCTTATAATTTAATAGATTATTATTTTAATAAAACACCATTAGTATCAATATGGACACTACTCATTGCATTCACACCAATAAAATCAATACAGAAATTAAAATTTAATAACATTCATTTAATTCACTCCTAATTCATCAAATTATACTGGAAAATTCTTATTTCTCATTAAATAATTCATATTTTATTAATTGTTTTATTTATGATATAATTTAATTGATTGTTTCATTAATAGAATTATTATTTTATCATCATTGTGTAATTATTTAGGGTAATTATTCCTTCAATAAATTTTAAAAAAACCATGATTTATTTAAATAACTTTGATATCAAAATAATATAAATTGTTAATCATATATTCTATTTTACTATATATTATAAACTATTATACATATTAAAATAATGATTGTGACATTTTTTCCTCTCTTTGATATTAATAATATCATGCTCATTTTCAAGGATGAGTTTCCATTAAATTATTTTCATTTCTACCCCTATGTTTTATTAGTCAAAATAAAATCATCAAAAAATATTTGGGAATGTTTTAGGGACTTTTTATAATATTTATAATATTAGTTTTACACCCAAATTAGCTAAACACCCCCTAACTGTGGTAATAAAATTTAAAATTGTTTCTATTAAGATTATATAAAACTAATGTGACTTATTTAAAATAATTGAAATTTTTTTTAAATATCAAATCTATTTTCCAATATTAAAAAATATATTTTTTAGATATTAATCAAAAATTACTCTCATTGATAGCTCAAGAAAATGGTTTTTGAAATAAAAAATGTTCAAAATATTAATATGTTTTTATATCCAGATTAAATATAAACATGATTCCAATGAGCATAATTGGATTAAATGATAAAAATTCGATTTAATTATACTTTAATAACAATAAAGAATATTATTAAACAAAATATTTAAATTTCACAAGAAAAAAAATTTCAATTAAAATTCCATATTGTCATCACTTTTCATCAAATCATTAAACATATTAGTAAAATACCAAAAGTCCAACCATAGTAAATTTTAATATCCCATTTTAAAGTTAGATTTTTTTTTCAAATAGTATTCTTAATTGTTTTAAAAAATAGACTTCAAACAAGTTCTCCATCAAGAAGAAAAAATTCCATTTATAAAAATACTTCTTTTAAGGGAAAAGATAGAATTGTTCTTATATAATTCCAAGAAAACACAGAAGATTAATGTTAAAAATAATATTGAATATAAAATATTCATATATTTATTTAATATAATATAATAATAGTGGTATATTTATTTATTAGTATAAAACACACCGATTCAAATTTAAATAGTTTTCAGAAAAACAATTGCTTCTTTTTTAAGGGTTGTGCATGTGTAAATAAAAAATTATTAATTTAGTGAATCCTATACATATCTTCGATTATTAATTCAAGTTTATAAAGGTCCTTTTTAAATAATTTCATTAATAAAATGATGTTTACTTGAGTATTTGTGTTGAGTTTAATGTATTGTAATCCAAGGTTGCGTGTTGTGCAAGATTAACAGTTTATAGCGTATAAGAAAACACATCAAAGAAATTTAATTTATATTAAAAAAGGTTTATAAAAACGTGGGGTGTTACATTATACCACCATTAAAATGAATTTCTCCCTCATTATTATTATGTGTCATTAATGTCTTAATACTTGAAAGGTCATTTCATAGATTCCAACATCGCAAAAACGAATACTATAACACCATTTAAATGGGAAAGTTGAATAAACAATGTTTACCCAAATAAACTCATAATTAGGTTTCCACATATGAAACAATTTGTTTCAAGTGATAACATAAACCTAGAAGTGAAATCTAACTATCATGTTCTGACGGATAATGATAGAGAATATGAAAATACAAAATTTAACAATCACAAAAATATAGTTGTCTAATGATTTATGGGACCATTTGATTAATAAAAAAGGAATTTACTAGAATAATTATTTTTGTTTCAAAATCCTCTCCTTGGAGTTGAATAATTTTTAAAATATTACTTATTGATTACATTTCATAAGCACAATAGCATACTTTAATTATTACTAGATCGATTTTCCCTTCATCTCTTACTCAGGGAAATAAAGCAGAATTTTTCATTCTGGAAACATTATAAAAAAGTGAAATCCATAGGATGATAGGTTATTCCATATTTCTTAGAATTAAAAAAAAGGGTCACACATTTTATCCAATATGCATAAGTCCTCATATGGTGAGATAATAATTTTACCTCTAAAACCTAATCTGATGTTTAACATAAACCATTTCATAAGTGGTTAACCTTATTACTCTTTTGAATGTATAAATTGAAAAAAATTGTAAATAAGGTCACTGAATTTTTTAAAATAATCTAAACATTGATCTCCTCATATATCATAAAGTATCTCTTGTTTGTAACATACCAAACATGTGAATAGATTTATCATGTACCATCTTGAAATAAGATATTTACCATAAATTCAATCCATGATATCATAATCCACATTTTCAAAAATTCCTTAATCATCTCCAAGGTAATCAGTACAATCCAATTAAATTATTCATATGCAACATATCTATATTCATATATCATTATTTTTACATTTGGAAAATATTCACAGTTATGTTTGTAACAACCCAATCATCTATAAATGTAATTTCTCCCATCTTATAATAATTTCATATATTATTCATCACATTAAATCACATATAGACCATAATAAAAACATTGTATATGAAGAATAAACGAAATAAGATGCCATTTTAGAAATTAACGAACCTATACTGATGGAATAGTATCATAACCATTGGAATAGTAACATGACCCATATGAATCGTAATCCATCCAATATAATAGTAACATAACCTCAAAAATTATAAATAATAGGTATATTATGAATAAAAATATGATATTTTTTTTTCATGACATATTTAAATAAATGTATTCAAATTGATAAATTAGGTGCGGTTATTTTTTAAAGTAATAAATATTTAATTTGAATTTTAATATTAATTAAATAATGTAAAATAAAATATATTTTAATAAAATGTTTTTATAAATTAATTTTTATGTCTTATGATTACAATATAATTTTATGAGAACCAAATTATTATTTCAATGTGTTATAAAATCATTTTTACTTGTAAAATATTTATTGTTTATGTAAATGATGATTTTAATTAAAATTAAAAAATTTCATATTTATAAAATCATTTTCATAAAATGGAGTTCACTTTTTAATTCTAAATTTAAAATAAATTTATGTTTAATATTTTGGATTTTTCTGAAAATGTTGAATTGTTGGTGAATAGTGAAATACAATAATTTTAAATAAAAAATAAATACATAAATTATTGATTCATGGATGATTTATTTCGGAAGTAGGCCCAAAATCTCAAAACCATCATCAATATTTTTATATATTTATTGATAATTATAAAATTATTAATTTTTTTGAGAAAAAATATTAAACTAATGAAACAAATAATGAGAAAACACCACTCTCATCGACTATAAATACTACCCCTCACTACCACTTATCCTAAAACCTCTCAAAATTTGATACTTGTTAAAATTATGATCATTTATCTTACAACCCCCCCCCCCTAATTTCCAAGAGTCGTTGGTATCATTATAAGAACAAAATATGTTCCCTAAGTGGTTCTCATGGATGAGACACTTAAGAGGTAAAATCCTCTTCTATTTTATTTTAATTTATTTTAATTACTTTTTCATTTCATGATATAAATATTTTATTTTATATAAAATAATTATATCATGTTAATGGAGGACCCATAATCAAAATATTTTCTATATATTTTATTCTAAAAATTAAATAATCTATAGTGACGTGACAATTTACAAATATAATAGGCAATGCTTTTTAAATCTCCATTAACACCATCAATTCTATTTATAAATCCAATATAATTCCTAGGGAGTATTGTAATATATATTTTAAAACCATTATATTTTTTCTTGAACTAAAATATTCACATAATTCTATATTATAAAATAGATTGAATTTCTTGTGATTAAAAACCGCCAACATTAACCCTAATAATTATCATTAAATATTAATCTAATTTGTCATATTCATTCCAATTTAAAGATGACATATATAATAATTTTAACCTATTTATGTACATTAATAAAATATATTTTAAATTCTACAAAATTATACAAATTCTATATAAACTTCCATACTCGTATTCATGTAAACGTATCATGAAAACCAAGAATATAAACACCCCCAAACGTTTAAGTTAAACTATATAACTCTTTCAAAATCAAATAAATGAACATAATAAAATAATAATGAATCAAATTAACATATAAAATTTTATTTATTTTTTAATAAATTAATGTACTTTTATTTGTTAATGTATTAATGAGAAGAGAGAGTTCGTATATAAGGCAAGGGGATTATCGAACCCAACTCTGTTCCATTGGGTTTCCCTATTTCACACTATTTTCAGTAAACATTTTACATTAATGTTAATCAAATACAATTTATTTATCTTTAACTTTTAATTTATGGATATACATACATATAGTCTAATTTAATGACAAAATAATATATTTTTCCAAAAGATATATTACATATAAAAACACATGTTTTACTTCACTTAATTTTTTTTTCTTATTTAATGAAGATGGATGATTCTTATTCCATGTATGTTATTCCATTTTTAGATTTTGAACCCTAGTGTTTATCCAAGAAATTATTATTTTTAAATCCATTTCCATTCCATGGAGTATTTTATTTCCAAGATTGATATATGCTCGATGTGGCATGCAATATAATTTATATGTTATTATGTGATGGTTGCACCCGGAATTTTATAGCACAATGTAAATTTAGTTATGTGATGGGTGTTCCCATAATTATATGTCACTGCAATGTATTGTTTAATATTATGAGTCTCATAAGATAAATTTAAATATGCATTTACAAGATGATAGCTCTGTTCACAGCAATATGTGGTATTTGACCGCTAAGATATGATGTTTCGTTTTTATGCATTGGCACATTCTATACATTTATCTAATGCTTCTCTAATAATTATGATGATATTATTATTATGATTATTTCCACGCCATGTTACATTAATTCATGTTCTTATCTATACTCTTAAATTAATTTTAGCTCACCCCATTCTCTGATGTATATACTCAAGTGAATACTTTTACTATGGAGAATATGAGGGACAATATGATGCTAGAGAAGAATAAATTAAGTAAATGTTTATGTTTTATTATGATTAATGTATGCATGGTACTAATTTTCCAAAGACACTAAACCTTTATATCATGGATGTATAATTATTTTCTGTTGTTTTTCATTAAAATGATGTAATCAGTTATTTACGAAAATTATGATTTCTATAGTTGGTATAATATCATAGTTTAGATAATTTGGGAATTAAGATTATAGAACCCCAGTGAAAATCCATAGTATGAGATTAGGTGTAAGAACCCATGAATCTTTTTTTATAAGAAAAATGGTAAATATAGGGATCTCATAAGACATTTTTAAGAGTTAATTTCACTATGGAATAAATTATTAATTAACGAAAAATGGACATATGTTTTTTATAAACTTTTTTATTTTATAAAATTGAGGGAACCAGGAGAAACTAAGCCAACATCCTGTGCGAGGGATAATCCAGTGTTTTCCTGAACAACATCCCCAATGACTTGTGAGGTGGATTTAAACAATTTATAGTGACTCTTACATAGCTATCATAAGATATTAACAATTACCTGAACAATGAGGAATGTCCTCCTTAAAATAAGAGGGGGAAATAAATTATCATGTTCTTTATTTAACAATGAACACAGACATTTAGTTGATACTATGATCCACTAGTTGCAGAACGGTTGGTCAAATCAATGGGGCTGATATTTTTTCTGCTTTGATGTTCTAAGATGATGGAAGGGACTATGGATGTTAATAATCTAGATGGAGAGACCGACCAATGGTGAGTGATTATTAAGACCAACAAACCAAAAAATGATATTTGATAGATGGTGTGGGATGACTTTATGAAAATGATTCTTAACATGTATTTACCTAGAACTCTTTTTACAATGAAGGAGGGAGAATTCATAAAGATGAAGAAAAAGTATAGTGACTTTTTCATGGCATACAAATCAAATTTCACAAGTCTTTCGAGGAAATATTCGGGTTTTATTATCAGTAGTGATATCAATATTGATAGATTCTTTAGTGGTTTAAAACAACACCTTTGAAAGGATCTTGAAAATTGAGACACTGGGAGTTATGAATATGTTCTTCTATGTGATCATAAAGTGGAAATGATGTTTGGATAATGGTCTCATGGATAACATGATATGAAATGAACGATGGATTTTCTAGTTGGAGGATCTCATGACAAAGGTGGGATGAAATATTGACCAGTATCATGTCAAAAATTTGGGAAGGAGCATTATAGGAACTACCTCAAAGGGAAGAAGAAATACTATATGTGTGGTAGAGAAGGCCACCAAGCACATTAATTTCAAATCGATATAATTAATCTAGTACATACATTAGTGGAAATAATTTTTCCGAGGAGTAAAAAGGTTAGAGCATGTCTGACCACGAATGAATCCATGGTAAGAGTTTCTCATGTCAATTTTATTCATTGATACATATTTGATATTAAACACATGTTTCATGTTTTGTGTCTTGTATACATATTATTGATGTGTTTCATTAAATATTTCATTAAATTTATGTTATTTATAAATTAATATCAATTTTAATCTTTCACGATCTTTTGAAAAGTAACTAAATTCGTACGAATTTTGATCTAAATTTCACATAATTGGGACATGTTTCATATTCTGAAATATTTTAATTTATATGGTATATATAATAGAAAATTAATATGTTATTTCATGACAATAATAATACTCCTTGTGAGTTATGTTCATTCTCATATTCTATATTTCACTGACTTGATTTTAAAAGATATAAGAGTTTATATTTTAATTCATTAATTTAAATATTTTGATGTCCACCAAAATATTTTTCCATTAAAATAATATTCATTATAATTTTATGGAATTTTCATCTAAATATTTCTATTATTTTTAATGTTAACTTTAAATTATTTTTTCCATTATTTTCAGAAGATCAATCGATATTATTCTTCATGTCTTCTTTAAAGGTTATTTTTAACATTGTTTTTAAATATTTGAAAATAATGTTATTTTAATATTTACAACCTGGATTATTTATGAAACTATCATGAACATTTTTTTTATTTATATTCCCTTCAATGCTTCCATGGGTTTTCAAATAATTTTATATTCCAATTGTTCAACGATATTTTCATTTTTAAATGTTACCACAACTGAAGGATAATTGTTATCATTTGTCAATGAAGTTTTTTAAAGGTTTTATGAAACGTTTATTCAATTATATGAACATCCTTTTATGATATTTATTATTCACCATGGATTTTATTCAATATAAAACCTTCTACCTTCTTTCAATGTATGGATTATGATATTGTTTGGAGAAAATTATCACGAACCCCATTCATTTTTATAGTTTAATTATGCTATACAGGAATAATAAATTCTATTCATAAAGCAAAACTTGGTATTTTTTATCATCATGTAATAGTTGACATCCTACATATCCCTCTAATTCATGGGTTAATGTTTTATTTCACATGAGAAATGGATGTTTAGTCATGGTAATTATGGTTATGTTTACTACATGATTTGTAATAATTATTGTTATTTTCAAATCATGGTGTGTGGACATTGTTGTTATGTTCACAATGTGATGTATACACATTATATTTATGATAATTAATTTATAAAAGTAATTGGTTGGGGTTAAATTTATCCATAACTCTATAATTTTTGTGGTTATGTTTATACCAAACTCTAATGTTCTGTTTCCATGGTTTATCTTTATTATCACATATTCCCAAACATTTTTCTTATTTAATGCTCTCATGATGGTCATTTTTTGATTATCTAATTTCATGTTAGGATTTATGTTATTTAATCATTAATTATGATTATGTAATATTATTTTATGATTCTTTTGTTGAAATATTTCTCTATATACCATGTTATATCACATGCCTTTAATCATATGCTTTGTGTTTCATTGGTATCTTCCCATTATTGATAATTTTTTCTCACACCTTTTGTTTTTAACATCACCAAAAAATTATATACATTAATACCAAATATGAATATTTATGAAAAGTTTATGAATGAGTTGGTGACTATAAAGAAGAAGACGGAAGAGTTAGTTACCATTCCACTGGAAGGTGAACGTTCAGTAATAGTTTCGAGCATCCTAGAGAAGAAATATATGGATCTAGGTATTCTTTCCATTCCAATTACCATTGGTACTAATGATATTGGTAGATATTTATGTGATTTATTGGACAACATAAATATCATTTCATTTGAAACATTCTATAGCCTGAGATTGAAATAGATGTAACCAACCCGAGTTATGCTTCAAATAGATGATACAACAGTGAGATGCACAAAATGGATACTTGAATATTCCATTTTCAAATTATATGAGTTATATTTTATGGATGATTTTTTGGAAATCTAAAGGGATGAGTAGAATCATTCAATTATACTGGGAAGAACATTCCTATCTAAAGGAAGTGCACTTATTGATGTTCACAATGGAGAGATGATTTTGAGTGTTAGATGATTTTAAGTAATGTTCATTCTGTACTGGGTGATGTAGAATATAGAGGAACCAATTGATGACTTTTCACGAGATGATTTGATGGACGAAAAGGATTTTTTTCCAATAAAAGAGAGGTGATGTACATATTGTGGAGACTCGGTAAGGAAGTATGATCATGTTGAATAAATATGAGATGTTGATCGAAAATGATGAAGATAGTAGAGGATGTTTCAATAAAGAAGAATTAAAAGAAGGAAAAGAGTTTGTGCATTTAGCGATGTGAAATTTGGTTAATATGTAATGGTAATGAACCAATGTATTGGGACTATGGAGATAGAAAAAGTCTTACACAATGGGTGAGTAAACTTATTTTCAAAAATATTTAGAGGATCAATCTATATTGATGAATCAAGGCCTATACATTTCATAGATCCATATCAGGTAATCTATTTCCCAAAATCAATAAGTTGAGTAGTAGAGGTAGGGTCAATACAAGGATGGTAAAAAAATATCTCCCAAATGGAATAATGAGTTTTTAGTATTTTTTATTATTTGTTTTCCTTTTTTTTGGATTAAGCACTCACCCCCCCAATTTATTTTCAATCTTTCATTATTATGTCATGTGCCTTCACTTGTTTCATTTTGTATTTGTAGGACCATCACGGAAAGAGCGTCATTATGGAAACATAAACATCATGAATGGGTTTAGGAAGAACCTATATATCCTATGTTCAATGAATCAATTTCAAAGGGAGTAAGAGTTTCAATTATTTTTTTTCCCTATTATCCACAATTTATTTGTTTTTGAGCTTTATTTGAAAATTCAGTGCCCCTCATTTGATTCATTAATTGCTCAAATGGTCACGGAGACATGTAACTACGTAGGATAATTATCATAACATGTATTTAAATCATATTTCCAATAATTGTGAATTAGAAAATGGAGAAAATAATATGTAGAGATAAGCATGTGGATTAGGATTTGACACATCATGATTTTAGGAGCATGTTAATCATTATTGATGAATTTTTTCTGATATTTGACAATGTTTTGAATTTCTAAAATTTATATCTATTTATTTAATTGTTTGTATGAATTTATATGAGTAGTTAACCTTTTCACATCCCCAAGAAATCCACATCTCTAATATTTTCAATTCATTCTATAATATAATTCATTAGAAACTCAAATAAGCTTTCTTCTAGAACATTCTTTGCATATTATCAGAGCTATCACTTAATATAAGCCTATTTAAAATTATTGATGAATTACTTTTGATTATCCCTTACCCTTAGTCCCCCTTACTTTAATTCATTTTTATTAATATAAAATACATGAATTCACTTGTACGGAAAGGATATATGTTACAAGACTAGAATATTAATTATTACCTTACTCTAATTATTTTTTATGATATTGAAAATAATAATTCTGGGGGCGGAACATTTGGGTGTACTGGGATATAATATTCTGCATTATGGAAATTCTGTTGAGGGGATTCATGATTGTGATCTGGGGAATGAAATAAATTATTTCATTATATATCATTATTGACCTATCTAGTCAAAAAAAGGAAAAATAAATGCAAACAATTTGTTTTTTATCATGGGAGTGTAAAAAATCACCATTTTTCAGACAAACATTTTTTAATTGTATTTGACTTAGTGATTGATGTTAGATTTTTACTATGCATATCATTCAAAAAATTAAAAAATATTAATAAAAAAATAATATAATATGTCTCATTAATTTTGGTTAAACGTATCATGGGCCACCATTGCAATTTTTGGGGGGAAAAGGGAGAGGACATCTGTAAAGGGAGGCATTCATTGAGCTATATTGTTAATATTATGAAAATTGAATTAGAGTCAAACTTCCTTTTGGTTATTAATTTGTTCATTATTTTCCTACCTACCATAAATGTTCAGATTCATTTGAATCTAAATTATGAATCCCTCATTATAACTTGGAATTTTTTTCTTTACACATTGGAGATGTTAGATTCCTTACAATATTATGGTATGTTACATTTCCTGATGTATGTGCATCATTATATTTATATTTTTAGCTTGATAATTAGTGGAATAAAATAATGTGAGGTTGATTGAAAATGGAATTCATATTGATAATGATTTGAAAAATGAAGATAGATGAATGAAAGGGATTGGCTTTTAAAAAAGTGAAAAGGTAAAATACAAGATTTATATGATTTCATTGAAAATTGATGTGTTGATAATTTCTCTTGATTCATGATTAAACATTTTATTCTCCATTTGATCAATCGCTTTTATTAAAATTTAATTTGAATCCTGGTAAGGTAAAAAACCTTTTTATTATGTTGATATTCCATTCCCTTGGACAATGCAGAATTCATGTGTAGGGGATTTGATAAGTCTATTTCATGCATGTATTTTTGAGTAGTTTAATATGATAATTTTTTTATTTAATTTAATATTCTATCCTTTGTTATTATTTGAGTTTTTCATGTTTTATGGTAGGAAATTTTGGATTTGTGAAAAATAAAATAAAAGAGAGGGTTTATGGTTCTTAAAGACACTTCGCACCATTACTAATGTGAAGCGACATGACCTCAAAATTTGAGGAAGTACAGGAGATGAAATCTAGAGGAACACAAGTACATACCGTGTACCTTGACTACACATCATTAATTCATGAGATAAGAAGGACATCGCCAGTGATGTCATTATGTGAAAACACGCCATGAATGACAAGTACACGTCGTGTAACCCCAGCAAAGAATGTGACATTTTTCAAGATTTGATTTTAGATAATGTTTTTTGTGATTTATGTGATTTTAATATTATATGTTTACATGTGGTTTACCTTAACTAAATGATGATATGGTTTTCAATGTTCCAAATTTTTGGACCTGATACACGAGAGATTCATACAGACATGGAAGCAATGTGGACCAGGGTATCATGTTGTGTACCTTATGTATAGATAGTGCTCCTGGTCAAAAAGATCTGAACAAGAACATATAAATATATCCCACTATCACAACATTGGTAATATTCTTTTGGATTGAGCTCTATGAGTATCCACCACCGAATGAAGGTGAAACCACACATTCCAACAATTTCTATACGAATTTTCCTTCAACTATTTTCTAATCCGGCTAGTGGTTAGCATGAGAGGGTGATTTCTGTGTGTTGGTGCATGTATGACGAAGGGTAATTGAATGTAAGGTGTTATATAATTTCTTAAATTCATTTTGTGATTTCATATTTTCTTTTCAATTCTATATTTTTTTTGGATTTTTTCTTACATGACCATTATGAGTGGGGTTTGGGATATGGTTCAATTTCGTTAAATCTTTGAGAATGACCATTTCCTATTTTGATTGAATACATCTATTTAATGTGTGATCTAGGGATTATATTTCCTCCATGACCATTGGGTTTATCTCTTCCCCATGTTTAATACCCTCTACCTACTTTCTATGTATAGATTATGATAATGTTTATAGAAAATTATCACAACCCCCATTCGTTTTGTATAGTTTAATTAAGTTATGCAGGAATAATAAATTCTATACTAAAAGCACTCATAGTTATTTTATATCAACATTTAATAGTTTTAGTGTTAATTATACCTATAATTAATGGGTTAACGTTTTATGTCTCATGAGATTATGATTTTTATTCATTAAAATTATTGTTATATTTACTACATGATGTTTAAGAATTATTGTTATTTTCACAGAATTGTGTGTGGAAATTGTTGTTATTTTCACAAATTTATTTATACACATTAGTTTAATGATAAATTATTTATAAATGTAATTGGTTATAGTTAAATTTATCCATAATTCTATAATTTTTGTGGTTATGTTTATACCACAATCTAATGATCGGTTTCCATGGTTTATCATTATTATCACATATTCCCAAACATATTATTTTATTTTTTGTTCTCATGATGGTCATTTTATTATTATATAACTTCATTCTATGATTTATGATATTAAATCATTAATTATGATTATTTTATTATTATTTAATGATTCTTTTAATGAAATATTTCTCTATGGACCATGTAATATCACATTCCTTTATTCGTATGGTTTGTGTTTAATTGATATTTTCCCATTATTGAGAATTTTTTATCACACCATTTGTTTTATAAATCAACAAAAAATTATATCCATGAATAAAAAATATGCTTATTTTTGAAAAATTTATGAATGATTAGGTGACTAAAAAGAAGAAGACGGAAGAATTAGTTACCATTCCACTGGAAGGGGATTGTTCAACATTAGTTTGGAGCATCCTAGAAAAGAAAGATAGGGATATAGGTATTTTATCCCTTAAAATTACCATTGGTACTAATGATATTTGTAGATAATTGTTTGACTTATGTTCCCATGTAAATATCATTATATATGAAACATTCTAGAGCCTGTGATTGAAAGAGATTTAACCGACCTGAGTAATTCTTCAAATAGCTAATACAATTGTGAGATGCACACAATGGGTACTTGAATTTTCTATTTTAAAAGTATATGAGTAATATTTTCTTGAGAAATTTTGGGTAATGTAAAGGGATGAGGAGAATCATTAATTTATAATTGGAAGACCATTCCTATATGAAGGAAGTTCACTAATTGATGTTCACAATGGAAATATGATTTTGAGAGTTAGGGGATTATAATTAATGTTCATTCATCACTGGGTGATGATGAATCTAGTGGAACCACATTATGACATTTCAAGAGATGATATGATGAAAGAAAATTATTTTTTTGTCCAATGAAAGAGATTTGATGTACCAATTGTGGAGGCTAGGCAAGGAAGTAAGATCATGTTCAATAAAGATGAGAATTTGTTGGAAAAGGATGAAGAAAGTAGTGGATGATTTATTTAATAAGACTTCACTGAAAGAAAAAAGTTTGGGTAATTAATGATGTGAAATTTGGTTAATCAATAAGGTTAATGATCCACTGTATTGGGACTATGGGGATAGAAAAAGTCTTACACAATGGGTGAGAAAAATTATTTTCAAAAAAATGTAGAAGACCAATCTGTATTGAGGAATCAAGGCCGCGACATTTCATAGAACTGTATCAGGTAACCTATTCCACAACATCACCATCCTGAGATTTAGATATATGGTCAATCCAATGATTGTAAACAATAGTGTTTCCAAAAGGAAACCTGAGTTTTTTAGTATTTTTCATTATTTTGTCCCTTTTTTGGAAGAAGCACTCATCTGCCAATTTTTTAACAATATTTTATTTTTATTTCATGTGCTTTCACATGTTTTATTTTTTATTTGAAGGACCATCACAAAAATATTATCATTATAGAAACATACACATCATGAAAGGGTATCGGAGGAACCTGTACATTATTTGTTCAAAGCATTAATTGCAAAGGGAATAATAGTTTCAATTCTTATTTTTTTCATATTCCCCAAATTTTCATTGTTATTGAGATTTAATTGAAAAATCCAGTGCCCCTCCTTTGATTCATTAATTACTAAAATTATCAAGGATACATTAAACTACTTAGGATAACTATCATAACATGTATTTAAATCATATTTTTAATAAATTTTAATGTGAAAATGGAGAAAATAATACCTAAAGATAAGAATGTGGATTAGTATTTGACACATCATTATTTGAGGTGCATGTAAATCATTATAGATGAAATTTTCCTGATATTTGACAATGTTTTGAATTTCTAAAATTTTTATTAAATTATTTAAATTTTCATATGAATTTATATGAGTAGTTGACCCAACCATTTTTCACATCTATAAGAAATCCAATTTTCCAATATTTTTAATTCTTTATATAGTATATTTATATGGAAACTCGGATTTGTTTTCTTCTAGAACATTCTTTGCATATTATCAAAGAATTCACTTAATATATGAACATTTAAAATGATTGACGAATTAAATTTGATTAGCCCTTACCCTCATACCCCCTTACATTAATTCATTGTTATGCCTATAGAAGACATGAAATCACTTGTTAGGAAATGATCCATGTTACAAGACTTGCATATCCATTATTACCTTACTGTAATTATTCATTATGATATTGAAAATAATAATTGTGGGGGAGGAACATTTGGTTGTACTGGGATATACTATACTTCATTATGGAATTTTTGTTGAGGGGATTCATGATTGTAATCTGGAGGAAGGCCATAAATTATTTCATTGTATATTATTATTCACCAATCTAGTTAAAAAATGGAAAAATCAATGAACACAATTTTTGGAGTATCTTGGGAGGGTCAGAAATCAGCATTTTCTAGACCAACGCCCTTTTTATTGTATTAGTTTGGGCGATGGATGTGAGAGTTGTCATAAGCATAACATTCGAAAAATAAAAAAAAATATAAAGGAAAAAATAAATAGATTATAATTCATTTATTGTGGTTACAAGTATCATGGGCCACCATTGATATTTTTAGGGGAATGAGATATGACATCTGTAAATAGAGGCATTCATTGAGCTATATTTTTTATATTATGAAAAATTAATTAGAGTAAAACCTACTTTTTGTTCTTAATTAATTCATTATTTACCTACCCACCATACAGCCTCAGAGTCATTTGAAACATAATGATGAATCCCTCATAATTACATGGACTTTTGTCTTTACACATTGGAGATATAAGATTTCTTTACAAGACTATGGTATGTAACATTTCTTGAGGTACGTGCATTATTATATTTATATTTGTACCCTGATAATTAGTGGAAAAAATAATGTGAGGTAACATGACATTGGAATGCATACTGATAATGATTTGAATAATGAAGAGATATGAATGAATTGGATATGATTTTAAAAAAGTGAAAAAATAAAATAAAATATTTGTTTTCATTCATTGAGAATTGATGTGTTGATGAATTCTCTTGTTTGATGCTTAAAAAGTTTATTCTCTATTTGATTAATCGTTTTTATTAAAATTTAATTTGATTCATGGTAAGGTAAACATCCTTTGTGATATGTTGATATTCTATCCTCTAGAACATTGCATAATTCATGTGTGGGGGATTGGAGAAGTCAATTTCATGCACGTATTTTTGAGTAGTTTAATATGTTAATTTTTGTATTTAATTGAATAGTCATTCCAATTTGTAATTATTTGTGTCTTTTATGTTTTATGGAAGGAAATTATGGATTTGTGAAAATTAAATTAAAATAAAGGGTTTATGGTGGTTAATGAAACTTCATGCCATGAGAAAAGCAATGTGGCATGACCACAAAAATATATGGAAGAATAGGAGATGAAATCTAGAGGAACATGAGTACACATCATTTACAATGCCTACACGTCATTACTTCATCAACGAAGTAGGACACCGCTAGACAAGTCATTATGAGAAAACAAGTCATGAATGACAAGTACACGTCATGTAACCCCATCACATAATGTGACATTTTTTAAGATTTGATTCAGAGAATATTTTTTTGTGATTTATGGAATTTGAATATTCAAAGGTTACATGTTGTGTACCTTCACTACATGATGGGATGGTAGTCAATGTTCCAAACTTTTGAATGTGATATGTGGAAGATTCATGCGGACATGGAAGGAATGTGGACCAAGGTTACATGTCTTGTACCTTTAGATCACAAAGTGCTCCTAGTGAAAAATATCTCTATGAGAATCTATAAATATATCCCACCATCACAGCTTTGGTAATATTCTTTTGGACATAGCTCTAAGATGATCCACCACCGAACAAAGGTGAGACCACCCATTCCAACTGTTTATCTTGGAATTTTCATTTAATTATTTCTTAAACCTGGAAGTGGTTAGAATGAGAGGGTGATTTATTTGCATTGGTTCATGTTTGATGAAGGGGAATTGAATGTAAGGTGTTTTATAATTAATTTAATTCATAGTGGGATTTCATATTTTCTTTTCAATTCTATATTTTTTTGGATTTCTTCTTACATGGCCATTATATGTGGGGGTTGGGATATGGTTCATTTTAATTCTATCTTTGAGAATGATCATTGCCTCTATGGATTGAATACATCTGTTTAATGTGTGATCTAGTGATTATATTTCCTCCATGACCATTGGGTTTATCTCTTCCCCATGTTTGAATAAGGTTTTGTGTTACCCATTATATTCAATATGAAGTACCTAACCATGAGAAAAGGAGTGTTCTGGATGGAGTGCATTTATCATGATGATTTAACTCACAAAGACCTTGTTCTGGCAACTACATGATTATTTATTAAATATCTTATACCCTTTAATCTCATGAATCATGAATCATTGCTTCCTGAAACCCTTTTTTATTGACTTCTCCCACCTTATCAGAATCTCCAATAAACAATAGTTTAGATATATTTTATTCAAAAAAAAATTGTCATAGGATTATCTTATTTAATTAAAATTTTCTCCAACCCTATCTCGATGGGTTCAACCTTAGACTTGGAATTCCTATACTACCCTTTAATTTATTTTTTTGTCTGTTTTGTGTTTTAAATTTATTAATTTGGTAAACAAGTGTGAATTAGTGATGCCTATAGGACTTTAACTTTTTAGCAATGTTCTCAAGGATAGTAGTAGAGAATTATTAGATAAATAATTTAGACAAAGACTTCTCCCATATATATTCTATTTTTTAAATTTAGAAAATGATTTTAATTTTAATTTTTATTAATTTTTACTGTACAAGTTATTTATTGCTGTGATGGTACGGATATAGAGCAGAATGATTATTAAAGAGAGGTTCGACTTCTTAAAGGAGAATATGGCCCATTTACTCATCAATATTAATGAAATAAGAAGTCAACCATATGAGTTCAAACAACTGTAGAAATTCACATAACACAAATAACCCCATATACTGGATCCAAAATTAATAGAGGAGAGTTATAATAAAAGAAACATGAATAAGAAAGAAGAGGTAAGTACCACTTATAATGATTTTTTAATTAAAATAATTATTCCTTTGATTTATTAGGATCAGATGATGATGATGGTGGTGAAGTTGTGAAATAAAATGAATGGTATGAAGCAAATTATTGAAGGTACAATAAAAAATATGATGAAAAAGATTAATAATATGATGAATAAGATGAAGAATATGATGAAGAAGAAGAAGAAGAACAAGTTTCACGATATTCTAACTATGTAGAAGAATAAATTAATGTAGAATCGGATGAAGAAGTTCAGGATCTAGTTGATAATAATGAATCTGTCATTGATCAAACCCAACACATAAAACCATTTGTTAAAGAAGATGAATTTTTCCGAGTCTATACCGGTGCTGAAATTATATTTGCAATACTTGTGTTGTTCAGACTCTGGGAACCACCGCTGAGATCAAGGCCAATTCAACGGAGTATGTTTCAAGATGATCTGGGTTGACATCAATATCAACATTGGGTAAAAAAAGTAATTTAGCCTTATATAACTCTATAATTAGCTGACCCAGGTATGTTCGAGCTAAAGGGATATTAAAAGAGAGTAGCTTCATTGAGGTAACCTGATGTTTTAGTTTATTTCTAGGAATATATAAATATTTTTTATTAGATTTTACTTTTATATTAGTATTTAATTTCAATTACCCTATTATTTTTTATCATATTGAAAGGTCCTGTAATTTCACTAATTTATATTGATTTTCATGCACACCAATGGCACATGTGGCAAGAAGAAGCAAGTAGTAGGAAAAGGATGAACCATTAATTGAAAGTTGTGTAAGCGTTTCAATTATGATTTTTTGTGTTATATTCCCCATATTTATAAATGTTTTATGGATTTAAATTCTTGTTTTATTACCAAAATTTGATTCATTATTTAATAAATTGATCTTGGAGACAAAAACTACTCTGGATAATTATCATTCAATGTAATTAGATTTTTTTAATGAATTTGAATGAAAAAAATTGAGAAAAAAATTAGTAGAGACATTGAATGTTGATTAGCATATGGAAAATCTTGTTTTGAGTAGTATGTTAATAATTTTATATATAATATTTCTAATAATTTCTTATGTTTTTAATTTTTGATTTTTTCATTATCTAATTAAATTATTTTCATTCATTGCCGTGAGTGATTATCCCAAACATTCATATCATACCTGATATGTCCACTTTTCCAATACTTTCTGTTATATCAATAGTATATTTCATTATATACTCATGAAATTTTTCTTCTAGACCTCTCAGTACATCTTATCGAATCTATGAATGAAGTGATTTGTTATTATTAGTCACAACTTGAGTGATTGTCCAATATCATATGTCTCATTCTTGAGATGATTTATATACTAAGTACATCCTATTTATTATTGATAATTTATCATGAGTGATATTGGGACATTTCACTAACCATAACATGTATTTGAACTTGTGAAATCTATTATTGTAAAAAAACACATTTAAAATCATTTAAGAATTTTTTGAAATGCCCTTTTCCTTAGAGAACGCCTTTACATAAATCCTTCTTTATCCCCCATACTAAAAAATCTACCTTTATTGGAATGATAGATGTTATTGCAATTTTGATCCATTCCTACCCTACACTGGGTATTTACTTGATATTTTGATGTAGAAGTGTGAGGGTAAATTGAATCATGGTTGAAGGGATTATATACATTCTAATGGAAATATGTTCGGGAGACACTTTTGGTAATGAGAATGATAATTTGATTCATTCATTTTACCCATTATTTCTTATACCCTCCTGAAAAAAATTAAAATGAATGAAAAAGACAAATATAAAGAAAAATGGATTGTGATTTGGGAAAACCCAAAATCACCATTTTCAAGACCGACAATATTCTGATCAAATTTGGTTAGGTGATGGATGTGAGGTTTTTTATAATCATAAATTTTTATAAAAAAACGTAAAAATGTAAATAAATAAAGAGGGTGCAAAAATCATTTATTTTGCATAAACCAATCATTACCTTACATTGTGTTTTGGTGGGAAGTGTGAGTTACTATATTTACTGTGAGAATTTAATTTCACTTTTATTTTTGATACCATGCATATTATACAAGAGAAAAAGTATCCCCTTGATCCTTAAATGTTTAAACATCAAATCCTGATGATTTTATGGGCTTTTGTCATTTCAAAGTAGAGAAATTTATTCATTTACAAGCCTATGGATAAGGAACATGTTCTCATGATATGATCAAAACTCCACATGGGTTGTATCTTGAGAGATGAGATAAAAGATTCATGTGATGAAAATACTAACATTTCATGATTAATAATAATTAATTGAGGATCTTTAATGAATGAAATGATATATTCCATCATTTTGCAAAGGAGAAAAATAAAATACATGAATTGATTGATTCCTTCTAAAATGCGAAATAAAACCGATAATTTAAATGGATTATTGAAAATTTGATTTTATATTGAATATTGTATTATGTTATTGATTTTTTATTTGAATATTGGTAACATTGGCATCCTCTGAATTCCATATTGATATTTTATACTCGATGAACATAATGGTTTATGTGTAGGGGAATTTTTTAATAATATTTCTTGCATACATTTATGCATTAATTTGTATACGTAAATGATGAATCCTTTAACTTTAATAATTATTTTAATTTTTTATGTATAATGGAAAAAACGATGAATATTTGAAGAATGAACAAAAAGAGAATGAAATATGAGTTGAAAGACCCTTCATTCCCTGAGCAAAGAGAAGCAGCGTGAGACCATATTTTTGAAGATGATGTAGTGATGGAAAATAAAGAAAAATTGAAACACATATTGTACCATGATTACATGTCATGACTTCATTGGATGAGGTATATCTTCACAAGATATGTCGTGATGACATAACACACTATGAACTGTAAGTACACATCATGAGTCTCCAGTACACAATGTGGCACTCCCTCCAAACGTAAATTTCACAACCCTACATTTTACATCAAAAAAATAAATATAATGTCCAAAAAATGAAAGATAAGGACTTATACAACCAGACCTTATTTTTGAAGTGGCAACCTCAAGTTAGGATCAATACTTATAGTGTATTAAACCTAAAAAAGAAATGAAACCACATGAGAAACATAAAAATAAATAGAATGTGGAATGTAAAGGGATAATTCTTGGTTTGAACTCTAAGAGGGATCTAGGTTTTTTAATTCCCCTAGTAATGATGTTGTAGTGGGTTAACCCCAATCTAAAGGTGGATGGGGGTTCGTACTTATATACCAGCATAAAATCATTCTTCTAGTGTTCTTTAACATGAACTAGTCATGGTGGAACCCATGGACTGATTACATTAGCTCATCCCCAATTTCAATGTGGTACAACTGGAAGGATGGGGGGAAGTAGAATGAATGGTTCATATTTTTTCACTTCCACAACTTGTGTTTGTTCTTCAATTTCATCTTCCACCCTTTCATAAGTGATTATGTTACATAAAATTCAGGAAATGTGAAGTCTTAAAATAGTTCACCTTGAATGATATTGAAACATGAAGAATCAATATAAATATATTCCCTTTCATGTAGGTTTTCTTGAATCATGATCTCTTCATGAAGGGACCCTGGGAATTCTTTTGTACCAGAGAATTTATCATCATTTTCTAAAGAAAGAGTGGTATATAGAGGTACTGGTTGTTTTTTGAAAAATATAGGAGGATCACTTACCTCATTTTATTCAACAAAATATAACCAATGCTCTTCCAAAGAGTGTTGATCTCCCACAATTGCATCACTTGGAATGTTTCCATCATGAATCTCTTAAACAAATTGTCTAGGATATAGGATTGGATCATCATGTTTTATATCCATGTCTTCATTGCATTCTTCAACATCAAAGGTAGGTGTAAAAATATTAATCTCCCCTAGATAATTTTCCTTTTTTTGTGGTTATTCTATCCATCAGACACTGGATTTGTGAATGAGGGTGGAAAATTTGTCTAGTTGGTTTTGCATCTCATCCAATATTCTATTTAAAAATTCACACCTAATATACAAATCATCATCAGGACAATAATATGAGAAATCACTAAATTAATCCTACGTGATATAAAAATAATGACATCCAATGATTTTATTTTAATTTTTTATGAAAAATAGAGTGTCTAAGCATTTTGCCTCCCCAAAAACAATTCCAAGTTGATAACATTGATTTTTATTTGTTTTTCAAAATTTTATTATGTTCTTATTTATTCCTAATAATTCACCATGATTTCAAACCATAGGGTTGATCTCAATGAGTCTGCTTACACACAGACTCTTCCTATTGTCACAATTATAAATTAACTAATATAAACAACGACATTAATATAAATAGTGTTTTTTTAAAACATTCATTAAATATAAATATATATATGAAATACAATACCTTATGTTGTCAGAAGAACAAATCTATGAAATTGTTATTGGGAGTTTATGTTGGTTGAAATCATTGTTTAAAAACATTATCAATATTTAAATCAATGATGTGATCAATACCAATCACACCTCAGCATCTAATTTGAAATGTTACTACCCTATACCGATACATTTTCATTTGGGGAAATCATCTTCTAAAATAGAAAAAAAACTAAACAATAGGGTAGAATAATAATTTAATGTCTATGGTCAAACCCACAAGTATAGGGTTGGAGAAAATATTAATTAAATTAGATAAACGTAAGATAATTCGATTTTAATAAAATAAATCTAAAGTACTGTGCATTGGATTTGTGGATATTTTAGGGGAAGATAATATAAAATTGTGTCAATAATCAATTATTCAATGTTCATGAGATTAAAAGGTTTACAATATTTAATTAAAAAATCATGTAGTGGTCGGAATCGGGTTTTAGTGCGTTGAATGGTCATGATAAATTCACTATATCCATAACACTCCTTTTCTCATTGTCAGGTACATGGGATTGAAAAGAATGGGTAACTCAAAACCTTATTTTAACATATGGGTGTGATAAACTCTATGGCCATGGAGGAAATATAATCCCAATATTTCACATTAAACAGATGTATTCATTCCACTCAGGTAATGGTTATACTAAAAGATAGAAATAAATTAAACTGTATCCTGAACCCCAGTCAAAAAATTCATGCACAATAAAATCCGAAAAAACCCAAAATTGGAATGAAAATTTGAAATACCCACATGAATTTAATTAAATATAAAATACATTACATTGAATTCCCCTTCATCACGCTTCCATTAGAACAAAAAAATCAATTGCTCATTCTGACCACAAGCGGGTATAGAAAATAAATAAAGGAAAAATCCCACAAATATTGGTGACGCAGGTGGGTATACCTTTGATCGGTGGTACCTCTAAATTGAGAACCTTCTAGATGATTTTCCAAATGTTGTGATTGAGGGTACAATTTATAGGCATTATTTGAGATATTCCTGACATGATACATGTTGTGTACTAAAGGTATACGATATGTTCCCTCGATATGCATTACATATGTGTCTGTGGGAATCTTCTACGTACCATGTCCATAATTTCAAAACGTTTATTGAAGTCACATTATGTACTGATGGTACATGATGGGTAACCTTCAAATATTCTCATCCCATGAATCATGGGAAAATATTCTCCAAAATCAAATCTCAAAAAATGTCACGTCGTGTACTGGGGTTACACAACGCTAATTTTTCATTCATGGATTTCTTTATGAATGAAATATACTTATCAAATGATTCATCTATTTAACGACTACAAGGTGTGGCTGACCAATGGTTATCCCTAATTAAGAATATGATGCAGAAGGAAAAAAATTAGCTATATGGAATGATAATATTTAAAGAAAATTCTCTTCACCAATTATTTTCTCTATTCTCTTGTTATGAAAAATATGTATGGATTCATATATATGGAAAAAGGATAGTGATTCTATGGAATCCTATAAATAAAACCTCATGAGGATAATAAGTTATTCATCTAGTTTTATTATTGACATTGAGTGAAAGATCTATAATTTCATTAGTGACCAAAAACCAAGTCTTCATATGCAAATTTTTGTATGATAATTCAATATCTATAATGAAATTTTATGCTGTTTGATCCAGATATAAATTAAAATTAGCGACTCGTCCCATGTATTTGGAGATTATAAAACAAATATTTATTTTCATGGGGACTCTAATAAAAAATTGTATTGAATGATGAAAGGAAAACATCATATATTTTAAATTATAGGAGGAAACACCTTGTAATTTTCCGTTAAAACTAATTAATATTTAATGTGTGTATGTAATGAACACCAGAATAATAATTTTTGAAATTTGGTGATGTGTTCAATCAATAAAATATAACAAATAAATGTGGCAACTAATGCACCACCCGCACTTCAATGCATGAATTAATGGAGTTATATATTATAAAAATAAATTTGGAATCCCTAGGGTTGATGCAGATAATATGTATCATCAACATCCTAGTTCATGTGAATAAGGATGATTCATTACAATGATTTCATCTAAAGTGGATCAAGATAATTAACGGATAATGGTTGAACATAATATTCATTCAAAATTCACTAGTGTCTTATTCTATTATGGTTCTACTCAATCATTCATTACATGAATGCCTTTAATGATATAGATTCACATGGGAAAACATTGGATAACAAATTATCAGTATAAACACATGATGTTGCATCGATTTTGTCTAAAGAGTGCAACGCTTCTTCAAGTGAAGTTTGTTGGAAGATAATTCCTTTAAATATATTTATTCATTATTTGAAAAAATTTGATGTGATATTAGGAATGGATTAGATCTACAAAAAATATTTTCTATGATATATAATTACAATGAAATATAGGCTCAAATGGGTTATTTATAACTCAACATTTGATATATACCAATTATATGACAGTATTTGTTATTTTCCCCAAGGTTCTTCATCCTCTTACGCGATAATGTTATGTTTTTTTCAATGGAACTTATATAATTTTCTATTCCGATATCAAAAATCATTTATTAAATTGATCCCATAAAAGTATAAAAATTGATGAAATAACATTAGGTTGATTTAGATAAGGTATTTATACACCCTACTGCTACACTATGGCTACATCGACCATTTTATTCAAGATGAAATATATATCAATTCATCATTGTACTGATTAACATGAAAATAAAATTAAAATGTGAAATAATTTTTAATTCTGACCTAGCTCACCTCTAAGACAATGTTTGGACTGGTGGGTCAAATGGCCTCATGTGTGTCTCCCTGTATGCTATAGGTTTCTAACTAGTAGCGATTGTCTAATGAGATGACATTGGAGAGGCTATAAACTCATGATCAGAGTAGCATAGTGGGAAATCAGAATGTAAATGGAAGACAATATCTGTATTAATAATATATACTAAATGTACAACATGTCCAATACCAATATACAAAATTTATAGGCATGACATGATAATGATACATAACTAAAACAGTAAATACTAAATTAGGAAATTGTTATAGTACTACATATAAATATATAAAAGAATATATCACAAAGTAGATTTCGTTGAGCATATCGAGCTCTAAAATGGTCCTATGCTCATAACATCTAGGTACTAGTAAATAACACAAGCAGGGCACCATAGTCTAATGAAAATAATTATCTACTCGAATACCCCGGTGCATTTACTGTCCAAAGTAGGGTGTAAGATATAAATCATAGTTGGTTACCACCCATAGTATCTACAATAATTCTAGACTATGAATATAAGTTAAATCACTATTTAGTTAGTGTAAATAAATAAGAATACTTAAATATAAATAGTGATGATTGTTGGTGCAAAAAATACGGCTCGAAAGAAAGGAAGGAAAAAGACAGCTGGCGAGCTGCCTCGCGAAGCACATCCGTGACACCCCGCCGCGAAGCACCCACGCGAGGCGCCCCGACCCTCGCGGCCTCGCGAAGCTCCGGAGGTGATAATGCTCCGCAAACACATATGATGTTCGCGAGCCGCCGTGAAGCTCCAGAAGCGGTAATGCTCCGCGAACACATTTGACATTCGCGAGCCGCCGCGAAGCACCAGAGGCGGTAATGCTCCGCGAACACATTTGACGTTCGCGAGAAGCCGCGAAGCTCCAGAGGCGGTAATGCTCCGTGAACACATTTGACGTTCGCGAGCCGCTGCGAAGCACCAGAGGTGGTAATGCTCCGCGAACCCATTTGACGTTCGCGAGCGCACCGCGAAGCACCGGAGGCGGCGCGCGAGCCCTGCTTCGCGGCGCCCCTTCCCTATAAATACTGGACTCCCCCTGAGTACCGAGGATGGACGATCCGATCTTTCGGATTCTCCTCTCCCGAATCACGAAGCATTCTTTGCCCCGGGAATCATGAGCTCCGCGAGGTATTTCTACTTCGCGAGACGACTCTGCTTTGTCTCGTTTTGAGCCCCTCTTCCGAGAGGGATGCCCTTCGCGAAGCTCAATGGCGTTCGCGAAGGAAGGGAATTCCCGAGGGTACCCGGGCAGCTGCGTAGCGTTTATGCTTCGCGAAACACCCAACCCATGCTAGTGATCCCTATGCCAAGGCAGGATCACTATGCATCGTGAAGCACACTGCTCCGCAGGACCCTGCTTCGCGAGGCACACCTTCCTCGCGAGGCAGTGCTCCGCGAACACTGTTCCACTTCGCGAAGCACCTTCCACTCACACCTATGCCCCATGCTAAGGCCAAGGCAATCCACTTCGCAAAGCACACTCCTCTACTTAGCGATTCTTCTTCCCGTGCGGCCCTCCAGGTTTGCACGATGTGATTTCAAACTCCCATGGACAATACCACCCGTAGCGTTTCTTCGCCTAATTCTCCTTTGCATAGGAACGCTAACGGCTATTGATTCTTCGCATATCCACGCTAACGTGGGCCCCTCGATGGTTCGTTCGACGACCCCCCTTAACCATGGCCTTACCGGTACCTTCCCTTCCCCAAGGACCAGAGGGTACCAGTTATGTATGTCCTAGGGGTGTGGAGTGAACCCACCTCGTCCGAGCTGCAGGACGTTAAACTGGAAAGCACCACGTCCTTAACACATGACGTTAAACTGTGATCCGACCTCGTGCCCCTTGCGAAGGTTCCCCCCAACTCGAACATTTTTTAAACCACTCGTCTCCACGGGAATGGAACTCTTCCTCACATGGAATGAGATCCTCCTTGTCGGAGTGGCGTATGATCGTAAGAGAAGGGCGACCCTAGCCCCCTCAATGGATGGCTGCACCTCTGCATATCCGTACTTCCCCACTACCAAAGTCAGTGGAGGGCGTGATATGGAGCGAGGCACCTCCTATCGTTGGACCAAGGTCCATCTTTCCCACGCTCTATCGCGCCATGGGCCTCCATTCTAGAGTAATTCCCAACACCATGGGCCGCTCAACGCGTAAGCCCCTCTTCGCTTCTCACGGACGCACCCGTTGCGATGTGATCATCAGGTCCTTGCAACCTCATGTTTCTCACACCGAGCATGACTCACGTGGGCTTAGAGTGAGGACCGACCCTGGCCCCAAATTCTCCCGGAACTACGAGGTCTTTGATCCATGTCAAGGCATGGTACGTAGGAAGCCTCCCCGAGGTTCAAGCCCACCCGTCGTTCTTCCACGTCGGGTCTCATTCCCGTCCAGCATGACGTTAAACTGCGCATTCCATTGTGAACTACGAGGACTTTGATCCATGTCAAGGCATGGTACGTAGGAAGCCTCTATGAGGTTCAAGCCCACCCGTCTTTCACGTCGGGTTTCACCCCCGTCCATCACGACGTTAAACTGCACTCCGGTCCAGTGGTAAGCCATTGCGATCCATCCCACTTGAACTACGAAGTCTTTAATCCATGTCAAGGCATGGTACGTAGGAAGCCTCTACGTGGTTCAAATCCACCATCCGGTCGTCCCGACCTCATTCACGTCAGTTCACCCCCGTCCCGCATGATGTTAAACTGTATTCCCCAATCTGAACTACGAGGACTTTGATCGGTGTCATGGCATGGTACGTAGGAAGCCTCCCTGAGGTTCAAGACCAACAAGCATTGGCCCAGACCATCTCCTTGTCGGTGTGCCAAGCCCCCATCTCCCATTGGACCAAGGTCCCTCATTTACGTCGGTTCACCGACACCCAATGCCCGTCATTTATTCACGTCAGGGTTCACTATCGTCCCGCACGACGTTAAACTGTATTCCCTAATCTGAACTACGAGGACTTTGATCCATGTCAAGGCATGGTACGTAGGAACCCTTCCCAAGGTTCAAGCCAACCATTAGTGGACCCACAGGTCTACATTCACGTTGGTACGCTGACGATACCCATCGGGCCAAGGTCCACCTTCACGTCAGCTTATCGACGTCATCCCGAACTACGCGGACTTTGATTCCCTACCACGGGGATACGTAGGAAGCCTCATCAAGGCTCCAGCCCAACTTCACTATCGCCCCTGCGATGGTTCCACTTCACTCTCCTTCCACTCCATTCATCAACCTACCACCCATTCCAATTCTCGCCCGAACCATCTTATCCTGGTGACACCATGTCGGTAGGCTCTTCTTCGCTGTCGCCCACGGGCTAGCCCCAGTATCGATATCCCTTCACGGAGGATCCCTCAATCCAATCTATCCTAGCTAATGCTCTGGTTGGGTTGATCCATCTCCGCTGGACGTTAAACTTGCGGAATACCCTGTGTTGCGCACGGGAAGCTGAGGAAAACCTTAGATATGTGTCTAAGACATATAATTCCCCGCACTCGATGTGGGATGCCTTGGGCTTCCACGCCCTCGAGAAGCCTTGTGGTCAAGGATAAACAGACAGACATGCCAGTAACCCCAGCATCCAGACACGCTACTGATGCCTCAACGTGACTACTCCCCTGACTGAAGGTTTCTGCCCTGACTGGACCCTTTGGAATGTCCCGACAAAAGCAGTGTAATTAACCGGCGTCCATGGAAACATGGCACTGGGAAGGGTTTCACAAACTACGTATTAAATCTATAATGGAGACCCGGACTAGGTGACGTGTTCTGAGGAGGAATCCACAGGAGGAAGAACCGACATCCCATCATCCCGTTTCGATCAAGGAGCAGACGTCCCTGAATAAGGAGTGAATGCTGCCCGCCTTTGGAAAGCGGGAATGCGGGGCAACAGAAGTGCCGCGCGTCCTCCCCCACAGACGGACAGGCACGCGCCCCGGTGAATGCGTCGGAAACAGAAATGGTGAACCCGACGTGAAATTATTCTCCTCAATATGGAGATTAGTATCGTTTGAGACACCAGTAGATTGACGTGTCACCGAATCCAGATATCCGGTGCCTGGTCCCGCCAAGCAAATAGCGGGCCTGCTGTGAAACTCACCGGAAGTCGGGGCTGTAGAACTTGGGGCACTTCATTCTGCAGCGTATCGGCGTGGATCCTTCTCACAGACATGGAGAATGGAAGAACGCTGGGGAACCGGCTGTCAATCCTTTTCCTCTCAGTACTGATGAGTTGATCCCTTCGTTTCTCAGGAACCAGGTTGCTTTTTAGAGATGCGGTCACCATCCGCTCCTCGCCCACGCAGGGGCAGGGGAAACACCACGACGACCATCCCACGTAGCGCCGCTACCGCCACAACGGACGCCACATCGTGGAATACGGGGCGCCCACGCCCCCTTTCCCCATCAGAGGTCATCCAGCGAAGGGTGATCAACAACATCGTGCGCAGGTATGAGGAAGAAGGGGTCATCCCAACCCGGGATATGGCCCGCCTGGACCTAGAGGCCTCCAGGCCCCGCCGTCAACGCCGCCCTAACAGGCCGCGCAGGGAGCCTCTACTCCCCACCCCAACATTCAACCGCTTCGGGAGCTTGTCTCCGGAATGCCTTGAAGACTCCTCGCCTTACGCTGAAGAGGTGGGCGCCGTCCGGCTTAGCCCGCTCAGGGTCCCGACCCAAGGGCCCCAAGCGAGAGCTCCCGCCCGGCAGCGTCAGCACCACCGTCCGGCCCCGCAGGAAGAGCAGGCAGACTACATCCCTGCACCACCTGCACCAGCTTGCCTGACCCGACGTCAGCGCCGGGCACGGGCTGAGGACGCTCACCTAGGCGCGTCAACGTCGACGTCTACAGTGGCCCGAACCACCGCCGACGTGCATCGTGAATCCCCTGCATACACTGAGCAGGGCACTCCTTCACCTAACCAGGATTGAGACCCCAACCGCCCCACGGGTAGGCTGGGTTGACTCTCCGGGTTGCAGGCCCAAGTGGTGATCGCTGTGAGCCAACCTGCGGTAATGTCACCCCGTACGGAGGTCCTCCCCATACCACTACCCCACAGAGTGTGGGCCTTCCCTACTCCGAGGTTCGTCATGGAGGAATTCATCGTGCTACCCCCATCCTGCAGGAAGACCTACTCCGCGACAATGACGCTCAGCGCAGAAACACTTCCCGCGCCCACTATACAGGGTATGGAGTCCATCCTCCTGCCCCAGGCCACCAACCTGAAGGCACCGTCCATCTGGTCCCTCTCCAATGTGGGGGGCCTCCCTACATCCTCTCTGCAACCGGCGAAGGTCCTCATCGCCCCAGCAACTCAAGGAGTAAAGGTCGGCCTCGCTCCCCCCACATCGACCATGGAGGTCCTCCCCATGCTCCTGCCAGTTCCAACAGAGGCCCCGCCCACATGGGTACTGTTAATGGAGTTCCTCTCCATGTACCCTTCGACATATGCCCCGGTACCCCTCGCACCACGGCTATCTCGAGTGGGGGCCCTCTCCGCCACGGCACCAGCGCCGCCCCGAGGCTTCCTGAGAGGGGTCAACCCTGTCCCGAAGAGCCACCCCGGGGAAGAAGAGCGGGTCGTCACCGCCACAAGAAGAATCCTGGGAAGGCCCGGGTGGAGATCAAACCTGCCCGCTTCGCCGACTCGGAAGAAGAATGCGATTCAGTGATGGAACCTTCTCCCCGTTCCTCCGTATCAAGGACTGGGGCAGGAACCAGACGCGTTAGCCTCGTTCTCCCAGAATTTGAGGTCCACCGGATTCCCGTCTCTCTCCGCAGGTACATCCAGGAGGAAGAAATCCTGGGAATTCTGTAGGTCTCGACCACGCAATCACTGCCTCTGTCACCAGAAGAGCCCTCTACCTCTACCAGAGATCACGTAGAGTTATTTTGGGGGCCAACGACGGTAGAGAGACAACACGTCCTCTCACCGGTAGCCGCGGATCCTGTTCCGGAAGCTGTGGTTATCAGCCCGTCGTATCGTGACATCGTGGCCAGGTCACCTCACTCGTCGGAGGATGGCCCGGAATTCGGCGGCCAGTCAGCTCGTTTGCCATATTCTCCACCGCCGAGCTTACTATCCCAAAGGTCTGCCTCGGTACCGCTACCTGTCCCTCAGTCGCCCCCGGTTGACGAGTGGGGAAACACAGGGACAGACCCTGAGTCCGAGCCTAGGAGCTTCTGGAGTATCCTTGCAGCATATTACTTCCCGGAGAAGTTCTGGCTGACGGCGGCACTGAATTTCTGCATACTAGAGTCTCTTACCCCTAAAGACGTGGGGTGCTTTTGTTGAACCCTGTGGGAAACACACTTCCGCCTCCGTTATGAATGGGTGGTGTACCCTAGAAGTCGTGAGCGCTTCGAAGAAATCGGCGAGCAGTGCCGCCTGATCGATGCAGCCGCACATCTTGTGGCCCAGTACCCTGAGTCGCCAGGCCACCAGAGCTCCCTTCAACGAAAATGTGTTTAGAGTCTTAAAGCACTCCGCAGAATCGTCAGGGGAAGCCACCCCCCATGTGCAAGTCCGTGGTTGGGGACACTATGCCGCTCTCCTCTTCGACCCTATCTGACGGCAGCCCGATTTGCTATGCGACATCGAGGATATGCCCTCAAGAGGGGTCGCAGTCCACATGGACGACGTTGTGGATAAGGAAGATGATCTTGAGTTCCATGATGGAGACTTACCATCCGAGGGCGTACCGCCGCTGCTCGACCCGTCAGGTAGAGTTACCCATCATCAGAGGAACCTTCTAGGTCTCCCCGTACCCACCGAGTCGCTGGTAATCGGTCGAAGCACTGACAAGGGTAAGGAGAACGTCGGAACAGTCAGGAACTCCGACCCGTCTGCCTCTGTGCAGAAAACGGACGAAGATCCCGAGAAGGCCACGTTACGCCAGCAGCTTGCTGAGCAGAAAAGGCTGGTTGACGAACTCTTGGCTGAACGCGCCGCAGAGCGACGACCCGACTATGCTAATCCCAGGCTGGGGCAGCAGGGGCAGGAACAATTTCCCCCCGGCGAGATGCCTCCAGGCCACCCTGATCATGCTACTGCCGCAGACAGGGCGGAAGACGGAACATACGGCAAGAGGGCGCGATACGTCTCGCCAAAACCCCCGGAGCGATGGGACAATCTGAATAACCCAACCCGTGTTCCCCCAGTCGCCCCGCAGGTCGTCCAGCCAGTTTACCCACGAGCGGCCGAAGCCGTCTACCATGTTGAAGAACCTGGAAATGCACTTGTGGTTAGGGATCCCCGTCAAGACAGGGACCCCCACAAGGAGGACCTTATTGCGGCACTCACAGCCCGCCTCGAGGCGTTGGAAACGCGGCAAGTGGCGGTCCCACCGGATGGAAACCCCTATCCCGCGTGGGTGGATGATATGCCCGCGCCTCTGGGTTTTGGGAACCCCACTTTCTTCCCCTTTAACGGGACAGGGGACCCGCCCCAGCACTTGGCTCATTTTTCTTCCAGGTGTGGCCCCATGCTGGGGACCTCGACTCAGCAAGAAGCCGCCATGCTCCGATGTTTCGTATAGACATTGGAAGGTCCGACATTCTTCTGGTACAACCAGCTCTCTATCGGATCAGTGACCAGTTGGGAGGATCTTCGCCGGCAGTTCTTATACCAGTTCAGCTCCACCACGCAAAAGACCAGCATTGCAGACCTCTTCAAGAGCAAGCTAAGGCCTGATGAGCAAGTCGCAGACTTCATTGCCCGGTGGAAGGGACTTACACATTCTCTCGATATGCCACTGACTCAGGAGCAATTAATGACGATGTGTGTGGGGAACGTCAAGACAGAGCTAGAACCCTCCTTGATTACCCAGAACTACCATGGAGGGTTCAGAGATTTCTCAGACAAGGATCAACGCCTCGAGGAAGCCCTACAACAGGCCAGTCAGGCACGTTTGTTGCCCCCTATGATCCCAGCCAGGAGGACCGCCAGGGCTGAACCCGCCGCGGTGGCTCAAATAGAATCCCCGAGGTAGCTGGAATTGATGCCGGCGGCACCAACCCCACAACCCCGTAGAGGTCCTCCACCTCAAGCATAGGCTCCCGCCCAGTAGTGACCGCCTCAGAACCGACAGGTTCCCCCATGCAACGCGCCACCGCCACATAGGCGAGACAATCAGGCGCCGCCTCCTCGGTAGGCCCCTCCGGCCCCTCGTCAGGACCAGGCCCCCAGGGCCCCCTATCCGGAAAGAAGGTACCATACCTATTCGTTCAACGAAAATCAGGTCCCTGGCTACTTCCAAAGTGCTCTAGAGCAAGGGATTGTGGGTCTGCCTGAGTGCAAAAGGCCGGCAGAGGTGCATCTCACCGATCACCCCAACTACTGCCCTTATCATCGGATCCTGGGGCACACCCTCAAGCGATACTATGTTTTTAAAGACTGGCTTCAGAACTAGGTCAACAACAACATAGTCAAGTTGGGTCCAGCACCAGCGCAAGTGGCAGGTGTCTTTGCAGGACCAGAGATCGGCATCGACAGTGAAGGTGAGTGGCAGCAGGTCCCTAGCCGCGGATCCCAGAAATATGACGACTGGATGGCTCGAAAAACCGTCGTTCGTGCCCAGGGTATCATCCGAGTGCGCATGAAGCAGTCGGAACATTCAGAAGAAGTAGCTGGTGCCTCCGCATCGTCTTCACAGTCGACCTCTGCCCAAAAGGGCAAGCAGCGGTGACGCAAGAAGAAGCAACGTGCACCGCCAGTGCCGTCGCCATCCCGCACTCTCGGCGACTTTATGCCCCGCAAAATGGGGATCCCTCCCAGAATCCGCCCAGCGGTGGATGACTCCTCGAGCGATAGCCAAGGGTACGCTTCAGTTAACACCGTGGAGCTGATAAAGCCCTATATGACCCCCGACGAGGGGGAACCCCAGGCAGACCTCCCCAACGTTTCCAGCCGGCGTCAACGTCAGCACAATCGCAATCGCGCTGGCCATCGAGGTACGTCAGCAAGCACTTGTGGCCAAGCTGTGCACGCTACCGAGACCAGGCAGCAGGCTCAGCGCAGATCTCAGCATGCGCAGACCCATCCAACACCCTCGGCTCTATCTCCACCGCCGTTCGTGCTACTGGATCGAGGGGAGCTGCCTCGTTCATATCACAGCCAGTCTTGCCCGGCTATAGGCCAGCCTCCGCTGTCCGATCTTAGCCCGACGACTACTCTTCAGGATTCTACTGGTAGGCAGCAAGATGTACCCAGTACTAGTCAATCGCCGGTCCAGCCAGCCGGACCCGCTGTGTATTCATATGCCGAACGACCCCCTGTAAGCAGCGGTTCGCGTTTGGCATGAAAGTACGATCTTCTGAAGCACCTGGCCGACATCCCGGCGAGGCTCTCCATCCTTGAGGCCCTTCGCCTGTCATCTAAAATGCGTGAGGCACTCGCTGAGGCCCTAAGGAGCCCCCTCCAGTTCGAGACGGAAGTAGCAGCTGTGGAAGCCTTCCATACCGAGACGATTGAAAACGCCGAATGTCAAGCGGTTATCACGTTCTCTGGTGAAGATGAGGACCCTCCTATACAGGGGCACATTCGCCCACTGTATATCACTGGCCACTTCAACGGTGTGGAAGTCCTCCGCTGCCTCGTTGACACAGGTTCTGGATTCAATCTAATTCCGACCCGGACGCTGCGAAAGCTGGGTCTGTCCGAAGGTGATTTAACTCCCTCTGACCTCAGGATCCAGGGGTACGACAAGATAGAGAAAACCCCGGTCGGCAAGATCCGCCTGAAGACTCATTTCGGTGGCTTAATTTCCAGCACCGAGTTCATGGTTTTTTCTCAGGACACCACTTACAACGCATTGATGGGTAGGCCATGGTTCCATCTACATGCAGTGGTCCCCTCGTCGTATCACCAGTGCCTCAAGTACTCGCTCAACGGTCGAGTAGGCGTGCTCCAAGGAGACGCGTCCCCTTTCGCTTCTTGTGAGGCCCGCTATCTGGATGCGGTTTATTACAAAAGTAAGGACAAGAAAATCCTTGTAAGCGAGGATGAGCCCGCCCCGATCACAAGTGATCCCTGGGCAAGCATGGATGACGCCTACATCCTCCCAATCCACCGGTTGGAGGCCACGACCCCCGATATGGGACAATGTTTCGTTGTTTCGGGTACGCAAGGAGGCATGTTCCCATGTCCAAGCGACAACAGAAAATCACCTCGTACTCCTACATCAACCAGGCTCAAGTCATCCCGGAAACCCCTACCCCTGTATGGTACCGGGACGTCAAGCTCATCACAACGGCGGTGCGCCATACATGTCTCTTCTGCCGGGATGGAATTAACTGACTCAGGCCAACACGTCACCACTGCTTTGATATCATCAAACGTGGCCCTATAGGCCGAAGGCCAGATGGGATAGGGTCGACTGCCTTCATTGCTATGGTATCAAAGGAAAGCAAGTCTCCCGATGTGATGACCGCTGCTGCCCAAGCCGGCACGAGCTGCCCCTCGGATTTTGATAGCCCAGAACCCCCCCCCCCCCCATCGCGGGAAGTCCCCCCACGTGTGAGGAGGAGGACTTGGAGGATGCTCCCCCAGCCTTTGAAGAAGGCGTCTCTACCACGGTTGATGAACTGGTATAGGTGAACCTTGGTAGCGAGGCAGATCCGAGACCCACATTGATCAGTGCAGCCATGTCCCTCGAGGAGTGGCAGCAGTACGTAGACTTCCTCAAACAGCACCGTGATGTGTTTGCCTGGAGTTACGATGAGTTGCCGGGGTTGGATCCCCAAGTGGCCGTCCACTGTCTGGGCCTCCCGGCAAAACATCGTGGGTTTAAGCAGCCTCCCAGGAAGATGCACCCTTCTCATGGTGCCATTGTTGAGGATGAAGTTGATAAGCTAATCAAAGCCAACTTCGTTAAGGAGGTCCAGTACCCCAAGTGTCTTGCCAACATTGTGCCAGTTAGGAAGAAGAATGGGCAGATCATAGTCTGTATCGACTTCCACGATCATAATCGCCACTGCCCATAGGATGACTTCCCACTCCCAGTGACGGAGCTGTTGATTGACGCCACGGCTGGGTTCCAAGCCCTCTCTTTCATGGATGGGTATTCCGGGTATAACCAGATCCAGATGGCCCCCAAAGACGAGGAGTCCACTACCTTCAGGGCTCCCCAGGGTACCTTTTGCTGCCAGGTAATGCCATTCGGTTTGAAAAATGCTGGTTCCACTTATCAGAGAGCCATGCATCGCATATTCAAACTGATCCTCGGGACATTGGTGGAATGCTACGTGGATGACCTTGTAGTCAAATCATGCCAGCGCCAGGACCATATCAGAGACCTTGAGAAAGTGTTCAGCTTCGTCCGTTCTCGTCACCTGAAGATGAACCCGCTGAAGTGTGCTTTTGGGGTCACCTCCGGGAAGTTTCTGGGCTTTGTTGTCAGATACCGAGGCATCGAGATCGACCCGGAGAAGATCAAGGCCATCAGCCAAATGCCTCCCCCGAGCAACATTCGAGAGCTCCGAGGCCTTCAAGGCCACTAAGCCTATACACGCCGATTCATTGCGAATCTGGCCAGCAAGTGTAAGGCCTTTTCCCGGCTCATGATGAAGGGCGCCACCTATGAATGGGACGAGGAGTGTCAGACCGCCTTCGAGGAAATCAAGCAGTATGTGCTCCAACCTCCGGTTTTGATGCCACCCGTCTCCGGAAAGCCGCCGGTCCTTTACGTGACCGCCCTGGAGAGGTCCCTCGGTGCGCTGCTCGCCCAGAAGAATAATGAGGGTACTGAGAATAGTCTCTAATATCTCAGCCGCATGCTTCTTGATACGGAGGTCAGATACTCCCCTATTGAAAAGAGCTGCCTTGCGCTGCTCTTTGCCGTGCAGAAGTTACGACATTACCTGCAGCACCACGAGGTGCAATTGGTCTCTCGGTAGACCCACTGAAGTACATCATGAGTCATCCCATGCTGACTGGCTGACTAGCACATTGGGCGGTGATTCTCTAGAAGTTTGATATCAGGTTTATACCTCAGAAGGCCATTAAGGGACAGGCGTTGGCAGACTTTTTAGCTGCCCATCCTACCTCCGCGGATCAATCTCTGGACCTGGATTTACCTGATGAGACGATCCTCTCAGTCGATCATGCTACCTCGTGTTGGAAAATGCATTTCGACGGCACCTCCCGGAGCCCCACCGGTAGGAAGCTCAACGATCCCAAGCTCAACAGAGTGGGCCTGGGTGTTGTCTTCATTACCCCGGCGTAAGCCGTCCTACCATACTCATTCCTGTTGTCAGAAGGTTGTACGAACAAAGATGCATAGTAATAGGCTCTCATCACTGGCCTCGAGTTGGCCCTTGAGATCCATGTTCCCCATCTACATGTGAAGGGAGATTCCGAGCTGGTAATCAAGCAGGTTAATGGCAACTACGTCGTTAGGAAGCCAGAGCTTGCACCATTGCTGGAGTACACCCTCCTCCTAATGGCCCAGTTTTCTTCTCGACCAGAGGTTACCCATGTCCCACGGTCGAAGAACAGCCATGCGGACGCCCTAGCTAGCTTAGCCGCGTCGCTCACAGAACCCGAGAAAAATGATTTGGTCATACACATGGCCCACCGGAGAGTCATTGCCCCCGTCACCCAAGAGGACCATGATAGCCTGCGGGTAAGTCATCTCACTGCCGGACCCTCCGTATCAGGAGTCCTATGTTCGTCAGACGCAGTGGTTGAAACCACCCCCGACGGGAGAGCACCTTTTGTCGAGTATCTCCAAAATGGTCAGCTCCCGGACGACCGGGCCGAACGCGAGCGGATCCGACGCCGCACGCTGCAATTTACCCTCCGGAGCGGCCCCAGTCTGGAACATATCCTTTATAAGCGGAGTTTCGATGGTGTCCTCCTCCGTTGCATCCAAGGAGGGGAGATACCTCAAGTTATGCATGAGGTTCACACCGGTTCCTGTGGCGCCCATCAAGCTGGGCCGAAACTGTCCCATCAAATCCGGAGGTTGGGGTACTTTTGGCCCTCTATGATCCACGATTGTATTCGATACGCCAAGAGATGCCACGCGTTCCATGTACACGCCAACTTCTTGCATCTGCCGCCGGAGCCCCTCCACCCCACCAAGTACTCTTGGCCATTTGTGGTATGGGGACTTGATTTAGTGGGACCGTATCCACCGGCAACAGCCTGCCAATGTAGGTTCATCCTGACTGCTACAGATTTATTCTCCAAGTGGGAAGAAGCAGTTCCTCTCAAAGAGGTCAAGGCTCGTTCCATCGTTGACTTTGTGAGCTCCAACATTATCCATCGGTTTGGAGTCCCTCACGCCGTCCTCACCGATAATGGCACCAACTTCCGAGCAGCTGAATTGATGAAATTGTACGCTAAGTATGACATCCGGTCGAACCATACCTCCTGCTACCATGAACAGGCGAATGGACAGATCGAGGTGTTCAACAAGACCCTCTCTAACATTCTGCAGAAGATGGTTGGTCAGAACAAGAAGAGTTGTCGGACAAGCTCCCCAACGCCCTCTGGGCTTACCGGACGACGACTCGCAACTCTACCCAGGTGACCCCATATTCCCTGGTGTATGGAGCTGAGGTCGTCCTACCCATTGAGATCCAGCTGCCGTCTCTACGCACTACAGTTTATGATCACCAGACATCAGATGAGGTAGACGAGATCCGTCTAGCTAAATTAGAGGCACTGGACGAGAACCGTCTTCGTTCCCTGTACAATCTGGAAAGGCATCAGGACAAGATAGCAAGAGCCTTTGACAAGAAGGTTCGTCTCCGCTCTTTTCTACAGGGTGACCTAGTACTGGCCCTTCGAGCGCCAATGATTCCCGGTAGGAAACCGCCCAAGATAGAAACCAAACGGGAAGGGCCTTATATCATCCATAAGGTTTACCCTAATGGAGCATACTCCTTGGTGACCACGGATGGATAGCGTATAACCCCCCCCCCCCCCACTAATGCCAAGTTCCTCAAGCGGTACTTTGCTTAGGGCAAAAAAAAAACCGTAAGGTCCAGCACGACCCTAAACTGCGTGGAGGTCCAGCACGACCCTAAACTCCATGGAGGTCCAGCACGACCCTAAACTGCGTGAAGGTCCAGCACGACCCTAAACTGCGTGAAGGTCCAGCACGACCCTAAACAGCATGGAGGTCCAGCACGACCCTAAACTGTGTGGAGGTCCAGCACGACCCGAAACTGCGTGCAGGTCCAGCACGACCCTAAACTGTGTGAAGGTCCTGTACGACCTTAAACTGCAAAATGGTCACGCACGACCTTAAAATGCATCTTCGTCCAACAAGACGATAAACTGTGAAACGGTCCCGCATGACCTTAAACATGACACTATAGTCCAACATGACTCTAAACCGTAATTTCCTACACGACCATAAACTGCGTCTTCGTCCCGCGGGACATTAAACTGCAAGCCGGTCAGGCCTTCCTGACCGAGGCTCAGCCTCAGGCCCCTTGGCCTCCTTGGGCCCCTGGCCCCGTCTCCACTGCAGTTTCGCCCCAGGCCCCCTTTGTCATTTTTTCCCCGACATACCCTCTTGTGGGATTGTATGGTATGGTGTAGGACCACGTCCTCATTCACGTCGGATTAATTGGTGTACCGTACATATCCCCAAATGATGTTCTTCTCATCGTCCCGCATGACGTTAAACTGCACTTCTAGAACTACGTGTGGCTTGATTCTCATCCTTATGAGATACGTAGGAACGCTCGGACACCTCGTCTTGAGCCCAGCCCCAAGCTTTTCCCATCCACTATCCCCCCTAGGATAGTTTTCTTGGAGGATCTTTGTGTAGCAGGGAGTAAGCTTTCTTGGCCCCACTTATGCAACCGCGCTCACACAAAGATGGTAAGGGTCATGCCATGCACCCACTCCCGTTCTTCCATCCTCCCACGTCCTCACCACATGATGCTAAACTGCATGGCCTTCATGAACTACGTATGGATTTATTCTCATCCTTATGAGATACGTAGGTACGCCCGGACATTTCGTCCGTTGGCCCAGCCCAAAAGCCAAAATCTTCCCCTCGGGTCAAGACATGGCAGGGTGCACACTTTTGCCCCGACCCACATCGAGCAAGCCTCGACCCGGCTGCACATTCCCCCTGGAGGTGTTTGCCCCTTTTCGTGGATGGATACAACTATGCTTCACCCACTCCTTGACTGGGATTCCGTCATTTTTCGCACCCGGAGTGACCCCCAAGAACGGCCTGGATACAATTCCCAATGTCTCTCCTACCGATACGGGCCAACACCCCCGAGGGTTTTCAAGCAACAAGCCGATACAAGTCCCGCGTCGCGAATTTGGTCAGCAGTCGATTCTCATTTGTTGCCCCCATACGGGTCACCATAGGAACGATGTGTTTCGAACATGGTCAACAGTGTCCTGGATTTTCGAGTCCACCCCGAGATGCCCCATGCATCAAGAACAGTTATTCATTCTGCCCCATCCCGAAGTGACAAACTTCCCCAGGTGGTGCTAGCGATCGGGCCCACGGCCCTGATTCCTCATAAGGGTGTACGGTATGATGTAGGACCACGTCCTCATTCACGTCGGGATCATGTACCATGTCGTACGCCCTCCCCTTGCGAGGCTAGGCCTCAGGCCCCTTGGCCTTTTCGGGTCCCCGACCCTCGTCCTTATGTAAGACGTTAAACTGCAAACCAGTCATGCCTTTCTGACTGATAACTTTCCCTTTTCTCCGGGCCACGACCCAGGATTCCTCATAAGGGTGTACGGTGTGATGTTGGACTATGTCCTCATTCACGTCGGGATCATGTACCATGCCGTACGCCCTCCCTTTACGAGGCCCATCCTCAGGCCCCTTGGCCTTCTTGGGTCCTCGACCCTCGTCCTCATGTAAGACGTTAAACTCCAAACCAGTCAGGCCTTCCTGACTGATGCCTGACCTTAGGCCCCTTGGCCTTTCTGGGCCACAGCCTAGGTCCCTTCTTACCCGGAGTGTACGGTGTGGTGTGGTACTACGTCCTCATTCACGTCGGGAACATGTTCCATGCCGTACGACTCCCCTTAAGAGGCCCAGCCTTAGGCCCCTTGGAATTTTCGGGTCCCCGACCCTCGTCCTCATGTAAGACGTTAAACTACAAACCAGTCAGGCCTTCCTGACTGATTCCAGATCTTAGGCCCCTTGGCCTTCTCCCCAATCTCTCACCCGGAGTGTACGGGGTGGTGTGGGACTACGTCCTCATTCACGTCGGGATCATGTACCATGTCGTACGACTCCCCTTACGAGGCCCAGCCTCAGGCCCCTTGGCCTCCTTGGGCCCCTGGACCCTCATCCTCTTTGCAAGACATTAAACTGCAAGCCAGTCAGGCCTTCCTGACCGAGGCTCAGCCCCAGGCCCCTTGGCCTTTCCGGGCCATAGCCCGGGTCCTCTCTTATAGGATTGCATGGTGTAATGTAGGACTATGTCCTCATTTAAATAGGCTTCTTCGCCATACTGTACACCTTTCTTAGAGGTATATTACTCCTCTCCTCATCCAGTATGATGTTAAACTGCATTTCAAGAACTACGTGTGGCTTGATTCCCATCCTAATGGGATACGTAGGACCGCCTGAATGTCCAGGATTCGGGTCCAGCCCCATCTCTCGGGAATCCTCATCCCATCCCAGCCCCTTGGCCTATCCTTCCTCCATGAGAGGATCATATGGTGTGGTGTGGGATTATGTCCACATTCACGACGGTCTCGTAATGACCACGCCATGCTCCCCCCCCCCCCTACTGAGCTGTTTCTTCGATCCCTTTTTCGGCGGTTGACCAATGTGTTTAAGAGTACTCTGGTTTATTACCTGGAATGCCAAGCTTTACTCAGACACGTCCGCGCCAACTTTCTAGGCTTTTCGTATCCCCTCATTAGGGCTTTCATCATCTTTCACACCCGGAGGGACCCCCAAGAACGGCCTGGATACTACGCCCACGGGCTCTCCTACCGATATGGGCCAACGCCCCCCAGGGTTTCGGACAACAAATCGATAAAATCCCATGTTGCGAATATGGTCAGCGGTCGATGCTCGTTTGTTGTTCCCACCTCAGGCTAACACGATATGGACGCTGTGTTTCCATCATGGTTAATAGTTTTCCTCTATCGCCACGTCAGCCCATTAAGCCCAAATGCCGGGTACACAATTCACACCCATCATCACTTCATCATGTCCAAGTAGAGTCTCAGGATTCTTGGTACTTTTCCTCCGTGCACGTCTTCATGTTGGGAGAACAAGCTGCATCAAAGGTGTCCTTCGAAACTCTCCGTCAACTCCCCTTTGATGGACGCCCCAAGTATTGCGATGAGGATACCCCCTTGTTTCCCACAACGAGTTTATCTCACGTGGGCTTAGGGATTGGTTTGACATCTGTGATTACTCGGGAGTTGTCACCATCCATGGTCCGAGCTCTAAGACCATAAACTAAGACTCTAATCTGGAACTACGTTCAAGACCCATTGTCTTTGGGTCCAGCTTGAGTTTAGAAAGTTTACCTCTCTCGGGTCCTATCATTGGGACACCGGCCACGGGACCGCGTGGCGTAGTGTAGGATTATGTCCTCATTCACGTCAGGTTAGCAACGGCTGCACCACGCATACCCCGTTCTGAGAGTTAGCCCTCATATTCCTTGTCCTTCATGACATTAAAAGGCACCCTTTAGAACTACGTGTAGCTTGATTCCCATCCTCATGGGATACGTAGGACCACCTGGATGTTTAAGATTCGGGTCCAGCCCCACCTCCTAGTGATCTCCTGATCTCCCGGTCTCCTAGGCCACTTGGCCTATCCCTCTCCAGGAGGGGGAGGTGTAGGTATGATACAAGGTTTTGGGCACCGTGCCCCCTTCCCCCGGGAACCTGCCATCTCTCGATCACCCTCAAAGTTGAGTCCTGTGACTCCTTGCAGTGGTTCACCCATGTATTAAGAGCACTCTAGTCTAGGACCAAGAGTGTGAGATTCAACTTGATCATGTTCCATCCACTTGTCAAGCTTCGTGTTCCCCTCTATTCGGACATCCATCATCTTTCACATCCGGAGGGACCCCCAAGAATGGCCTGGATACTACGCCCAAGGGCTCTCCTACCGATACGGGCCAACGCCCCCGAGGGTTTTGGACAACAAATCGATTAAATCTCGCGTTGCGAATATGGTCAGCGGTCGATGGTCGTTTGTTAGTCCTCATTTCAGGCTAACACGACAGGATGCTGTGTTGCGAACATGGTCAGCAGTAATCCTCTGTCGTCATGCCAGCCCCTTCAGTCCTTGAATATTGGTTGCATGATTCACATCATTTTCCACCCCATCATGTCCAGGTGGAATCTCGACACTTTTGGCACTATCCCTCAGCGCACCTTTGCATGCTAGGGGGACAAAGCTGCAATCTGGCGTCCTTTGGGGCCCCCATGGTCCGAGCTCTAAGACCATAAACTAAGACCCATTCGGGACTACGTTCAACTTGATTCTCATCCTCATGGGATAAGTAGGACCGCCCAGACGCCCTGTCTCCGGGTACAACCCATTCAGGAAGCCAGTCTCTCTCCCTATTTCACCTCTTTGAAGGCCCCTCGACCTAAGGTTTCCCTCTCCGGATGGCATACAATCTGATGTGGGATCATGTATCTGTCAATTTTGTTTTATAACACTGTGCACATTTCCCGCCCAGCATCGTCTCTGCTATGTCTGCGCTGCATGATGATAAAATGCATGCTTGGTCCTATCATACGACTCTAAACTGTGACATTATCGTCCTGGCTGCACGAAGAAAAACGGCACTGCATTGTGGTAACCTCATTGTAGAGGACATAACGTTGGGTACTGGCCATGTGCCATGCCATTTGTCAACGCCCATCACGGCTTGATCCTTGTGGTGACATCACGACCTACTATTCTAGGCCTGTCGCTTCACAAAAAAATCATTCACCCTAAAGAACAAACAAGATACATAAAATTCCACTTCTTTTAGTGAAAGGGCCACGCCCGCAATTCCCTTTTCCCCTGGCACTGGTACCCTACCATGTCATTTCCAGAACTACGTATGGCTTGATTATCATCCTTATGAGATACGTAGGAGCGCTCAGGCACTTCCCCGCGGGCCCAGCCTAACCTTTGTGTTCGGTACCTCGACTCGAGCATTTCCCCAAAGAATGCATGGTAAGTAGGGCTTAGGTCCTCCTTCATGTCGGGTTTTGATTCTGTGCATCCCCTACTCCCTTTTACCTATTTATGGTCTAAGGTCTATCCAGAACTACGTAAGTCTTGATTCTCATCCCTATAAGATATGTAGGAGCGCCCGGGCCCTTCCCCGCGGGCCCAGTCTAACTTTTCATGGTCCAAATTCTACGAACCTAAACTAAGATCTCCCCAAGGGAAAGGAATCTGCTCCCTCTCTCTAATACGTTTGGTTGCTGTATTCAGATGTGTTTTGAAAAAGAGCCCGAAGTGTGGGATTTTCACAGGGACATTCCCCTCGTCCCATGACCAAGCTTCGTGAGCCCGCTATTTGGATCCTCATCCTCTTCCACATCCAGAAGGACCCTCGGACGACATGGATACTAAGCTTAAGGGCTCTCCATGAATGCTGGACCTAAGGGCCCTTCAATCGTTTCGAGCCAACGTCCCTACGGATATTTGACAACATTTGTGACACGGTCCCGTGTTTCGAACATGTTCAATGGTCGACCCTCATTTGTCTGTCTCCATTCTATGCTAACACGACAGGGTGCTGTGTTGTGAATACGTCAGCAGTTATCCTCCGTTATCACGCCGACATCATTGTGATCTGGATCTCGAGCATCATGATTCACACATTTCCACTTCCCCATGTTCAAGTGGAATTCAATCATACTCGGCTCTTTCTCTTCACACATCTAGGTGCGCCTCAAGATCGTGTTAGTGTCACTGGGCTGGGATTCACCGAGCGTCCCTTTGCCCTAACAATCCCCTCTCTGTGTCGGGAAATTCCCACCACTACTGCTTGTTTCCCACACCGAGCACGACTTACGTGGGCTTAGTTGTTTTGGCAGGATGTGTACCAACACAGTCGGGCTGCTCATCGTCTTTCATGACGTTAAAATGCGCTTTCAGAACTACGTATGGCTTGATCCCTATCCTCATGGGGTACGTAGGAATGCACGACCACTTTGCTTCGGGCCCAGCCCAATCCTCATTCTTGGTCCCTCGACCTGAAGAGTATCCTCCGGGGGTATGTGGTGTGATTTGGATTCCAAGTCCTCATTAGATTCGGTTTCATATATACCGCGCCACACGCTTCCTTCCCTCTTATTCCACGTCCTATCGTATGAAATTAAACTACAGGAGTTTATGTGTCCTCAACGCATGACAATAAACTACGGTTCTGCCCTGAACAAGTTCAGGATGCCCCAAGATCCCACTGGGAAGTGACGGATCCCCTTGCCAGAGAGGCCCTGTCTAAAAGAAGGAATGATCCATGGTCAAACCGATGCGCCTATTGCATGTACTCCCACCACGGTGGTGTAACTACCTAAGTGTTGGATTCTGTTCGGATAGGCCATCACCCCATATTCCACTCTTTGAGTGCCCCTTATTCGGACCCTCATCATCTTTCGCATCTAAAGGAACCCCCTAACGGCCTGGTCTCATGCCGCATCAGCTCACCTACCATCCTGGGCCGACATTCCAGAAGACTGGTCATGTTTGGAGGGACCCCCAATAACGGTCTGGATACTACGCCCAAGGGCTCTCCTACCGTTACGGGCCAACGTCCCGAAGGATTGATCGACAACAAATTGATAAAATCCAGCGTTGCGAATATGGTCAGCGGTCGATGCTCGTTTTTTGTCCCCATTTCGGGCTAACGCAGTAAGGGTACCGTTTCTCCTCCAAGGTTAACGGTTGTCCCTTATTGTCACGCCATCCCCACCGTGTTCCGAATCTTGGGTATCGTGATTCGCACTTCCCATTTTCATCTGTTTGGACCAATTTCAACGCCCCCGGCATTGCCCCGTTCATGCATAAGAGCATGTCGAAGAAACGGTAATTCGGCTATCCTGGAAATTCCTCCTCCGATCAAGCCTTTCCCATCTTTCGGGAATCTGGACTGGCTTGGGGAATTGTCGTCAAACATCCCGCAAACATTGTAGGGATGTAACAAGGCAATTCAACAGTGGAAATCGTACGTGCTACGACATTCAAAACAAACGTAAAATTTGGAAGCACGAAAGTACCAATAAAAGGGTTTTGGGTTTGTTACAATACTCGGGGGTTGACTTCCCCCATGGACGGGTTGACCCCGTCAAAAGAGCGTTGCAGCTCCGCCACCCGTTGACTTGCGGCATCCAAGGCTTGCTGCCGCTGAACTAGCTCTCGCTCCTCCTCCGCAGCGGCGGGGCGCAGTTCGTCAGTCCTGGCTTTGGCCCTCTCCACATCAGCTTGGACGGCAGCCGTCTTTTCAGAGGTCTGCCTCAGATGCTCTTTTGCCTCCGCCAGCTAGGCCTTCAACCGTGAGACCAGCTCAGTTTGTGCATCAAGAGACGCTGAAATCTCGTCTGCCCGGGTCTGCATCTGTTGAACCTCGACTACAGCCTCCTGGAACTTCTTGATGATGGTCGCCTTCCTCCGCTGCCAGCCCACGCTGATCCCACGGTCATGCTCCCGGATCTTCTAAGCCATAAGATCTCGGATGAGTGCATGAGGACGTTGGGCATCCTCTCCCCCAGTGCACAGTTCGCGCAACCGCGAGTGAAGCCTATCCATCTCGGCCATCCATTGTGCTTGGGGAGTGTCCTTGATAAAGTGTGCGATCAGCTTCCACGACCGGCGGTGGACTATGCTGCTATCTTCCTCGTCGGAGGCCGTTTCGTCCCAGTCTGCGCGATTGGCAGGCTCATACGCGGGATACGCCCGCAGGAAATCTTCGGCAAGATCAACATCCGGTGTCGAATCCAGTGCGACACCTGGCGCCGAAGCAGGCGTGACAGAGCTGGGACTGACCGTTTGATCCTCTTCCTCGGAGTCCACCACAATGATTTCGGGTACGGCCCTGCTGGCGGACCCGCCAGTGATGATGTGTGTCGCAGCATGAGGAGATGGAGGGATTATTGCCACCATCACTGGCATGCCCCTAGGAGGGACGCCACCAGACATCCTGACCAGCCTTGCCGCAACAGCCCATGCCAATCGAAGAACTGCATGACAAAGAGGGACATAAACGTTAGTTGGCATGGCCTACATGTGATAATGAGGAGACCGGTGGAGGATACTTACGAAGATCGACCTCTGACCGCTGCTCCTAAGCCGATACTGATGGGACCCCGAGGCGAGGACCCCCGTATACTGTTGGAAGGTCTGGGGATTCCAGAGGAGCCACCACGGGCCCCCTGGTCCCACCGGACGCAGAACTGGACGCAGCCATAGGCACGGGTTCTGAAGGTCCCGCATCATCACCCGCCAAGGAGCGAGAACGAGTCCTACGAACAAGTTCCTCCTGCATGTCTCAAACATTGGTGAGAAGTCCATAGGGATCCAAGAACAGATCGTAAGGAGAGAAGTTCGGAATGCTACCTCGAGAGCCTCCGCGAAATCGTCGGATTTTGAGCCTTGGTCTCCGACCTTGCCCTCCTCCAGCGGGCTCCCTCCTCCAGTCTCATCCTCCCGAGAGGAGTCCTCTGATTCCTCCGGCAAGGGGAAGCGCTCCCTCAGATCGGCAGCTGATAATTGTGGGGGGACCATCTCATTCAACAGTACCCTCACCCGGTCTGTCATTGGGCGAGGGACACCACGAGAGTGGACGTAATCCTCCAGCTCTTACAGGTACTGTTCTACCTCCGCCGGAGACGCCATGAACCCATCCAAAACTCGGCCTATACCCGGTAATTCCATCCTGAGGCGATTCAGGTGGGCCCATATCTCGGATGGGCTGAGGAATTGCCGGTTGACGTCCCAAATGTCCCAAGCTTGAGGGAAGACAGCGTCCTCTTCCATGTCAATGTGATGCAGGCGCTTCCCCAGAGCCTGAGGGGATATCCTACGGAATCCCCTCGGTGGCCGCCCCTCCGGATGACCCTGCTCTCCCGGAATCACCGGATCCACCACTGCTGCCATACCCTCGGCCGGTGTGGGTCTCGCCGCCATGGCAGCCCCGCTACCGCGAGTGGCCCTAGCTACCCTCCGACCCCGACCTCGAGACAGAGGAGGCCCACCGTCACCAACCCGGATCGTTGGTTGCTTCCACATCTCCCCTGGATTAGAGGCCTCCCAACTAATGGCGTACTCCTTCACTAATCCGAAGGTGGCGGTGGATGGAGGGAATGTAATATGCATCTTTACATCCTCACGTGTGAACATGAGCCACAGCTGCCTCATCACACACGGGTACTCCTCGTGACGCACCTCCCAGTATACCTGCGGGGTCAGCCGTTGGAGGCACCGAAACTGCCTCGCAAACCGATACGGAGTGTACAGTTCACAGAGCGGATCGTGATCTATTCGTGCCACCCAAACTCCACCTCGGAAGGCTAGGAGGTAAGCCCGATGTTCTTCCGTTCCCCGTCCGTCATCAGTAAGCCTCCCCGTCGGCAATGGGAAGGGATGAAAGTTGAACTCGTCCGCCCTCCACACCCTATTTAGCATCATCGGAACGACCAGTTTGAATGGGAAGCTCCCGACTGCGTTCAGGATGGAGGGGCGAAAGTTTGATCCCGATGGCGAAATGGGGTTTGGATATTCGTAAATCCCCCTGATATGCGCTGCGATCCACCCATACAGGAGGTGGAAGGGCCCGCATATCCTTGGAGGCTTCTTGCCCTCGCTAATATGCCGCAGCATTCTGTACAGTTTGGTGAGAATCGGGATCCCCAGGTTGATCTGCTGCCCCATGGCCAACATCGACGCCATGATAAACGAGCTGGGTCGTACCCCCATGCTTGTATCTCTCACCGGTAGGATCCAACCACATATGAGAGCCGCGATGAACGCCGCCAGCCTGACTATCGGCTGTTGTTCAGTGCTGATACTGAAACCCCAGGTTTTCCATTTGATGTCCTCCAAGACCCGCCAATACGAGGGCCCTTTGCCCCGTTGGGCCGCCCTTGGACAAGTTCGAGGCCTCAGAGGGAACTCTAGATTCTCTAGGAAATTCAGGAAGCATTTGAACCACCTCCTGAAGTGGACGTCCCTCACTGCCTCCTTGTCCTCTCCAGGGACAAGTGCCATTAGCACCGATGCCAGAAGCGGCATTTTCTCCGCATCCCCCACACGCTGGCAACGGGGAGGAACTCGTCATACATGGCCCCCAAGATCGGGACCCCAGAAATCTGGTGGACATCCCACAGGCTGATGCCCACCTCCCCGTGATGCAGGTGAAATGTGTTGTTCCTTGATGACCATCTACTTAGCAACTCCGGCATTAGCTGCTTCGGTTGGTAAATGTGGAATTGGGAGGCCCATGCTGCCTCATACAACCCCACTCTCCTCAACTCGGCCCTGAACTCCTCGCATGAGGCGCCTACCCAGTAGGCCCAGGCCTAGTCATCAGTAAAGTTGCTGCCCTGGCGCAGGTCCCATTCATCGGACCATCCCTTCTTCGAATCATGCAAGGCCTCCTTCAGCATGGTACGGTAGAGGGGAGGGGAAGTCTCCGGCAGCAATGGCTTCCCATCGATGTCATTCACATGGTTGTAGAGACAGTCAGCGGTAACGGGTGTGAAGTCCTCCCGCGCGTGACCATCGGCCGCCCTGAACCATTGCTGCTGGCACAGTGTGCTCCTGAACCAGCAAGCTGGTTCATCCCTACTCGCCTAAGGGATGAAGACGTCATCCCTCAGTCTGAAGCCGTACAACGGAAGTTTCTTGCACTGCGGATAATCCTTCTGACCCTTCGAGAGCAGATCCGTCAAAGAAGTGTGGTCTGAGTGGCTCCGGATTATCTCCCCCAAGCCCAGACGGTTGGCCATCTCATCTCGACGAGCAGCATCTGCAAGGACCCCCAAGATAGCTTCTTGATGGGCCATTTTAACTCTGGCCCTCAGAAAAGGATTCTTTCGGATGGATCGCAAATCTCGACCGCGAAGCTCGATCGCGAAGCCGAATTGTGAAGATCGGTCGCGAGACCATGATGCGAAGTCCGGCCAAGGCCGACAAACAGAGGATTGCTTGGCGCGGACGCAGAGTCTGAGACCCGCGGTTCGCCGCGAAGCTCGATTCGCGAAGTGCTGTCACGGAGTACGCGGAGCTTCGCAAAGTCGAGAGCACAAAAAGACAAGGAAGGCACATGAATAAAAAAGAGGGTGGACCCCCTATTTATAGGCGGCAACCCCGGAGCATCGCGGCGCGCCTCACCCGCCCGAAGCATCGCGGCGCGTTCGGATCCGCACCCCGGCGAGCATCGCGGGGCCCCTTCACGATGATGCTTCACGAACCACCGACGATTTTGGCGATTTTCCCTCAGACTTCGACTGTTCACCCTCTGAAGCTCCAAGTATGAGGGGGGCATTTGTTGGCACCAAAAATATGGCCTGAAAGAAAGGAAGGAAGAAGACCACTGGCGCGCTGCCTCGCGAAGCACAGCCACGAAGCCCTGCCGCGAAGCACCCACGCGAAGCGCCCCGACCCCCGCGGCCTCGCGAAGCTCAAGAGGTGGTAATTCTCCGCAAACACATTTGACGTTCGCGAGCTTCCGCGAAGCTCCAGAGGCGGTAATGCTCTGCGAACACATTTGACGTTCGCGAGCTGTCGCGAAGCACCAGAGGTGGTAATGCTCCGCGAACACATTTGACGTTCACGAGCCGCCGTGAAGCTCCAGAGGCGGTAATGCTCTACGAACACATTTGACGTTCGCGAGCCGCCGCGAATCACCAGATGCGGTAATGCTCCACGAACCGATTTGACATTCTCGAGCGCGCCGTGAAGCACCGGAGGCGGCGCGCGAGCCCTGCTTCGCGGCGCCCCTTCCCTATAAATACTGGACTCCCCCTGAGTCCCGAGGACGGACGATCCGACCTTTCGGCTTCTCCTCTCCCGAATCGCGAAGCATTCATTGCCCCGGGAATCATGAGCTCCGCGAGGTATTTATACTTCCCGAGACGACTCTACTTTGTCTCGTTTTGAGCCCCTCTTCCAAGAGGGATGCCCTTCGCGAAGCTCAAGGGCGTTCGCGAAGGAAGGGGATTCCCGAGGGATCCCGGGTAGCCGCGGAGAGTTTATGCTTCGTGAAACACCCAACCCATGCTAGTGATCCCTATGCCAAGGCAGGATCACTATGCATCGCGAAGCACACTGCTCCGCAGGACCCTGCTTCGCGAGGCACACCTTCCTCACGAGGCAGTGCTTCGCGAACACTGTTCCACTTTGCGAAGCACCTTCCACTCACACCTATGCCCCATGCTAAGGCCAAGGCACTCCACTTCGGAAAGAACACTCCTCTGCTTAGCGATTCCTCTTCCCGTGCGTCCCTCTAGGTTTGCACGATGTGATTTCAAAGTCCCATGGACAATACCACCCGTAGCGTTGATTTGCCTAATGCTCCTTCGCATAGGCACGCTAACGGCTATTTCTTCTTCGCATAGCCACGCTAACGTGGGCCCCTCGATGGTTCGTTCCACGACCCCCCTTAACCATGGCCTTACCGGTACCTTCCCTTCCCCAAGGACCAGAGGGTACCTGTTATGTAAGTCTTAGGGGTGTGGAGTGAACCCACCTCGTCCGAGCTGCAGGACGTTAAACTGTCAAGCACCACATCCTTAACACATGACGTTAAACTGTGATCCGACCTCGTGCCCCTCGCGAAGGGTCCCCCCAACTCGAACATTTTTTACACCACTCGTCTCCATGGGAATGAAACTCTTCCTCACATGGAATGAGATCCTCCTTGTCGGAGTGGCGTATATTCGTAAGAGAAGGGCGACCCTAGCCCCCTCAACGGATGGTTGCACCTCTGCATCTCCGTACTTCCCCACTACCAAGGTCAGTGGAGGGCGTGATAGCGAACGAGGCACCTCCCATCGTTGGACCAAGGTCCATCTTTCCCGCGCTCTGTCGCGCCATGGGCCTCCATTCTGGAGTAAGTCCCAACACCATGGGCCGGTCAACGCGTAACCCCCTCTTCGCTTCTCACGGACGCACCCGTCGCGACGTGATCGTCAGGTCCTTGCAACCTCTTGTTTCTCACACCGAGCATGACTCACGTGGGCTTAGAGTGAGCACCGACCCTGACCCCGAATTCTCCCGGAACTACGAGGTCTTTGATCCATGTCAAGGCATGGTACGTAGAAAGCCACCACGAGGTTTAAGCCCACCCATCGTTCTTCTACGTCGGGTCTCATTCCCGTCCAGCATGACGTTAAACTGCGCATTCCCTTGTGAACTACGATGAATTTGATCCATGTTAAGGTATGGTACGTAGGAAGCCTCTATGAGGTTCAAGCCCACCCGTCTTTCACGTCGGGTTTCACCCCCGTCCAGCACAATGTTAAACTGCACTCTGGTCCAGTGGTAAGCCATTGCGACTCATCCCACTTGAACTACGAGGTCTTTGATCCATGTCAAGGCATGGTACATATGAAGCCTCTACGAGGTTCAAATCCACCATCCGGTCGTCCCGACCTCATTCACGTCGGTTCACCCCCGTCCTGCATGATGTTAAACTGTATTCCCCAATCCGAACTATGAGGACATCGATCCGTGTCAAGGCATGGTACGTAGGAAGCCTCCCTGAGGTTCAAGACCAACAACCATTGGCCCAGACCGTCTCCTTGTCGGTGTACCAAGCCCCCATCTCCCATTAGACCAAGGTCCCTCATTTACGTCAGTTCACCGACACCCAATGCCCTTCGTTTATTCACTTCAGGGTTCACTATCATCCCACACGACGTTAAACTGTATTCCCTAATCTGAACTACGAGGACATTGATCCATGTCAAGGCATGGTACATAGGAAAACTTCCCAAGGTTCAAGCCCACCATTAGTGGACCCACGGGTCTACTTTCACGTCGGTACGCTGACGATACCCATCGGGCCAAGTTCCACCTTCACGTCAGCTTATCGACGTCATCCCGAACTACACGGACTTTGATTCCCTGCCACGGGGATACGTAGGAAGACTCATCAAGGCTCAATCCCAACTTCACTGTCGTCCCTGCGATGGTTCCACTTCACTCTCCTTCCACTCCATTCATCAACCTACCACCCATTCCGATTCTCGCCTGGACCGTCTTATCCTAGTGAGACCATGTCGGTACGCTCTTCTTCACTGTTGCCCATAGGCTGGCCCCGGTATCGATATCACTTCAAGGAGGATCCCTCAATCCGATCTATCCTAGCTAATGCTCTGGTTGGGTTGATCCGTCTCCGCTGGATGTTAAAATTGCGGCATACCCTGTGTTGCGCACGGGAAGCTGAGGAAAACCTCAGATATGTGTCTACGACATATAATTCCCCGCGCTCGATGTGGGATGCCTCGGGCTTCCACGCCCTCGAGAAGCCTTGTGGTCATCGATAAACAGACAGACATGCCAGGTACCCCAGCATCCAGACATGCTACTGATGCCTCAACGTGACTACTCCTCTGACTGAAGGTTGCTGCCCTGACTGGACCCTTTGGAATGTCCCGACAGAAGCAGTGTAATTAACCGGCGTCCATGGAAACATGGCACTGGGAAGGGTTTCACGAACTACGTATTAAATCTATAAGGGAGACCCGGACTAGGTGACGAGTTCTGAGGAGGAATCCACAGGAGGAAGAACCGACATCCCATCATCTCGTTTCGATCAAGGAGCAGGCGTCCCTGAATAAGGAGTGAATGCCGCCCGCCTTTGGAAAGCGGGAATGCGGGGCAACAGAAGCGTCGCGCGTCCTCCCCCATGGACGGACGGGTGCGCGCCCCGGAGAAAGCATCGGAAACAATGATATAAATGAACAATCAGCCCACTCATATTTCTTAAGGAAACGAGGTGTCTATATCTACTTCATCAGATGGAAAGAATTAACGTCTGATCAAGAACTATATACATATTAATTATATATTTATATTATAATTATATATTGAATCGAACTATATGAATCAAGTGGGTGTCGATGCCTAATGGCCATATATAGGTCATACTAGTTGATGGCTGGACTAATGTGTAACTGAAACATCCATAACCTGTTTAAACAATCCTATATGCACTAATAATAGGGTAGATGCGCTAAATCCATATATTTTTATATATGGAATTCTATAACACTATAAATGGAGATTGAACCACCACATAATCCCTCTAATCATGATATGTTTTGTGTAAATTCCATCACACATATAGTATCACTAGTGTGTGATTCAATACTCAACACTTGATGTAATGGATCATGATGCACCATGCTCAGTAGAGCCCTTACCATCATTCCACCGACTATTTTTATTTGATAATCATATTTATAAGAATTTTCCATGAGTTAATAACTCTCATACTATATATTGAATAAGGCCATTATATCAAGCAATCATTATTTTTATAATACTATTCATTAGGAAATACCTATCATGATTTGAATTAAAATAACCCATTATAAAAAGGGTATTCCATTTATTACAACCATAATTTAGCATATACATAAACATGAAATAAATGATGTGTCCATTCCACCCAATACACTATGATTAAATTATACAATTTAATTTATTCAAGCAATGCAACCCACTATATTGAATTCCATTAAATTTAATAAATTTCATTTCAATAAAAACATTGAAATTCCTATATCAAATTTCAAAAAATTTTATAGAATGTATCATGTTCCACTTTTTTATTACCTACATGGGTAATCCCATTTATAAAGAAATACATGAAATTTGGTGGAACCAGGTTCCTTAGTCAAATATATAAGGGGTGAAAATCATTTTATAGATTCAATAAAGTCTATGTCAAAAACTTGTCACATTCCAAAACATGAAATAAAGGAATAGAAGGAAAAAAATTTGTAGATGCTAAGAACATTTTATAACATAAACTATTACTTTTTAGTTATTAAGATATCACACCTCCCTCGATGGATTTTTTTTGAAAAAATGAAATTTTTCATAAATAATTTTTTTATCATTGTTATGAATTATAATCATGAAAATTATGTTTGTCAAAAGAATCATTATAGGAAGTAAAAATATATAGAAAATAAATTTATAAAGTTCCCACAAACACATAGAAGGTTCCATCCTCATTTAGAAAAATAGATACAATGGAAAATTCCATTTATCATCTAAGATGAATGCTTAGATGGTGTTATGATCTTTTAAATATTTTATTATAAATGGTAAATTAACATTGGACACCCATTTGGTGTCAATAGAAGAGATCAAAATATCGAAATACCTTAACATGGATCATTTTACATATGTCAAGTTTAAGGATGGATTTTATATGAGGAAACCAATAAATAGAAGACAGTATACAAAGGCCAACATTCAACACAACAATATGATTCAAAAAATAATGGAAAATTAGGGAAAAGTATATAGAACACTTACCACATTCTTAGGAAGATCCCCCCATGAATTATCGAGGTCTGATTCGACCAGGAAAGAGTAAAAACTAAGAAACATATGTCTTTCCTATAAATATGTTAAATGGCCTTGCAAAAAAATAACACAATGTATGGAAATAAGAACTTGAAATAGATTACAGATGGTCAAATGGAATACTGATGTGGATCCAATGAGAATAAAAATGATTGATTCGAACAGTTGATCCATGAGTTATATATATTCCTAGATTAAAGAGGAGTAGGAGAAACCCATGAAGGAGAGGAGTCTCACACAACTACCTAGAGGGAAACAATGAAGGAAAAGATATCTTAAATCCATTAATTTCATTTTGTTTATTTTACCCCTAAAAACCAGGTACACTTGTTTGTCTACAGGGTTTGGCAAAAACATGAACCAACCCATCAACACCGCCTTCTTAATAAATCAAATCATATGATTTGTTCCACATGTTTATAGTATTCATGAACCAGACATGCGATGTATAGGGTTATGTTAATGATTAAATGGATCTAACCATGTTCGATAGGAACACGGTTTGGGAAAACCCTATATATCCTATATAGTGAATTTTTTCTCCCCCGCTATACTTGCACAGTCCGTATGCGGGGGCGCATTGTTTCATAAAAACCATGTGATCGGTTCAGAGCACCCTAACATGTAATTTTACGGATCAATGCTCCCAAAACTCAACAAGACACACATTGAAACTTGAATTATGTCACCCATGTCTAAAAACAACAATTGGAATTGTTTGAGCTCTTGGAATCTCATTCCGAATCCCGTTTTAAAACATGGCCCATCTAGTAAACAATAATGTTCAAATTTTATTGAATTTTATTCATGTCCAAAAAATGGGGTCATTATAACATCCCATCCTTAAACCATTTCATTCTCAGGATGCCTTAAGGAATAATAAAACAACCATCGACCTAAAATTTTCATGAATTTTCATTCAAATGGATATATTGCAGTTAAGAATGCCCAAAAAACATCACGCACTTTATTAGAATACGATACTAAATTGATAAAAATCTAAGAAAATTCTCATTTACCAAATCAAACATTGAATCTGAGCATACCTAAGCTTGTTTAGGTAGAAACACAATCAAATATTTATCTCAATAATCATATAGCCAAAGGTTCTACCCACCATAGTATTTAACATCAGAATGGGATAAATTCTAATCCCTGGAACCTCCACTATAGGAATCATAAGGACCCTTCCTTAAAACATAATCATGAATTAAATGAATAATTCACATAGAGGATCTATTAAGGTTTAGTGTTTTAGAGAATTAGGAAATGACTATTGCATCTCAAAAGATTACAAAGTAGACACTTCTTATAAGTTTCTATAAAATAAAAATACTTAAAAATAAACATGTCTAGTTCGATGATTTAGATATAATGTCATTCCTTGATCCCATACTTGACCTTATTAATATTTAAGTCATGTGTAGAAAATTTCAAAAACACGGGATGAGCATAAAAAGCCCAGTAAAGGATACACAAAGAAGTAAAACTGTTAGTTATTCAAAACAACAAGTAAACCATGAATACTTTATCAATGTAATACTTTTAACCTTTAAGAAGTAGTAAATACTCTTCACTGAATAAAAGAACATTACTTACCATTTTGTAAGAAAAAGATAACCATAAAACCCACACAAAGAACACATAACATATAAAGTTAACTTGGGACATAAACATACTAAAATGGAATAACCATATGGTCGACCTCCACACATATCACTAATTTTAATAGCCATAGGCCAACATCCATACCCAATGCATTGGAGGTTATAACGTAACCATCCATCCTGGTATTCACGGCACCACCCATCATTTGGTTTATCACATAACCACCCGTCAAATGTCTAAGTTCCATTATAAAATCATAACATATAAAACAATTATAATGGAATGTAAACATTTACACATTCCATGAACAATATATAACGTAAATATATTGACATAACAAATCCACTATCAAAACCATTTTCAATACCAAAATACATAAAAGATTATATGGTATTTATTTACTTTTAAAAATATTACGACATGTTGAGGAAGCCAAATATTAAATAATACTCTCGATGGTGGAAATGTCGTTGTCACCGCATACAGTAAAAAGAAACATAATTATTGTCATTTAGTAAAACGATTTGAATAGAAAATATTCCATTTGAATAAAAGTAGAAGTCAAATTGGTTTATACAGCGTATAAAATAAATTCTTGTATTAGAACAAAATATGACTCAATGAAAGGAGATTGAGATGAAGTCCCATACAAAGTTGGTGTCCTTATTTTAAAGATAAATCAATTACATAATTTTGTGTGAAAAATATTAATACAAAAATATAAAAGGATATTATGTGTAATACAATAGAGAGGTCATCCAAGAATATTCATAGTATGACATACTCTATATGTATAGGTTTAACCCAAAAAATTGAAATTCGGTTAAGAAGTTCCCCTACAGAAATTTGACAGCCATACGATGTCACTTTAAAATTTTGAAAGTGATTCGATGAGAGATAAAAAGGGTATCCCATCACTTGGACATATAATTTTAATAAATAAGGATATAATAGAACATATCTCAACATAATAATATTTAAATTCAAGGACCTAACAAAATGATGTCTTTTAAAAAAAAGGAGGGTGAAAGGTCCCCTTAACGATTTGGGTAACTTTCGAAACGTACACCCCAGGAATGAAGAGTCATACAATGAAGATATAAATACCCATAAATGAAATTATATTACACAAAGAGTATAATAATTGGAATTACATATACCACTCTAAGGAAACGGTGGAAAATGTAGCATAAATCTCACTGGAATAAAAGTGAGATGAGAAATCCCTTACGAAAACTCAGTAGCCTAACGGCACCACATAAAACTTCCAAAAATGGATTTATGAGATAAAATAGAGTCTCTAATTATATGAACATAAAATTTACAGTATGAGAAATATAAAATAACATCCCCAAACATAATAAATATGAGCTTAAAAGAAATGACATAAAAGAGGGTACTTAAAAAGAAATAGAGAGGCAGAATCCCATAACTCGTGTCCGACATTATTTGATCATTCTTCAATCTCATGAATAATAAACATGAGTTAAAATATATTTGGATAAAAACCATTTTATAATTCATTATTACTTTTATATGGCTTATTAAAATGTTATGAACACAATCTAATTATTAATGTTAATAACGGTCGTTTTGTCGATCATTGGTACTGGAGTCAAAAATAATGATTTATAATTACAAGTTTTCCATGTGGTAATATATCCATTATATACAGAATTATATTCATGATGTAGATATAATATGTATAATATATACCCAATATATAAATTTATTTATAATATTACATAACATTTAGAGGTAATAAATAAAATTTACCATTCATGGAGACGGTAGGTCGTACGTACGCATGAACACTACTTTTATTTCTATTATGTAATTAATGGAATGAAATAATAATTATATAAAGGTATATTATAATTCCATTATAATATCATATATAATATCATTGACTCCATCCTTTATACATCCCACATATGGAATTAAAGAATCAAATCACTTGAGGGGGTGGTAGTCCGCACTTCCTAAAAATAAAATTATCGTGTTAACCAATAATGGAAGCCATAAAGTTATGCCATAAATAAAAAATGAAGATAAATAAGGAATAAATAAAAATAATATACATCATATATAAATACAGTGACATCTTAATGTCCACCTTTGAAGGTGATAAATGAATATTGAACAATCATCGTTTTGTGAGAAAGTAATTCACCAACCACAGAAACAGTATGTTCATTAACCAATAGACGGAGGTGTTTGTAAGTTTAGCTCGAATAATTCTTATAAAAACATCCTAGTATATTGAAGTTACTTTTTTTGTTACAAATTAAAGGAATAAAAATATTTTAGGGGGTTTGTGAAGAAAAATAAAACAAAAGAACATTAGAGAAGACTTTACCTTTAAATCGGGTAACTCCCCTTGGTTTGAACCAAAATGGTTTCTTGAAGAGAATTATGCCTAAGGTAAGGCTTCTAGGATGAATAGAGGGATGTGGAGAGATTAATTGAGCATATTTTGGCCGAGAAAATTCCTTTATAGGTGTGTGTATGGACGTAGAGGTGGGTGCCTTTTATAAGAGGGAGGAGGGGCACTCTTGGAAAGTCTTGAAAATGTACTTTATTATACAATTATTTTCGGATATTAAATATCCCAAAATTAATTATTTATAGAATAAGGTTATAAGGGTTATAAATATACTCATCAAATAGGTTTTTTACAAGTGTATGTCATATATTTTACATTATCTTTTCATTTTATTTAAATCGTTCATTAATGAGGTAATCGCAGCATCATCACAGTGTCAAAAATAAATTAATTTATTTAATGTCTAAAATATATAAAACAAATATCATGATTTAGGAAATCTTTTTATATTTATAATGAATATTTATAGAGAAAAATATTACTTTTATAACCCCAGGTAAAAATTGTTTTAGTAAAACAATACATGTTTGTGACATTTTTATTTTAACTTTAATTAAAACGTTATTAATGTCATTTTATTACCCAAGTGGATCCATGGGGTCCCCAAGATGAACCATGGATTGTATTGGTCGTCCATGACATATCCAATAATGTTAGTACATGTGTCAAGGTAATTTATTATTATTATAACATTATTTTTACCTTAAATTGCACTAATTACCCATAATTGCAATTAATAAAAAATAAAAGTTACTATTCACCGAAAAATTATTTTTTCCATTAAAAAAAATATTACATCCTAATGGAAACCATGTATGTTGGATTTTTGAAATTCAATTCACTGATGTGGTGAGGATTCATTTAAATGAAAAATCAGTTTTTTACGTACCACTAAGTGGTTTCACTATGAATCAAAAATTGATGTTTTTCAGAAAAATACCAAAAATTCACCCTAAGATATATTTGATATTCTAAATTCTATACTGATTTATATTTTACAAAATTATAAACATATAAGTTGAATTATCCAATTAATAATTAATTCCCATTGTCAAAACAAATAGCATGTTTTTAAGAAAAAAAATATATCCAAATATTGAGACTAGTTTAAGTCCACTTTCAGTGTAAAATTAATTCCAATGACCACCATTGGATTAAATGGTAACACTATATTGTAATTTAAATTTTAAACAAATTCAAAATATAATCTAATCATATAAATAAATTATGGTAAAAAGAGGTTTTGAATTAAAATACAACATTTTTCACTTATTCATTAAAAATGAACTTTATCTGAAAAATAACAAAATCATACAAAAAGAAAATTTTGATGTCCTGACTCTAAAGAAAGATTTTATTTGGAACAAAAGAATTTATAAAAGTTACCAAAACTATTTTTAAATAGGGTTCTCCATCAAAAGGTGATAAATCGACATTTTTGTGAATATTAGAGTATTTATGCTTAAAATTGAATTATTTTCTAATTTTAAGCCTTTATATTTTATTGTACAAATGTAAAAACATTTAAAAAACATATTTAATAATATTTTAGTTATTTCTATTCATTCCCTCCATTGCAATAGCTAGGCATTAACTACCAGTTAAAATAATATTCTTTTATTAATAGAGTGCGATGTAAGATTTCAAAGAAATGCGTTGTTGTGTATTGGGTACGCCATCGAGCATAGCATTCCCTTTAAATTAATATTAACATTTTATTCACAAATACAGAGAAATATGAAAATTTCATATCCTTTATTTAATTGGGATTTAACATCCTTCACGCCTTTTGGGAATTGTGTCCTCGCAATTTTAAAATTGGGCTCTGAAAATTCATTGAAAGCTCCACATCACAAAAGGTGTAAATTAAACAATCACTTTAAAAGAAATAAAGAAAAGTACTAGGGTCACCTGAGACAATGGGTACTATGATTCCATTAAAACATGGATATGGATGAAAAAAATGTGTTATGTTATTATAGAGATTGATAGAAACATGTTTTTGAGAAAGTTAACAACCAGAAATCACAAACTTGTGATAGGTTAAATGGTATTTGATTCCCCAGTAGGAAAAATTAAGAGGAAACATTTTTGTTTTATGTTACTTTTCATTGAGGAATTTATTTATCGGAGTAACTAAAACATAATGAAAGATACTTACTTGTCATGTTTACTTTCAACTATTACTATATTTCTTACACTAACTCATATTTTCACCAAAAGATGAGTATTTAGGAAGACATGTTCACATTAAGAGTACTATAATCATCTTAATGAAAATCACCTAATCCCCAAAAGAGAACTATATATTCCCCATTTCTTTAGACCATAACCAAAACCAAAACCAAAAATTTAGTACGATATCATATAATCCCCAAAATGGATAATCCTTTATAAAAAAATTTTATTCTTAATCTCCAAAAAATTTCAAACAATACACAGAGTTCAACAATGACCCTTCAATAAACATATATCTATAAAATTCCTCAATGTAATCAAAACGAAAATTGAAACCCAAATCTCTAAAGGATTTAATCACATAGTCTTCCATGATAAATCTTATCATTTATCTCCAAATAACATCATCTTCTCTTAAAGGCTCATACTGAAAATTAATTAACCAAATCACATATCCTCCATGATAGGCTAATCATTTCCATAGATAACCAAAAATAAATTTACTCTTGATTTATAAAATCATCTAGTTAAAAAGAATTAGTCAAACTAACCAGGGACTTCATGTAGTCAAGTGGTAGGAGATAAATACCAGTTGCTCTTTGGTTGTGGGTTTTATTCTAGTAGCTTCGTCCAACGTGATGGGTTGTCACATGGTCTATGTGTTGTCCTTTTTTTCAAAAATAAATAATTCTATAAACATTCCCCAGAAAGAGATAAAATAATTAAAAGTAACCATAACATACTTTAACCTCATGCCTTTAATTTTCTATCATACCATATTATAACCCATAATTACCTCAAAAGTAAGGATTATATAAACCCTAATGGTTACCTTTATAATTATTACCTGAACATCCACATCGAATTGGTTATCTCATACATGATGCATTAGAGAACTCACCAAGGTTCATGTGGATAATCATGACTCCTAGATAGTTGGTTTAGAATAACCACGAGATTCCTCATTGAATCCACCATTTCATCCAGTCTCTTAATTAGAGAACCACCACAGTTTCCATCATACCCATTTTCACTTTGGTGCCTGCTAGATCCTTCCATTTACTAAAACCAAAAATTTTAGTGTGAGTATATCAAAAAAAAATAATCATGTACTAAAGAGGAAGATAAACACTAAGATATACTTATCCATGTTATCTTATACTCATTCTATTTTTGAAAAATAACAATGACTCCATCTAATATACTACCCATTGTGGTTATACACAACTTGTCACTTATGCTTAAACAACACTCTAACCTCTATAGTTATCTAAATAGACCTATGATACCAACTATAAGGACCCGACCTTAAAACATAATCATGAATTAAATGAATACTTCACATAGAAGATCTTTTCAGGTTTAGAGTTTTTAGAGAATTAGGGAATGAATATTACATCTCAAAAGATTACAAATTAGACACTTCTACTAAGTTTCCATAAAATGAAAACACATAAAAAGAAACCTATCTAGTTACATTTTTTAGATAGATTGTCTTTCCTTGATCCCATCCTTGACCATATGAATCTTTAAGTCCTGTGGAGAACATTTCAAAAACATGGGATGAGCAATAAAATCCCAGTAAGGGATACAGAAAGAAGGAAAACTGTTAGTTTTTCAAAAGAACAAGTAATCCATGAATACATTATCAAAGTAATACATTTCACCTTTACGGATTAGTAAATACTATTCACTGAATAAAATATCACTACTTAACCTTTTGTAAATATAATATTACCATAAAACCCATATAAATAACACATATCATATAAAGTTAACATGCGACATAAACAGACATAAATAGAATATCCATACGGTCGACTTCCACATATATCACTAATTGGAATATCCATACGACCGACTTCCATACCCAATACATTGGAAGTTATAACGTAACCACCCATCCTGGTATTCATGAAACCACCCTTCATTTAGTTTATCACGTAACCACCCGTCAAATTTCCAAGTACCATTATAAAATTATAACACATAAAACAATTATAAAGGAAAGAAAACATTAACACATTTCATGCACAATATATCAAATAAATATATTGACATAAAAAATCCACTTTCAAAACCATTTTCAATACCAAAATACATGAAAGAGTATATGGTATTTATTTACTTTTAAAAATATTACGGCCTATTGAGGAAGCCAATGATCAAATAATACTCACGGTGGCGGAAAGGTCGTTGTCACCATGTACGTTAAAAAGAAACATAATTTTTGTCATTTAGTAAAACACTTTTTATAGAAATGATTCCTTTTGAATAAAAGTAGAAGTAAAAGGGGTTTATACAGAATATAAAATTAAGTCTTGTATTAGAACAAAATATGCCTCAATGAAAGTAGATTGAGAAAAAGTCCCATACAAAGTCGGTATCGTTTGTTTAAAGATAAATCAATTACGTAATTTTGTGTGAATAATATAAATACACCCAATATAAGAGGATATTAAGTTAAAACCAATACAGAGGTCATCCACACATATTCATAGTACGACATAATCAAGAAGTATAGGTTTAACCCAAAGAATTAAAATTGGGTTAAGAAGTTCCCTTACAGAAATTCGACAGCCTAACGACATCCCATTAAAATTTAGAATGTGATTCAATGAGAGTTAAAAACGGTATATCATCACTTGGACATGGAATTTACATAAATAAGGATATATAAGACCATATCTCAAAAAAATAATATGTAAATTAAAAGACCTAACAAAAATAAGTCTTTTTAAAAAAAGAGGGCAAAAGGTCCCCTTAACAATTTGGGTAACATTCGAAACGTACACCCCTGGAAAGAAGGGTCATACAATGAAGATGTAAATACCCATAAATAAAATTATATTACAAAACTATTATAATAATGGGGAGTAAAAACACCACTTGAAGGAAATGGTTGCAAATGTAGCATAAATCTCACGGGAATAAAAGTGAGATTAAAAATCCATTACGAAAACACGGCAGCGTAACGACGCCACTTAAAAAGTCCAAAAATGGATTTATGAGATCAAATAGGGTCTCTCGTAATATTAACATAATAATTACAGTATGAGTAATATAAAATAATATCCCCAAACATAAGAAAGTTGAGATTAAAAGAAATGACATAAAAGAGAGTACAAAAAAAGAAAGAGAGAGGTAGGATCTCTTACCTCATGTCCGACATGAATCAATCATTATTTAATCTCTTGAATAATACACTTGAGATAATTTATACTTTCTTAAGAAAAATTTTAAAGTTAATTATTCCTTTTATATCACTTATTACCCTGTTATGAACAATATGTAATTATTTATGTTAATAACGGTCGTTTTGTCGATCATTGGTACTTGAGTAAACAATAATCATCTTATAATTACAAGTTGTTCATGTGGTAAAATATCCATTATATACAGAATATTATTCATGATGTAGATATCATATATATCATATATACCCAGTATATAAATGCATTTATAATATTACATATCATTTAGTGGTAAGAAATGAAAATCACCGTTCATGGAGACGGTAGGTCGTATGTACGCATGAACGCTAATTTCATTTATATTTAGTATTTACTGGAATGACATAATAATGATATCAAGGTATGTTATATTTCCAGTATAATATCATTTATAATATCATTAACTCCATCCTTAATACGTCCCACATATGGCATTAACGAATCAAATCACTTGAGGGGGCGGTAGTCCGCACTTTCTAAAAATGATATTATTGTGTTTACACATAATGGAAACCATAAATTTATGCCATAAATGAAAAATACAGAAGCATAAGAAAAACATAAACATAATATATATCATATATAAATATAGTTACATCTTAATGACCACCGTTGAAGGTTTTAAAATAATATTTAACAATCATTATTTCGTGAGGCAGTAATTCGCCATCCACAGAAACAGTATGTTCATTAACCATTAGACAGAGGTGTGTGTAAGTGTATGTCGAATAATTCTTATTAAACCATCCTATTATATTTAATATACTTATGTTCTAACAAATTGATAGAATAAAAAGAGCGTAGGTGGTTTGAGAATCTAAATAATACCAAAGAACATTAGAGAAGACTTTACCGTTAAATCGGGTAACTCCCCTTGGTTTGAACCAAAATGGTTTCTTGAATAGCATTCTTCCTATGTTAAGTCTTATAGGATAAAGAGAGGGATGTGGAGAGATAAAATGAGTAGAGGTTGGCCTAGCGAATGGATTGATAGGTGTTTGTAAAGAAGTAGAGTTGGGGGCCTTTTATAAGGGGGAGGTGGGGCACTCTTGGAAAGTCTTGAAAATGTACTTTATTATAAAATTATTTTTAGATATTAAAGGTCCCACAATTATATATTTCTAGGATAAGGAGATAAGGGTTACAAATATACACATCCAATATGTATTTTACAAGTGAAAGTCTTATTTTTTACATTATTTTTTCATTTTATTTAAATCATTCATTATTGAGGTAATCGCATCATCATCACGATGTCATAAATAAATTAATTTATTTAATGTCTAAAAATAATAAAAAAATATCATGATGTAGGAAATATTTTTATATTTATAATTAATATATATAGTCAAAAATATGACATTTATAACCCCTTGTAAATTTTTTTAGTAAAACAATACATGTTTGTGACATTTTTATTTAAACTTTAAATAAAAAGTTATTAATGTCATTTTATTACCCATGTGGCTCCACGGGGTCCCCATGTTGACCCATGGTTTCTCTAGGTCGGCCATGACACATCCAATAATGGTAGGACATGTTTAATGTTAATTTCATATTATTAGAACATAATTTTTACCTTAAATTACACGAAATAACATTAATCACGATTAATAAAACGTAAAAGTTACTATTCAAAAAAAATTATTTTAATCCCATTGTACCACATTTTACATCCTAATGAAAACCATGTATGTATGATTTTTAAAATTCAATTAAAATTAGTGGTAAAGATTAATTTAAATGAAATATTAGTTTTTTAACTACCACTTAGTGGTTTCATTATTCATAAAAAATTGCAGTTTTTTAGAAAAATACCAAAAATTCACCCAAAGTTATATTTGATATTCCGAATTCAAAAATGATGTCTATTTTAAAAAATTCAAAACATATAAGTTGCATTAATCAATTTAATAATTAAGTCTCGTAGTCAAAACAAATAGCATTTTTTTAAGAAACAAAATCTATCAAAATATTGACACTAGTTTAAGTCCACTTTCAAATTGAAATTAATTCCAATGACCACAATTGGATTAAATGGTAAAAATATATATTAATTTCACTTTAATAACAATTAAAAATATAACCTAATCATATAAATAAATTATGTTAAAAAGAGTTTTTGAATTAAAATACAACATTTTTCACTTATTCATTAAAAATGAACATTATCAGAAAAATAACAAAAACATACACAAAAACATTTTGATGTCCTGACTATGAAAAAAGTTTTTATTTGGTCCAAGAGAATATAAAAAAGTAACCAAAACTATTTTTAAAGACGGTTCCCCATCAAAAGGTGATAAATCGTCCTTTCAGTGAATATTATAGTATTTATGCTTAAAATTAAATTATTTTCTTATTTTAAGAATTTATCTTTTTTTGGATAAATGTAAAAACATTTAACAAATATATATTATCATATTTTAGTTATTTATACTCATTCACACCATTACAACGATCAGCGGTTAACTACCAGTTAAAAAAATTATTTTATTATTAGAGTGCAACATAAATTTTCAAAGAAACATGTTGTTGCTTATTGGGTACACCATCGAGCAAAACGTTCCCTTTAAATTAATATTAACATTTTATTCAAAAATATGGATAAATATGAAAATTTTATATCCTTTTTTTACCTCAGATGTTACAGAAATTTCCTTATAAATCAAACCCCTAAGAGTTCTAATGACTCTCCCGATATGATTTTTAATGATCAACCTGTCGGTATCCCACCAACATTATCTAATTGGGTCAAGATGGATTCTCATTAAATTCATAGACTAAAACATACCACACTCACCTCCCCCTGAAGATGTTCCCAAAAATAGTCCATCTTTGACCATAACATTTAACGAGGAGGAAAACAAGTCATTCCACTCTGGTTGACTTATCTCTAAAACACTCTATGTAGGAAACTAACTTATTACAACCAGGTCTACACTGATTTTTTTCATGAAATTTCATATTTATAATGATGAATTTCAGCAGAGTCAATACATAATTTCATGAGACATTCCTTAATCAAACCTCATCTTTACATTTACACTATCATTATTCAAAACGAACAAGCGGTAACCCTGATTTGTCCCAATGGATTTTTTACCCTTTAAAAATGACCTTTTATCCCGAATAAATGGACAGTATGATCTATGATTCATTAAAAAAATCAAATGAAATAAACCACATAGTCCAAAATCCATGTCTATAAGTGAGATATTTGTATAAGGCCATAATGTCCAAATATTATTATTGACTGAGCTCAGAGTAGCATTATCTAATTAGTAACCTCAAAGGAATACAGATGGTTTCCATGAGTCCATCAATGGAATTCCTATATGGGAATCATGTTTTAACTAAGAACTAACCACACCAGAATGAAAATCCACGTATCAAGCATGCAACTCAGATATGCGACTCTTATGATTCCCAAAAAAAATTAAAAAAGTAGCACGACACAATAACAAATCTCTGATAATACATCAAGGAAGTATTTAAGTTAGGGGACATAGTAATCACTTTGAGAAGAGTACACTACTATTCAACTTCATGAAAGAACCTCAAGATCATCCACTGATGCATTTCCAACAAAACCATTATGCCTTCACCATCAGAGGAATTATATGAATTTTCAATCAAAACATCCAATGATCCCCAAGATCAATAAATTTTTCTAATGGGTTTCATACACATCCAACTATATGAAAATCATGCTTCCATGAAATCAATGAAATGATTTAAAACATGTAATCCACAAAGGCCTTCAAGGGAGACCAATCTTTTCTAAATGGTCCTATTTGGATATGTTCCTACTACATGGATGGGAACATATTTACCAGAACTGATGCAATGATCCCCAACATTGTAATTTCTTAGACATAGATAGGAAAAGTAAACTGGAAACTCACAAGCTCACCATATGACATTCACCTTAAAACTCAAATGTTTATGAATTTCGAATGATAACTAAATAAAAAATGACTGGTGTGTTAAAACACCAATTTCCAAAAAAAATTAATCCCAAAAAACTGGGAAGTACGTGATTTATTTAACCCATAGGTCACATTACTATCCTAATAACCCACCAACACACTTAACAGAATAAGGCTCAACGGTTACACCAAAATCAACTGGTCTGTCACCTTATTATGAAACATGGTGGGTACTACATATATAACCATATACTACCAAGATACCAAAAGTGAAATCAGAATATCATGAAATTTATACATGGATTTTTCCCCTATGAATTCATGTATCTGATGGCTCAAATAGAAAACTAGCTCAAGTATCACATTGTATTGTATGTCTATAAAACATACTGATGGACAACCACGTCACCCAAGGAAAGAAAACAGGGTCATGAGACCTATGTAGAAGACGATCATGACCATGGAATGTATAAACTTTTGAAAAGGATAATTACTCTCTGCACATTCCCATAAAAAGGGTTAAAGAATTCATGACCACCCATCTGAACAAGTGTTTCATTTATAAGATAAGTGTTATATTAGGATAAGTGACACTTTAATGACACCAAACATCATAAATATCATAGACTCATGAAAGTAATTTAATCAATAAGGGTGAAACGTACCATGGGTTATCCCCTTACATGGCATAAATATCAATTCGAAATTAGGTCATGTCAAATAGAAAGTAACTGGTCTAAAGATTTCATTATATAATACATTTTTAAAAAGAGAAAAACAATTAGAAAACACCCATGCATTCATTCGATGGAAACTCATAGGGATATATTTACTACCCGTATGAAAGTGATAAAATGAGGGAATCCACATAGAGTTCCATTTTAATCCAATTACATTGATTGAAATTGATTATTTAAACATTTAAAATAATTAAATTTAATCACCAAGGCTTATAAGAATTTTTTGTAAACTTCCATCTTCGAAAATTTATCATTTATTGACATACTGTTATAAATTATGCAATTTATCTTATAAATTCCTCTGTATAATAATATAGAAGTAATATATAAGGAGACATAGGAGGGTCCAATTTTACCATCACGTGTTCATCAAAATGCATCCCAATAATATTTATTTAATTACTAATTATTCTAAAATCCCATAAAGGGGTATCTCATAATAAACATGCCCTAGAAATAACAATTGGGTCCAATTATTTATTTAATAATTTATCAATATGGTTCATTATTCCCATGAAATAGATGTAAATCCTTAATAATAAATCAAATTAGTTTCAGATTAAAATTATACAGCCTTTCAAATTTAACAATTTTGATCAATAATGGTTATATATCATAATGATTCAGTTATATGGGTGGATATCTACCAATTTATAAAATAACCATATTCATTGTAGTTTGGCATTTGGATCCCATTAATCAAAACCAATTCACATTTGAAATTTAATCATTGGTAGCCTTTTACATTCTAAAAAATGGCCACAGATAAAGAAACAAGGATTAAATCGTGGTTTAAGTATATGATATACCAATTTGAAATTATAATTCATTCATACAACTTACAACTAAAAATGGGATCCCATTTAATCCCAACCTACATATTAAGCCCATGAAACAAATTAAATATAAAATTATAACAAATCATGTTATCACAAGAAAACTATCCATGCTTTTACTTGTAATAAACATAGAAAACATACTAATTTAACATGAAACATGAAATATATTCACCCAAGAATGGAAAAATATTAACATGATACTTAAATCACTCTATCATGGTATATAAGTAATAATTATGAAAATCACCTCAACCAAATCAAACTAAGCAGGGTGCACCACTCATGTCATGAAATCAAAATCCTCAAGTAGCCTATAAATGAAACTAAATGTCTTGGAATAATAATGACATGTGGATTTAAATGTTCTTATTATGAATCATGTAATGATTCATCCATTCCATAGTTTCCCATGGGTAAAAAAACAAAAATTCCACAAATTAATAAGATGTGAAAAGTAAACCAATCATTGACGGTGAAATGAAAATAAGTTGTAACATCAAACAATATGAACAACATTCCATTCTCATTCTACTTGGTCATTTCCCCATACATGGGTTGATCACTCTGATATATAGTTATTTACCATGTATTTATAAATTCCTAGTATCATATCTGCCAGAACAAAATAGTAATACAAATTTGAAAATATTTCTTTGATACCACATTTAACATCATTACCCAAATCACCACAAAGATAGTGGTCAGACCGATGGGTCACATGGTCTCAAACACGCCTCCCTGTATGCTAGAGGCGACCAACTAACAACGAGGGTCTAAGGAGGTGATAGGGAGAGACTATAACCTAATAATCAATGTATCACAATAGTAAATCAAAAAGTAAATAATAGAAAATAATAGAATAAAAAATATAAACTAAAATTAGATGATGGTAAAAAATTTACACAATACATTCATGCATTTTATCATAATGATGCATAACTAAAACAGTAATCAACACATCATAAAATTGTTATAATAAAGCACATAAATAAATAATGGAAACATAATCCAAAATAATATTTCATTGACCATCCTAAAATCGTGCTCACTCCTTTTCTCATAACTAATAGTTACTAGAAAATGACACAAGGATGGTTCCATGGTCATGTGCACATAATGGTCTACTCAGGTACGTCAGTGCAATGGTAGTCCGACCAGGGTGTGAGATATGAATCCTAGTAGTTTACAACCCACAATGTCTAAACCTATTTCAGACCATGAATATAAGGTAAATCGGTGAGTCAATAGTATAAATAAACAAAAAAAACTAAAAGGTTATATAGTTTTGAAATAAATAAACAACTAGCCCCCTCAAATTTCTTAAGGTCACATGGATGCTAAACATTCATTGGCTCGTGTCTAGAATGAATGTTTTTATAGGAACTATATATGCATTAAATATATATATATATATATAGTATAATTATATATTTCATCCACCTATATGAACCATGTGTGTCCCAACACCTAATGTATATATAATAGGAATAATCATTTCTGACCTGACTGGTGTATAACCCAGACATCCTTAAACTGTCTAAACGAGCTTATATGCTCTTACATTAGGGTACATTCCCTACATCCCTATTGAGTGGTAGACCCCATGCTGCAACACTCGGGACCATGGGTGGGATTCCATGGAAACACTCTAATCATGGAACGTGGTGTTTAAAGCTAATTTCTCATATAGTGTCACATGTGATAGATGCCATACTCAACACCCAATGTAAGGGATTGCGATGTTGTCATTATCATCAAAACCCTTTCCAAAATTCCATTTACTATATATTAGGCATAATCATGTCTATAATAAACATCCATGACGCAATACCTATGATGGATAACATATATTAATCCCACTATATAAATGAATTTTTATATTTAGTATACATTCCACGAGGTAATAACTCTCATAATTGAAATCTAAATAATTCTTTAAAAACAAAAGTATTCCATTTAATACAATTATAATTAAGAATATACATAAACATGAAATAAATGGTGTGGCAATTCCATAATTTATACTATGTTTCAATTAAACCAACTAATTCATTTAGGGAATGAAATATATAATGAGTCATTCCATTCAATTTATGGTATTCCATTTAAATAAAAAATTCATGGAAATTACATTATCAGGGTTCAAAAATGCTCTTGGATGTTTCCACGGTCAACATGAAAATTACCCACATTGTTAAACCCCTTTACATGGAAATCCAAGCACTTGGGAGGAGTTTGATCATTAGCCATCTATATAAGGGATTCATCTCACTTTATAGCTTTTATAAACTCCATTTGTCAAACATTAAATATTTCAAAACATGAAATCAAAACACATAAGAAAAAAATGAAACAAATAAGCATGGTTTCTATCACAAACGATTATATTTTTGTTTCAAAAATTTTACACCACTATCATGGTATTTTATTACAAAAAGATGAAATTATTAATAAAATTTCCATTTATAAAAATTATATATTTCTTTCTTGAAAATTAATTTTATCAAAACAATCATTATAGGTAATCAACACTTTTTGAAATTCAATTTATAAAGGACCAACCAGCACCTAAAAGGTTTCATCCTCATTCAGCCCAATAGATATAAGGTGTAATTTCATTTAAATAAGATGAATTCTTAGAATTAATTTGAGGCTTTTAACCATTTAATTATAATGGTTAAATTCACTTGGTACACCTAGGGGGAGTCCATAGAAGAACCCAATAATCTATAATTCCCAAAACAAGGAGCAATATACATGTATCCAGGTGTAAGGGTAAATTTTATATGATGAAATAAATTAATAGAAGAAACATGGAAAAGGTAAATTCAATACACAATGAAACTATTTAAAAATTATGGAAAATTATCTAAAAATCCATAGAACACCTACCACATTCTTATGAAAATACTTTCATCCAATATTGTAGTCTGATTTGGTCAGTCTTGGATGAAAAAATAGAAATTGAACATTGACCTTAAAATAGTGAAAATGATCTCCCACCAAAAATAGCATAAATTATTGAATGAAAATCATTAAATATATTAGAGAGGATCTACGTTCTTAATAATGCGGATCCATAGAGATTATGATTCTTAGATCAAAAAACGGATCCAAGATATATCTCCATTCCATGATTCATTAGGATAATGAGAAACCCATGATGGAGAGGATTCATATGTGGATTCTAGGTGAGGAAGAAATAAGGAAAATTAAACGTTATAGAATTAAGTGAATTTTGTCCATTTTAAAACTAAAAACTACAATGTACGGTTTAGCCAAATCATTTGTCAACCATTTGACACCACTACTTATTAAATAAAATCACACAATTTGTGTCTCATGTTGACTCTAACCATAAACCAACCCTGAAATGAATAATGGGAGGTCACATCCTAAATTAAACTAACCATGTAGTAAACGTTCACCGTTATGGAAAACATTGTGCAACTCATGTGGAGCATTTTTTCTCCCATACATTAGTCACACTGTTTTATGCTAGGGGTGCATAATTTTAGACAAACTCTGTAACCTTCATAGAGTACCCAAACTTTTCTTATTGCGTTCTAGTGCTTTAAAAACATGAAGAGGCACCCAAGGAATGTTTTTTTCCTTCCCCCAAGTCTAAAAACCACAAATTGAAGTCATCCAACTCTCAGAATTCTATTTTATAGCATAGTTTTAAAAACATCATGTCTATAAAATGAAAAAAAATAAATTCACATGATTTTTTGTCTAGTCCAAAATATAGGTCACTACAGGAAAAATAGTTCCCTAACACTATATTGATGACCTATTTGATCATCTTATAGGGTCGTAGAAATTTTTTATGATTAAACATCAATCTGTATAACATTATTTAAGGGTTTAAAGGATGGATAAACCCAATATAGAGTTTTTAGAAGTTATAAAATCTATGAATAGATATTTTTTCCTTTTAGACATAAAAATTACCATTCAATGTTAATGAATCTGATAAATATAGACTTTATAGAGTACGAAGATAGATTTTGGGTTGTATTTTTAGAAGTTTTTATTTTATATTCTTAGAACAAGGAGGACCATGACTATCGTATGAGTATTATTTCTATGATTTTGATTAAAAAGAAATTGTATGTTAAATTTATCTTGTTTGATTTTGGTTATATAAATAACCACTATCGTGTCATGTAATAATAAGAATGTAAATATCTGTAGATACTTCATAGATAGAGGTTGTTGAACAATGGCCCAGACTGACTTCTATAACCGATATATGTAGTATCCCTAGTTTGGGTAGACACTATTGATTATTTTTGGCAAATTTCTCATGGATATCAAATCCAATAATAGATTCAATGAGGAAGGGAGTAAAATTTCACTAAAAATGAATGTGAAGTAATATTCAAGGAGATTAATAGGATTTTATCCACTACACCTGTGCATAAATTTACATGTATGCGGGAAGGGTTATTTATATATATTGATTCTTTAATGAAGGTATTAGTATGTGCCTTCATGCAGTATAACAAGGTAATTTATTTTCCCTTATATAAATTAATGAATCAGTATACAAAAATACCAAACTCATGATTTGTCGTTAGTAGTATTATTTTTTTCATAATAAATATGGTGGTATTATCTTTTTATTGAAAGGTGTGATATATAAATATATATTGATCATATAAGATTAAATTTTATATTCACATTGAAGGATATAATTTTTTTTCATATGTGATGGTTGGAATTTATTCAGGATTGTGATTTATCAATACATTACCATCCTAGGAAAGAAAAAAATATGGTTTATGTACTGAGTAAAAATTATCATTCCAGATTATCAAATATGTGTACTGATAATGATATAATACTCATGGAATTATAAAGGGCATAATATTAAATTATAATTAATTATGAGAAATATTAAATTTCACAAATGTACATTTAACCATCTATGCATGTGAAGTTAAAAAATGTATAGAAATAAGATATGGATATTCAAAATATGGTGAATAATGTTTCAAGGTTTAACCTTTATGATCATGGAATGATTATGTTTTTGAATAAAATATGTGTTCTATCAATACAATAACTGATGAATGATACAGTGAATGACTCCCATAGAAAACCATCATCTCTCTATTCAGGGAGCATATATATATTTATGGAGATATCAAAAATGAATTCTGGAGGGAAAATATATAGGGATATATTTATAGTATGTATCTTTATTTTTGGTATTCAATAAAATTAATTCTGAACATAAAAAATATAACGGGATGATGAAAACATTACAAATATAAATATCGAAATGGGATTAATTCACTAGGGATTTTAACTTATTACTCCCTAATAAATGTGAAGCCCATAATAACATATGGGTTATAGTTTATTACTATAAAATATTTTCATATTTAATAATATTCATAAATAATTTCTCTCTTGAACAACTATCCATGAGATACATTAAGGATTTGATACAACACATGGAGTCCAATTATAACAATATTTGATCGGTATACTAGTTTTACCATGATGTTCGTGAGATGTCTATAATAATCAATGATTACGAAGATGATCTTTGACATTACATATCATCCTTATAGAAATAATCAGTATGAGAGGATCATTCAAACTATATAATATATGACGATTTATTTTTCAATAGATTTCAATGGTTGATGGGATAAATAACTTCCCCTTTTATAGTTCTCATATAAAAACAATTTCCATTCTAGAAATAAATCAGAACTATACAATTCATTGTATGAAAATAGGTTTATAAATCCATCTTTTCATAATGAATTTAAAGGGCTCGAGCCACTGGGGCCATAACATTCATACGAGATTTTATAGAAAATCCAAACCATTTAGAAACATATTAAAATTAATAAAGTAGACATAAAATATATGAAAATAATCATTGATGATATTTGGGGTATTAATTCATAGAAAAGGGTTTCCTTTAAATATCACATTGTAAGGAGTCTATGTGATTTATAATGAATGGAAATTTTATGCCTAGGATCATTGGTCCTTTTATATTCTTGATCATGTTGGAGTGATGTATTATTTTCTTTCACTTTCATTGAATATATCTCATGTGATTAATGTGTTCCATATATCGTTAATAATCGATATACCCATCCCTTCCCATGTATTGAACATAGATGCTATATCAGTGGGTCTTGTGCTTCTTATATGGAGCAACTAATATAAATATTACATTACAGATATAAAGTACTAACAAACAAGACTGCTGACCAAGTAAAGGTATTCTAGATGGAGAATAAGATTTATGAAATTATGTGGGAATGTAAAGATTTATTTAATAATTTGAATAGTTATTTATTATCATGAAATTAAAGGAATTGTGAGTGTTGAAATTTTTTAGGGGAAAAATATAACAAATCATGATTTCAGTTTATATTTTCCATTAGAATAGATTCTATAATATTAAAATATTTTAATTCAGGAAAAAATAATCTAAATTAAATAATTCATTTATCAATACATAATGAATAACATGAAGTGAAATTTAGACAAAAAAATTAGCAAAATTAATTATATTTTGAATTAAAAGATTATAATAGAATTATAAATACCGGTTGATATCAATGGAATTGTTTTTAGGAATGATGAATATTATAATTAAATTTAAAAAATTTAAAAAATTATGTGAATAAAATTAACTAAGAAAATTCATGTAATATTTATTAAATATCAATTAGGTAAATTTAATAATTAATTAAGTAATTATAAAGTGTACCACATTCAATATTAATGTTATAATTGTTTTTCCTTAAACACATTGCTTTTACAGTATTTTATATATTTTTAATTTAAAATGTAAAATTCTAATCATAATATTTTGGGTTTTAAAAAATATAATTCAATTTTAAATTCATCATGTAAAAATAAGCGTTAGGAAAAATTGTGAGGTTTTTTATTTTGAATTTTATTTGAATAGTAAAAATGTAGTTTTCATAAATGCCACATTGTTTATGAAACATTTTTTATATAAGAATTACTTGAATATATATGATACCTCTTTCTCAAACAAAAATGAAATTATGGAGTAAAATAACACACCTAAAATAAATATTGTGGATTTATATATCTATTCATGAGTTTTTAGAAACCATGTTATATATTGTATTAATAAAAAATCATTTTGTTCCTTTTTCTTTGATTAAATATTAACAACGATCCATTCTATTTTGAAATGATTTAAAAGTAATAAAATATATCTTTGTTTAATTATATGATAATAAATGACATGGGAATGAATACTATATTTGTTTTTGTAGTTCATTTTTATTCTTTTAAAATGTATTTCTATTATAGATATATTTATTATATAATCATATTTTTATTAAATTTAATTATAACCACCTCTATATATTGAATTTTTTCGTGTGGTAATTGTATTTTAAATTGGCATGTTCATATTAATATCTATGTTAAATTTCATTTTGAGTATCCAAAACAATCCATTAGCGTAAAAAATCAGATAATGCGGTTTAATAAAATCAGGATAAAAAAGATGAATTATATGGGTGCTGAAATATTAAAACAATATCACACAATTATTTTTTATGAGGGTCAGATCAACCAAATATTTTCGCTTGTCCATTATTTCCCACTATTGGGTCCAATTTTATTATAAATTGAGCTGTCTTTAATATAATTTAATGAATATTGTTAAAATATTCCTACCCTATCATTTAAAAAATGATCATTTCACAACCCCGACTCTCCTCACATATAAAGAAATTTAGATTGAAAACACTCTAAAATCCAATTAAAAATATCATTACAACATTTTATAGTTGTTGGTCTGAATACAATTCCAATATAATAATGCATAAATAATTTTCCTGAGGAATAAGCATGATAGAACAAGTTTGACGTATCCAAAATCCTAGGCATGGGTTCCTCATATCAATTGAGACATATACCATATTAAAATCATATTTAATCTCTTTTGGTGAATATATTAAACATGGATTTGTTTAATAATACTTTTTAACTAATTAAATGGATTTACAACTCCATATCATGTTTTCTCTTTCAATGTCATTTAATTCAAAAGTTACAAATGCCGTAAGGGTTTATATCTCATCTTCACATCAATGAGACATATATCATAATATACATTTTATATATTTATGTGGTGTACATTATAACTATTTTAAATATATTAAAATGATTATATTTATACTCATGGTATTTAAGGATGATTCTTGTTGTAACGACACAAATCTTGACATACATGGACATTATAATACTTTTGCGGAATACTTAATACATGACAAAAAAATACTCAAGGATCGTAAAAGTTTATTGTCTTTGGAAACACGGAACATAGTCTACTAATAATGGTGAATGATCTTCCACATCTCCCATAATGATATTCCCCTTTTTTTCTTACCTAAATCATTTCTTTATATCTTGGGAAAAATAAAAAATATAATGGGTGAGCTCAAATGCTCAATAAGGGTAAGCATGCAGAAAAAAAACAAACCATATACATTTGAACATAAAAACATGAACATAATATTTAAAAATAAAAATCATGAAAAACAACATAAAATATGGAAATACGTAAGGAATAAATAATAATGGGACATCAATCATGATAAAATAGCATGGGAATAGAACATGTAATTCTGGAAAACCATTAATCACATGATATGATTTCCCTAGTAGTCGAGGCATTGCTTCCAAAACCATCATAGTGGAAAAATTCCATTACTGAACTGGGATTACTTTTTGTTCCATCTTTGTATTACTGAACCAGATTTACTTGTCATTCCATCCATGTATAAATCATGAGATAAAAATAATTACCCAATTCATTATAGGGAGATATAAGTACCACCCATCTCATATTGAATTCATTCTTACGTGTTCCACAAATCAATCATAAATCATTAATCATAACCCAAAGAATAAAATGGGTTTCATAAATATAATCCCATCATAACATAATCCTTGTAAAACAAATGGATATAATTTCATCATAAGAATATTGAAACCTTGTAAATCATAGATACATTATACTTTAATCATCCACATATGAAACAATGTGACCTCAGATGAAAAATGGTTTTGATAAAACACCTGAAATGAATTCTTGAGGAAAATATCATTTCTTTTTAAAAATCATTTTCTTTTCACAAAATGTCAGGAAATTTTAAAAGAAGTGATTTTGTTGAAAAAATTAATGAAATCTTGTATAATATTCTTAATGAAAATTAGGCGTTATGAAAACGTAAAAAACTGTTCATGCAGTATAAGTTACAAACATTCTCCTCGTACTTTTTCCAGAGAAGTCAAAAAGTTATCTATATGGTAAACAAAAGAACGATTACTTCGATAACATGTGGTAAAAGAAAAAAATGGGTAAAAATGACTTTAAACATACATGAAATAATTTTTATAAAATAAGGAGATCTGTGGTAAATATAACCCTTGTAAATACATACGAATAAACAATCTCGGTTAAGAACAAGATTGGAATAATTATCCCTTACCTTATGCCGAATTTCTTTGGTATGTGTCTAAGACTCCAGTATAGTGGGTTTAAAAATATTATTAAATTGGAATAGAACCATAATAATATTTATGATATCATATATCATTTAATTATGACTTTATATTACCAGTTCATTAGTCAATTCAATGTTAATGAATCTTTTTGGGTGAAATCATTTCATTTGTCTTACATGTTTTGACATGTAATTATTCATATGATAACTTAGATCATCATAAATTACATCCAGAATTTAAAAAATGATTAATATATAATATATATTGAGAATATAAATATATATAATAGATCAATAAATGGAATGAAATAAGCAGTTCATGGGGACGGTAGACCGTATGTATGGATGAATTTTGTTTCTATTTACTTATATAATTGAATGGATGTAAGTAAATAATATATACATAAATCCAGTATCATTATTATGTCATATATCTCATTATTATTCATTATATATATTTTATAATCATTCTTGAATTGTTAACATGGAAAATGAATCTCATCGCGTCATGGAGACTGTAATTCGTACATACGCACGAGCGATGATATCATTCCTATATTTAATGAATGGAATTTGAGTGGATGATATAATATCATAGAATTAGTATGATGTTATAATAATCATATATAGTTATTCATTACACCATTATACCCATCCAAGTAATGTGGTGGTTGAAAAATAGATTACACCACGGCGTGGAGATGGTATTCCGTACGTACGCTTGCACGGTGATTTCATTTTCTGTAGAATGGATAAAAGGTGAAATTGGGTTGTTTCATATTTATAATAACATATCAGAATATTAGTGATACTTAAGTTATTAATTTATAATGAAAAAACTAAATAAGAAAAAGTATAAGAAGAAAGAAACTTGAAAGAGACGGTTGAAAAGATTACCTCTTCCTCGGTGCACTTCCTTTAAACTTCCTCTTAGAGAACTAGAGTTGTTCTTTTGAGAAGACCAGAACCTCTATAATATAACTAGAGCGGTTGAGAAGAGGAATTTTCAAGGGTTTGATGAGCTTCAAGGCTCAAATGGGTGTGAATATAAGAGGGAGGGGGTACCCTTTTTATAAGGGAGGAGAGGGGAACCTTTGCAATATAAGAAATGTTAAATTATAATAAATTCAACCCCCCATAAATTCTTCCAAAATGCCTCAAATCTGAATATTAGATGAGATAGGGTTGTAATCACATCAATAAATAGAATTTAGACATGATTTTAGATTATTTTAAACCTTAAAATTTTGATTTATCCTTATTTAATCAATTTATGTTTATTTGTGGTAATAGTATTATAATAATTAAATTGGTATAATTACATATTTAATGTGATTTTTCCATAAATAGATAAATTATTACATTTTAGACTATATAATTTTCAATTTGTAATTTTTATTTATCATTTCGATTTTTAAACAATTTAATAATACGTTATTTTTACAAAAATATGAATAGTGTGAATTTTTACACTATTTATTTATTCGAATTTAAATAAAATCCCCAGAGAATATATATTCAATAAAGAATATTAAATAGATTTCTAACATAAAATATTCATCTATAAAATTTGTGGAGCACATTAAATAGTTCATATAATATTAATTTTAATATTTATAAAACCATTTATTTGATATTTCTCTTAATAAAATAATTACTAAAACATTTTTGTATGATTGTTTAATATACATATTTTTTAAAAAAAATTAAAAATAATATCTTGTGATGAAGATAAATATATTACCTTTCATAATAATATTTTCACTCAAAATTATCATATTAAAATCACAACATTTAAATTATTATATTTATTAAATTATTATGATGACATCATTGACATCATTTAAAATAAAATAGTATAAATGTCATAATCGGTTTTATAAAGATCCAAATGGCCCAAAAGTAGACCCTTGTATGATTATGGTATACATATACTCGACCAATAATGTTTGGTCAAGTTTATGGTCCTTTTGATAGGCATTGTTGTTTTAATAAAAACTATATTATTGATTTTCCACTAAATAAATAATTTCAAAATCATTAATGTATAAGCTATTAAGATAATTAAATATTTCTTAAAAAGTACAAATAAATTACCATGATAAATAAAAACATTTTTTCGTTCAAATGAATATTTATAACCGAATTTATAATCTATATAAAATTATATTTTAAGTACTTTAATTATTAAAGATTGAGTGAGACATATTTCACTTTCATTTAAATAAAATAAACTAAAGGTCTTAATCACATCCAATTGGGTTCCAATGTATTCCATTTCAACCCAAATGTGCCTTAAGACGAAATATAAGCATCCAATTATATTATAATAATTGTTAGGGTAATTTTATAATTATATATTTTCCCTTAACTTCCCTATTTACCTTCAACTATGGTATATAAAATTTACCGTAGTTACTATTCATAATGCCAAAAAATAAAAAATAGCATATTTACATAATTTGGAAACACTGATTCCAAATATGGAATCCATTTTTCTAAATTTAATACTCAAAATTTTCAGCAATTAATTTAAAATTTATCTAGTTTTTAAGAAAAATAGTTTTAAATGTTAAAACATTGCAAAAGATTGAAATGATTGTACCTATTAATTCACTGTAAAATTCAATATAATGACATACATTATATTAAATGGTAAAAATATATTCTATTTATACTTTAAAAACATTCAATATTATAATTTAACCATATAAATTATTACGATGAAAAAGTTGATTTTAATTAAAATATAGCGTGTTTTTACAATTCATTACTATATGAAAGTTATCAGAATAATATGTTAAATTTATCAAAAGTAAATTTCTTATATCCTGATTCCAAATAAAAAATTTATTTTGTAAAATTTAACTTATAAACATGTCAATAATTATATTTAAAATGGGTGGGCCATCAAAATGCGGTAAAACTGCATTTTTTAAAAAATACATATTTTACCCGATAAATTTATTTTGTTGTCATACCATGTCCTATAAAATGTGTAAGATGAATTATAATGTCATAAAATTCGATATCTAGTTACTAATATTCGTTATAATATTATAAAAATATATCATTCTTTAGTGAAACTCAGTATTGCGTACAACACACACTATTGAGGAAGGTTTCTCTTGCATGCAACACAAGCCAATAATAGTGTTTTCATATAATATAAGATATTACGTTGTTGCATATAGAACAAGCTAATTTTGGTGTAGCGTACAACACAAGACATCAATGAAATTAAACTAATATTTTTCATAAAATCTCAGGGTGTTATATTCTACCCCCCTTAAAATGAATTTCTCCCTCGATATTCGCCAGGGTTATAAATCATTTATTATTCATAGAAACCCAATCCTAAAAAGGAATAATAAAAATTAATTTTAAAAACTATAGTATGAAATGTAATAATTACCAAAGTAACTCATGACTGTGTTTCCACATAGGATAACATAGGTGAAAAAATGGATATGGAAGAAAAATCTAACCATCAAGTTCTGATGGAGAGTGGTAGAAAACATGGCTATGAAAAAGCCTATAATCAGAAAGCCATAAATTTGTGAAGATCTAAGGTACGATCTGATTCTTCAGATATGAGGGAAATAGGAAACATTTTTTGTTTTCAAGATCATTCCCTAATGTTGAAAAAGTGTTGGAATTAAAAGAAATATTTTCTTGATTTTGATACAATCTCACAATTGGCCATTCCTTGAGCAATTCCCACTTCATATTTTATAGAAATGAAGATGAATTTGTCATTCATGAAGTGTTATCATATCATGCGATTGAATGATAGTTCATTTCATCTGTCTCAAACAATATGTTAGAAAAAGTTATTAAATATACATAAGTCCATCTATAGTGAGACTAATCGTATATGGTTCCTAATATGGACTTATACTTCATATATCATACCACTTAATAAATTAACACTACTTTATAATAACCACGGTCTTCTTCTAGTCCAGTGGTGTGTAATAAAGGCCTTTCATACTTTGGTTGTGGGTTTGATTCCATCATCCTTGTCCGACGTGACGAGTTTTCACCCGTTCTATGGGTTGTCCTTTTACACTATTATAACATTACATAAATAATATCGAAAAAAGATCTACCCTTAAACAATACTATCTTATGTCCAACACAATCCATTCCAATCTTTAGACTTATCCAGAATACATTTGTCCAATCTCATAGTATAAAGAAAACGATTACTGGAATGTTCACATAACAAGCATGTGAATACCATCATTTATCCCCACATATCATAATATATATCTTGTTGGACACATTACAAACAAGTGAATAACATAATCATGAATTCTGTTGAAACATGAATTACAATAGATCCTTAGTGAAAACATGAAATTTTTCAAAATTTTACTCTTTCGACATACCAAAATCCCAAAATTTCGATATACTCAAACCATGATATCACTTTATCCTTATATTAGTCATGAGAACATGAATATTATCATAGATATTATTTTCTCTTTATCCGTCATTATGCGCATTTTATTTTCTTTCCAAAAATATTTCAATCACTTTTCATGGTTACTAGTAACATATTCTTAGGAAAAACCACAATGGACCAATACATGGATATTCCAATATACCATAAAAGTACCTCAATAACATTATTCTTGAATTCCTATACATAAACCCTTTAATCCATCCTCTTCAATTATTGTCATGGAATAAGTCCTTCCTCGATTAAGAAGTAACCTCTGAGGTCAGGGCATTGAGTTGGGTAATACCCATGTCCTCCATAGATAAGACATTGTACTCCATAATAGTTTGTCACTCAATGACCCTTTTCCTCACACAGATAACCTCTTCCCCTCTATTTTATGTGTTCATCCAGGTTCTTCTTCCCTTATTTCATATATATAAACCTTCCTTTCTCTATGCTCCTCACCATACAAACATGGATAAAAGTCCACTTTCCTCTTATTTGATGAATTAGGAATACAACTACAGTTCACCTTGTTCACAATATATCGCAGTAATGGATTCGGAATAATCACAATATATTTCTCTTAAGGAATTATTCAATTTCATTTTTCATAGTCACCAATTTTTCCATTGGAATCAATGTGAACCGAATTCCTTCTCGTTCCTTCCATTGACTAAAACCAGAAATCGTAGTGTAAGAAACAGTTAAAATAAAAAGGAACCACATAATCAAAAAAAAAATACTAATTGGATGTCTAACTTATCACACATTATTTCATCCATGGCACAATAGTTTAACCCCAGGTTATTCATGATTGTCATCTTAATTCGAGGACTGTTGCCTATAGTAATATTAAACCTTAGGGAGATCTCTAGACATAACATAGAAATATATCTAGGAATCTCACTAATGTTTTCACATCCAAGTTTCTAAAGATTAACTAAACCTACCTCTGATACCAACAATAGATACCCAAAGCACGATGTACATGGACATTATATTACTTTGGCATAATACTTAATACCTGAAAAAAACACTCAAGGATCGTAATAGTTTAGTGACTTTAGAAACTCAGAACATAATCATCCAATCATGGTGAAAGATCTACCACATCTCCCATAAAGATCTTCCCATTTTATTTTCTTACCTAAAACATTTCTTTATATCCCGAGGAAAAGAAAACATATAAAGGGTGAGCTCAGATGATCAGTAAGGGTATGCATGGAGAAAATAAAACAAACCATATACATTTGATCTAAAAAACATGAACATAATGTTTAAACATTAAACTCTTGAGCAATTACATAAAACATGGATGTACGTTAGGATATATCATAATGGGACATAAATAATGATAAAATAGAATGGGAATAAAACATGTAATTGTGGAAAATGATTAAGCACATGATATTATTTCCTTAGTTGTCAAGGTATTGATTCCAAAACCATTATAGTTGACAAATTCCATTACTGAACTGAGTTTACTTGCCATTCTAGCCCTATATTACTGAACCAGATTTACTTTCCGTTACATCCATTTATATCTCATGAGATATAAATCATTACCCAATGAATTATAGGGAGATATAGGTCCCACCCATGTCATATTTAAATCATTCTTACGTGTGCCATAAAAGAATCATAAATCAATCATCATAACCAAAGAATAAAATGGGTTTCATAAACCTCATCCCATTATAACATAATCCATATAAAACAAATGGATATCATTTCTTCATAAGACGAGTGAAACCATGTGTATCATATAGACATTATACTTGAAACAAACACATATTAAATAATGTCATCTTAGATGGAAAATGGTTTTGTTAAAACACTTGAAATGAATTCGTGAGGGAAATATCCTTTCTTTTTAGAAATCATTTTCTTTTCCCAAAATTCCATGAAATTTAAAAAGAAATTTATTTTGTTTAAAATATTAATGAAATCTTGTAGAATAATATTCATGAAAATTAGGCGTTATGAAAACATAAAAATCTGTTCATGCCATATAATTTAAAAACATTCTCCTCGTACTTTTTTCGGAAAAGTCGAAAAGTTCCCTGTATGGTAAACAAAAGAAATATTCCTTCCATAACATGTGGTAAAAAAAAATGGGTAAAAAAGTCTTTAAACATACATTATATCATTTTTAGAAAATAGGGACATGGATCATAAATATAACCCCATTTAATACTTACGGATAAACAATCTTTGGTAAGAACGATATTGGAATAATTATCCCTTACCTTATGACCAATATCTTTCGTATGTGTCTGAGACTCCGGAATAGTGGGTTTAAACTTATTATTAACTTGTAACAGAACCATAATAATATTTATGATATCATATATGATTTACTTACGACTTTATATTACCCGTTCATTTGTCAATTCCAGGTTAATGCATCTTTTTTGGTAATATCATTTCATTTTTCGTACGTGTTTTGACTTGTAATTATTCATATGATTACTTAGATCATTTTTACTTACATCCAGAATGTAAAAAATTATTTCTATATAATATATATTAAGAATATATATATATAAAATAGATCAATTAATGGAACGAAATACACCATTCATGGAGACAGTAGACCGTACGTACACATGAACGCTAATTTCGTTTCTTTATTAAAATAAATGTATGTAAGTAAATAATATATACATAAATAAATTATCATTATTATGTCATATATATCATTATTATTTATTATATATACTTTATAATCATTCTGGAATTGTTATCATGGAAAATAAATCACATCGCGTTGTCGAGACGGTAATCCGTACGTACACACGAGCGATGATATTGTTCACATATTTATTGAATAGAATTGGAGTGGATGATAAAATATCATAAAATCAGTATGATGTTATAATAATCATATATAGTTATTCTTTACACCATTATACCCATCCATGTAAGGTGGTGGTGGAAAAACAGATTACACCACGTCGTGGAGATGGTATTTCATACGTACACACGCACGGTGATTTCATTTTCCGTAAGATGGATATAAGGTGAAATGGGGTTCTTTCATATTTATAATAACATATAAGTAGATTAGTGAATATTATTTTATTAAATTATATTGATGAAACTAAAGCAGTGGAATTAGAAGAAGAACGAAACTTGAAATAGTCGGTAGAGGAGATTACCTCTTCCCCGACGCAACTCCTTTAAACTTCCTCTTAGGGAACTATAGTTGGACTTTTGATAAGACCAGAAACTCAATGATAAAACTAGAGAGGTTAAGAAGAGGGTTTTCAGGGTTTGGCATAGCATTAAGGCTCAAAAGGGTCTGAAGAGAAGAGGGAAGGGGTGCCCTTTTTATAAGGGATGAGAGGGGCACCTTTGGAAACATAAGAAATATTAATTTATAATAAATTTAACCCCACATAAAAACTTCAAAAATGACTCAAATCTGATGATTAGATGAAATAGGGTTGTAATATCATCATCCAATAAAATTTAGACATGTTTTTAATTTATTTTAAACCTTATCATTTTGATTTATCCTTATTTAATCAATTTAAGATTATTTGTGGCAATAATATTATAATTATTAAATTGTTATAATTACTTATTTGTTGTGAATTTTCCATAATTAGATAAATTATTACATTTTAGACCATATAATTTTAAATTTTTTATTTTTTTATATTTTTGTGATTTTTATACAATTTAATAATACATTATTTTTATAAAATAACAATAGTGTCAATTTTTACACTATTCATTTATTCGAATTTAAATAAAATCCCCAGAGACGATATATTCGATAAAAAATATTTAATAGATTCCTAACATGTCATATTCATCTATAAAATTATTGGATCACATTAAAGAGTTCATATAATATTTATTTTATTGTTTTTAAAACCATTTATTTGATATTTCTCTTAATAAAATAATTACTACAACAATTTTTCATAATTATTTTATATACTTATTTTTTTTATAAAATTAAAAAATAATATCCTCCGTTGTAGATAAATATAATATACCTTTCATAAAAATATTTTTACTTGAATTTATCATTTTAAAATAACAACATGTAAATTTTTATATTTATTAATTTATGAAGGTTACATATTTTACATCATTTAAAATAAAATAATATAAATGTTCTAATCTGTTTTATAAGGACCGAAATGGTCCAAAAATCGACCCGTGGATGATTAAGGTATATATATACTCTACCAATAATTTATTTCCATGTTTATGGTCCTTTAATAGGTATTTTTATTTTAATAAAAACTATATTATTGATTTTTGATTAAATAAATAATTTCTACATCATTAATGTATAAGATATTAAGGAAATTAAGTATTTCTTAAAAATTAAAAATAAATTACCATGATAAAGAAACTCATTTTATCTTTCAAATGAGTATTTATAAATGAATTTATATTCTGTATAACCTTATATTAAAAATACATTAATTATTAAAGTTTGAGTGAGACATATTTCACTTTCCTATAAATAAAATAAAACAGAGGACTTAATCACATCAAAGTGGGTTCCAATGGATTCCATTTTGACATAAATATGACTTAGGACGAAATATAAGCATCCAATTATATCATAAGAAGTGTTAGGGTAATTTTATAATATTATATTTACCCTTAACAACCCGATTTTCCTTTAACTATGGTAAATAAAATTTACCGTAGTAACTATTCATAATGACCAAAAATAGAAGGTTTCCAATTTAAATAATTTGGACACACTGATTCCAAATATGTAATCCATTTTTCTAAATTCATCACACACAAGATATAGAAATTAATTTAAAAATAATCCTGTTGTTAAGAAAATGAGTTTTAAAAGTAAAAACGTTGCAAAATATTGAAATGATTTTACTATTGAATTCTATGTAAAATCAATGATAATGCCATAAATTATATTAAATTGTAAAAATATATTCTATTTATACTTTAAAACTATTCAATATTATAATTTAATTATATAAATAATTACGATTATAAAAGTTGTTTTTAATTAAAATATAGCGTGTTTATACTATTCATTAAAATACGAAAGTTATCAGAAAAAATGAAAAATTTATCCAAAGTAAAATTTTATATCTTTATTCCAAAGAAGAATTTTATTTTCTCAAATTTAACTTATAAACAGGTCAAAAATTATATTTAAAATGGGAGCACCATCAAAAGGTGGAAAAACTGCATTTTTTTAAAAATACTTATTTTACCTGAAAATTTTATTTTTTTTTCTCATTCCATGCCCAATAAAATGAGTAATATGAATTATGATGTCTAAAATTTTAAATTTAGGAACTACTATTCATAGTAATATTATAAAAATATATCGTTGTTTAGTGAAACTCAGTATTGCGCACATCAACCGCTATTGAGGATGGTTGCTCTTGCGTGCAACACAATCCAAGAATAGTGTTTGTGTAGAGACCCAGAAAAATCAAGGAAATATTTTTTCATAATTTCTTTGGAATTTTACGCGTACGCAGTTTCTGACGGCACCCGATTCTATGACCCGGTCTGCCCGGAATAATTATCTGAATTTTTTTAAGCTTAAATTAACGCGCATAAACAGTTTTACTGAAAAAGTGGAATCACACATAAATGGTTACTCGAATTAGAAATCTGAGGGCACATTCTTCCTCTTGATGGTAGGTTTACCCTAGGAATGACCTCTGTTTAGTCAGCGCGGGCCTCCGATGAGAAATTCCAAAAATGACATAAACGTAAATAAAATAATTAAATAAATTATTTTATTTATCAAATGGTTATAACTCACAAACGGTAGCTCGGATTAAAAATACAAAACCACCACTGAACTCGTGAGGGAATGCATTATTTTAGCAGATACTAACTTTTTCTCGAACGGGCCACCAGAAAATGTTAGTTTTTGGCCGAAAATAAAATATTTAAGTGAAAATTATTTTATTCTATAATTCATAACATCAAAACGGTAACTTGGATTGAAAATCCGAGAGTATCGATGGGTTCTTTTGGGCGTGATTTAATTAGGGAGAACCTAACCTCTACCGGCGCAGGTCGAGGGTGACTGATAATAATTTTCCGAACTCTTTTTTGGGTATGTTCAGTAAATGTACATGCAGGTATTTCTATCTTTTGAACTGATGCACAGAATTGAAATATGAGGGCATTAATGAACTCACAATGTCATTATTTTCATAGGAGGCCCTTTTCTGATGGTGCGTTTTCTCGGGAGGAGTTGTTTAAAAAAAGTGGTTTTCTTGAAAAGTGAAATAAAATATGTGTTACAAATTTTATTTCATTTCTAAGTGTTTATAAAATATGTGTGGAAGTTGGGATGGAACCTACTAGGTTGCTAACTTCTCTTGGGAGTTTAACGGATAGGTGGGGCCCATACGAGCCTCCACCCCTTCAAATTCCTTAGATCCCCTTAAATATGAGTAACCAATTCATATTCCCTTAACTCACTTGAAACTCTCATAAACTCCCCCCTTACTCACCCATTGTTTAATGTGTCACTACTCCCTTCATTTATTGGAGGGGAGCCTCTCCACCTTCTACCCAATTATAATTTCTGACACATATAATTAATTTATGTTTTTTGAATTTTGAGTAGATTGGTTGAATAAAATAATAGAGTAGAAATTATTTTATTTTGGCTTTATTGTGTTTGAACATTGGGGAGCTATTTAGAATTAGATAAGTGTTCTTATTCAATGAAAAATTCCTCTGATGAACGACCTTTTCCCTCAACGAAGAATGCCTCCAATGAAGAATGGCACACCTTCCTTTCTCTTCTCCACAATATTGTTCTCTGCAATGTCATCTATCACGATGTTTTTCTTCCACAGATCAATGATGTGCGACGTCTTTTTGAGGAAGGGGAATATTGAATTCGCGGATCGATAAACAATTGATAGAATTTATTTTCTTCTCGTTTATCTTGAGATTGAAAATCTTGAAGTGTGATAAATATTTATTTTCCAATTACATGTGTTCTTGATTCTCAAAGATTATGGCCAGAAAAACCTGGCCATCAATCCGGACATAGTCCATGACCCTTTTATATTACATTTTTCGAACATTTTCCGCGCGTTCGTTCGCGCCAAATAATTAAGCGCGTCAAAACATAGATGTTTCGTTGAGTGGGGCATAAGGACACAAATCTCTCGACCCAATGATCATGGATATGTGTTCGTATATATTTTTCCAAGTTAAATCGAAATCGAAATGGAGTGCGAATGGATCTTGTGGCGCGAGTAAGGCGGTGCGACGGTGCGAAGACGCGAGCAGGAGGCCGGGACGGCGGTAGCCAGATACGGCATATTCAGCAGAAGAACCAGTGAGTGTGAAGGCATGGCTGGTAGGGTTTAGAGGTGCTAAAATGTGAAGGGATTGATAGATTGGAGATAGAAAGTTTAACATGGTGAAATAATAATAAAAAGGAAGGAATTAAATGATGAAAATAGAGTTTGGTGCGCAACAAGTAGGATTTGGGGCGTGGATTGAATTTGGAGTAGAAAAAAAAGCAAATAATTAATTAATAATAATAATAAAATATTGTTATTATTATTTATGATGATAAAACCCATTTTTGACGGTATCTTCCTCTTGCGACCTCAGTTTCACGAACCGTCCGTGCCAGTGTGACCCAGATTCTGAGACGGACATTCTGAGTACAATATTGAATGTCTTTTTTCTGGTTTTTGGATCGGGTACAAGTAGCGCTCGAAAAATAATAGATTTAATATTATTATTAAATCTTCGATCCTCCATAACTCATGCGTGTTATGTATGATTGTCTTTCCATCAGTTGTGATGTAATCCCATCATTAATACTGTCGATTCAAGTCTAATTTTGAATACAAAATTATGGTTCATGGACCGGGTCCACGAAACACCGAATAATAATATTATAACTATTATTACGGGATCTTATATCTGACATATCTCTCTCTTACGGTGTTGGAATGACGAACCATCTGCATCGTTGAGACCCTGGAATTAAGATGGATGTTTCAAGACCAATTTTGGATATTCATGTCGAGGTCAAGGCACGGGCCCCACAAGTCCCGGTTCGTGCGTGTTGCGGTGAAATGAAACATTATCACCGACTATCCGTTGTGGACCAATGGGTAGACCATATCGTGCGTTTTTTGGTATGGATCGCTATGGTGTGACCGGTTTGGTTAACTGTTGTCATTTGAAGTACGATCGGGTTAGATCAAACATGAATCTGTCTGGGCCCTCAGAGCGGAAAGACCCATAAATTAAGGACCAGACGTCCGATTGATGTGTCGTCAACTTTAATGGATTCCTATTGATGATATGGATCGTTTGGCATACTTCACCTGAGGTTTAGATGCCATTGGTGTAAGGCCGGGTCGGATTCTACCTGAAATCCTACCGGTCCCCTAGAACGGAAAAGCTGATAACTTTCAGACCGAACGTATGTTTGAAGAACCATCAGCAGAATTGTTAATCAAGTTCCGAAACCGTCCCTATGATTATACCCTATGTGATTTCATGTTACATTTGAGATACGGTCGGGTTGGTTCGTACACGAAACCAACCGTGCCCCCTGGGACATAAATGCTAATAACTCACAGGTCGGGCATCTGTTTGACGCGCCGTCTGTTGCGTTGAGACGCATATGATTAGGCGGTCCTTGAGATAATTCTTCATTAGACTATGTGATAATTGGATTATAGACCAGTATCTCATGGAGAGGACCCTCCTGGAGACGACCGTACGGAGTACGAAGACCGTGTAGATGGATGAGACCTGAAGACTGCTTATCCGATTTGAGTCAAAGTGACTTGTATAGCCCAGTTGGGAGCAATCATGTGTTTGGGTGGAATACCCACGGTGGGGAGCACTAATGTGTTTGGGTGGAATACCCACAGTAATCGACAAGAGGAGTACCTCTGCAGGCTATTAGGGGGGTGCACTATAGTGTTTGGGTGGCAGACCATAGGGGGAAGTAATACTGTGTTTGGGTTGCTGACCCGTAGTACATGACAGGGGAAGCACCTCAGTAGTCTAAAATTAGAGAGCAGTGCCTCAGAGTCATGATATGTTCACTGTACTCATTAGAGACGGTGCTCTTCAGCAGTTGCGGTTTCGATAATGAAAATCCTGGTTTGAGCTGAGTCAATGAATTTTGTGTTTACCTCATTATTGATATGGGTCACTAGATAACATAGGTATATGTATGGGTATATACCTAAGTAGTGTTTATCTATTGATTTCATAACCTTTTTGTTTCCTCATGATGGATACATGTTACTTGATAACTTAGGTGTATATAAGGGCATACACCTATGTAAAGGTTATCTGTTGAAATAATTCATTGTGACTTATCCTTGTTGGATTTTAGTGAGGCCTTGAGGGTCTCGGGGTCCCTAATGAGTATCGTTATACTCAACCCTGCACGGGCTACACCCGCATCTCATTGTGTTGGTAGCAGACGACGAACATCACTGATTGTAATTAAGGCTTGTTGAGCTGGACTATATCTGGAGGTCGATCTCATGACGAGTCGGTACTTGAAAGAGACAGACAGACGGATGGTCGAACGCGGAGTGCTGTGGAGGACATCTGTACCTACACTTCTGGTAGGATCCAGGGTGGATGATCCAGGAGCTACTTTTCATCATTCAGTTGTTTCCCTTTAAGATTTACTTTACTTTCAGATGTAGTTGTACCATTCAGTTGGGCTTGTATTGTCGGACCCTCTGTATTTCCCGCACACTATTTAACTGCTTTACATAGTGTTAGTTTCCGCTTGTACTCTGTTATGCAGTTTACTTTTCTAAAGGAATTTCCTTACATTTTTATTGGTATTTACGCCAGTGGTGATAGTCGCCATCCCCAAACTTATGGAAGGTGAGCTTAGGGTAGTCACGACATGAGACCCGAGGACGGGTTGTGACAAATTGGTATCTAAGGAGTCTGTTCTACCACAGAACAAATGACTCTGATCATTCCTTTCTATAAAGCTATAGTGTTAAGGGTACAGAGTGTGGTATTCTGTTCAGGGAGTCCATTGTTGGTGCAGCGGCCGACATAACCATACACTAGGACCCTAACTACTGATTTCTGACTTTGTGCAGGAAAACACTGAATGCATGTGTGTTTCCAAAAGTTTTAATGTCATCTCAAACCTGGTCATCTCACCATGTATAAATCATTTATTGTGTCACATCTATTCAGGATGTATCCATGCATACAATCAATTGGAGTTGTGAGATAGTACATGATGGCGGCCCACCGAGCGATGAGGCTCTAGTGAAGCGCCCTTTTTACTATACTGGCACCCTCGGGTGGTGTACTAGCAGCAACACCACATGTTGGGCAGTGGATGCCAATAGCCATACTAGAAGACGGTGCACGCCGACAGAGCGTGTTGTATGAGTTCTAGCAGTAGAGGCCTCTGAGGTTACGAGGAAAGGTAGATTCCCAGGTAGTAGTGGACTGCATGGAGGTGATTGCTAGAGTTATACACCTTGTTTAAAGCTAGTATAGTAGATGGTGATCTTAACTACTCATGTTTCCAAATGAGTGACCATAAAGATGGTTCGCATAGTGATGAGGCTTCGGTACATGGACTGATACCTGAGATATTATCTTCTGGTAGTGTTCCATCTATATCACTACCTATTGGTCAGTAGTTACAACCGAAGTACCGGTAGGTGACACATGTAGGGTTACTGCCTTAAACATTTTCCAACATCAGATACCCCCATGTTCGGAGGTGATCCCGACTCACAGGCTTCTGAGGACTGGCTTGAGGAGGTGGCTGTGATTTTTCTAGAGCTTATACAACTTCGGCAAGCCTAGATGTCGGTTGCTGAGTATTCATCGAGGGGTACCGATCATTCTTTGTACTTGATGACTATGATATGAGCAGTGATTTAGAGCTCGGACCTCAGAGCGAGGTGTGTTCAATGGATATCTGTGTAAGAACTCTTTACTCTATTCATTCCTACTTATGTTATGGTGCTAAAGAGAACCTTTGTGGATTAATGTTCTTTGGCTGATCGGTTATAGCCAGTGAATGTTAGTAGTGGGAAGATGTGAACTGGCATCAGTCTCAGAGACTTGGACGTTTAAAATTATTCAAGAAGAGGAAGTGTAAAGGACAGATGAATCTGCAGAGCAGCAGATGTGGAAGCACAGCTGGGAGAGTAGCATGTGGTGGTGTACACTTCAACATGTTACAACCACCCACATCTATAGTCCCCACCAGGCTCAGGGAGGTAGAGTACAACGAAAGAGAATAGCTACATGCAGTCAAGGAGAATGACCCATAGACTCTCTGAATGACTTGAGATACGGTCTGTGTCTACTACTAGATGTCGTATCAATAGACATAGGTACCAATCATTCATACCTTCCACAAATCTTGTCCCAGACCAAGAGTTTATATTTATCCATTGACTTGACCCTCACGTCTGGAGATACATTTGGGTGGAGACTCGATAATCACACTTACAATGGCGGTGTGATTTGACCATTGAGGAAAGCGATTCAGTTGGAACCGCTTGGTGGCAGTGTCGAGGCCTTATGAAATTAGTTTGGGTATGGACTGGGAAACCGCAGTTCATACACAGATTGACGATATTAGTCAAAAAGGTTGTATTTTACATACAACGATGGGATGAGTTTTCCTTGGGTGGTGAAAAGGAAACCTCATGCATCACAGGAACCTCCAGGAGATCCCATTGTAGAGGAAGGCTCAGATGCATGTTCGTTACCACATTTGTTTCCCCTAGTGTGTGTTGAATCTTTACAGGGATGTAAAGCCCTAAGGCCGGAGTAATGTAGAGACATAGAAATTTCAAGGAATTTTTTTTTCATAATTTTTTTGGAATTTTACGTGTAAGCAGTTTCTGACGGCACTTGATTCTGAGGCCCAATGTTCTCGGAATGATTTTCTGAAGTTTTGTTAAGCTTAAATTAACATGCATAAGCAGTTTTACTGAAAAAGTGGAGTAACTCTTAAAAAGTTACTCGGATCAGAAATCTGAGGGCATAGTTGCGCTCAGGATGGAAGGTTTACCCTATGAATGACTTATGTTTAGTCGGCGCGTTCCTCCTGTGAAAAAATTCCAAAAATGACATAACCTTAATTAAAATAATTAAATAAATTATTTTATTATTCAAATATATATAACTCAATAATGGCATCTCACATTAAAAATCTGAGACCACGATTGAACACATGAGGGCATGCATTATTTATGGAGAAACTAAATTTTTCCGGAACTGGCTACCAGAAAAAGTTAGTTTTTGGCCGCAAATAAAAAAATTATGTCACAATTTTTTTATTGTAAAATTAATAACTTTTAAACAGTAACTTGGATTGAAAATACGAGAGTATCGATGGGTTCGTTGGGACGTGTTTTACTAAAGAGGAGCCTAACCTTGACCGGTGCGGGTCGAGGGTGACTGATAATAATTTTACAAACATTTTTTTGGGTACATTCAATAAATGTACATGTGGGTTTTTCTATCTTTTGATCTGGTCCTCAGAATTGAAATATGAGGGCACTGATGAACTCACAACGCCGGTATTTTCTTAGGAGGACCTTTTCCGAAGGTGTGTTTTCCTGGGAGGAGTTGTTTAAAAAAAGGGGTTTACTTGAAGAGTGAAATAGAATATGTGTTACAAATTTTATTTCTTTTCTATGTGGTTATAACCTATGTGTGGAAGTTGGGATGGGACCCACTAGGTTTATAACTTCTCTTGAGTGGTTAAAGGAGAGGTGGGTCCCATATGAGCCCCCACCCCTTCAAATTCCTTTAACTCCCCTTAAATGCGAGTAACCATTTCACATTCCCTTAACTCACTTTAAACTCTCATAATCTCCCCACTTACTCACCCCTTATTTAATTCATGAAAACTCCCTTCATTTATTGGAGTGGAGCCTCTCCTCCTTCTAACCAATTAAAATTCCAAACAATTATAATTAATTTATGTTGTTTGAATTTTAAGTGGCTTGGGTGAATAATATAATAGATTAGGTGTTATTTTATTTTGGATTTATTGTGTTTGAACTTTGGGGAGCTCTTGAGAATTAGAGAAGTGTTCTTCTTTGACGAAGAACACCTCCGAAGAAGGACTTTCTCCCTCGACGAAGAATTCCTCCAATGAAGAATGACGCCCCTTCCTTTTTCTTCTCCGCGACGTCGTTCTTCGCAACGCCATCTACTACGACGTTCGTCTTCCTCGGATCGATGACATGCAACGTCTTTGCGAGGTATGGGAATATTGTAAATTTCTCATTTATGTGGTTTATACCCTCGATCATGAGCATTTATTTATAGGACGTATCTTTGTGGATTCTTTACCCCGATTTAATTTCTCATGATGAAGAGGAATTAAATAAAATAATTCGCGGATCGATGAACAATTGATTGGATTAATTTTCTTCTCGTTTATCTTGAGATTGAAAATCTTGAAGTGTGATAAATATTTATTTTCCAATTACTTGTGTTGTTGATTCTCAAAGATGATGACCAGACAAACATGGCCATCACTCTGGACATAGTCCATGACCCTTTTATATTTCATTCTTTGAACATTCTCTGTGCGATTGTTCGTTCCAAATAATGAAGCGCATTAGAACATCAATGTTTTATTGAGCGCAACATAAGGACGTGATGATATCGACCCAATGATCATGGATATGAATTCTTATCTTCTTTTTGAGTTAATTCGAAGTCGGAATGGAGTGCGGAAGGATCTTGTGGCATGAGTAAGGTGGTGCGGCGGTACAACGACGCGAGCAGGAGGCCGAGATGACAGTAGTCGGATGCGGCATATTCAGCGGAGTAGCCAGCCAGTGTGAAGGCCTGGCTAGTAGGTTTTGGAGGCGCCAAAACATGAAACAGTTGATAGATTGGAGAGAGAATGATTATGTTGGTGAAATAATAATAAAAATGAAGGAATTAAATGATGCAAATTGAGTTTGGCGTCCAACAAAGAGCATTTGGGCGTCGATTGAATTTGGAGTAGAAAAATAAGAAAATAATTAATTAATAATAATAATAAAATATTGTTATTATTAATTTTTATGATAAAACAACTTTTTGATGGTATCTTCCTCGTGCGACCTCAGTTTCACGAACCGTTAGTGGCAGTGCGACCCATATTCCGAGTCGGACATTCCGAGTCCAATATTTTATGTCTTTTTTCTGGTTTTTGGATCGGGTGCCCAAAGCGCTCAAAAAATAATATATTTAATATTATTATTAAATCTTCTACCCTCCATAGCTCATTCACGTGACATCTGATTGGTTTGCCATTAGTGGCGATATAATCCAGTCATTAATACAGTCTATTAAAGTCTAATGTTAGATACTAAATTCTAGTTCATGTCTTGGGTCCACTAAACACCGAATAATAATATTATTATTATTATTACAAGATCTTGTATCTAACATATCTCTCTCTTACTGTGTCAGAATGATGAGTCGTCTGTGACGTTGCGATCCTGGAATTAAGATGAATGTTTCAAGACCAATTTTGGATATTTAAGTCTAGGTCAAGGCACGGGCCCCACGATGCCCGGTACGCGCGTGTTGCGGTGAAATGAATCTTTTTCCCCGACTATCCATTTTGGACCAATGGGTAGTCCATATCGTCTGTTTTTTGGTATGGATTGTTAAGATGTGACTGGTTTGGTTAACCGGTGTCATTTGAAGTATGACCAGGTTGGACCAACCATGAATCCAACCGGGCCCTCGGAGTGGAAACACTCATAACATAAGGACCAGACGTCCGATTGGCATTCCGTTAACTTTATTGGATTCCTCTTGATGAGCCAGAAGTTTTAGAATACTTCACCAATGGTTTGGACGCAGTTGGAGTAAGTCTGGGTTGGATTGTACCCGAAATCCAATAGGACCCCTAGAACGGAAAAACCGATAACTTTCAGACAGAATGTATGTTTGACGAACCATCAGCGGTGTTGGAAATCACATTGAAAAAATTGTCCTTATGAGTATACCCTGTGTGAGTTTAGAGTAAAGTTGTGATACGGTCGGGTTGGTTCATACATGAAACCAACCGGGCCCCCGGGACGTAAATGCTAATACCACACAGATCGAGCGTCCGATTGATGTGTCGTCTGTTGCGTTGAGACCTCTATGAAGAGGTGGTCCTTGAGATTCTTCTTAGTGAGACTTTTTGAAACTTGGAGTATCGACCAGTAGCTCGTGGAGGGGACCCTCCCAGAGATTACCATACAGAGTACAGAGACCGTGTAGCTAGATGAGACATGAAGACTGCTTGACCGATTTGAGTCAGAGTGACTTGTATAGCACAGTGGGGAGCAGTAATATGTTTTCATGGTAGACACACGACGGGGAGAACTACTATGTTTGGGTGGAATACCCACGGTACGTGACAAGAGAAGTACCTCTGTAGGCTATTAGGGGGGTAGCACTACTATGTTTTTGTGGAAGACCCCCGCGGGAAGCACTACTATGTTTTGGTGGCTGACCTATGGTACACGACAGGAGGAGTACCTCAGAAGTCTTAGGATAGAGAGCAGTGCCTCATAGGCGTGACAGGTTCACTATACTCATAAGAGACGGAGCACTTCAGCAGTTGCGTTTTCGATAATGAAAATCATGGTTAGAGCTGAGTCAATAAATTTGGTATTTACCTCCTGATTGAGATGGGTCACTTGATAAATTATGTATATGTATGTGCATATAGCTATGTAGTGGTTATACATTGATTTCATAACCTTTTTTTCATCATGATTGAGGTGGGTTACATGATAACTTAGGTGTATATAAGAGCATACACCTAAGTAATGGTTATCTGTTGAGATATTTCTTTTGTGTTTTATCCTTGTTGGATTTTAGTGAGACCTTGAGGGTCTCGGGGTCCCTACTGAGTATCGTTATACTCACCCCTGCATGGGATATGCCTGCAACTTGTTGTGTTGGTTACAGACGACAGACATCATTGATCGTAGTTGAGGGATGTTGAGCTGGATGGTACCCAGAGGTGGATCTCAAGGGGAGTCGGTACCCAGAGGAGACGGACGGACGGTCGGTCGAACACGGAGTGCTGTGGATGACATATGTACCTACCCTTCAGGTAGGATCCATGGTGGAAGATCATTGAGATGCTTTTCATCTTTCAGATGTTTCCCTTTGAGATGTACATTACATTCAGTTGTAGTTGTACCTTTCTGTTGGGCTTGTATATCCGACCCCTTTGTATTTCCAGCACACTTGTTTACTACTATACTTAGTGTTAGGTTTGGCTTGTACTTTTTTGTGTTGGTTACTTTTATAAATGAAATGCCTTCCCTTTTTATTTGGATTTATGCCTTTGGTGCTAGTCACCATCCCCGGGCTTATGGAAGGAGAGCTTGGGGTAGTCACAACACGAGCCCCGAGGACGGGTCGTGATAGTTTGCGTATAATATAAGCTAATACGGTGTTGCATATAGCAGAAGATATTTTTTGTGTAGAGTACACCACAATAATAAAATGACATTAAAATAATATTTTTCATAAAATATCGTGGTGCTACGCTTGTTTTATAATTCAGGGGACTTTTTTATTTTAAAATATTATTAAGTATTTAATTGAAATAATTTATTTATATGTTTTAATGTATCTTAAAAAACAATTTCCTGACCATATTTATATTGATTATATTTTTTTAATAATGTTATAATATATATCTATATTAATTTTTTAGGTCACTTTGTATTATATTTTCCATTCATTACAATGGTTTTTTAAAAAATAATCTTCAGATTTTCTATATGGGTAATTTTTTACTTTCTTTTTAAATATGAAAAAAGAATGATTCTTAATGTTCAGAACATGATAAAAATACATCCCCCCATGGATAATGTTAATAATAACTAATTTTTTTTTTAAATTTCTGTTTTTTTAAATAAAATCATATTCAAATTTTTCTATGAAATATTCATTTGTAAGCATTACCAAAATATAAGGTGATTTATTCTTATTTCATAGAGAATATATATAATTATCTTGTAAAAACAAATTTAATATATTTCACATAAAATTATTATTATTATTATTATTATTAAAAATGTAAATTATCTTATGATACAATCCCCCTTTTCTATTTGGATGGATCATTATTATTTTCTTTGAAAATTATCATGAAACCTGTTTCTTTTCCACATGTTAATTAATATATGTTATAATAATAAAGGATATAATGTTCTTATAGAACATATATGTATGGTTTATCATCATGGGAAAGGTGATCTCCATCATATTCAATAAATTCATTTATCAAATTTTTTAGATTCATGATATAATGATGTTTATGCATAGTAAATATTTTTATGTCCACAACATCATGTGTGGGGAGGATTTCATTTTTAAAAACATGATTCATGAGTATAATTTTGTTTATTAGTTAATTATTATAATTGGAAGTAATTAAATTTTATTCACATTGTTATGATTTATATTCATATCTATATACCACACTCTAATGTTTTGTTACCATGGTTTATCATTATTATTGCTAATCTCTAAAACATTGATATGATTTATAGTCCCATGGTTGACCATTTAAGATCCCATGATCTCGAGAAATGATTTATTCTATTATATCATTTCTTATGATTATATCTTATTATTCAATTATTCTCTAAATTAGTTATTTATCCTATGATAATTTTTTATTACATGCCTATAATCTAAATCTTTATTCCTCATTGATAAATTTTCCCTTATCAGGTGTTTGATATCATTCTTCATTTTAGTTTCCACTTCTGTAGAAAATTATATACATCACAAGATGTTAAATGATTTAATATATATAAATCTCTTTGGGTCATATTGAATAAATAATTTCTAATTCAATGTATATATAGCGATTCTCTAAAGGCACCAAACCATTGCATTTTGGGATTGTGAGATTACTTTATTAAATATAATGTTTACATTATGAAAAGGTTGTATAATTTATGCATGTTTATCTTGGTTCACAATATTTGGTGTTATATAATGGTTTTGTTGTTTTTGGGTATTAATTTATTAATATTAAGTATATAAAATGAAAACAAACTAATGATAAACTAAATGTAATGTAGGATTATCCTAAAAGTTGATTTGTTAAAACAAAGTTTCTTATTTTTAGAAATCATGATAATTATTTCCCCTATCATATGATTTATCACTCTGATAATTTCACAGCAGATTTTTTTATTTATTTATTTAATTCTATCCTGTTGTATTTTAAAATCCTAGAGAATTCGATCTTGGATTTTTAAACTTTTCCAAAAAATTATTTAAAACCACATATTGTACGATGTCACAATACAATTTTTAACCACATATAGATTAAATTACATAGGTCTTACTTATATTCATTTTTTAAGGAACACCGTTTATTTTGATACATGTGATTTTCCTTATTTTAAAAGGGTCCACAGTATATTTTTGAGCATTTACTAGTAAGAAAATGGTTTATACAAGGCCTAGGTTAATGATTCAAATTAGCATTTCATGTGAGTGTGTGTAAAGTTTTGTGTGGACTGATTTGGTCATGGTTAATAGAAACCATACTAGTTATATATATGTAATACTATTTCTTATAGAGTTTTATCGGTTTTATGGGTCAATGGTTTGGAAATATGTGATGAAAAAACGATGTGGTTTGTCCAGATTCACTTACAAAGTGAAAATTACTATTTCCTACCATAATTGTAATCCTTATTCTAAAATCCCCCTCCCACACTCACATGGAAAAACCTAGAGTGATCAAAATAGAATTCCATATTTATCCTCTAAATTTTCCACTCAAAATGGATTTTATTTAGTTTTTAATGTATATCATATTCCATTTCTATTATTTATTTTACCCCTTACATTACTATAATTTTTCTATGTTCTTATTATCTTTAGAAACTGTAATTATTTTTTCAATCTATGGTCGAGAATCCTATTGATTCTATCCTTGCAGTTTCATTATTTAGGGATTATTTAGGGTGTATCATTTTCTATTTTTAGTTCCTCTATGGAAGGAAAAACATAAAATATTTATTTTATTCAGATTGAGGTCATTATTTATATTAAATCCATTTATTATATAATATTTTGAATTTGTGGGTGTTAAATATTTTCATTATTATAATATAATTGTATATGGATCCTTAAATAAGATTTTATATAATGTATCTATGTAGTTTGGATTGGGATAAAGTCTTAACAAAAGAAATTTTATGTTTTCCATTCAAATTGAATGGTTTTAAGTGAAGAGGCCCTTGTTAAAGGTTTATGAGGTATTTTAGAATATTATTTGTGAAAGTATAGGTCATGGGAATTGTTTTTAATTTTCAGAGTAGGTTGTAATTATCAATGAAATTTTCTCTTGTGTTTGAAAATATGTGTGTTTCAATATGATTTAATGTAATTTCAATTATTGAAAATAAAATCTAAGGCACATATTTTACATCTAATGTTAGTTTTTACCTAGAGGCTTATTTTCACCTTAAAAGTGAATATTTCATTTCTCATACAAATATCCTGAATTACACATATGTTTTTCCACCATTTATGGGTTTCATATTATTATATGGTGAATTAATAGATGATTTTAAAAGGGTATGTTCTATGTGAGGCTGTACTATGTGGGGTGTGATATATTTCATTTTTCATTTATATAGTTATCTTGATTTCTTTATCACCTCATTAATTGTTTCTTCACAAGAGTGCTACGAAATTATGTGGAGTACTAGACGAGTGCAAAACCATGGTGTCATTTATGATCTTGAGTAGGTGTCATTCCCCATGGATGTTGAATTCACCTAAGATTTATTATATTTCCATATTATCTTCAATACCATGGGATGAATATATGACCCAATTAATTCAATGGGGATAATGGTATATAGAGTTTCTTTATTTCCAGCCTAGGGTTCATGTATGAAGTACTAGGTTGCATTATTTGAGTACCTAGGTTTCTTTCCCATATCACATATGCATTGATGGATGGTTATATATTTGGGATTTATATTTCAATTCTTATTATATCCAATTACTGTTGTTTCTACTATTTACCTTATTATACCTATTTATTTTCATGTTACATCATCATAATGATTCGCCACATTGAATTTAATATTTTTATCTATATACATGAATGTTTTTGAAGTGGTCCTGAAGAATGGTTTGGTTGAATATTGTAGGAAAAAAGTGTTAATTTTTACATTTTCCTTAATGTCATCAAATTTATTTTATATAGGGTTTTTTCTATGTTTTTCTGAAATTTTATATTTGAGAATTTAGGATTTTGAAGTGGCATTTCTTTTTTGGGATTAAAAATGAATGGTTTTTTGTGATTTTTGATATGTTTTTCATTTGTATTATAAAAATGAAGCATATATTTTTCATTATTATATTTAAAACTATAAATTATTTTTTTCTTTACTGAAAGGGGTTTCATATAATCCATTTTCATATACTACTTAGACAATTAGAGCACACTGATAGTACACACTTGTGTATGTATATAATAATTATATATTTTACAAAGGTTATAGGTTCCATTTCAATTTGGATACCTTTTCTATTTGTCGGTGATGATGAGTTAGGATGTAGAGGTAAAATATATGTATTTTAAAGGTGGTTGTAGTTTATTATCATTATGTTGTATTATTATACTATAAAATACAGTAACCACTATATTTGTACTCAGTTTCATTTTTATTGGATCTTTTTTTATTTTTTATAGATGTCATGATGCAATTTAATATTAATGGGTTGAATTAGTTTTATCGACTATGACTTGATTCATTCTATTTATTTTTTCATTATTATTTATGTATAGAATATATACACATGGTATTGATGTTATATTATGGATTTGTGGTGATTTATTCTCTATTAATTAACTATTAATTTTGAAATAAATGTTTTATAAGTTGTTTACTTCGATGATAAAGAACTGGTTTCCTTCTTATAGTAATTGGGATCATCTTCTAGGCCTTGGGATAGATATATTTGAGTGACATGTCAGGTCATCCAGGGCCAGTATGTTACAAAATGGAATTAAATACTATATTCATTGTATGATCCTATGAACTGTATTTTTAAATCTTACTATTTTGGGGTTGTGTTGTGGTATTAAGAAGATAGAAATATTACAACTCTAGATGAAGATGTGTGATGATTCAAGAAAACTCTTTCATACCCTAAGACCGAGGTTTCCATGTGAAATTATGAATATGTATTATCTTTCATTTATTTATAATTTTTTATATATTTTAATTTAATGGGAAGATATTTGGATTCCCAATAGATTGGAAGGTGATTTTTAGAGTCCATCAACATTTTGGATTGAATGAGGAAGATGAAATTGGCTTCCATGGTTATCCCACACTATATACCAAGTAGTGTGAAGCCTCTGCATACAGTTTTGTAATCCTCTTAAGGTAAATCACAAGGTTGGTTCATGGACTAGCCAAATGTGCATCCAATCAATCCATAACATTTCACCCTTTTAAATTTTTTTCATTTTGATCTCACTTGGATTTATATTTCCCCTAATGTGGTTTCCACATATTGGGAATTAATTAAAGAATAGTTTTAATTGTTCTTGTGGTGGTTTATGTAAATTATGAATGAAGAGTGGCCTTATATTTGGGTTTACCATTTATGTTTGTATGATTTTATGATGTTCTATTATGTGAAAATGAGTACTTTATAATGGTTTGGGTTTAGAATCGTGTTTTTTGTAATTGGTTTTGGAAAGGGGTGATGCGAGAATGATATCGGTTCTCAGTTCTATGGTGTTTTTATACCCAAGAAACTGTTGATGCTCAATGTTGAAAATGAGCTTGACTACATGATCCTTAGCTAGGGAACCTTCTCCAAGATTACTCTGAAAGAGTGCCTTGTAGATCTTAAACCTTTCATGTATTTATCTCCCTTGGTAAAGACTACATACATGCTCAATAATGTTATAAGCATCCATGTTTTCATGAGAACTCATGAGCTCCCTATAAATTTATGATAACATCAAACATTGAACGTCGACTATATCATTCATATTTCTCTCATCGACTAGGAAATCCTCATCACTTGCCTCCTTTGAAGGTAGGTTAGGTAATTCTGAATCCATCTTATAAGACTTATGTTCATGTAATCGGATAAACCAATGGAATCTAAACAATTCATGGATGTTACTTCTGGTGAGGATGTTGTCTTTATCCACAATTGTTCAGAGGGATAGTTTGTTTGACGAGCTTCTCATTTTTTATTCTACTATTAAAAGATCAGATCATTAGTACATTCTTGATAATATTTTATGTGAAATGAGAATTTTTATTAAGTATCCCACTATTTTATCATGTCCCAATGGCCCTCACCATTGAACTCGGAATGTCCAGTTACCATGACATTCTAGTGGAAAGGATTCATATTCCCATTCGGATAACATAAAAATGGTTTAGTCAAGATATTTAAGAGGTATTTAGGAAGACATGTCTTTACCAAACCTGGGATTGATGTTCCAAGATCTGTTGAGTGGACTCCCCAATCCTGAAATCAAGACATTATATTTACTCAACTCTTGCCTCCAATATTACACCAGGCCTATCAAGGGATACTCCTCTCTAGATAATATGGTAAAATCATATCTAATGCTTTCCTAAGGGATTCCTATATAAAATTATGTATCCCAACAAGGGTTTTTCAAAGAAATAGATTTATTGATTTTTTCCCTTAATTAACTAAAAAAAAGGCTTAGCCTGACATAACAATTTATTTTAGAGATTTTTGTCTCTTATGAGTGAATTTCTTATTTTCACATACATGTTAATATTATGTGGCACATACTTAAGTGAATAACCATGTCTTGATAATATTTATGCATAACTATGGTTTATTTTAGTTCCATCTTGCATTCTTTATTAATTCATTAATTATCTGATCATAACAGAAAATCCATAATGATAAACCATTAAAATGACTAAAATAAAATAAATTAAATGGAATGATAATGATATTTTCCATTGTTCATCTTTTCTAGTGGTTGATAAACCATCCTTGGCATAAGGGAGACACACTATGATCCTTTTTGGTTTGTGTGTACATCTTCCACTTGTCCACATTTGTATCTCAGAAGATTGTTTTCGCCTTAGCACCATCTTGAACCACCTCCACTAGCATGGGAGTTCTATCCATTAAATATGTCCTTTTGTAACACACATATAGGTGAGGGGTAAATCGGTGTTTTAACTAAAATAATCCTAGGGCACGTGGGCCCTACATATTAATGAGCAGAGGGATCTCTTTCCAAAAAATATAATTCAAATAAAATAAACTACCCATATATAATGGTCTTGGTATTTCTCATGATAATCCATACATTCAATGATATTTTCACATAAATAAAACTAGAATTAAATTAATTAATCATTCTTGTTTATGATAAATCATGCTCGAATCAATTAATTATAATCTATAATTAGTCAATCCTTTTATATTAAACCCATTTCAAAATATCTTTGAGATTCTCATCCATCATAATTTTAAAAAATAAATTAATTTATAATTATCTATTTAAGTAACTTGTACCATGAAGGAAACCGGGTGAATTCCTATTTACATCTACCCTATTAGTAGAAATGAACATTACACATATATTAAATTAAACACACATATATAAAAAATCTATCCCGTGTTGTTCCTCTGCATTATGCCTGCCTGATGGTAAACCTCTCAAGGGTTTTTATAATATCATAATAAATTTTTATAAATTTGGGTAATTTTGATGAGTACACAATGTGTAGTTCCAACTACATTTCATGTAATATTATTCACCATCAATCCAAATTACATGCTTGAGGGAACAACATGTGAGTTTATATTGGAAATATTGGAGTACACGGCGTGTCAAGTGGGACACACGTCGTGTAGTTACTTGTTACACAGTCTCCATCTGGGCCAGCCGTGTATTGGGTACATGGTCTGACCCAAACCTCAAGGGACTATGCACCATTTCCATTGGGCCACACAGCGTGTAATTCAAAAATAGTGTTCCACATGTTCATGGTCAACACACAGATTCATTTAAGACTTATAAATACCCAAACACCTGGCCTGGTTTGGATGACTGGTCTGATGCATTGAATCTTTACTACATGGCATGTACTGCGGAATACACGCGTTGTGTTGAGGTGTTGAACGGCCAGGATACTTCTGAACTTCTGGATGAGATCCTCTATTTTATATTAATCCAACTTAAAATAAAATAGCATTTATGTAAGGTGAACAAGAAATGAACGAGGAGGAATAGATATATAAATTCATATTTTCAAAAATATTAACATGAATTCAAACAAATAAATTATTAAATGTGTAAGTCATCAAGGAAATATTAAAATTATTATAAACTATGATGTAACAGTTCCAATAGCACTTGAAGGTTCCGAGTGCAACAGAAGCGTGGTTGGGTTGGGACCCATCATTTATTTCTACCTCAATCAATGATAATTTCGAGATCAATAGGACAATGAATTCCAGTCTCCATGGAATATAATCAATGATTTAGATAATGAATAAAGAAGCCTGAAACCGTTAGAGAGGATCTTTCTCATCAAGTTTATAATTAATTTAATTAATTTCACAGAGAAAAATAATACATGGATTTTATCTATTTTTCTTTTTTCCTGATGTTGATAATTTGGAATGACCGTTCCGTGTTATCTCGTTTCACATGTAAGGATCCAAACTATAATACCTATAGTGGTGATCCACACAAGCTCCGAAGTCCTATGATCAACACCGCCCATTCTACGAGTGTTAGCGTAGAGAATCGAGTTTCTTGTGTCGGTCGTTCTTGATCGCATGATATTCGGCATTGAAGAATGTCTCTCGTTCTTGAGAGGGGGGAGAAGAGGATTCACGAGAGAAATAGTTCGGCTCAAGAATTCTCAATTCAACATGTGTGTGGTTTTTATAATAGAAAAATAGGTGTAATTGTCTATTTATATACATGAAACTTCAGTTACTACAACACCAAAAGCTGCCATGGTACTTTTCCCTTTGAATAACACAATAGTTTGCATTGTACACAACTTCGAGACTATTACACACTACGACCAATCAATGCAGTAGTTATGAATAGTAATACCCACTTTTTGAAATTTCATAAATTTTATTATTAAAATTGGACTTAATTTTTGGATTCATAATATCAAAATTAGCTTAGGGTGAATTTTTGGTATTTTTCTGAGAACTTCCAATTTTTTATGTATAGTGAAAAATACATAATTTTAATGAAAAACAACTTTTCTGATCAAAATAATTTTTAGTAATAAATTATAATATTGTGTGGTGTTAAAGTATAATTAGAATATATTTTTTCCATTTAATCCAATGTTGGTCATTGGATGTAATTTCACATTTAATCTAGACATAAACAATTGTCAATCTTTTGATAGATATTATTTCATAAAAAACGATTTTTGTTTTGGCAGGGGGAATTAATTTTAAATTAATTTCTGACACTTCTATATTTTGAATTCAAAAAAATGGATTCCATATTTTGAATTAGGACTTCCAAATTGTGTAAATAGATAACTTTTATTTTTAGACATTACGAATAATTACTTTGGTAAATATTTTATTTACTGTGGTAAAAGGTAAAACATGTAAATAAGGGTAACAAAATAATATAATAATAATATAAAATTACCCCAAGACATGTCCTAACCCTATTTGATGATGCATTTCCGACCATGGGAATCCTTGAGTCTATTTTGGGACCCCATGAAGCCACTTGTAAATGAAAATGACTTTTTATATTAATTTAGTTAAAATGAATACAAAAATGACAAAAGCATATATCCTTTAGTAAAAAAAGTTTTACAAAGAGTTATACATGTTACATCGCCGACTATAAATATTCATTAGAAATTGAAAAATATTTCCTACATAATTATATTTTATTTATAATTTTTAGTCATTGAATAATTAAATTTATTTTTGACACAATAATGATGCAGTATTTTACTTATTAATGAAAGAATCCTATAAAGGATATTAGAAATGTTAAAATAATAATAATTTGAATGTTTTAATGACATAAAAGAATTTTATATGTTATTAAGACATGTTAGTATTGAATAAATGAATTTATTTAGAATTAATAATTCATTTCTGACTTTCAATAAAATCAATTATTAAATAGTGTCCCAATTGATATAAAAGAGTTTTTTAAAAAATATAACATTATTAATTGATATAATGGTCTGAAAAAATCAATGGTTCTTCCTAGAGACTTATATAATAATATTTTTATCATTCATAAACCAATTTGGGTTCTATTGGATGTTTATAGTATGTTTATTATCTATATAATATAAAAATACAAAGATACATAGTAAATGTCAAACTAATTAACTAAGAGTTAAAAATAAAAGATAAGTTTAATATACTGACCCAACTTGTCTAAAACCTGTTGTTTGGGTGGTTATCGACCCATAAATACATTATCCTTTAAATAAATTAGTTTGGAGACATTATAAAATGAAAATATATTTTTTATAAATAAATATTTCTAGTTTTTCCTAAGGTCCCCCTCACCCCTCTTATAAAAGGGAACTCCCCCTTCTCATTAATTCACACCTTCAAATCCATTTGTATCTACCAACCCCTTAACAAATACTCTCTCAACTATCATCCCTTAAAACTAACGACCTTAGTTTGATTAGAAATCAATCCTAAGGAGCTATTTTGTTCAAATCAAAAGGAATAACTAGAAGGAGAGGTAATGTTTTCACCACCCTCTTTCACGTTCCTTTCTTCTTCCACTTCTTCTTTCTTTGATATTTATAATATAAAATAATAACGCCAGTATCTTATATATTCTTTTGATGTTAATATAAATTTGGTAAAACAATATTCAGTAATCTATCCATCCTCTGAATAACATGTCACCATACATGCGTACGTACGACTTACCATCTCCACGTCGTGGTGTAATTGTTATTCAATAAATTATTATTTGGATGGGTATAATAATGATTATAACTTATTTAAATAATAAATATAAAATGATAAATATTCTGTATATATTACATAATATCCAATTATATACTATTTTAATATCAAATGAATGATATTATCGCTCGTGTGCACGTACGGTATACCGTCTCCACGACGCGATGAGATTCATTTCCACGTTCACCATTGAATGATGATTATAAAAATATTTATTATTAATAACTATGTAATATATGAAATAATAATTCTACGTAAAAAATATATATGTGTGTGTTTATGTATTTACATTCATCTCATTCACTTACTTTCATTCAATATGATATGAAAATAGAAACAACGTTTATGCGTACGTACGGACTACCGTCTCCATAAATGGTTATTTCTATATCATATATCTATCTATTATACATATATATATTCTTAATAGATATTATATAAATAATTTTTTATGTTATGGAATTATTTAAATCATGATCCAAATGATACAATCAAGAATAACAATTTAAAATGTTTACGATAAAGAAAGCGATTATTACCCAAAATTTTAATTTAACATGGAAATCGCTGTTAAATGGGTAGCATAAAGTTATAAATAAATCATATATGATATAATAAATATTAATATGGTTATGATTTAATCTAATAACATACAATGGTTATTATACTAGAGGTTAAACGTACCCTTGACCAAAGGAAAGTGCGAGGTAAGGGTTATTTCCTCAATATCATTATTATCCGAGGTTGTTTATGTGTATGTATTTTCTGGGAAATATCAATTATCCATGTCCATTTTTTATAAAATTGTTTTCAAAGGGATTATTTTTAAAGGAATTTTACTAAAACAACTTTTTTAATGTTTTAATGATTTATTCTTCAAAACCATTCGCATTAATGTCCATGTGTTCAAAATGGTTTTACAGATTTACTTATATGGACATTAATGTTTTAAAATGTTAATTAATTTCAAAAGTTTCAAAGTGTAATGGGACACTTTGATTCAAAAATATTTTTTAAATGGATTCCTTTATAAATTATGTTACTTTTAAATGATTTGAAAAAGATATATTTCTCTAAAATTGTTTTGATTTCATCCATGTCAACATCCATTGATGGATTTTACACTTGTTTCAAGTTGATTCTTTGTGATACAAATCATCTATATTGTATTGAAGGTTTTGTGATATTTTTTGAGAGATATATATATATATATATATATATGCATGGTTAATTTGATAATATTATTTCTAAAAGGAATTAATCATTAAGGGGAAAAGTATGTACAAAAAATCATGCAGAGATAAGTCGATGTGTAAATCGACTACTTCAGAACAAGACATTGAAATTATATAAAAGTATATATATACATATATAAGAAAACCCGGCTCTTTAGTTTTAATATATGAAAACCTACTGAAAATGTATAAGTATTTAATTCAAGCTTAAAATGTTTTCAGAAAACCCGACTCTTGTGTGTGGTAGACAGGAAGGGATTGTCCTTTGACCCATTATGGCCTGTAATTAGTCGAGCAGTCTCAGAATTAAATATATTTTTTTTCAGATGATTTTGTAATGTTTTCAGAAAAACAATTGAGTATATTTAGGAAATTTTAAACATAATTATCTTCTAAAAATTTGAACTAGTATTTTGAGGTCGTAATTAATTTCAAACAGAATTAAAAAAAAGTATTTCTAAATGTTTACGTACAGTTTTTCAAAAAATATTTATCGAAGTTTTTTAATCCCCTTACATAGTAAGTTGAGGTTGGATCCTGTTATATCTTCTCTATGCATGAGTAGGTATCATGAGACAACTAGAAATGGAATAGTCTGAGTCCTTTCCCAATTTTATATATGGTTTTGGCCGAGGCCTTAATCATTTTTAGACATCTTGGATGAGGACTTAAAAAAATGTTTTAGAATGTCTAGCATTATGCATTCCATCATTGTGAAAGTGGATATTTGATATTGCATGTGATTATTTGACTAGTAGAATATCCATGTGAATTTGTAAATGACATTATTTGATTTTAGCATTGCCATATTATTTTGAAATTCAAGTTTAAAAGGATTTTGTTTTAGTCTTATACATTACCTTCAATTTTTGTACATATTTATGATAGTTTCTACTATATTGTTATCATTACTGAGCATCTGAGCACACCCCTTTAAATGTTTTATTTTTCCCAATATGTAAAGAATAATTTGATGAATGACTTGCAGGGAAATTATGAGGGGATATAAGAAAATATGTTGTTGTATTTTTTCAATTTTTTATGCAATGTATGTCTTATTAATATATCTAGTGTTTCCAAGGCTATTAAACTAATTGATATTTCGAGACATGATACCTTGTGATCATGTCAATGATACATAACAGTGCACCGACTATGGGTAACTGGAGTCGGGGAATTACAGTTGGTATAAATGGATGTTTAGTAATAAACCGTAGATTCTAGATTTAGGTAAACTCTGATTATAGCACATAGACCTATGATAGACTTTGATGGTTAGTATAGAAGAACTTACTTGAATTTAGGTATTTTATATATTTTGTGATTTTTCCATGAAATAAATCTCTGTCTTGATACGACCAGGTAGAGGAGGCTCCGGCAAAGCTGTGCCTAGGGGTAAAACCCAAAAACACCACTTTGAGCTAGACTCTAATGGGAACTAGTTCACGACAACGGGACTTGCTGCACTCTTGGTTATGACACTCCTATGGGATATTATTAGGATAATTGAAATTTTCATTACAAACCATTATGAATGGTTTATGAGTATATTCATCCTCAAAGAAATCCTTTTTATGATTATGGATTTTATCCATAAACTGTTCAATTTATGTTAAGTGTTTTACATGTTTGGTATTAGGTTTTTCGATTCATAAACTAATCTAGTGTATTCCATTGTTTAGAAATGGAACCCAGTAGAAGGAATGTGAACTCCTGTAATACGCATGATCCAAATAGTAAGAAGGATCATATCATTCATGGTCTTAATCCAGCATTTAGAAATGAAATATTTTCCCACGTATTATTATCATATGAAGAAATAGTATCATGTGTTAATAAGATATGTAAATAATTCTCTGATTCCTATGGATTTAAAGGGAAGAAAGAGAAGAAAAGGATGGATGAGAGAAAGATGGATAATGGGAGGAAGGGAAAGAAGGATTCTCTCATATATGATAACTGTGGAAAGAATCATCTTGGTAAATGATTGAATGGAAAGTGAGTTTGTTATAAGTGTAGAGAAAAAGGACACCAAGTACGTGATTGCAAGGGAACGAAAAAGGTTTCAAATATACAATGTTTCATCTAAAAGGAGTTGGGACACTAAAAGACTCACTGCCCTAGTCATCATAATATAAAAAAAATGTTTCTATTGGATAATAATCAAGTTATGATACTACCACTTATGAAGAGGAATGACTAGTGTTCTTATGTTTTTATAAAATTATTATCTCATTTCAGTGTTGTATAGATGATGTACCAGTTATATGAACTATAGAAATAAATAAGGATTGTACTGAAGTACTATTTCATTGAGGATTTGAGATTATATGGTACTATGAAAAGTGACTCGAGAACAAGTTAAGCCTTTTTTTAATTACATGATTGAAGGAAAGTTAATCCTTAATATGGTCCTGATACTGAGGTAGTAATTTTGGAATAAGAGATGGTTGATTTGGATAAATTATATTATATATTCCTGACTACCTTGGAACTGATTAATGGTAGTTTATTTAATCATTGTTGGAGATTAAAACATTTTTGGATAGAAGGAGTATATCCAGTATTCTATTAGGAATAAGCGATAATGAATGCAATTAATGATGTTTTATGGTAATTCAGGATGTTGCAGTGTTTTAAAAGAATACATGATAAAAGTGTTCACATGTTTTTGTATGGAAAAATAATCTTCATTATGTTTACCTTCCTTATAAATTTTGGACTGTGAGTCTCGAAAAAAGTGTTTTGGATCGTTCTAGTCTGAGATTATTTTTGTATGGCCATGAAAGCACATCCCGGAGGTCGGGCGACCACCTGTCGCGTCCGGGAAGGCCGTAGGACTTAAACCTACAACTGAAGAAAGACAACAGTGTATCACCAACCACTGGCCCACATGATATCCTATATTGAATAATGATGTTTTTTTAAAGGTCTACTATATTAATAATAAATTCATTTTTTAAACCCTATTCGATTAGGATAAATAGAGTAATTTTGAGTTGTTTTATGTTTTGGAGTGAATGATGAGTTTGTTGTAGAAATTTATTAATGGATAAAACAATAATTATAAAGTAAGTATATATCCTTATGATCTCATCTAATCACATAAATAAATTCTTCATCATTATGAAAATGAACATAGAACAAAAAAGTTATCCTAGATGGTAACTTAGATCATAAAAAATATATGGCATTGTGATTGTTGTCTTTTTAATAGCCATTTTCTCTACCACTCTCCATCATATATTGAAGGTTATATTTTATCATACATATACATGTTTTCCTACATGGAACCCTAGTGTGAGTTATTTTCGGGAACCTTCATATTTAACACTCTTTATTTTAAATAGAGGCCTAATTAATTCATTTTTCAGTGTGGGATTTCAACTAAGATATTTTGAAATGTCAACCCCATGTTTCCAATACCGAGAATAAATTTATAGGATTAAATTTATTTATGAAGTGGATAATGTAACACCTCATTCTTCTACGATACATTTTCCTTTGAATAATGCAAAATCTTGAATTGTACGCTACTTTGAGACTCTAACACACTAAGGCCAATCAAAGTAGCCATTATGAATAGTAATACCCACTTTTTGAAATTTTATAAATATTATTATTCAAATTTGACTTAATTTTTGAATTTGGAATATCAAAATTATCTTATGGTTAATTTTTGGTATTTTTCCGAGAACTTCCATTTTTTGATGAATAGTGAAAAATACTTAATTTTAATTAAAATCAACATTTCTAATCAATATAATTTATAGTGATAAATTATAATATTGAGTGGTTTTACTGTATAATTAGAATATATTTTTACCATTTAATCCAATGTTGGTCATTGTATGGAATTTCATATTTATACTAGACATAAACATCTGTCAATCTTTTGATAGTTATTATTTCATAAAAACACGCTTTTTGTTTTGACAACGGTAATTAATTTTTAATTAATTTATGCCACTTCTGTGTATTGAATTTAGAAAAATGGATTCCATATTTGGAATCAGGATTTCAAAATTATGAAAATAGGTAACGTTTATTTTTAGACATTATGAATAATTACTTTGGTAAATATTTTATTTCCCGTGGTTAAAGGGTAAAACATGTAAATAAGGGTAAAAAATAATATTATAACAATATAACATTACCCCAAAACGTATCCTACCCCTATTGGATTATGCATGTATGACCATGTCAGTACATTGGTCTTTTTTGGGACCCCATGGAGCCACTTGTAAGTGAAAATGATACATTGTATTAATTAAGTTAAAATGAATACAAAAATGACATAAGAATATATATCTTTTAGTGAAAGAAATTTTACATAGATTTATAAATGTTATCTCTTCGACTATAAATAAAAATTATACATATAAAAAGTTTTAATATACTATTTTATTTTATTTATAATTTTTATACATTTAATAATGAAATTTATTGATGAAAAAATAATGATGCAGTATTTTCCTTATTAATGAATGAATCAAATAAATAGTATTATAAATGTTAAAAAAATATAATTTGAAAGTCTTGATTCTATAAAATAATTTTATATGTTAATATGACATGTTAGGATTGATTAAATGAATTTATTTACAAGTAACCATGCTTTTGTGACTTTAAAAATATCAATTATTAAATAGTGTCAAAATTGACAAAAAAGAGTCTTTAAAACAAATATTATATTATTAATTGAAATATTGGACATAAAAATCTATGGATGGGCCAAGAGACTTATATAATGATATATGTATCATTAACGAACCACTTTGGGTTATATTGGATGTTTATAGTAGGTTTCATAACTATATAATATAATAATACAAAGAGACATGGTAAATGTCAAACTAATTAACTAAGAGTTAAAAATAAATAATAAGGTTAATATAGAGACCCAAACCTGTATAAAACCTATTTATGGGTGTTTTTGGACCCATCCCCACCTTATCCTCTAAATAAATCAGTTTGGAGCCATTAAAAACAGAAAATAAATTTATCATAAATTAATATTTCTATTTTTTCCTAAGGTGCCTCTCACCTCCCTTATAAAAGGGAACTCCCCCTTCTCATTAATTCACACCTTCAAAACCATTTGGCTCATACAAAACCTACCCAAATACTCTCTATACTATCCTCCCTTAATCCTATTGGACTTAGTTTTATCATAAAGAAAACCTATCAATCCCTTTTGATCAAATCAAAAGGAAGAACACAAAGAAGAGGTAATGTTTTCACCACCCTCTTTCAAGTTCCTTTCTTCTTCCAAATATTCTTTATTTTTTATTCCCATTGTAAAATAATAACTCCAGAAAATTCTATATACTGTGATGTTATTATAAATATGGTACAACTATATTCTATATTCTATCCATCTTTTTAATGACATGTCACCATACGTGCGTGTGTATGGCTTATCGTCTCCACATTTTGGTGTAATTGTAATTCAATACATTATTATTTGCATCGGTATAATAATGAGTATAAATTATTAAAATAATAAGTATAAAATTATAAATATTCTCTATATTTGATATAATATCCAATTATATATGATTTTGATATCAAAATAATGATATTATCACTCCTGCGTACGTACGGAATACCGTCTCCACGACGCGAAAAAAATTCATTTCCACGTTCACCATTAAACGATGATTATAAAAATATATATTATTAATATGTATGTAATATATTAAATAATAATGATACTAGAAATATATATATATATATATATATATATCTGTGTGTGTATTTACATTCCTTTCATTCACTTACTTCCATTCAATACGATATGAAAATAGAAACATCGTTTATGCGTATGTATGGACTACCGTCTCCATAAACGGTGTTTTACATTTCATATATCTATCTATTATACACATATATATATTATAAAAATAGATTATATAAATATTGTTTTAAATTATGTAATTATTTAAATTATGATCTGAATGATACTTTCAGGAATAACAATTTAAAAAACATACGATAAAGTAAGCGATTATAACCCAAAATGTTAATTTAACAGGGAAATAATTATTAAATGGGTAGTATAAAGTTATAAATAAATAATTATTTATATAATAAATATTATTATGGTTCTTGTATAATCTAATAACATACGATGGTCATTATACAGGTGGTTAAACGTACCCTCGACCAAAGGAAAGTGTGTGGTAAGGGTTATTTCTTCAATCTCATTTTTATCCGAGATTGTTTATGTGTAAGTATTTTCTAGGACATATCTATTATCGATGTCCATGTTTTAAAAAAGAATTTTTAAAGGGATTATTTTTAAATCTATTTTAATAAACATTATTCATAATGTTTTAATGATTTATTCTTCAAATCCATTCTCATTAATTTCCATGTGTTCAAAATGGTTTTAGGGATTTATTTATATGGACATGAATGTTTTAAAATGTTAATTACTTTCAAAAGTTTCAATGTGGTATGGGACACTTTTATTCAAAACAATGTTTTAAATGACTTCCTTAATAAATTATGCGAATTTTAAATGATTTCAAAAATAGATTTTTCTCTCAAATAGTTTTTATTTCATCCATGTCAACATCCTTTGATAGATTTTACAATTATTTCAAGTTGATTATTTATGATAAAAATATTCCATATTGTATTTAATATTTTGTGATATGTTTGTCATATATAAATATGCATGGTTAATTTGATATTATTATTTCTAAAAGGAATAAATTTCTAATGGTTAAAGTATGTACTACAAATCATGCAGAGATAAGTCGATGTGTAAATTGACTACTTCAGAACAAGAAGATGAAATCTTATAAAAGTATATATATATAAATATATAAGAAAACCTGACTCTCGAGTTTTAATATATGAAAACCCAGTGCAAATGTAAACGTATTTAGCTCAAGTTTAAAAATGTTTTTAGAAAACCCTACTCTCGAGTTTGGTAGATAAGAAGGGATTGGTAGTAGACCCATCATGGCCTATAATTAGTTGATTAGTCTCAGTATTAGTTATTTTGTTTTCAGAAGCTTGCATAATGTTTTCTGAAAAACACTAGAGTATATTTGAGAAATTTTAAATGTAAGTATCTTCTTAAAACTGAACTAGTATTTTGATGATGTAATTAATTTCAAACACAATTAAAAAAAAGGAATTCATAAATGTTTATATATTGTTTTCAAAGAATATTTATCGAAGGTATTTAAACCCCTAACTTAGTATGTGAACAGTGGAGCTCGTTATTGCTTCTCTATGCATCGGTAGGTCTCATGAAACAACTAGACATGGAATTGTATGAGGCCTTTCCCAATATGATATAAGGTTTTGGCCGATGCCTTAATCATTTTTAGACTTCTTGGCCGAGTACTTGAAAAAATGTTTTAGAATGTCCAACATTGTGCATTACATCATTCTAAATGTGGGTATTTGATATTGCATGTGATTATTCGACTTGTAGAATATCTATATAAATAAGTAAATGGAAATATTTGATTTTGTATATTCCATATAATTATGAAATTCATGTTTAAAAGGCTTTTTTTAACTTATACATTGCCTTAAATGTTTGTGCATATTTATGAATGTTTCTGCTGTATTGTTATCCTTACTGAGCATCTAAGCTCACCCCTTTCAATGTTTTATTTTTACCAGAATGTGAAGAAGTATTTCAGGAATGACCTATAGGGATAGTATGAAGGGATATGAAGAAAAGTTGTTGTTTTAGTTTTTCAATTTATGATGTAATGTATGAATTTTGAATATATATAGTTTTTTGAAGGCTACTAAACTGATCGATCATTAGAGACTTGATCCCTTGTGATAATGACAATGATACTTAATAATGCACTGACTCTGAGTAACTGGTGTTGGGAATTATAGTTTCAATATTTAGTTGGATGGAAAAAATAAAATACATTCATGAACATAGATAAAACACATGAATTTAACAATAACACCTCATTATTAGTCATGGTTCTGCCAACTTGCACAAAAAAGAATTATAAATTATTTATCTGAAGATAATAGCAGGGTTATTTTAATTTGTTCCAACTAGTAAAATATTTATTTAATATCATGAAAATTATTATTTTACTACAGGAATGGCCTCAGTCTGCTCTAACTACAACTCATTTTATTAAACAATCGAATAAATAAATCAATATTTTATTCTCATAAATATATATTTTTTTGAAAACTAGTAAATAAATACTTATAAAATGTTGAATAAAATAAATAAATGAATTTTATTTAATTTTTGTGATTATTTTAACTAGAATAAAATTAATCTATGGTCTTGAGAATAAAATTTATTTAATTAATTAAATTGATATATAATATAACTAAGACCACCAAAAACACTTAGTGTGTGCCCATATATGATTCTTTTTTGTTGGCAATAGGCGGGCTTGCCTGAAGTCCATGAGTACTGTCTATCAACTATTAAAGGTACCGAAGAGAATGAACATCAAGACGCAAAAATTACATCCACATAATAATACTAACTATGTAATATAATACCTTTATCGCAATATCTCATCATGTAGGTTTCATGATAGTGTCATAAAAATTTATTCTTGATACGTCGTTATTTAACTACCTGAAATAAACTCATCGTTACACAAAATCCATTGAATTTCATGTGACAGTTCTATTTCAATAAAAGGTCCTAGATATCAACTTCCATAAATGGAAGGGAAAAATCCTTCCTCGACTTATCCTTTAATAAAATGCCACTCGTGACACACCCAATGTACCTTCTTCCCGCCAACTGTCTGCATGACATTTTTCATCAGTAAATAAAAGTGCACGAGCTGTGACACGTATTAATTATAATCATAATGTATAAGGATCATTAAACACATTTAAAAATTGAAATATATGATGAAACCAAAACATGGGGAATTATTACTAGAGGGTTTGTTCTAATAATCTATTATCTTGGAGATTACCAAGTGAGAACTCCATTAGAGGAAGTCTCATCAATTTATGAGTACTCACACCAGACAGTATGTATGCTATGTGTCCCATAATAGCATGTCATCCAACCGTAGAACTATATTTATGAATATTGATATAGAATTTCAATGTTATCATCGTATAGGGGAACATCCATGACCTTATCAATGGAACAAATAATCTAGGACATTATTACATCATCTTCATGAAGGAAAATAAACAATATATAATAATACATTAAATATCCGTGTAAAAATTAAACCAGTTGGTTCTATGAAACTAAATATTGCACATTATGGAGTGAATTTAACCTCATCATATGTGAATTTTTCTGAGTTGAACTTACCATATCATAAATACAAATTACATCATTTTTCCAAAATATTAATTACCTTTAAAAAAAATCACACACCCAAAATTAATGACCGAATATTCAAATTTAGGTTTATTATTAAAAATTAAATAACCTAAACTACATGTAATTTATTTTTTATAACTTTATTGTGATCATTAACTTTCTTTTTATGGGTTAAGAGGTTTAATTTCATTTTGTGGGTCTATTTGTTTCATGATCGCTATACTTATATACATGAACATAATATCATGTAAAATGAGTATTGTTGTCCGGAATTATTTTTTTTATTATGGAACATCAAGATGGTTACATGGTTGGATATTTAATTTCGTTACATGTAGTGATGATGAATCATCATATAAATTATTTAATGATAATATTTTGGGTTACTTGGTAGTTTTTGAATACATTGAACGCATTTTTCTTTATAAATCAAAACCATGTGTAAAAAATGAATGCATAACCTTATATGATACATAAAACAAATATTATAGACTTTTCCAACCATAATAATGACTTCATGACCATAATAGATTATTTTAGTAGTAATTTTAAATATATTTTCCTTTAATGTGGTAAATTAGCACACCTCAAATGGTTTTTTAGTAATATCATAAAAGAATGGTAAGGGGAGATAATAATAACTTATTCAATAATCATTAAAACATTATTTTACATGTGAGATTCTGGAATTTTCAGTACATTTAGATGAGACATGGTTAGGATAGAAAATAAAAAATGGAACTTGAAAAGATGTTAAACGAATTGAAAAGAGGAATTCACCTCTTGAATTAATCTTCCTTGAGAGCCTCATTAGAGGAGAAGATTTTCTATTTTGAGGAAACCAAGGGATGATAGTCATGGAGGAGGTGATTGGAAGGATATTGTAAAGAATTTATACAAGGCTAAAGGATTTAGATGAGTGATGAGAAGAGGGAGTGAGTTGGGGTTTTTATAGTGGATGAGAGGAGTGAATTATTAATACTTAAAAATATATTTAATAAAATTTCACATGATATGAAATAGTGTTTGATTAATGTGACAAAAAATAGTAATATGTGAATTTGAGTTTGATTAATGTGGTCTTAAATTATCATTATATCAATTATGACTCAATAAATCATGTATATACAATTTATCATATTTCACAATTTACCTAAAATTCATGTATTTTTCAAAAATCCCAAAAAATTTCTTCAACCATTCATTGAGGTGTAGGATTCAAAAATGAAAACCATTAATTGGAAATAGTTTTATTTGTGTTTTTAATTTAATATTTATATAAAATCATAAGTTTTTTCAAAGAAACAACATTAAAACTATAACGGGTTTTATAACACCCTAAAAATTAATCAAGGTCACATAAAATTATCGTATAACCCTAAGAAAATAAAATAAAAAATTTATGATTAAATTTTATGAAAATACATTTCCAATATAAAATTATAAAATTAATCATAAAATTGTAATTAAAATATTTATGACATACAAAATATGAGTACTTATACTATGAAATTTTGTTTGTCACTTATACGATGTATAAATTGAATTTAAACGTTCATGGGAAATATCTCTATTTTTGGGATGATTTAATATTCATTACTAGTCACATAAGTAAAAAAACTATGTTTATTGGCTAGGTTATAACAAAATTTTGTTTTGTAGAGACTCATTGTTTCATGCATTAACTATTACATTTGTTTCTGTATCCATGGGGTGTTACATTCTCCCCTACATTAAAAAGATTCATCCTGGAAATTTTAAATTGAACATAAATATTTATTAGTTGATACATTAAAATTCCCTTTTATGAAACCCACATCATAAATATAATTAAAATAACCTCTTAATAAGTGGGAAAAAGAAATTAATCGGTTACTACAAACTAGGAATTTAAATTAGAAAACATGGACATCGAAGAATAATCAAACCATCATGTTCTGATTGAATGTAATAGAGATCATGCTTAGATAAAATCCCATTACCAAAAAACCATAAACTACTACTATGAAACATTTTATCGATATCTTGAAAAAATAAGTTAATAGGACAACATTTCTGTATGATTCTCTTTCCGTAGAGTTGAAGAATTATTCCACTATATAAGAGTAAAAATATATATTTCTAAACACACTATTATCCTTTTTTATTCCATGAACTATATATACATCATAAATTAGCATATGTAGCATCATGTGGTGTCATTAAACTCTATAACCCCATACAATGGTCAATATAAACCCTTTCTTAAATGGTTTCACTATCCAAATGATCATAATCCATCAAATTAGAATCATTCCCATATCCATCATTTCTAGAACAATGTAGATGGGATCCTTGGAAATCCGTATTTGTTTTGAACACTGTGGTTTATCCTGCTCAATTCATCTGCTACCTTATTTTTCTCTAATCAACCTGATGAAGAACTAAATTTTCACATTCCAAACTTGTGAAAAACACCATCATGGTTCCTATTGAAATATGGTAATAACTCAAATTACTATAAAATATTATTTTAAACATGTATTTATCCATACATATGCTATTTAATATATTCATTATATCCAAAAATGTTGTAGAATACATCAATGATAAAATAAAGGACTTTTCCATAAGAATATAATAATTTTAGAGGTAGTAAGTACTATTAAAAATCTATCATTATTAATCATTATTATAATAATCAGTAATATATTTATGGTTGTCTTTCCCTCAAAAGTATACTTTCCCAACATATTATGTTTCTACTAAGTCACTTATCTTTGGTATAATTCATCAGACGACAGAAAATTCTTAATAAAATTGTATTGTAGTGTAATCGTCATGTATTACATATTTCTTCTAACTAGTATATTGATGATAAAATATTCAAATGACAAGATTCTTGATGAGGAATAGTATTCATTCCACATTATCGGTGGTAGTATCAAGACTTGATAATTATCCAGTAACATCATTCGGGTCATATTCCTTTGACGAGTGGGACATTGATTCGCATAGTGTCTTGTCTCCTTGAAATTGAATCATTGTACATTGGAATCATTTTTATTTCCCTTTCAATCACAAAATTTGTTTTTGTTTTGTCCACAATTATAAAAACCTGTCATACCCTTCATGAATTTACCATGTTTATTTTATCCCCAGTTATCAAATTTGGGAAAAACATTCTTTCCCATCATCCCTTTATCCATGTTTTTCTCTTCCATTGTCTTCTTCATTTGATTCCTTTAAAATCCAAAGGACTCAGAAATGTATTCAAATGACTTTTTAACACATGATACTATTTCCAGATATGATGAGGATGCTTAGCAGACTATCTTCCTTTGAATTAATGGCTTATGAAAATGAGACATATGATACTTCGTACTATTTACATCATATGCATTGGTAAAGTACACATTTATTCAATTATGTTCTATTTATAATCAATTATATATACTATATTAGCTCATAAAATTATTAATTTCAGATAACTATAATCATGGTATAGAAAATATCCCAAATTTATGTATTGGAAATCCTAGAACCATATAATTTGGTTAGTTTGGAAAAAAAAATCTTTCATAATGTTATATATAAAAAATTGTGAATTATCATAAGAAAATAACACTGGAGTGTCAATCCAGGTTCACAGTAAGGCACATTGTCATGTACCAGGATACCCTAGGCAATGCGTGAATCTCTCTGTCAAAGATGTTACTCCGAGATGAATCTGTTACAAAACCACATCCACATGTAGTATCCAAACATTGAGGTGTTTTCTAGAAATTTCCACATAATTTATTTCTTTCTAAAATTCCAAGATATTATTGTATGTTTATCCTCAATTACAATGCTAGGTTTTTTTTCTCTAATATAATTTTTCTTAATATATTTTCCATGTTTTCTGTTAAACTTCTATGATACCAACTGTTCCGCCATGACCCCAGTTTCCCGGAGCCAGTACATTATTTCATTACATTGGAATGATTATAAGAAATATGTATACTGAAGGACTGAGTGGTTTAATTTTTCTGGAAAACCATATACATATATAAATTTAGGATTACGACTTAAAAGAAAATAAAATATATCAATTCACATGAAAATATCAACAACTCATATGTTATCACTACATGTCAACCATAATATACATACTCATTAACATAGAAAATGAAGCATAAGATTTGGTTGAGCTCAACTACTCAGTAAGTGTATGCAATACACCAGAAGAAATCATAAACATAAACATTAGGCATGCTGAATAAATAAAAACACATGCCTTTAAAAATAAACCTGATCACTTTATGCAAGGAATACGAGATGAATAAATAATTCCATTCTAAATAAAAAATATGAGTATTTTACTAGTCAAATAATCACAATAGCTATCAGTTACTAGTTTCATAATTAGGAAATACATAATTTGGGGAATCATTACCATACCTTCATGGCCTCATGCTAAGACCATAAATATCCATTTTTTAAAGGCCACGTGCTAAGACCATAGTTTGTCTCTGGAGATCTACAAATGCATCGACAGGTTATATCAGGCCCCAAACATTACATAATAATTCCAATGCATTTATATTGTGAATGGGGATAAATATAGAGAAAAAAATACATTCATAATGAAATTAAGATATGAACTTTAAATAATATTCCCCAGTCATTAAATATAAACACTAACCATTCAGAGTAATATGGTGACCGATATGAAGATATAACATTCACATTAAAACAAATAAGAATACCTTTAACAAAGTATTAGGTATATGATATCATAGGATATAATTCTCTATGAAAGACATTATTCATAAATTGATGATGAGATAAATAAATATACTTTTAAAATGATACCATTAAAAAAATATTGGTGAAATAATCTGTAAACATTCCAAAGTGTCCCATACCACCTTAAAACATTAAAATAATAATCCCATAGAATATCCTAAGAAACATTGACTCTTATTATGATATAATAAGGTTTCTTACATACACAACATGAATGGAATAAGTAGTGATCAAGGGATATATCTCAAAAAATTTAAAGTGTGGTGAGAGAATTCCATTTTACATTGGAAAGAATAGTTCTTTTGGAATTTTTTTTGAATTTTTCATAAATATGGTATTAAAAATATATATTCTATAATTGAAAATGGAAGGATATTTAGATTTAATTTTAGGAATCAATGATGTCTCATTTTATTAAAATCATGAAAAATTAGTTTTTATAGAATCATTACAATTAAAACATTTTAGTACAGTTTATGGAATTCATTAAAGTGTTTTTGATGCTCAAAAGAATATTTTCTTTCATAAAAATAGAATTGAACCAGAATTGATTATTCACATTAAAATATGTGATTTTATAATGATCAATATAGATTAAAATTATTTAGAGTGAACATAATAAAGGTAAAAATATGAGAAGTTCCATGAATTGAGCTTGTATTTCTGGATGAATTTTTAATGGTATTTTTAAAAAATTTAACTCCACAATAATGAAATTTAGACTATGGATAGTACACGCATATATAAAATTCAAACAGAATTTATGAGGTGTACCTATGAGAAAATAATAATATCATTGGGTTGAGTAGAGAATAAGAGAAACTCGAATGAAAATAGAGGTTCAAGTAGAAAATGCACATAACTTTCTAATCAATTGAATCACATGCCCCAAAATTAAATAAACATAATTGATACATTTAATACCATGAATATAAAGAGATTCAGGGTAATAGACATCAATTTTATTTATACATACACTATACACAAGTAACAATATTCAATACAGAATATCTTCCAAAAATGGATGCGAGATAAAGAATCCCTTACCCTAAGTCTAATGGTGTTATCCATGAGATCTTAGCGACCTGAATAATAAAATTTAGGTTCATTAATTAAAAATTAATGAACCATATATTCATTTAATTGATTTATTAAAACATTATAATGTTCATTCACGTCCTTTTTGATGGGTAAAGAGGTTCAATTTCATTTTCGAGTCCATTTGTTTCACGATTGGTTGCTTATATACAAGAATAGATAATCATGTAAAATGAATATGGTTGTTCAAAATAGAAGTTATTTTTTGTTATTGAATGTATTGAAAGATAAATGGATTATAATTTAATTTTGTTACTTGATATGAATCATAATATAAATTATTTAGCCATAACCGTTTGGATTAATTGAAAGGTTTTCAATACAATGAACTCATTTTTATAAATATTAACCATGTGTACAAAAAGATTAAACCACCATAGATAATACATAATACATATATTATAGTTTGGTTTGAAAATAATTATAGTTTCATAACAACAATTGAGTTGCATAATAGAAAATGGAAACCCACCATCACTGAATGTGGTAAATTTGGACATCTCAAATAGTGTTTTTTTACTACTGGCATAAAAAAAGGGTAAATGAGAGATGATAATAACTTTTTACATCATCATAAAAATTGTAAATTGAATTTAAGGTTATAGTACTTTCATAAAATTTGGATGAATCATGGGGAGGATATAAAAGAAAACAAAGGAACATGAAATGAAAGTAAAAGAATTGAAAAGAGGAATTTACCTCTTGAATTTCCCTTCATTGCCTTTTTAGGGGAGAGGATTTGGTCTTTTTAGGAGACGAAGGGCTACTGAATGTGGGGGTTGAGATTAGAAGGATATGTGGGAAAAATTTAGTCAAGTCACAAGGATTTATAAGAGTGAAGAGAATAGGGAGAGAGTGGGGGTTTTATAGTGGAGTAGTGGAGTGAATTTTGAATATTTAATCCAGTATTAAATTATTTTTTCCAGGACAAGTAATAGTGTTTTATTCTTGTGATAAAAAATAGTAATAAGTGTATGTGAGTCCGAACCATTTGGGATTAATTCAGCACTACATCACTTATGACTCAATAAATCATATATTTTTCATTTTTCATTAATTATTGTATTTCTCTATTCACCTAAAATTCATGAATCTATTAAAATTCCCAAAAATTCCCCCAATACAATTTTCAACTTGTAGAATTCATAAATGAATGTCATTTTTTGAAAATATTTTTTCTATGTATTATTAATTTAGTTTTAAAATAAAATCATAATTTATTAAAAAAACATCTTCAAAACATTGACGCTTGTAATAACACCATGAAAAATTAATCAAGGGATTATAAAATATTCATATAACCATAATACAACAAAGTTACAATTTCTTTTACATTTTATGAAAATACACTTCCATTTTAAATTATTAAATTAGTCATAAAATGGTAATTTATATATTTATGAAAAATAGATATACCAATACATATACTATGATCATTTTGTCACTTATAGGAGGTAAAAGATGTTTTTATACATTAATGGGTGAGTTTTCTATTTTTGGATGATTTTCTATTCATTACTATTCAAATTGGTATGTTACTATTGATAAAAACTATGTTGATTCTATCAGTCTATAAATATCACCCTCAACGCAACTGGGTATGCCAGATTTTTTATATTAAAATCACAAAAGTATAAAAAATATGTTAATTTGAAAGGTTATCACAAAGTAATGTTTTATAGAGACTCAGTATTTCATGCATTCACTATTATATTTAATTGTAAATACATGGTTTATTACACACATTGTATGTGATCCTCTAATCTAATTTCTCAGTGGCATTGGGTGAAGCCCATACAGACCATGGAAAGAATTTAGCAGCATGCTAAGGAACCCATAGAGAAATATGTAAATTATAAAATGATGTAATTCCACCTAGGGATTCTCACTATGTAGTATAATCTATTTATCATGATATCTCCATTCAATGATGTTGCATATTGGTTCCATAAATCTATATTCTCAATGTCCCATTCATTGAATTTCAATAAATTGAACATACCTATTTAACTGTATATACTTGGATTTATTTAGGTTATATCATTTACACCAATGGTTTTGAGATATAAAAATTATTTTAAAATGGAAGGTAAAAATCCATTCACGCATTATTTACTAAATCAATATTAACAAGGACACACATAGCAAGAAGATGCCTCAAAGTACTTTCACCCTCCACCCATGGTAATCTAAATCATTCATGTCCCTCAAATGATTTTATTTGGCTATAGAATATATAATTAAGAAAAATGATGTGCACCTTTTGGGTTCTCATCATGGACGGGAACTACAATAACATGTTAGTGTGATAGTTACTCTAATAATGATATAAGATATTTTGTTGTGTAGAATAATAATCAAGACGTAATAAAGAGTTTATTAATATTTAAAACTATTAGTATAGGTTATTATAAACAACACATACATCAATTATATGGGACCAAATCAAACATGAACCTTGGTGGGTATGCATACCTTAGTCCTACTTCTAGGTTGAGAACATGATGCAATTGATTGGGTGGAGGTCCAATGTTTCCTGTTTTTGTTGGAATGTTGGGGTGGAATATGTGGTTTGTGAAGAAGTTGTTCCACAGCCATGAATAAAAATTTCATGGTTCTACTCAGAGTTGTAGTGGAGTCTTGTGAATTTATTATATATATTTTATTTTGTTTGTTTTCGTATCCCAGTGGGAAACCAAGGATTATATGTTTTTCCCATGAGACTATATTCAACACTCCAATTATTATAATTTTAATACTATTATATATTTATTTATGTGTAATCTTATATTCATTAGTTTTTATGTTTATAGTATATCTCTACTGTTATTTCACTCAAATATAAGAGGATAGTTTCCACATTGTATCCTTTTAGGCCCTCACAGTGAGTAGACAACCACATGTATATAGGGAGGTTCACTGGAGGCGTTATTGTTTTCCAGATCAGTTGATGATTTCGGTCAACCTGAGATAGCTCATGCCACTCTATTCACCAGATCCAGGATGATAATAGGTGAATTCATAACTATTAATGGAATAATTATTAATTTACAGTGTGCATATCTTTCATGAAAGTCTATCATGGGTTTATCATATAATGAACAAGTATTTTCAAATACGTATTTTACATATTTTTTTAAAAATATTCACTATAGCACTAGAAAACAAGGTTTAGGATCATAATAGTTTAGTTCCTTAGGGAACATGTAACACATTCTTCCAATTTGGTGAAATATCTATAATATATCCCATAAATATATTCCTCTTATGTACTCATATACAAGAATAATCTTTTTAATCAATGGAAATGATCCATAATAAAATGTTGAGATCAGATGCTCAATAAGAGTAAACATGAAATATAACAATTTATTATCTCAATAAATCATAAAATAAGAAATATGGGTATGTTATCATGTTCATAACATACAAAGATCATTCACATCCTTTCATGGATCATAAACATGAGTTATGGAGTAAGACATTATGATGAACCATATGAATGAATCATAATCATAAGTCATACATGAATGATATATTCAAGTCATATATTTGTATTAAATTATCATAAGTATATAAAACATTTACATTTGTTAATATTAACTACCATGACTCTCATATCAAGCCTTATCACTTATTTCACTTAAATATCAAGCACGTAGACTTGTTTCGCATCACAAATCAAGGGAATTGACTTGTTTTCCTTTACTATATATTGAGATATAATTCATTACCATTTTCATTATAGGGAGATTATGGTCCCACCCATATCTTATTGAAAGCTGTAAATATTTGTTCCACATAACCACAAATCCTTCACCATCATAGAACCCATTAAATGAAATTAGTTTCATAAACACTTCGTCATAGCACAACTCATGTGAAGAAATAGATTTCTTAAATATCATGCCTTCATAATAATAAACCATTAAGAGAAATAATAATTATTATATCCTAGTTCCATATTCCTAGTAAAGAAAAATAACATCAAATAATTATATATTTTAAAGAAAATGGTTTTGAAATATTACATTAAACAATTCATGAGAAAAATATCCTTTCCATTATGAATTTATTTTTAAAGTGGACTTAAAATTTTAATGGAAAATAATTCTTCGAAAATAACCTCATAAGCATGAATTTAAGTTTCAAATAAATATGGATTGACGATACCAAAAAATTCTATTAATTTCATATATGCTAAAGAACATTCCTCCCATACTTTTTCCAGAAATGTCACAAAAATACCTCATTTGAAAAATGACAAAAATGATTCATTTCAAACAATTTAGTAAAAAACCTATGTGGAAAAAATAACATCAAATATTCATATGATAATATTAAAAATATATGCAACATTTTTTGAAAACCTGGATGTTGATGACAAATATTCCCCATTGGGGATTTAAAATGAATCAATCATGAATGATGATGATATAATGAAATATACATTTATAAAATCTTAATTAGTAGAATCATATTCCCCATAAAAGAAATAAATTTATATGAATAGGAAAATACCATAATATTCAGATTATGTATCATAAAATACCTTAAGTGGATATATATACACAACATCAAAGAAATAAGTTGTGTATCAGGAATGTGTCCCATAGAAATAAATGTGAGAAAACAAATCCCTTACTATAAGTCTTCAGTCACATTATATACATAAACAATTCATGTATAAGAAATATATTTTCATTATAAATCTACCATATATCAATATTATTATATATAATAACATATATTATTTACTAATGACATTATATTACTTGATTATTAAAAATTCTATGATAATGTTATGTTCCAGGCAATAATAGTTGTTTTCATAAATGTGCTGACATGTTATTCTTGGTCCTCTAAATTATATCATCATTTCATCTTATCCAGAATGATAAACAAGATATAGATATCATATATATGTATATATTATTGTTTATTAATAAAAGTGGGAAATATAAGATAAAACGAAAAATTCTTGGAGAGGATAGGCCGTAAGTACGCGCTACCATGGTTTTCAATTTTCATATCATATTAAAAAAAGGGAAGTGCATTGATAAAAAATTATTTATATGTTATATATTTCATATATATTCATAAAATTTATCCTTATTAATACTCTTTTGATTGATAGTTGAAAAATGCATCACATCACATCATGGAGAAGGTAAGACAAATGTATGCATGAGTGAGTTTATCATTTCAATAAAAGAGTAGGTAGTGAAATTGTAGATATGATATTATAATTAAATAAGTATAATAATTTCATATGTATCATATATAAAAATTAAAACCATCGTAATTCCCAACCAAATATTATGGTGATTTAAAATTAATTGTATCTCTATGTGGTTACGGTAACTAGTACATATGCACGAGTGATTCTTTCACGGCATGTTCATTGGGAAAGGGGATGTTCATAAATAAAATGGAATTTCCATAATAATAATACTATTTTAGATTACGGGGGATATGAATTATATATATATATATATATAATCTATATTATTTATAGAATAATAGCAAAACAGTGTGATCAGTTAGCGCAAATAGCTATTCTTCAAAACGAATCCATTAGATTTCCTTTAAAGGAAAATAGAGTTGGTCGATTGGAATGACCGAAAGCACAAGAATGTATCTAGGGAACTGAACAAGATAATTTCTTATTGATTGGTTTTTTATAAGGATCAATGTGGTGAAATGGTATGAGGGAGGAGGTGTCCTTCTATACTATAGGTGATGGGCAAATTATGAATTTCATAGAGTATTAAATTATAAAAATAAAATATAACTACAAATACCTCTGAATGGAAATGAATTCATAGATAATGTGGGATATCTTTGTATACAAAAATATAATATATTTTATAAAAGTTTTTTTATAATTTTAATTCTTATCTTTCTTATTAACCATTTTATTACCTATTTTATGTTATACCATAGCTACAAAATTTTCAATATTAAAAGGAGGTTTTTTACTTATAAGGTGTAAATTAAACTATTACTGTTCAATATAAGATATTTTCAACCATAAATTATCTTATTTATCCTCATTTAGTTTTTTAATTTTTTTAACTAATTTAATAGTATATTATATCCATAAAATATCATTATTGTCAACATGAAAACTATTAATTATATTAACAATAACAAAATTAATATAGAAATATAACATTAATAAAATTAATCAAATACATTCCCAATACAACATATAATCATAGAAAATTAATTTTGATCCTTAATTAATTCATATTATATTTATTTTAATGTTTATAATATCACCTAATTAATTGTTTCATTAATTGATCGATTATTGTATCATTATTGGGTAATTATTTTTTATAAATCTTCCTTTACTAAAAATTAAAAATAAATTTCCATGATGTATTTAAACCTCTTAGATTTAAAAATAATATACATATTCAATAATATCTTATATTTAACTACAAATAAAAAAATAATATACTTACTAAAAGTGATAATGTGATCTTTTCCCACTATAAATGATCTTAATAATATCTAAGTCATATTTAAGGATAAGTGGGCATTAAATTATATTCATTTATACCCTGATGTGTTAAGGATCAAAATAAATTCATCCATCAATATTTGATAATGATTTAGGTAATTGTTGAATTTTTTATAATATTATTCTTACCCTCAACTTATTTGATTTACCCATAACTATAGTAATAAAATTTTAAAAAATTATTATTCAAATTTTCCGAAAATAAAAGTGACCTTTTAAAAATATTTAAACCTTTTTATTTTATATATAGAATCCTATTTTAAAAATTAAACCATATATTTTTCATAAATTAATAAAAAATTAAACTCATTAATGGATCAAGAAAATGAGTTTTTAATTATGAAATGCCTAAAATATTGATAGGTTTTTATCTAGAAATTAAATGTAAAATTGATTCCAATAACCATAATAAAATTAAAAACAATCTAAAAAATAATTTAATAATAAATATTAATTTGATGGAAAAACTATTTTCAATTAAAATCCCTTATTGTCTTCAATATTCATAAAGAATGATCCTTCTATGAAAAATACCATAATTACACACAATGTAAATTTTAATATACAATTTTAAAATAAGATGTTTATTTTGACAAATAATTTTTTAAATGATTCCAAAAAATAGGCTTAAAAATGTGGGCCATCAAAAGGAGGAAAATACCTTTTTATAAAATACTAATTTTAATATGAAAAATGGATTTGTTCATATATAATGTCTATAAAAAACATAAGATGAATGTTAAGAATTATAATGAATATAAATTATTTATATATTTCATTAATATAATACAATGAGTGGTTTGTTTATTTATTGGTATAAAACACACCTATGAAAATTTAAATAGTTTTATGAAAATAATATTACCAGTTTTTGTTTGGGTATTACATGTGTAAAAAACATTAATAATTTAGTTAATCTTGTATATATACGCCATTATAGCTTCTTTGTTAACGTTGTTGTATTTAAATAATTACAATAATAAAATGATTATTTTTAATCTTAGTGTTGTTTATAAAACAAACTAAGTTGGTGTTGACTATTGTGGAAGATTATGTTTTTGTATCATATGTAGAAACATATCAATGAAATTTAAATTATTATAAAAAAAGGTTTATAAAAACATGAGTTTTAATATTATACCCCCATTTAAATGAATTTGTCCCTTGAAATTTTAAGGTTCATCAAATGTTTAATACTAGAATGTTCATTCCATAGAATCTCACTTTTTAAAAATGAATACTAAAATACCATTTAAATGGGAATGATGGAAACAAAATGGTCAGCTAAAGTAACTCATAATTATATTTCCACATATGAAAACATAGCTCTCAAGTGAATACATGAACCTAGAAATGAAATCTGAACATCATGTTCTCATGGAGAATGATAGAGAACATGGCCTGGATAAAGTTAACTAACAAAAAAATACATAAATAATTGATTATATATGGGACCATTTAAATCATCAAAAAGGAATATTCTACAATAAAATTTTTGTATTCAAGATACATTCCCTAGAGTTTTAGTTTTTTAGATGATTACATACATGATTACATTTCAAAATCACATTTTCATCCTTTCATTGTGACTAGATCAATTTCCCCTTGAACTCTTACTCCAATGTATGGAGTTGAATTTTTCATTCCTAAAGCATTATCAAATCATGAGATCCATATGATTATAGGTTATTCCATCTGTCATAGTATCACAATAAAATGGTTTACATAGGTTATCTAGTATGAATAAGTACTTATATGATGAGATAATAATATAACCACAAAAATATCATTCGAATCTTAACATAAACCATTTCATAAATGGCTAACCTTATAACTCTTCTAAATATTGAAATTAGAAAAACATAGAAAAAATTTCACTAAATCTCAAAAAAACATCTAAGTATTTATCCACAATATATTATAATATATCTCTTGTTTGTCACATATGAAACATGTGAATACCTTCATCACGTACTCTCTTTAAACACCGTAGTTAACATAAATCCTAATTTAAAACATACATTCTTCCTTATTCCACATATTATTTATATATATTACACAAATCTAAAAAAACATAAATTCCATCCATGATATCATAATACATATTTTTCAAAAATATCATTATTCTGCCCCAAGATAATCCATACCATCCAATTTAATTGTTGAAATGTAACATATCATTATCCAAACATCATTATCTAAATTTTAGGAATAAAGTAAGGTTTATATTTGTATCAACCCGCACTTTTATCAATGAGTTTCAACAATTCTTATAATAATTTCTTTCATTATAAATCAAATTAAATCACATATGGACCATAATAAAAAGATTGTAATTGATGAATGAATGAAATAATTGGCATTTCTAGAAATTAAGGAACTAATACTCATAGAATAGTATCTTGACCATTGGAGTACTAGCATGACCTATAGGAATAGTAATCCGTCATATAGAAATGTAACTTAACCATTGACATTATAAATAAAAGTTAATTTATGAATAAAAATATGATATATTTATTTCCTGACATATGTAAATAAATGTTTTAAAAATGATAAATTAAGTGTTGTTATTTTTTTAATTCGTAAATATTTATTTATAATTTTACTATGAAATTAATAATCTATAAAAAATTATTTTTCATAAAATGTATTCTTAAATTAATATTATGTTGCTTTTTGAATATAATATTATTATTTAAGACCTCAATTAAAAATTCAAGGTGTTTGAAAAACATTTTTAATTGTAAAATATTTATTTTTTATGTAAATGATGATTTTATTTAAAAATTAAATTTCTCATTTTTATAATATTATTTTCATATAATTGAGATTATTTTTTAATAGTACTTGTCAATGAAATTTCACATTGATTTTTTGGATTTTTCTGAAAAAGTTGAATTTTTGGTTAATAGTAAAATATGTTAATTTTCAATAAAATCTAACTATAGGAATTATTGAGTCAAGGAAGATTTATTACTGATGTAATACAAAAATAAAAAAATCATTCTCTATTATAATATATTTAGTGATAATTTTAAACATATTCATATTTTCGAGACAAAATGATAAACTAATGAATAAAAAAATTAAAAAACAACCCAATCATATACTATCAATACAACCCCTCACTACATCTTCTTCTTACACCTCTCAAGCTTTGAGAAATGTCCAAATTCTCTCCATGAATATTTCAACAACACACCCTCATTTCTATGATCCCTTGGTCTCATCATATGACAAAAACATTATCCCTAATGAGATTCTCAAGGCGGAGATACATATGAGTTAAAATCCCCTTCCTTTTTCTGTTAATTTCATTTAATTCTCTTTTCTATTATTATTCTATCATCACCCCCTATGTCCAAATGTTCATTATAACTCTAGTATATTTTATATAATATAATTATATCATGCAAATGGATGTTCCATCATCATAATATTTTATCTCTCTTTTAATCTAAAAAAGAAATCATAGCAAGTGACATGTCAATTTGCAATTATCATGGATGATGCATTTTAACCTTCATTTAACACCATCAAATTTATTCATAAAACCACTATAAATGGTTGTTAAATACTGTAAAATATAATATATAGCTCTTTTTTACTATATCTAAAATATTCACATAATACTAAATGATAAAATAGATTGATTCTGTTGAGAAAAAAACCTCCAAAATTTACACAAACAATAATCATTAAATATTTTTAAAATTATTCATCCTCATAAAATTTAGAAAATGAATTATAAAAACATTTAAACCTATGTATTTTAATTAAAATGATTTATTTTCAATTTCGGTGAATTATACCCATTCTACAGAATCTTCAATACTAATATTGAAGTAAACTAATCCAGATAACCAAGAAGATAAACACCCTAGAATGGTGAAAATAAACTATATAACTATTTAAAGACCATAAATGAACATGATAATATAATAATGAATCAAAATCAAATAAAAACTTGTTTATTTCTTAATTAATGAATTTAATTTAATTTTTAGTGAATTAAATATAATATAGCGTTCAGATATAAGGTAAGGGGATTCTTGAACCCAACTATCTTCCTTTTGGTTTCCCCATTTAACTCTATTTTTATTATAAATGTTCCGTTAATTTTCATTAAAAACCAATTATTTATTTTTACCATTTTTTTCTTGATATACATACATCTTGTATAATTTTACTACAAAAGAAAATATTATTACAAAAGATATGTTCCTTATAAATTTTTTTTTTACTTCTTTTGATTTTGATTCTTATTCAATGAATATGGATGATGCTTATACAATGTATGTTGTTCTATTTTTATTGTGGGAACCCAAATAATTATCCTTGAAAGGATTATTTATGAAAAACATTTATTTACATGGGTTATTTTATGTCAATTGTTGATATATACTCTATTTTGCATGCATGAAAATGTAAGTGTTATTATGTGATGGGTGAACCTAATATTTTATAGGGCAATATAAATGGTTTGATATGAATGGTTCAACTAGAATTATATATCACTCCAATTCAATGGTTAATTTTATTGTTCTCATGAGATATACTGAAATATTCGTGAACACGATGAGAGATTTCTTCACAATAATGTGTGGCAGTTGACCACTAAGACATGATTTTTCATTTTTATGAATTGTAACACTACTTACCTTTATATAATTCTTCCTATAAGGATTAAGATGATGATATTATGATGATTATTCCCACACCTTGATATATTGATTCATGTTCTTATCTATCCTCTTAATGGATTTTAGATCACCGATTTCATTGATGTATATCCTCATGTGGTTACTTGTATTAAGGAGAGAATGAGGGAAAATAAGATACTAGAAAATTAGGCATTAAGTAAATGATTATCTTTTATTTAAAACATTTATGTATGGTTCTAATTTTACCAAGACACTAATCCTTTGTATCTTGGTTGTGTAATGGTTTTCTTTTGATTAACATTAAAATGATGTAATATGTTATTTAAGAAAATTAGGGTTTATAGAGTTGGTATCAAAGCTCAATTTATTAAAATTTGGAATTATGAATATATAATCTTTTTGAAACCCCTTTTTATGATAGTATGTGTATCTAAGCAACCAAAAATGTTTTTGGATGAAAAATTGTTAACATATGGATCTTGTAAGACATTCCTTAAGAGTTAATATCACCATGACATAGATTAATAATTCATGACTTATTGACTTGTGTTTTTTATTTCCTTTTCTATTTTTGAAAATTCTAAGAACTAAGAGAAACTAATCCAACAACCCATGTGAGGGACAATCAAGTGATTTCTCGAATAACATTTCTAATACAATGGGAAGTTGATTTCAAAATTATATTCTGATTCTTACCCAACTCTCTCTGGCTATGAAAAATAACCTGAATAATGTGAAATTTCATCCTTCAACTAAGAGGGAGAAACATGCCATCATGTACTTTATACAGAAATTACCACTGACATTTAGTGGATTTTATGATCCACTAATGATAGAATGGATGCTCAAATCAATGGATAAGACCATTTTTATGCTTCATTGTTCTGAGATGGAGGAAGCTACTCTGGTCATTTGTCATCTAGTTGGAGAGGTCGGCCAATGGTCGGTGATGATTAAGAACACCAACCCAAAAAATGAAATTGATGTGATGGTTTGGGAATATTTTAAGAAAATTATTCATAATATGTATTTCCATCGATCTCTTTTTACAAATATAGGGAGATAATTAATAAAGATGATGAGAAATGAAGGATGATTTATCATTGCATATGATGCAAATTTACCAATGATTTCATAATATTATTTGGGTTTTATTATCAATGGTGATATCAAAATTTACATTTTTATTAGTGGTTTAAAACAACACCTTGGAAAGGATCTATAAAATCAATAGATTGGGATTTATGTAGATATTGTTCGATGTTATCTCAATGTGGACATGATGTTTTGAGAATTCACCCATTGCTATCATGACATGAAATTATTGATGGATGTTCAAGCTAGAGGCTCTCATGAAAATGGTGTGATGAAATATTTAGCAATCACATGTCCAAAATGTGATAAGAAGAATTATAGGAACATCATAAAAGGGAAGGGGAAATTATATAAGTGTGGGATAGAAGGCCACAAAGCTCATGAATGTCTAAGAGACAAAAAAAGGTCGTCGATCGATTACTGGAAAGGATGGAACAACCCATTGTACAATGCTACAATTATAGGTAGAAATGTCACTAAGAAATCAAATGAAATAACTCCCACATCCTCAATGGTAATCACCATGATGAGCCCCAAGGGAAAAAGGAACAATGTATGGATTATTCCTTCACTACTTCTGATGTGGAGAAAAAATGATGTGGTACAATGTACAGTTCCTATTCTCTCAATAGTGGAAAGAGTATAATTTGATTATAGTTCTAAATATTACATTATATATTTCAATTTTTATCGAAATATTGAATCAAATCCCCCAACCATTAATCATATATATCTAAAAAACTCTTAGTGGGGTTATCATTACATCTCATGTGATGGACTCTTCTCTTATTGGAACATGTTGGAATATTATTCCTAAAACTGTCATGATAATTACCATTGTGAACATTGCTGCAATAATGGGAATGTTTTATCTCTCATTATATAGAGAATAGATAATTTGATTGGAAAATTAAAACATTTTTCGTATTCAAAACCATCCCATGTTACTCTATAAGTGAAAAATAAATCATGAATCTCCTTTGGATTTGCTTCAACAGTGTGGGTGTTGATTCCCTATAAAGAAGAATGTATTTCACAAATGGTTGAGTCAATGGATGGTATCAACCATGGGATAATTTTCATTTTCTGTTAATTTAGTGATGTATATAACAAAGAGTTACCCAGAATCATACCTTTAGATACTCCTATCTCAAACTTCCCTTAGATGAATGCCTCGATTGAATATGATGAGTTAAACATGTAGATAAAAAATAATTTCGACAAGGGTTCATAGGCTCTACTAGGTCTCCTTGGGGTGCACCATATCACTTTATAAAGAAAATGGTTGGATCAATGTGGCTATGTGTCCACTACTGGGAGATCAACAATATCACCATGATGAACAAATATCAACTTCCAAGGATTGATTACTTGTTCGATCATCTACGAGGAGATCGTCTCTTCCCAAAGATGGATATTCATTCTAAATCATACCATCTTAGGTGATGAAGTAATATATTCAGATGTCTATCTTCTCGTATATGGTATCGGCTCATTGAGATTCTAGTGATTCCCAATGGACTTAGTAATTCCCCTATATTCTTCATGGATTTGATGAATAGTGTCTAGATATTTCATCGGCAAATTTTTGGGGTGTTTATCAATGATATTCTAATCTAATAAATGATCATGGAGGATCATGATGAATATCTGGGGCATGTTTTGGCCATATAAATGAATTATAAGCTGTATTCCATGTTCAACAAGTGTGAATTTTTCATGTAGTAAGTCACATTTTTGGGACATGTGGTCACATGTGAAGGGAATTTCTGTAGACCATTCAAAAAAAGGAAATTGAGGATTGACCTAAACCTTCTACTATCCTGGAAATCCCTATTTATCTTGTCATAATAGGGTATTATCTGTGTTTTATTGTACATTTATCTGGATTTTCAATCCCGAAAACTATGTTAACAAGGAAACGGGTAAAGTATTTCTGGATGGAATAATGTGAGGAATGATTTAAGGAGATAAAGTGAAGGTTGATCACTACACATGTACTCCGATTACCAAAAATTGGAGATTATTTTTTGATAAAAATTGCTGCTTGAAAGAAATAATTTTTTTGTGCAGTCATGAAAATCAATAAAGTGCTACATTATTCTTCATGATAGTTGTAGATCGATGAGAAAAACTACCCGATGCAAGATCTATATCCAGTGGCATTTAAATTTCAGTTTTTGGTAGATTTTGGAGGGTAGGAATAAATCTAGAGAGTGTAGGAAGGAGTCACAACTCCTTTTCCAGGTTCCCATGAAGCTAATGGCTATAGAGACGTGCTCTCTTATCCCTAGCATGCCATCCTTGACCTTACTTCATTGCATGATTCCAAGTCTCCTCCCCTCTATTGAGTGTAACTGAACCCACCATGGACAATGGATCAAATGGAGCAATCATCTTTTATGGATTAAATTAAATGTGTAGGGTCCATGTTTGGTAGGGGTTATGTGTAGAGTTGTCCTAGTTTGAGAGAGAAATAGATCTGTGATTCTAGGTTTTTGTTCATTACATGGGGAAGCAAACACCATTGAAGTAGAGGTCATAAATTTGATTTCAGGTCTTCTACTATGAAGAATGTTTGGTTTCATGATCTTAGAATTGGAGTCAAACTCTTCTATGTAGGTTTGTTATCATGAAGGAATTGTTGGTTGGCTATGGGAGACTTTCTATATCATAAGGAAATGTAAATTGGTTATCAATCAGGATACTCAGGTCAAACTTACGTCGAGGGAAGGTGTTGATGATAGTAGATTATATATATAATAAGGTTAGGGTTGATAATTGTCTAAATTTAAACACAAGGATGGGATCTCTCCTAGATGATTATAAAATTATAGTTTCAGGTGATGCTATCAGAATGTAGTATTTCAGACCTCCGTGAGTGGATTGTGCTATTTAATTTAATTTTATTTTAAAATAAATAAAAATGTGACATTTTAGTTAGTATCTATGGGAATTTTCATTTGTTTCTTTAATACATCCAAAATAAACAATGTTCTACGGGTTTTGGTGTACTGACTCACCATGAATGCCCATTTTTACAATATATGAGAAGATATATCACTTGAAATTTTTTCAAAAATATATGGGAAAGAAGTGGTGAGACTATAGGGGGTTCCCCCTCAATTATTATGATTGTGATCAAAGGTTAACATCTAAATTCTGGAGGATTATTAAACAAGACTTGACAAATGATTTCTATTTCTTCACGATATATCACCCCCAAACTGATGCCTCATCTAAATGTACTATTCAGAAAAGAGCATTCTAAGAGCCTACACAAAAGAATTTAATGGAGTATTCAATCAACGTCTTCCATTGGTTGAGTACTCATACAACAACATCTTCCACTTGAGTATTCTGATGGATTTTTATGAAGACCTCTATGGAAATTCATGTATAAATCCAACCTTTTCGTATGGATATGGATAATCAAAGATTCTTCGACCTGATCCTATAAAATAGATGACCAAGAAGGTTCAATCTATCCATTGATCTATAAAATCTAATTAGATTCGGAAAATTGGATATTATGATAACCATCAAAAGGAATTGGAGTTTGACATTGGGGAAAAAACTTCTTTCAATATCACCAATGAAGAGAGACATATTGTTCAGAATGAAAGGGAAGCTTATCCTAAGGTATATAAATCCATTTGATATCCTTGTTCATAAAAGAGTAGTGTCACATCATATTTCACATCAACTAAGTATGAATAAAATTCATGACATGTACGATGTATTTCTCTAGTGGTAGTACATAATAAAACCCTCACATGTACAATACTAATATTTGGTACAATTGGAAGATGGTCTCTCTTATGAGGAACAACCAGCAAATTTTTCAGATCAGGGAGATAAGGATCTACACACCATGTTAACCCACCATGTCAAAGTGTTTTGGAGGAACCATAAGTATGATGAAAAAACATTGGAACCAGAGGAGGCAAAGAAGGAAAAGTACCATCACCTATTTAAGCTAATAAAATTACAATGGTGAAATTGTAAAAGGGGGGAATAATTTCATCACCCAAACTTTTATCATTGGAATTTCACCATTCTTATAATAATGTCATGTATTATAAATCACATAAAATGACACATAGACCATAATACAATGTTTGTAAATGAAAAATTAATGAACGAGGTCTACGATCTAGTCTGGTCCCTTGACCTAAAAATTCTTTGGGGCCTCATGGTTTCCCTATATATTTTATATATCATCATGGAATGTGGTGAAAAGTGATCTTGTTCATGCTTTAAAGGACTACATTATCGGCTAGAGCCTCACACACATTGCATGTTCCACGAAGATCATCAGGGTGCTGAAAGTTAATGATCCTCAATCCCTGAATCATTACTTCCCCATAAAATTTTTTAATGTTCCCTATAATTTTTTGACAAGAATCCCCAATTAGAGAGTAATCTCTTTCCCACTATACTGGATTGTAGTGTAACATCACATTTTATTCAGTTTGTAATATTCGATGATAAATTTGAATGGCTCAATAGGTAATTAGTGAAACTAATCTTATAGCCTACGGGAGAAACCTTCTAATTAAGACAAACATGAACAAGTATTCTGATTGGGTTGATTTGAGATTATTGTCAAGAGTCCCTGCTTGTATGGGGTTCTCGCTCTGTGTTATTGGCATCAGGAATTGATGTTTCAACTCTTCATGGTTATCTATTTTCTTCATGGGACAATATTTTCGTCTCTTCAAGGCTTTATGAGGTCTTAAATAATTGGTCCCCCTCTCCCCATCCTTTTTTATTATATATCAAGATGTGTTGTTCCGATACATAAATTTGTATATCAACTATAGTAGGATCTTCTCTAATAGCAGGTGACTCATAGATTGTCGCATCTCTATCCTGATGTTTGCTGATGATACTAGCATATCTATAAATGGAAGTATAAATGATATTTAGTAGATCAATGAGGTGATGGAGGAGTACTATTCAGGGAGTGGGAAGGTGGTTAACATGGAGAAGTAGTTTTTATTTAAAGTTAATAAATTTTCCGACATGATGGTATGTTTTGTGGGAATCATGCTAGTCATGAAAAGAGTAGTTTTTCCAAAGGATTTCATGGTTGATTCGGTGTCCCCCATGAAACATATTATTCCTCACTTTTATAAGGTTATTTATATGAACATGGGGTGAATCCTAATCTATAATAGAAATATCCTTTCCATTGGAGGGTGTATAACCCTTTTCATTAATGTACATTCCTCTATACTAATGCATGTCGTATCTACATTGAATGTGCCAAAAATTTGAATTCCAAAATAAGTAAAAGTTTGGACTACTTATCGAAAAACTCAATTGATGAAAAACATTATTGGTCATCATGGAAGTTGTTGGACAAACCCCTATGGTGGGGGTATTAACATCCAGAATCTGTTTAGAACATTGAGAGGGATTCATGCTAAATATTAATGGGATGTAATAAAGTCAAAGACAACATGGGTTAATAACATTAAAATAAAATATGATATTTATTCCATACATAAATCAAGAACCTATTATATCCAACGAATGGGGAATCCCTATGTTGTAACATGGCATCAGTATGCTCGTTGGATCATCAGAATGGGGGGAAGAAGGTAATGGAAGAAGAACTAGTTAGGAATGATTCTATGTTTTACAAGTTGTCCCACTTTGGATATATCCATAATTGGTGCATGTGAACAACATGGATTCATTAATGAAACTATAAATGTCAACTATATGGAGGTTTATGATAATATTCTTCTTAATAATTATCCAAAAAGTGTGTATTTATGGGTTCCTAAACATGTGTTTTCAAAGTGATATACTTATTTAAAATTCATGATGATGTGAATGACCAGTATGTCTGGGGGAGATAGTTTGGTGCAAGGATATCACATAAAAATTCAATTTCTTGCAATGAATTTTTAGGAAAAGGGCACTTCCAACATATGAAAACATCCAGTGCGTCAGAATATACTTGGATTCAAAATTACAATTCAGTTGTGATCCAAATAGAGAGTTGATCGGTCACCTAATTATGGAATGTAATTGGGAGAGACAGTGTGGAGTTCCTTTCAGAGATTCATAGGGTATACCATGTGGGAGGTTATGCATGTGGACTTCCTCTTGCACTAGTTTCAAGGTGCAGATAGTTCAGGATAAGAAAAGAAGGCTAGGGACACTATTCTTGCAACATGTTGTTGGTGTATTTGGTCTAAAAGAAATGAAGCTTGTCACATGGATCTTATTAGGATTAATACTGATAATTTTTTAGAACAAAGAAACTAATTATGGAACTGTCTAGGTTTTTCAACAATTGATAGTATTCTACTTACTTTACAGCCCTCCTAACTATTATTCCAAACTAGTTCAGTAGTGTGACTCAAGGGAGGTGGGTTTAGTGGCTCCCCCTAACAGGTTCTCATGTTAAACACAGATGGTTCCTACATTTTGGGTTGTATGTGTGGAGTGGTAGGTGTCCATGGACAAGTGGGGATTGGTGGTTTTAACATTTTCAAGTGTTTTCTGAGAAGGTGATTCACTTCAAGGTGAAGTGTAGGCCATGATTACAGGACTACAGTTATGAAAGCATTGGGATTTTAATATTTTTGTAGTGGAGTTATACTTTCTGTTTCTATACAATTCACTGATTATAAAATGTATCATCCATTGGTCCATTTAGAAATCTATTAGAAATGGAAAGCAGTTGGTGGATACTCATGAATAAATTATTCACATGTGTCATGAAGGGAATATAGTTACTGAATTTTTAGTATCAAAGGATACTCCTGATCAATAGATATCATGTTTCACTGGCCTGAAGTCCTTACCTCTTGAGGGGATTAAATTTGTTAAAGCAGACAATATAGGTTTACACTGTTATAGTCCCAAATGATGTTCAACCCCTTGTAGATTCTCTATATTTTTTCAGTAATTCAATAAAAGGATTGTTTGTTAAAAATATTTAAGGAAATAATTGTATTTTTCATAAACTAAGGATACTATACCAATAGAATAATAACATGACCTTTGGAGTACTGACATGTCCATTGAAATATCAATCCATCCAATAGAATATTAAATTAATATTTCAAATTAAAAATAAAATGTAGGTATCTTATGAATGAAAATATGATATATTTATTTAATTACATAAGTAAATAAATTTTCTAAAAAAGGTAAATTAATTTTTGGTGTATTTGTAGGTAATAAATATTTAATTACAATTGTATAATTTATTTTATAATTTAAAATAAAATATATTTTCATAAAAAATATTTATAAATTAATGTTCTCTTTTATTATGTGTAAAAGATAATTTTATGGAACCTTAATTACATTTTAAAAGTGTTATAAAATCAGTATTAATTTAAAAATTAGTACTTTTCGAGTAAATGATTATTTTAATTAAAAATAAAAATTATCATATTAGGGAAATTCATCACATAAAATGAATTCTTATTCCACACATAAAAAAATAGTAAGGGATTTTTTTGGTATTTTTCTAATAATGTTGAACTCTCGATGAATAGTAAAATACTACAATTTTGGATAAACAATAAATACATGAATTATTGTTTCACGGATTATTTATTGATGATTTAAAAATAAATTCTCGAAACCAAATTCAATACATTTATATATTTACTGATAATTCTCAAAATATTCATAGTCATGAGCCAAAAAAAATAAACAAATTAATAGAATAATTATAAAACACAAATAACTGCCCCTATAAATATCACTTCTCACCACCACTTCTCCTCACACATCTCAAGCTTCGAGACGAGTCTATATTATACTAAAGTACCTTCTCAACATCCTAAAAAATGTCCAGGATCCCATTGTCTCATAAATATTCCAAAACCACTCCGGAAATACAAGCTTCACACATGGAACTTCTCAGATTCTTACCTATTTTTATGTTCACTCTATATTTTTATCAATAAATTTCATTATAAAATCACATAAGAAAAAGTAGAAAATAAATTTTGGTTCATTCCTATTTTTATTAATGAAACCATTCTTTTTCGCTTTAAAATCTCTTTAATGACTTTTTTAAACCGCACTAAAATGTTGTAATTGTAAAGCTTCATTAAAAGCACGTTTTGCATGATTCCACATAAGTGGAACATTATTGATGCCTCAAATGAAATACAAATATCCTTCCATTTTTTTAATATAATAAAACTGTTTAGAACCATATTTTTTAAGAATGTAAATGATTCTCTAAATGAACTACTCTTTCAAATGTATAATGGAATTTTCTCCCCACACATTAAATTTTATTAGGTATATCACATTTTCACAATATATTCCTCGCATGTGATGTACGTAATGAACAATGGTATATCATAAAATAGTATCCTTTTTCTTATGATATTCTAAGGGATTATGATTTTAATGTTTCATGGTAGTTTGAGACACTTTCTAATGATTATGGATTATTTCATCAAGAATTTTTTAATTGTCTCGTTTTAAATGTATATTTATTAATGTCCACATCCTTTTATTAATATTGTATTTCAAAGTGATTTTTCTCCTTTTAAATCATCTATAAAATATGTTGGTTAAGGGTTTATTTTTAGTTTTAATGTGAATATTATATCATGATACCATTCACCATATTTCTCTAAATGGTTAGTGTTTATATTTAATGATTGGGGGAGTTATTTACATTTCATATTTTAGTATCAATATGAATGTATATGTTCTCAATGTTTATCCCCAATTATAAGAGGAATGCATTGGAATTTTTATGTCATGTTTGCGTAATTATTTATCCCCTTGATTCATTGGTAGGTCTCCTGAGACTTACTATGTTGTTTGCACGAGGCCCTGATAAAATGGATAATTATAGTCTTCGTACGAGGCCTTGATGGTATGGTTATGATGTCCCTCATTATGCATTCACTCATTATGAAATTATTAATAGATAGTTGTTTTGTTTATTTTACTATTATAATACTCATATTTATGATTTACAGTGGAATTATTTTTTCATATCTTATTCCTTCCACAATGTTCTCAAGTATATTTTTAAAGGGATGTGTTTTTAGTTATTCACTGTGCATAATTTTTATGATTATGATATCTTCTACCTTATTGTATACCCTTACTGAGCATTTGGACTCACTCTTTTCTTATGTTTCATTTTCACAGGAAATGAGGATGTATATTATGATTGACAAGCAGGGATAACATAGGGGATATGGATTTTGTCCAATTAATTGATATATAGTATATACATTCATGTAATAATACTAAACATATGTTTGTATCTAGTTTTATAATGCAACTAAACTACTCGGTCCTTCAGGATATGACATTCATGTAATCATTCCAATGTAATGAAATAATGAACCGACTCTAAGAAACTGGGGTTTGGGTGTTATAGTTCATATCGAAGGAATTTTAGTAGAATACCTGGAAACTATAATTAGAAAATTTATATTAGCGAACATAACCCTTGGATAGACATTTAGGATAAAAATACAAATAAAAGTTAGTAGATTATGCGGATCTTTCTAGAAAACACATCCCTTTCTAGATAATACATGTGAATGTAGTTCTGGCACATATCTCTTTAGGAGTAACAACACTATCAAGGAGTTTTGAGCTTGCCCAAAGGTATCCTGGTACACGACAACGTGCCTTACTGTGCACCATGTTTGGATGTCTAGTGGAATATGCATAGGATAATTCACATTTTTTTCTTACATAACATTTTGAAATATTTATTCTTCCAAAATAAAAAATGTATATGGTTCTAGGATTTCTAATGCATAAATTTAGGATATTTTCAATACAATATTTATAGTTATCAAAAGTTCTTAATTTTATGAGATAATATATTATATGGAATTGATTAGAAATTGATCAAAGTAGAATAAATTATAACTTCACCAATGTATAAGAAGTAAATAGTATTAATGATCATATGTATCATGGTCATAATACATTGTTTCAAAGGAAGATAATTTCTTATGTATCCTAATAATATAGGAAATAGTATCATGTGTTAACAAGTTCTGTAAAATCATATCTGAGTCCTTTTTCTTTAGAAGGAATCAGATGAAGAATATGATGGTAGAGAAAAACATGGATAAAGGGAAGAAAGGAAATAATTATATTCCCTCATGTGATAACTATGGAAGGAATCAACATGGTAAATGTTTGAAAGGAATGATAGTTTGTTATAAGTGTGGACAAAACAGAAACAAATTTCGTGATTGCAAGGGAATAAATAAGGTTTCAAACCTAAAATTTTTGAATTATAAGGAGATGTGACACTATGCGATTCAATGTCTCAAGCATCAAAGGAATATGACCCGACTGATGATACTTCATAATGATTTATTCATGATTCTAACAGAGATGAAGTGGAATGAATAATATTCTTCTTCAAGAATCAAGTCATTGGAATATTTTATTATCAATGTACCAATTAAAAGAGTTATGGAATATATGAAAATTAAACTACAATACTATTTTATTTAGAGTTTGGGGTCATATGATGAATTGATCCAAGGATGAGTGACTCAGTAGAAATATTATATGTTGGGATAATATACGGTTGAGGGAAAGAAAACCATAAATATATTCATGATGATTATGTGAATGATTAAAAAATATTGATTTGGAATAGTACTTACTACCTCAAAAATGATTATTGCCTTGTCAAAAAGTCATATATTATATCATTGATTGATTCTACATAATGTTTGTATATAATAAATATATACAATAGCATTTTATGGTTAAATTCATGTTTCCAATAAGGATTCATGGTAATTTTAGTTATTACTATATTTCAAGAGGACATATCATGAAGCTATTCACATGTATGGAATCTGAAAATCTAAGGATTATTCATGTTGATTAAAGGAAAAGAAGGTAGTATATCAATTGAGAAGGATGAACCACAAATTTCTAAACAAACAAGGATTTACTAGGAGCCCATGTATATGAATCTAGAATGGTTGGATATGGGAATGATTCTATTGTGTTGGATCATTATTATTTGTAAATTCAATCCATGTACGAAATGGTTTATGTTGACCATTGTATGAGGTTATAGAGTTTAATTTCACCACATGATGCAACCTATTATAAGGGATGATGTTTTAATAGTTCAAGGATAAAATAATGATAAGATTTTGTTTATGAAATAAAAATATATATTTTTACAATTATAGAGTGGAATTATTCCTTAACTCTAGGCAATGAGTTTTAAGAAAAAAATGTTGTTCTATTAACTTATTTAATTATGATATCAATAAATTTTTTCATAGCCATTGTTTATGGTTTTGTGGTAATGACCTTTTACCTAATCGTGATCTCTATTACATTCCATCAGAACATTATGGTTTGATTATTCTTCCATTACCATGTTATCCAATTAAAATGTGTTGTTTTTTAGTAACTGATTCAATTCCTTTTCCCCTCTTATTAAGAGTTTATTATAATAGTATTTCTGATGTGGGTTTCCCACAAGGGAATTCTAATGCATCAACCAATAATTTTGACGTTCAATTTCATATTTCTAGGATGAATGTATTGTAAGTAGGAGAGAATGTACCACCCCATGAATTTACAAATAAAATAAATAGTAAATTATAGAAACAATGAGTCTCTAAAAAAATAAATTTTATAACCTATCCAATAATCATAATTTTTCTACTTCTAGTAATAGTTATAAATGTTAAATCCTCCAAAAAATATAAACATTTCCCATGAATGTTTAAATAAAATTTAGACATCTTATATGTGACAGAACGATCATTGTATAAGAACTGATAATTGTTTATATCATAATGATTATAAATACATTTTTATGATTAATTTAATAATATAAAATGTGATTTTATTTCCATAAAATCTGATCATATATTTTTATTTTATTGTCTTATGGTTATGTGATAATTTTATGTGACCTTGATTAATTTTTCATGGTGTTAAAAAACACGTAATAGTTTTAAAGTAGGTTTTGAGGAATAAATTATGATATTATAGAAATATTAAATTAAAAACACATAGAAGATTATTTCCAAATAATGATTTCATTTTTTAATTCTACACGTCAATGAATGATTGGGGAGATTTTTTTGGATTTATCAAAAATATATGAATTTTAGGTGAGTAGTTAAATATGATAAATGATAAATACATGATTTATTAAGTTATAAGTGACGTAATTCTGATGTATGAAAACTAGGTTCAATCTCACAAGAACTTATTACATTTTTTGGTCACATGAATCAATCACTATTTGTTATCATGAGAAAAATTATTAAATATTTTTTTAAGTATTCAAAATTCACTCCTCTCACCCACTATAAAAACCCTCACTCACTCCCACTTCTCCTCACACCTCTTAAGCATGGTGAATTTGTTAAATTCTACCTAACATTCCTCCTAAGATCCTCCCCCACTTATATAATCCCTTGTATTATTAAATATACCAAATCATCTCCTCTAAAAAGGCTCTTAAGGAAGTATAATTAAAGAGGTGAATTCCTTTTTTCAATTCATTTATCTTATTTTCAAGTTCCATTGTATTCTTTTATATCCTAACCATTCCTCATCCAAATTTTATGAAAACTTCAGTACCATACATGTACTATAATTTCGTTATGTTGATTTAATAAGTTAGTATCATCTCTCCTTTACCATTTTTTATCTTATTAGTAAAAAAACAACTCATATGGCCTAATTTACCACATTTAAGGATGATAGGTTCTAAATTTCTGTTAACATATTAAATTATTGTCATGAAACCATTATTATGATTGAAACATACTTAATATATGTTTTATGTATCATTTAGGGTTATTTAATCATTTTTTGCACATTGTTTTTATTTGTTAAAAAAATGTATTCATTGTATTCAAAAACTGCCAATTATCTCAAACAATTATTAATAAATAAATTAAATAAAGATTTATCTTCACTCTATGTAACCAAATTAAATTTTCAACCATGTAACCTTATGGATGTACCATAATAAAAAATATCCTCAATTCTGGACAACCATCCTCATATTACATGATATTTTGTTCATGAATATAAGTATATCGATCATGAAACAAACAGACCTGAACAATGAAATTGGACCTCTTTTCCCATAAAGACGATTCGAATGAACTTAATAAGGATATAATAAATAAATTAAATGAAGAGTAGGTTATGATATTTTTAATTAATGAACCTAAATTTTAATATTCAGGTAATTGATTTTGGGTGTGTGATATATTTTGAAATGTATTCAATATTTTCGTAATTTGATATTACGTGTATTTATGACATGGTACGTTAAACTCAGTAAATTTCACATTTGATGATGGTAAATTAACTCCATAATGGACTAACTATACTCATCTAATTCAAAATATTCTAGAGGAAATCACTTCATCTCATTTCCAATAAGATAAATCTTGAATTGTGGTGATGGAATATGTTCCCTATATATGGCCTACCTATAACCCTCCATGTGAACATGTCTATGAGAAATTAAGACAATATATTTAATTGATCAAACTAAACTCAGTTTTATGTGATTTTACTTGATTCCCCTAAAAGGACTACCGATATCTATTTGATGCACATTTTTAACGGATAATCATCCTACCAAACACATATTTCATAGTAAAATATATTGGAATCATGATTTACAAATGTATTCCTTCATACTCCTTTTTTATTTCATAACTTTTAATTTTATTCATGTGAATATCCTCCAAGAACCTAGGGGTCAAACTTATGGTTTAAACCATAACACCCCTCTTTTCAAAAAAAAATTAAATGGTAAATTTTTTATACCGTACTATAACATAAAATGTTTCACACCCCATCTCATTATGAAAAAATACATGACTATGTTATAAGGTGTGATTACAAGATATTTGTCTAAAAGGAGTCATTTTCATAAATGTAAAAGAGAAAAGTAATGGATATCCACATCTAAAATTACCTTACCAAATTTCACACCACATAGGGGAGGAAAAATGAATATTATATCAAAAATTATGATATAATTTACATCATTTCCCATTTCAAGCTACACTTTCATTGGTGCATTGAATCAAATGCCTATCATATTTCATTTATTTTTACATTATCAAAATATACCTATGGTTATAATTTATTATCTTGTGCCTATAAAATGGATTCTTCCCCCAATAAACTATCCACCATATATAAAATATCTACCAGTATATATATATTAGCTACTAATTTGTGTTCTAGTTGTTATATGAAAGCTTCCCCTTCTAATAAAACATGTCAAAGTTGAGATATCTTCTCCAATAACATAAATGGTGGATCGTTAAGAGACACCAGAATGATCAACATCCTCTTCTTGGATAAATTCTTCCTCATGTTATTCTACAAATTCACATGTATCTAATATTTTCTAAGAATAAATAATGAATGGTTGGTGATTAAAAACCTCAATTCCCATATACTTAAATTAAAATAAATATTATCTTATTTATCCATAAATGTCATAATAGAACCTCAATGATCATATAGAATATATAGTTCCACATCTTACACTAAATAATAAGAAATATAAAAAATATTTTCGGTTTAAATTAGAATCATCATTAGGGACTACCTAGAATTCATACATTAGAATTATCAAGGGAACAAAAACCTCAACAAACACCCATATAATTATACATTCGAGAAATATTCCCCAATGTGATTCAAAATGAAACAATCCTGAATGTTGAAGATATTTATAAATAAACACTTATAACATCATAATTAGAAGAATTATATTCCCCATGAAAGAGAGAAATTTTTCTGAATATGAAAATACCATAATATTCAGAATAAGTATCATAAAATACATTAATTGGAGTTATATACACAAAATATAAGAAATAAGTAGTCTATAATGCATGTGTCCCATAGAAATAAAAATGAAGAAAAATCCATTACCATAAGTTTTTATTCACGTTATATACATTAAAAATGCATGTATATGAAATATATGTTTAGTATAAATATACCATAGAACCATATTCATATATATAATAACATATATGATTTACTTATGACATTATATTACACTATTATTAACAATTAAATGTCAATGTTATGGTCCATGTAAAAACTGTTTTTTTCATACATGTGCTGACATGTTATTCTTGGTCCTCAAAATTAAATCATTATTTCAGCATATCCAAAATTATAAACATGGTATAGTTAGCATATAAATTTTTATATTCATGGTGATACATAAAAGTTACAGATATAAAATAAAAGTCACAATTCATGCAGACGATAGGTCGTACGTACACATGACTATTGTTTTCGATCTTCATATCATATTAAAAGAATGATAATTGCATAATTAAAATGATTTTTTGTGTTATATATTTTATATATATTCATAAAATTTATCCTTATTAATACCCATGTGATATATAGTCGAAAAACTATTCACATCACACTATGGAAATGGAAATCCATATTTACGCAGATGGTAGTTTATCCATTCTAACAAATATTAAGAAAAAAAAGAAGAAATGATATTATAATGAAATAAGAAAAATAATTTCATAATTATATTATATAAACATTAAAACCATCATAATTCCCACTCAAATAACTTAGTGATATAAAATTAATTGTATCTCTACTTAGAGATGATAAGAAGTACATATGCACGGGTGATAATTTCACTTCGTGTTCAATGGGAAGGGAGACGTATAATAGAATGTTAATAATCATAATATAATATCAAAATATTAGGGATACTAACTATATTATTTTATTATATATATATATATATATATTATCTATATTTTTTATAGAATAATATAAAAAGAGGGTGATCAATTAGAGCAATTACCTATTTTTCAAAAAAGATCCTTTTGATCTCCTTTAATAGAAAATTGATTTGGTCAATTGGGAAGAACAAAAAAACTATAATTTGTCTTGGGAAGTGATGGAAATGAGTTTTTATAGAGTGGTGGTTCTATAAGGCTCAATTTGGTGAAATGGGATGAGGGAGGAGGTGTCCTTCTATACGATTGGTGAGGGGCTTATTATGAATTTATAAGAGGATTAACTTATAATAATTAAATATGAATCCAAATACATTTGAATGTAAATTAATTCATAGCTAATGCGGGATAGTGTGTGATAACATAAAATAATATATTTTATTATTTTTTTCACTTCAAACCTTATATTTTTTATTAACCATTTGATTACATATTTTATGATTAACTATAGTAACAAAATTTTCATTATTAAACGGAGGTTAATTACTTATAAGGTGCAAATTAAACTAGAAATGGTCAATATATGATGTTTGTGACAATAAATTATCTCATTTATCCTCATTTTGGATTATTTTAATTTTTATATAATTTAATAGTATATTATTTTCATAATATATCATTACTATCAATTTAGACACTATTAATTACATTGAACATACGAATGTAAATATAGAAATAAAACATCAATAAATATAATTTAATACACTCCAAATACCTCATTTTATTCTAGAAAATTATTAGTGATCCTTAATTAAATAAAATTATTTTTTTTAGTATTTATAATATCATTTAATTGATTGTTTCATTAATTGAATGATCATTGTATCTTCATTGTGTAATTAATTTTTATATATTTTTCTCCACTAAAATTTAATAATTAAATTCCATTGTGTATTTAATCCTCTTAAATTTTAAAATAATATACATATTCAATAATATATTCTATTTAAATACATATAAAAAATATTACATTTTAAGTAAATGATGATTTTAATTAAAAACTAATTTTCACAATTTGAGAAAATTATTTTCGTAAAATGGAGTTTATTTGATTAATTCCACATATCAAAGATATTTATTGTAATTTTTTTGGAATTATTAGAAAAATATTATATTTTGGTGGGGAATAGAATTCGAGAATTTTTAGTAAAAGCTAAATACAAGAATTATTGAGTCATGGATAATTTATTTCTAATTTAATCCCAAAATAACAAAATATAATTCAATATTATTATATATTTAGTGATAATTCTCGTGATATCCATTGTTTTGAGCCAAAATATTAAACTAATAAATAAAATAATGACAAAAGACCCCTCTCCTCTACTATAAATACAACCCCACAGTACCTCTTCTCCTTACACATCTCAAACATTTAGGCTTGTCCAAATTCTACTCACATATCTTCCCCCCCCCCCATTTCTAGGATCCCTTGGTTTTATCATAAAACCAAAAAAAATTCATTATGGTGGTTCTCATGGAGGAGAGTCTTAAGTGGTAAAATCCTCTTATTTTGTTAAATTTCAATAAATAATGTTTTCTTTTCTTATTCTCACCTCAACTCATCAATAAAAATTATCATGGTATCTCCATTGTGTTTTATATACTATAATTCTATCATTTTAATCGATGATCCATCATCAAAATATTTTATCTCTTTTAATATACAAATGAAATCATTGCAAGTGATATGTCAATTTACAAGTATCATAGATAATGCATTTTCATATTAATTTAACACATTCAAATAGGTTAATGAAACCACTATAATGGTTAGTATATAATAAATTTTATATTTATAACCCATTTCTATGCTCAATAAATAAAATAGTAACATAATACAAAATGATAAACTATATCGACATTTTTGTGATAAAAACCCCCAAAATTAAGCCAATAAAATGTTAATAAATATTTATATAAGGATTAATCCTCATAGAACTTAACAAAATAAAATTTAAAAAAATTTAAAACAATGATTGTTCATTAATAAAATATATTTTCAATTATGGAGAATGAAACCCATTTTACATAAATTCCATATTCATATTCGAGTAAACTAATCATGAAAACCAAGAAGATGAACACCCTAGATTGATGAAATTAAACTATATTACTCTTTAAGAAGCCTATATTTGAACATGATAAAATAATAATGAATTAGATTCATGTATAAATGGATTTTTATTTCTTAATTAATGAATTTAATTTTATTTTCACGAGTATTAAATAGAATAGAATGTTTGGATATTAGGTAAGTGGGTTCTCGAACCCAACTCCCATTCATTGGGTTTCCCTATTTCACACTATTTTCATTATAATGATTACATTAATGTTATTTAAATATCATTTATTTATCGTTTCAATTTTTCTTCTCTATATACAAGCTTATAGTCTGATTTTATGTCAAAATAAAATATTTTTCCAAAATATCTCTTTATTCAAAAAAACATGTTTTACTTCTCTTGATTTTGTTTCTTATTCACTAAAGATGGATGATTATTATACCAAGTATGTAATTAAATTTTTATTTTTCTAAACCGAATTCTTATCCATGAAATCATTAGTTTTGGAAAATATTTATTTCCTAGGGCTATTTTATGTCCAATATTGATATACGCTCAATGTGGCATGCATGATAATGTAAATGTCATTATGTGATGGGAGTACCTAAAATTTTATTTTGTAATGTAATTGTTTTTATAAGAGGGGTGCACCCAGATTTTTATATCACTCCAATTCATTTGTTATTGTAAAGAGTCCCATGAGATATTGTGAAATATGCATGAACATGATAATAGATTTGTCCATAATAATGTGTGGTAGTTGATCACTATGAAATGGTGTTTCATTTTTTGAAATGTCACATTTCATAGCTTTATATAATGCTTCCTCTAATGATTATGATGATGAAATTATGATTATTATTCCCACACCATGTTATATTGATTGGTGTTCTTATTATCCTTTTACTTGGATTTTAGATCATCCCTTTATTTGATGTATACCCTCATGTGGTTACTTGTACTAAAGTGATCATGAGGGAAAATAACATTATATAGAAGAAGGAATTAAGAAAATGTTTATGTTTTATTAAAAAATATTTATGTATGGTCCTAATTTTACCAAGACACTAAACCTTTGGATCATGGTTGTGTAATTATTTTTTGTTGTTTGACTTTAAAAATATGTAATGAGTTATTTAAAAAAATTGGGATTTCTCTTCTTGGTATCATAACATAGTTTAGATAATTTGTGAATTAGGATTAGAGATCCCTGTTTATAACCCGTTGTATGAGACTATTTGTAAGTAAGCACCAATGAATATTTTTTAGATGTAAACTTTTAAAACTATTGATCCTGTAAGACATTCCATAAGAGTTAATTTCACTACGGAATGAATTATTAATTCATTAATTATTGACGTCTGTTTTTTATAACCTGTTATATTTTTTAAAATGGTGGGATGTTGGAGAAACTAAGCCAAAAACTCATTTGAGGGAAAATCCAGTGATTTCCCTTATAACATCCTCAATTCCTTGTGAGGTGGATTTCAAAATTTTATATTCATTCTTACATAGATCTCTGAAGATTTGAACAACAATCTGAACATTGTGGAATGTACGACATCAACTAAGATGTAGCAACATGCTATCATGTCCTTTATGTGGAAATTACCACCAACATTTAGTGGATTTTATGATACACTAGAAATACAATGGTTGGTCAACTCAATGTATAATATATTTTTTTTCTTCAATGTTCTGAGATGGAGGATGTGACTTTAGAAATTTATCATCTAGACGGAGAAGACAACCAATGGTGGGTGTTAATTAAGAACACCAAACCAAATAATGAAAATGAATAGATGGTGCGGAAGTATTTTAAAGATGACATGAATCATGGAGAATGGTCCCATAGCTATCTTGATAAGAAATGAAATATGGATTTTATTTCTAGAGGATATCTTAAAAAAGTTGGGAAGAAATCTTTGCTAGTACAATTTCAAGAATGTGAGGAGAAGCATTATGGGAACTGCCTCAATGGGATGGGAAAATTCGATAGGTGTGGGAGACACATCCACCAAGTCCATGAATGTTGAAGAGGCATAACGAAACTATTCAATAGATTAGAGAAAATGACAGAACCACCCCTGGTCTAATTCTACAACTATAGATATGAATGTCACTATACAAGCCAATGCAATAACCCTCAAGTCATTGATGGTAATAACCATTTTGATCCACCAAATCCATTGGAATAATGGATGTCTTATTCCATCACTATTGCTGATGAGGAAAAAAATGATGTGGTACAAGGTATAATTCTTATTCACACAACAATGGAAAAAGTATTAATTGATTCTAGTTCTACACATTGTTTATATATTTCAAATTTATATAATAATGAGTCAAATACCTTAAAAAATGAATCATATATATTTAAAAAACTCTTAATTGTGTGGTCATTACAACCATAGTGCTGAACTCTTCTCCTATTGGAGGATGTGGGAATATTATTCCAAAACATCTCATGATAATTACATTGTTAGAGTTTTCCTTTATAATGGGCGTTTTTTAGATCTCATTATATAGAGAAAAATATAAATTTTTTGGAAAATTAAATATCTTTTCATACACTGCACCATCCCATGATACTCTACAAGTGCAAGGTAAATCATGAATCTCCTTTGGAGACTCCTTAAATGGTGTGGGTGTTGATTCCTTATGAATAAGAATTCCTGTTTCAAATGTCTGAGTCAATGGAATGTATCATCATTTGGAAAATTCCCATTTTGAGTTAATATATTTATGTATTTCCCAATAATTAACCTGGAATCCCCCCAGATCATGAGGTGTTGTTCTCAATAAAACTCATGCCCGAAGCTAATCATATCTCAAACATCAATTATTGTATGGCCTTAATTTAATAGGATGTATTAAATATGAAGCTAAAAAAGAATTTAGGAAAGGGTTCAAATGCCCTATTTCATCTCCATGGGGAGCAGTAGTTCTCTTTATAATGAAAAAAGGCAGATCAATGTGGTCTTGTGTCCACTACCGGGAGCTGAAAAATATCACAGTAAATAATATGTATCCTCTTCCAATAATTGTTGACAAGTTAACCCATCTACAATGAGCTCATTACCTCTCAATGATGGATCAACATTCTAGATATAATCACCTAAATTTGAAGAATTAATAAATTCATAAGACGGTCTTCTGTATATGGTATGTGCTCTATGAGTTTCTAGTGATACCCTAAGTACATACTGATTCCCCTGGAATATTTATGGATTAGATGAATATAGTCTATATACATTTCAACAAATAATTTTTTGGTAGTTTTTATCGATGATATAATCATATACTCCAAGAGAAAAGAGGATCATGATAAAGATCTAGGGCTTGTGTTGGACATATTATAGAAGGAGAAGTTGTAGTCCAAGTTCAACAAGTGTGACTTTTGGATGTAGCATGTCACATTATTTGGACCAGTTATCACATGTGATGGAATTTATATATACCATTAAAATAATGGAAATTGAAAAATGAACTAGAACTACTATTGTAAAATAAATTCTTAGTCAAATTATCATAAAAGGGTATTATCGATGTTTTGTAAGACATTTATCATGAATTTATATCCCCAAACTATGATAACAAGGAAAGGGGTAATGTATATCTAGATGGAAGAATGTGGGAAATGATTTAAGGAGTTAAAGAGAATTATGATCCCGGTAGCTATATTCACATTACCAAAAATGAGAGACTACTATGGGATAAACAATGATTCATTAAAGAAATACATGGGTTGTGTACTCATTAAAATTGATAAATTGACACCATATGCCTCATGATAGATGAAGATCATTGAGCAGAAATACACAATGTCTGATCTAGTTCCAAAATCCATGATTATTCAGTTTTTTGGTTGAATTTTGATGATAGGAATAAATCTAGATAGGGTATGAAGGTTTCACAGCTCTTCTTTTAGGTTCTTATGAAGCTACATGATACAGCGATGGGCTCCCATATTCCTAGATGGCCATCCTAGACTTTCCTTCACTGCCTGCTTCAAGGGATTCTCCACTATGTTGAGTGTAGCTAAACCCACAATGGAAATGGATCAAATTTATGCATCTTGTTTTAGAGATCAAATTAAATGTGGAAGGATCGTGTTTGGTAGGGGTTATGTGGGGAGTTTTCCCGGTGTGTTGTTGAAAGCAATCAGTGTTTCTTGGTTTTAATTCTTTGTCTGGGGATGTAAACTCCAATGATGAAAATGTTAGAGATCAGATTTCAACTCTTATAATCTGGAGGCTATTTACATTCTTGATCTCAGAAATGGAATCAGACTCAGGTATGTTGGTTGTTTTTCATGAAGGGAAGACCAGTTGGCTATTGGGGAATTTCTATATCATACAGAAACATAAAAGGGCTATCAATCAGGATAGTCAAGTCAGATATACATTTCAGGAAGATAATGATGAAGTGCATTATATTTCTAATAAGGGGACAGTTGCTGATTGCCTCATTTTAAACACTGGGATGGGCTATCAATTGAATGATTGTAAAATTATTGAAATATTTTAACCTCTCAGAATGCATTGTTTCAATCCAATATGGGAGGATTTTTCTATTTAATATTTTTTAAATTTATAAATAGATTCATCTTAGTCTATCCCCATTGAAATTTTCATTTTTTCCCCAAAGACATCCAAAATAAACAATGTTTTATGGGTTGTGGTGGACCAAATCACCTAGAATGCCCATTTTAACACTATTTGTGAAGATACCTTGCTTAAAAAACATGCTAAAATATATGTGAAGGATGTGGTGATACTGTAGCGGGTTACCCCCTCAGTTTTTTAATCACGATAAAAAGTTCACATCTACATTTTGGAGGATTATTCAACAATATTTGATTAATAATTTCAATTTATGAATGACATATCACCCCAAAACCGATGCCTAATATAAATGGACTATTCAGAAGAGGGCATAATAAGAAAATTCTCAATGGAATTTAATGGAGTATAGAATCAACATCCACCGTTGGTTGAGTTATCATACAACAAAAACTTCCACATGAGTATTCAGATAGATCCTTATGGAGCTTTCTTGGGAAATCCATGTATAAATCTAGACATTTCGTATGAAGATAGAAAAAGAAAGCTACTTGGACTTAATATTATTCAAGGTATGACATGGAAGGATAAATCATTCTAGTAATATATAAATGATTCTCAGAGTTTCCAAAAGAGCTATGCTGACAACTGTTTAAGGGACTAGGAGTTTGACATTGGGAAAAAAATTCAAATTTCACCAAAGAAAAGAGTCATGCAGGTTTGAAAAAAAGGGAAGCTTATCTCAATCGTAAATTGACATCTTTGATATCCTTTATCACATAGGAGTAGTGGCATATAATATTTCACTTCCACCAAGTATGACTCATATTCATGATGTGTTCAATGTATCCCTCTTTTGGATGTACATAACATAATCCTCACATGTACTAAACTCATATTTGGTACAATTGGAAGATGATATCTCTTATGAGGAACAACCAGAAAAGATTTCAAATCAGAGAGATAATCTTATATTCATCAAGATAACCCACCTTGTAAAAGTGTTTTGGTGGAACCATAATTATGAAGAAACATTGGAACATGAAGTGGCAATGAAGGAGAAGTACCCTCACCTGTTTATGTAAAACTAAATGCCAAGTGTGAAATTTTAAAAGGGGGAGAATATAATGACCCAAACATTATTAATTGGAATTTAACCATTATTATAATAATTACATATATTATAAATCACATAATATCACATATAGAGCATAATACAATTCTTACAAATGAAAATATAATGAAGGAGGTCTACGTTGTAGTCTAGACCCTCAACCTAAAAAACGCTCTAGGGATAGACAGTTTCCCTAGCTATTTCTGCATATCAACATGGGATGTGGTGAAAAGTGATATAGTTCATCTTGTAAAGGAATAAATTATTTGATAGACTCTACCACACATTTCATGATCCACGAAGATCATCATGGTGATTAAGGTTAATGATCCTAAATCCAAGAACTATTACTATGTCATCAGTTTTTTAAAGTTCCCAATAAGTTTTTGGCATGAATCCTCAATAAGAGAGTGGTTTCTTTCCTCCTAGACTGGATTACATAGATAGATAAAAGTTTTAATATGCTCTAGAATATTCATGGTTAAATTGGTCTAGCTCAATAGGTAATTTGTGAAATTAATCTTAGGGCCTGTGGGAGAAACCTAGTCATCAGGATGAACATGAAAACGGTTTTCAATAGGGTTGAACAAAGCTTCTTGTTATGTGTCCATAAATGTATGTGGATCTCTCACTTGGTTATTGGCCTCATATATCGATGTTTTATCTTTTCTTGGGTATCTTTTTTCGTCATTGGAAATCCATTTGGTTACTTCATGGCTGTCCGAGGTCTGAAATAAATTGACCCCTCTCCCCATCCTTGTATATTATATCTGATGATGTTTTGTGCTGGTAGATAAATTTGTATATTAACTATAGTAGGATCCTCCTTAATATTAGTTAACTCATAGATTGTGGCATCTCTCACACGTTGTTTACTGAAGACACTAACATATTTATCAATGGAAGAAGAACAAATATTCAAGAGATCAATGTTGTCATGGAGGAGTAATGTTCTTGTAGTGGGAGTGCAGCTAATAGGGAAAACTGTTATTTCTTCAAAGATAGTAACTGCTCGAACATGAGGTGTAGTTCATTGAGAAGCATGTTGGGCAATAAAAGAGTAGTTTTATCAATGGAGTACATTGGTGCTTCTGTTTCCCCAATAAAAAATCTTGATCCTCACTTTGATAAGGTTATTTATAAGTTCATCTGGTGAGTCTTGAACTAGAAGAGAAATCTCTTTTCCTTTTGAGGGTGAATAACCCTTTTCAACAGTGTACTTTCCTCTATATTGATGCTTGTCTTATCTACACTGAATATTCCAAAAAACATGATTTCCAAAATTGATAAAATTTGCTCTCCTTATTATAAAACCAAATGGATGGAAAACATCATTGGGCGTCATGGAAGTGGTTGGATAAAACCCTATTAGAGGGGGTGTTAACATCTGGATTCTGTGTGGGACGTTCAGATGGAATCATGCTAAAAAATCATGGGAGATAATAAAGGCATAGACATTGTGTGTTAAACACATGTTGAAAAAATATGGTAGTTCGTCCATAAAGAACGAAAGAACATATTCTATCTGTCGAATGGTGAATCCATATATTTTAAATTTGCATCAGTATGATCATAGGATTACCGGCAAAGGAGGGAATTAGGTAGTGGAATCAAAACTAGGTAGAAATGATGCTCAATTTTCCAGGTTTTCCCACTCCAGAAATCTCTTTTATTGGGGAAATTGAACACCTTGGATTCATTAATCAATAAGTATATGAGAACTAGAGGGATATTCTGAGAATTCTCATCTTAATAATGATCCAGAAAAGTGGGTATTAATGGGTTCCTCTACATGTTTTTCTTCGGTACCTAATTCATTAAAATTCAGCTCGATGTGAATGACCCAGATGTGGGGGGGGGGAGATAGTGTGGTGTATGGAGATCCCATCAAAATTCAAATTCATGGTATGACATTCCATGGAATGGTCATGGCCACAGTGGAAAACAACCATCACATAAGAGTAAACATGGCTTCAATATTCCATTACATAAGTGATCCAAATAGCGATTTGATTGGTCACCTATTTTTGGAATGTTATTTAGAGAAGACAGTGTGACATTCCATTCATAGATTCAAAGGGTAGACCAAGAGGTAGGTTATGCATGTGGACTTTCTCCAACACTAGTTTCAAGGTGAATATAGTTCAGGATAGGAAAGGTAGGATATGGCCATTATTCTTGCAGCAGTTTGTTGGTGAATTTGGTCTTATAGAAATGAATCCTGTCACAAAGAAGTTATCTGGACTAGAAACAATATTTTTTCAGAACAAAGAACCTGAATGTAGAACAAAAAAGAAATTTCTACACTTGGGAGTATGCACCCTCCTTCAAAGTTCTCCTGACTATTATTCTAAATCAGTTCGGTGGCTTGACTCAATGGTGGTTGGTTCAGTGACCCCCCCCCCCCACCCCCAATATGGTCTGATGTTGAACACCAATGGTTCCTACCTTTGGGGTAGAACGTGTAGAGTGGGAGTTGCTCATGGAAAACTGGTGATTTGTGGTTTTAGCTTTTTTATGTGTTCTCATAGATGGAGATTCACTACAAGGTGAAGCTCATTCCTTTTTTATAAGAGTTTGGTTATGAATGCAGGGGGATTTTAATCTTTATGTAATGGAAATATACTTCCTATTTCTATACAACTCACTACATGGAAGAGGTATAATCCCTTGGTCCATTTAGTAATCTACTAGAAATATAAAGGGGTTGAAGGATAGTTGAGTATAAATTCTTCACATGTGGCATGAAGTGAATAAAATTACTAACTTCATAACATCTAATGTAACTCAAAATCAATGGAAATAATGTTTCACTATCCTCGGGTCCTTCCCTTTTGAGGGGATTAAATTTTTTCAAGTGGAAACTCTAGGATTTAGTTATTATAGTACCTAATGATGCTGAAACCCTTGTAGTTCCTCTATATTTTTTATTGGTAATACAAAAAAAGGTTTGATTGTTATTAAGATTGAATGAAATAAGAGGCTTTTTCAAAAACTAAGGAACCTATACCGGTGGAATAATAAGTTGAAATATTGAATAGTAACCTGACTATTTGGAATAGTAATCCATCCAATAGAATAGTAACTTAATATTTCCAATTATAAATAAAACCTTCGTATCTTATGAATTAAAATCTGATATATTTATTCAATAATATTAAAAAAATGTTTTAAAAATGGTAAATTAATTAATAGTAATTTTTAGGTCATAAATATTTAATTAAAATTATATAATTAATTGAATAATTAAAAATAAAATTTCTTTTTATAAAATGTATTCAAAAATTAATAGTTTGTTTTATTGTGAGTAAAAGATAACTTTATGTAACATTAATTACATTTTAAAATTGTTATAAAATCAGTTTCAGTTTTACAATATGTATTTTATTGAGTAATTGATGATTTTAATTAAAAATTTAATTTTTCATATTATTAAAATTATCTTAATAAATTGGATTTTAATTGAATACATCTAAAAATATATAGGGTTAATTTTTGGGATTTTTCGGATAAAGTTGAATTTTTGATGAATTGTAAATGAAGATAGTTTTCGATAAAAACAAAATACATGAATTATTGTGTCCTGTATGATTTATGGATGATGTAATCATAAATTATCGAAAATTACATCAATATTATAATATATTAACTGACTATTCACAAAATATTCATTTTCTGGAGCCAAAAAATTAAACAAATAGAATATTGAGAAAACACCCTTATCCACCACTATGAATATCATCACTCACCACCACTTCTCCTAATACCTGTAAATCATTGAGAATAGTCTGCATTCTAATCATTTACCTTACCAAGACCCTCCACCATATCCAGGATCCCTTTGTCTCATCAAAAAACCAAAACCACTTCCCAAAGCGTTTCTCATGGAGAAGAGATTTAAGAAGTAAAATCTTATTCCATTCTATTTTATTTTGTTTTAACATCTATTTGTTTTCGTATTCTATCATTAATTCATCTATCCAAACATTTATGATTACTCCAATATTTTTATATTCTAAACTATTATCATGTTATTGGAAGATACATCATCGAAGTCCTTTATCTCTGTCTTTTATTCTAAAATTGAAATCATCGCCTATGATGTCTCAATCTACCAACATCATAGATGAATCATTTTAATTTTCTATTAAAACATTTAATTCTATTAATATGATCACTATAATGGTCATTATATGATGTAAAATATTTGTTATAACGTTTTTTGTCATTCAGAACTAAACTATTCACATAACACTAAATGATAAATAAAATCATGTTTATTGTGATCAAAACCCCCCAAAATTAACCGAAAAAATAATCATTAAATATTTATCTAATGATTCATTCTGAAACCATTTAAACATATGTATTGTCATTAATAACAAATAGTTTCAATTTTGGATAATTATAACAATTCTACATAAACAACCATACACGTATTCATGTAAACAGATCCTGAAAACCATGAACAAAAACACGCTTGAATGATTAAATTAAAATATATAACTCATCAAAAATACAATAAATGAACTTAATAAAATGATAATGAATTAAATACTAGTATAAATGGGTCTTATTTAATTAATTATTTCTATTTTATTTGATTATCCATGATATTAAATAGAAGAGAGTGTTCCGATATAAGGTAAAAGAATTCTCGAACCCAACTCTCTTCCTTGGGGTTTTACAACATTAACTCCATTTTCAGAATGAATTATTCATTAATGTTCTTTAAATTGAATTTACATTTCCTTCCCTTCTATTTTTTTGATATACATGCTTCCAATATAATTTTATGACAAAATAAATTAATTATTCAAAAATAAATCATCCTTCTAAAATCTTATGTTTTACTTCACATAATTTTTTATTTCTTCACTCAAGATGGATGATTCATATAGTATGTTATTACATTTTTATTTTTGTAAAAAAAATTATCCATGAATGTATTCACTATCAAAACCATTTCCTTTCCATGTGTAATTTCATGTCCATGATTGAAATATGTTCGATGTGGAAAGCATGATAATGTAAATGTTATGATGTGAGATTTTCACCCTAAATTATATACCGCAATATAAATGTTATGATGTCACAAGTGAAACCAAAATTATATATTGATCCATTACAATGGTTAATTTTATAAATATCATGAGATAATATTACATATGAATGAACATGGTTCCAACATTGTTCACAACTATGTGGGGTAGTTGAACACTAGGACAAGATGATTATTTTTTATACATTTCAAAATTTGACGACTTTATCGAATTCCTCATCAAAGGATAATGATTATGTTATTATGCTTATTATGGTCACACCAAGTTATATTGATTTGTGTTATTATATATCCTATTACTGGGATTTTAAATTAACCCTTTCAATGATCTACATCCCCATGTGATTACATCAATAAGGAGAATATGAGAAATAATTAGAATTTAGATAAGAAGTAATTAAATAAATTTTTATGTTTTATCATGTAATTGTTATGTATGTCCCTAATTTTCCAATGAAAAAAATCCTTTGGATCCTAGTTTTGTAATGATTTTATGTTCCATGTCTTTAAAATTATGTAATAAGTAGTCTAAGAAAATTAGGTTCTCATTAATATTTGCATTAATATGTGGTTTCTCATGGATTCCACCTTTACATTAAATGTTTTTTCTTTTCCATCATAACCATTCAACATAGTATTTTGAATCCTAAATGAAAAAAATAAATTGAACAATATTTATATTTGTCACAATTCATATAACATAATAATTCATTCTGAATACATAAACACTTTTGTTGTTTAACTTCACTCATAATCTATTAACAATACTCCCTAACCCTAGTACTTAATACCTCATTCCATTATTATTTCACCTAAATCCGCATCATCATAAACAATATACCCTTTACATGTACCACCTTGTTGATTGTCTTCATGTGTGTTCCAATAGGGACATCAATTTGTTTAATTCCCATTATTTCTACATTAAAAACTTTTATCAATTCATATTACCATAGGGTGACCAATATTTCCATCCCTTGTGTTGATTGAAATGATAATCTTCCTTTTAAATTACAATCATTGTGTCCTATATTTCTAAAGTCAAATCTTATTCTTGTTCCTGCAATACATCCATTTGGTTGTTTCTTCCAAAATTCATGGCACAAAAAAATATATTCTTTCCACGATGATATATATTACCTAAATTTTAATCAAACTATTATCATCAATTCTATGGAATGACAATGAGTTGGTTAATCTATAAATTGTTAATCATGTTCCATAAAAACTTATTAGGCATGATCCCAACATACTTCACTCTAATAGATATCCCTTTTTAATGTTCTTTAGAAAGGTGTTCTCCACATTAAATGTCAACCCAGTTCCTTCTAGTTACCACCATTTGACTAAAACTAGAATGAATATCATTAGAAACACCTATCATAGAAGAAGACCACATAACTATGAAAATTCACTTATATGATATCTAAATAATGACACATCTTTTAATATATGATACCTTAGGTTTATTACTTTATAATTCCTAATTATTATGAAAACTATAGGATTGTATCCTATACATTGATTTATCCTTAGGAACAGTCCTATATATATCCTTTGAAATATATCTAGGGATGTCACTAAGGTTTTCTTACCCAAATTTCCAGTGTCTGAAAAAACCATGACTTTGATACCAAATATGATAGCCTCGTAACCTCCAATGAATAAAACCATAATGAATAGCATGAGAAACGCTTAACATAGTATAAAGCCTCAAAACTATGTAAATTTCCTTATAGAATGTCTAAATTATGACACATCTTTTAATGTATGATACCTTAGGTTTAATCCTTCCTTATTCAAAATTATTATGAAAAGTGCAGTATTTTATCCTATACTTAGATGTATCCATAGGAACATTCCTTGGTATTTCCTTATCAATATCTTTATGGATATCACTAAGGTTTTTTTAACCGAATTTCCATAGGCTGAAAAAACATCTACTTTATACTTTTATAGAAAACTCATAATGTACTTCATTTGGAAACCAACAAGAAATATTCCATTCAAAAAAATTACTAGAAGGTTAAAATTGGGAATAATAACATAACATATTTATTGGATAATATAAATAACCTTTAAGAAAACCATTTTACAAAACATAGACATGGAAGACAAATATCCCCATTAGAGATTTAAAATTAAATAGTACCAAATGTTGATGAGATTGCGAAATAAACCCTAATAATAATTTAATAAGTATAATCATATGCCAAATTAAATAAAGAAAATTATATTTATACTAAAATACTATAATATTCATAGTAAGACTCATAAAAGACAGTCAATGTTAGTATATACACCACCAAGAAAAAATCAGTACTGTATAAGCCATGTGTCCACCAAAAATTAAATTAAGATAAAAATATACCATATAAATATATGATTAGTAGAAATACACAATATAATCATAATCATATATAATATAACATATATGATTTAATTATGACTTTATATTACCCTCTTATTTAATATTCCATGTTAATGTCATGTTTCTGGTAATAACTGCATTGTTTTTCATACATGTTTTGGCTTATATTATTGGTCCCCTTATTTAGATCAATATTTCATCATATATTGAACAATAACCATGATAAAAATATCATATATAAATATATGTATTCATTATATATGTAATCATTGTGATTCATAAAATTTAGAGATAGAAAATAAAATACACTATTCCTGGAGACGGTAGGCAATACGTACGTATAAACGATGTTTTCATTTTCATTTCATGTTAATAGAAAGAAACTAAATGATAAATTATAATTAAATATTAATTTATATGTTACATATATCATATATATTCATAAAAATCATCATTTTTACCACCCATGTAAAATATAGATGAAACAAATCACATCACATTAGGGAGATTATAATTCATATTTACATGCGAGCGATGATAGCATTTACTAAATGATTAGGTAGTAAGAATTTATATATGATATTATAATTAAATAATTATAATCATGATATAAATATCATATTTGAATATTAATCCCACCATATTTCCCACTCATGTAAGATAGTTGTGGAAAATGAATTGTATCTCTATGTTGAGACGGAAATCTGTATATATGGATAAGAGATACATACAATTATTATTAAATGGGGAAGGGTATGTATCATGGTGTGTTCATAATAATCATAAAATTTAATCATATTGGTAATGATGAAGTTATTATTATATGATATATATCATATATATTCTGGAGGTATAGATGAGTAGAAAATGAGAGGATCAGTTAGAGCGATTACCTCTACTTCGAAACATCTTCTTTAGATATCCTATAAAGGACTATATATTTGATAATTGGGATGAAAATAACATATATAACGTGGATAGGTAATTCTAGAATAGAATGTTTTTTATATCTGTTGATCTAGCGGGCTAAAAGTGGTGAAATGGGATATGGGAGGAGGTGTCCTTTTATAATGTAGATGAGGGGTACTTCAGAAATTTCGCAAAAGATTAAATTATAATTAATAAAATATGAATAAAAATACATAAAAAACAAAGGAACATAAAATATAATGTGTAACAGTGTGAAATACAGTAAACCAACATATTTATGAGATGTTTTTATTAAATCTAACACCTTATCTTTTTTATTATTCATTTGTTTTCATAATTAAATTTTAACTCCGATAAAAAAAATTAATGATTAATAGTTGAATATTTGTACTTATAACATATCGATATGACATTTAATGGTCAATTTATGATATCTTCGAATATAATTTATCACCTATTTCCCTATTTATTATTTTTATGTTTTAACTAATTTAATGAAATATTATTTTCATTAAATATCGTTATTGTCAATTTTTACACTATTCATTACATTGTCATTATGAAAATACATTGAGTACAATAACATCAGACCAATTGATTTAATACACTACCAAAATTTCATATTCTCCTGTAAAATTTTTGTATTATCTTAATTAATCCCAATTAAATTAATTTTAACATTTTTAATATCATATAATCGATTGTTTCATTTATTGAATAATTACTGAATAATCATTGTGCAATTATTTATGATAATTATTACTTCACTAAAATTTGGAAACCAAATCCAAGATGTATTTAACCCTCATATAATTCACAATAATATACATTGTTGAACATATATTCTATTTTAGCACATATTATTGAAATATTATACTTATTAAAAGTAAGAGTGTGACATTTTGTCAGTATCGTTGATTATAATAATATCAAAGTCATTTTAAAAGAAAATTGTTCATTGAATTATTAAATTTATATCCTTATGTGTTATATGTTAAATTAAATAAAACCAAAATCATTTGGGAATGTTTTGGGGAAGTATTATAATATATATATTTTTAGTTTCTCCCTCTATTTACGTTATTTACCATTAGCTGTTGAAAAAATTACTATAGTAACTATTAATCGAGTCTAAAAGTAAAAAGTGCATGTTAATTGAATACATAATTTTTTATTCAAAAAAGTTAATCAATTTTTAATTATTAAAATAATTGAATTTTTATAAATTAATTAAAAATTAATCATGTTGAAAGATTGAGAAAACATGTTGTTAAAGTAAAATTGTCCAAAATATTGATGTGTTTTTATATCCAAAATCAACTTAAAATTTATTCCCATGTACATAATTGGAATAATGATAAAAATTATATGTTTTTATACTTTATAAACAATAAAAACATTATTTAATGCTTTAAATTAACATATCAAAAACAATTTTCAATTAGAATTCAGTGTATCATTTACTATTATTCAAAACTTGAATCCTCTTTGAAAAATATGAAAATTCACAAAATAATAATTTTTATGTCCTTCATTAAATTTATAAGTTTATTTTTTCAAATAGATTTTAATAAAGTGTCAATAGTAGATATAAATAAAGTCGTCCATAAAAGGTGATACAATTCCCTTTTTAGAAAAATACTTCATTTTTTAGAAAAATTCAATTTTCTATAATATAATTTCTAGAAAAAAAACATAAGAATAATGTTACACATTATATTTAATAATTTATATATATATAAATATATTATTCTATAATTTTATCTAATAAGAGTTGTTTATTTTCTTATTTGTATAAAACAGACATGTACACATTTAAATTTTTTCAGATAAACTTTATTTTCAGTGTTTTACATGTTTAGACATGACAATAATAATTTTGTAAATTCTATTCATATCTTCCATAATTACATCTAGGATATAATATTACTTTTAAGATAAATAAAATTATAAAATTATGTTTTCTAGAAACTCAGTATTGCATGCATTTCAAGCTAAATCGATATTTAATGATGCGCTAGAATAAATTTGTGTAGCGTATAACACATGACATAAAATATTTTTAATTTATTATAAAATGGTTTTTAAAAACATGATGTGTTATATATCATCTCTATTACCATTAATTTAGGATATCTATATAGAACGTTACTATTTAAGAATTATTGATTCCAATGTAGTTGATTGGCTAAGTCATCGATATAGGGTAGAAGAAACATGTTATTGACCATGATCATGATATGTTCATGATAATAAAAATATAAATGAATTAATACATATTTATTCTCAACAAATAAAATGGTTACACCTCATAGTGAATCACTTTGGAATACAAAAGACTTATCTATGTAAAACCTTTTTGATTTTACAATGTGTTTATCTTTTCAATAAATTTAACATGTTCAATAGCTTGTGATTCCAGAAACACTAAACAAAAGAGAATAACTCTCTATAAAATAATAAATACAACACATGGTAAAATATTTAAAGAATAAAATAAAATAAACATAAACTATTATTTTTGAATTAAATGATTTAAATCTGCTTACGAAATATAATTGGCTTTATAACAACTGTTATTATAAATTATGATTTCTATTTAAAAAAATAAAAAAAATTAATAAATTTTTGAAATCATATATATTTATAAAATTAAAGGAATAAATATTAAAATAAATTATAATAATTAATGTAACAATTAATTAATTTTGAATATCTTTAAATTTATTATTGTTAGATAAACAAAAATATTTTCTTTAAAAATATTTATATTAATTTATATTATATATGTTTTATATATAATGTAAATTGTTAAATTTTATAATTTGATTTTTATAATATAACATTTTTAGATTCATAATTTCAAAATCTGATTTGAGTTAAATTTTGGGGTTTTCTATAAATGATGAATTTCAAGTGATAATTTAAAATATAGTTATTTTAAGTACAAAAACTTTTATGACATCGTGTTATTTGAGAATGATTTTAAAATATATGAAAATATTTTATCAAAGAAAAATTCATTTATGGACTAAAATAATCAATTTAAATTTAACATTTGTGGTTTATAAATCCCTGATTGACTTTTTCTAAACTAAGTTATTATATCCTAAAAATCTAATTTGGAATATCTTTATTAATTTGGAATTTTAAATAATAAATTTGATTGGGTTCTACATTTATGTTTAAATAAATCTTCTCTGTTTAATCCTAAACCAATAAATTACATAATAATCAATACTATTATTTTTTTTCATTCTTACAAATGAAATTTTTTTAAAAAAAACAAGGACTGTTGGAATAAGAATATTTATTAGAAAATTAATTTTAACATATAGAAATTGAATAGAGTACAGTGGTTTCTAATTTTTAAATTATCATTTTCAAATAGTAAAAAGGAAAAATTCAAATTTTTTTATAAAAATAATATATGAAGCTAAAAAATGTGGTATTGTGGTAAAAGAAAATTATTGTAAAAATATATATTAAGGTGGAATGGAATAATATATTTCAAATATTATACATTATTTGTGTGATTGAGATGTGTACTAAATTATAATTTATAACTCTCCATTATTTTTAATTATTAGATGTATATTCCTTTAAACATGACAATCTTTTAATATATTTTAAATATTATCAACAAAAATTCCACCCATCGCACTTATAAATGGTTTCCTTAACCACCCCACTCACCCTCATATATAAATCCTATTTTCCTGACACAAATATAGGAAAACCCCTTTAAAATATATTTACCATGTTATATAGGTATTTTTCTCCCAAAAGACTAATCTATGAAACATAATGTTGTTTTCTCAAGGAGTAAAAAGGTTAGAGAATTTATCACAAATTATGATTCCAAGGTAAGAGATTATAATCATAATTTTATTTCATTGAAACATATTCCATGTTCTACACATATTTCATTTTTTATGTTGTATATACTTCCCATTGATGTGTTTTATTGCAAATTTGAAGAAATTTATGTGATTTACAAGTTCATATAAATTTTGATATTTCAATGTGTTTAGATTCAAAAGTCCCGAAATTCGTAAGGGTTATTATGTGAATTCCATGTAACAGATCCATGTTTAAAATCATTATTTATTTTAATATATATAATGTATATACTACAACTTTAATATATAATTTCATGACAATCATTAAACTCATGGTAATTTTTGTTCTCATTATGTTCTATATTTCACGTAGTTGATTTCAAATGCTATAAGAGTTTTTATTTTAAATAATTTATTTAAATGCTTTGATGTCCAACAACTATTTTATATTTGTATACATGTTAGTTATATTTTTAATGAATTTTCTTCTATATATTCCAAAGATTTTTAATATTCACCATAAATTATATTTTAATTTCTTTACAGAGGATGAAAAAAGATTATGCTTCATATTTTCTATATAGTTATTTTTTAACATTATTTTTAATGGTTTGAAAAATTGTATTTTTAATATTAAGAAGATGGATACATTATCACACTATCATGATATTTCTTGACTATTAATATCCTCTTTCATGGTTCCATGGGTTTTTTAAATAAATTTTTTATTCCCATTGTGTTGTGATTTTCTCATTTTTAAGAGTTAACAAAAGATAATTATATTTGTTCTTATTTATCAAATATGTTTTATAATGGTTTTGTGGAACTTATTTATATTTGAATAATTTTATGATAGTGTTGATTCACTAGGGATATTCTCCAACATGATAGAATTTAACTTATTTCTATGTACGGATTAAGATAATTTTTGTTGAAAGTTAACACGAACACAATTCTGTTGACATAGGTTAATTAATCTATGTAGGAATAATAAATTCTTTTTTTAAATCACATAATGGTATATTTTATCATCATGTAAAAGTTTAGGTCCTACTTATCCCTCTAATTCACTGGTTAATGTTTTAATTCTCATGCAATAGTTATGATTTTTCATGGGAATTGTTGTTATAGTCACTACATGATGTGTATGAATTATTGTAATTTTCACTATGTGGTATGTAGAAATTTTATTTATGTTCACAAAGTGATGTATAAACATTGGTTTTATTCTAAAGATGGTATAAATGTAATTGTTTGTAGTTAACATTGTCCATAATTCTATAAATTATATGGTTATGTCTATACCAAAATCTAATGTTTTGTTTTCTATGGTTTATAATAATTATCACATGTTTCCAAACATAGAATATGTTTTATAATCCCATATTGGACCTTTTATGATTCTAGAATTTCATGCAATGATTTATGAAATTAATTAATTACTATGATTATATATTATGATTTAATGATTCTTTTAATGAATCATTTCTCCAAGAACCATGTTATATCACATTCCTTTAGTGCATAACATGCATGTTTGTGAAATTTTTCTGAAGGATTAGTGATTAAAAAGAAGAATATGGAAGAATTTTCCACTATTCTACCATCAGGTGAATGTTCAGTAGTAGTTTAAAGAATCCTATTGAAGAAATAGATGGATCTAGTTAATTTTTCCATTCCAATTACCATTTGTAATATTGAGTTTGGAATATATTTATGTTATTTAGGTGCAAGTGTAAATATCATGTCATAGGAACCATTCAAAGTCTTGGTATTGAAGGAGATGAAACCAAATCCACTTATTCTTCAACTAGATGATACAACAATGAGATTTCAATGAGAGATACTTTATAACATCATTGAAAAAGTATATGAGTTCAATTTTACAGGTTAGTTTCTACTGATATAAATAGATAATGAGATGAATTAAATTATATCAGATAAACAATCCTAGTTATAGGAATGGAACTGACTAACATTCAAAATGGAGAGATTAGTACGAGAGGTGAAGGATCAGAAGTAATGTTCTATTTGCATCGGGCGATGAAGAATCTAGAAGAACCAATTGATCACATTTCAAGAGATTATTTGATGAAAGAAGAGGATGTTGTTGTCCATGTAAAGGGAGATGATGTGGCGGTTTCGGAGACTGGAGAGGGAAGTATGGACATGTTAATGAAAGATAAGACGTTTTTGAAAAAGGATGGACGTAGTAGAGGAATATTCAATTAAGAAGAATTCAAAGAATGAAAGCAAGTTAGGGAAATTTGTAACGTTCTATTTGGTTATTCAGTAAGGGTAACAAACAACAATATTGATCCAATGGAGGTAGAAAACGTGTTCCACAATTAGAGGGTAATGATAGATTTAGAAAAAGGGAGAGGACCGATCTACACCAAAGAATCAAGGCTTTGACATATTTTAGATTCAAATCATGTTACCACTTTCCTACCATCACCCATCAAAGAAGAAAAGGTAAGATTTATCCAATAATGGTATAAAAAGTTCTTTTAGGATGAAACTAGTCTTTTTAATTATTTTTCATTATATGTTTTCTGATTTTAGGAAACAACCACTCATCCTAAAATATTTTCCCCCCAAATTCATTGTTTCGGACGGCGGTTTAACTTGTTTCATTTTATATTTACAAAACCATAAAGGCTAGATGAAGTCAAAAAAAGAAGCTGGAGAAGAAGCTGCAGTTAATTGGTATATCATGATGGGAACATACATGTCATGAAAGGGTTTAGGAAAAACCTATACAACCCATGTTTGAAGCATCAATTTTAAGGGGAGGAATAGTTTTAATTATAAATTTTTACTATATTTCGCACATTTTAAATTTTTTAGATCATTAATTGAAATGTTCATGCCCCATATTTCATTCATTATATACTCAAATGATATAGGATACATTAAACTAATGAGGATATTTATCATTTAATTTATTTAAATTTCATTTTCTATACATTTTAATGAGAAAATGGACAAAAGAATTAGTAGATACAATAATGTTGAACATGATTTGAAAAATCAGGATATTTGGGGCATGTTAATCATTTTAGATGAAATTTTTCTGATATTTTTCCATGGTTATAATTTAAAAAATTTCATTAATTGATAAAATTGTTCATAAGCATTTCCATGAGTATTTGACCCAAACATTGATCTAATCACTGGGACCTCGACTAATCCAATATTTTTCATTCATTCAATAGTATATTTCATGAGAAACTTGAGAATTTTTTCTTCTAGAATTTTCATTTAATGTTATTGATGTTATGACTGAAAAAAACAATTTCAAAATGATTGAGACATTACTTTTGATTATACCCAATCCTAATACCCACCTTGTATTAATTCATTTTTAATTCCATGGTATCGGTAAATTTCTTTGTTAGGAAATTATCCATGTTATTGGCCTATCATATCTATTCTTACGTTTTTCTAAATGTTTTGCATGATATTGAAATGAATAACTATATGAGAGGAACAATTGGGTGTACCGGGATATTATATACTGAATTATGGATATTTTATTGGGGGGATTCATGATTTTCATCTTAGGGAAGGCCATGACATATTTCATTGTATTTCATTATTCATTTATCTTGTTAAATCAATTAAAAAATGAAAAAACATGTTGAGGTGGTATTGAGAGGGTTAAAAATCACCATTCTCAGAAACTATGATCTTCTAATCATATGTGGTTAGGTAATGGATATGATATTCTTTCAAATCATAACTTAAAAAGAATTTAAAAAACGAAACTAAGGATGATTCATTCATTATGCTAGCATTTATCATGGGAATAAATTCAGATTTTTGGGTGATAAGAGAGATGGAATATTTAAAGGGAGACATTAATTGAGCTATTTTTTAATATCATGCAATATTATTTCGATTCAAACCTCTATTTGATAATATTTTACATCATTTACATACTTACCATGAAGCATCATATTCATTTGAAAAGTAACGATGAAGCACTTATAATTACTTGTTATTTTTTCTTCACACGGAGGAGATGTAATATTCCTAGAAAGATGTAACACCCTGAGATTTTATGAGAAATATTTTTTTATGTCTTATGTTACACGCAACACCAAAGGAAGATTTACTACACGCAACACTAGCTTGGATTACGTTATATTTAGGAGCAACCTTCCTCGATAGCTTGCATTGTATGCAATACCGAGTATCACTAAACAATGATATGTTATTAAAATATTATATAAACTATAAAATATATATATTATTAACCACATTTTGAATTTTATATAAAATTATAATTCATCTTACATATGATATGAGAAAAAAAATCATTTTTTCGGTTAAAATAATCTTTTTTTTAAATGCAGTTTTCCGTCTTTTGATTGAGCACCCATTTTTAATCTAATTTTTGAATGGTTTATGATTTAAATTTGAAAAAATAAACATGTTATTTTAAATCTTTATATAAAAATTTACATTGGATAAATTTTTGTTACTTTTCCGATAAGATTCATATTTTGATGAATAGTAAAAATACGCTAATGTTTTCATAAAAACAGCTTTTTTAATCGAGATAATTTGTATATTTAAATTATAATATTGAATAGTATTAAAGGATAAATAGAATATATTTTTACCATTTAATATAATTTATTTCATTACAATTATTTTTACTTTTAATTCATAGGTAAAAACAATTCAATCCTTGGCAGTGTTTTAACTTTTAAAACCCGTTTCCTTAATGATGGAATCAATTTTAAATTAATTACTAAAACTTATGTGTCTTGAATTTTGAAAAATGGATTCCATATTTTGATTAACTGGGTCCAAATTATGTACATAGGTTACTTTTATTTTGTGATATTATGAATAGTAACTAGGGTAATGTTTACTAAATGCAGTTATAGGTAAATTATGTAATTAAGGGTCAAAATAAGATTATACAATTACCCTAATACCTGTCAAAATACTATTGGATGACTAAAGGTCGACCCATATCACATAAGGGTTGTAATAAATTCATTTCATGGAATTTTGACCAAGAAAAAAATTTCATTATTATTAAAACCAAAGAAAGTGACAACATGCCGCTCTATTAAATCTTATAAGTGTAATAATTTTAATTTAGTGATAAACTTCATAAAACATAGAATATAAATATCCTCCAGAAATAAAATAAAATTATATCAATCATGTGAATTTATTTAGTATTTTTACGAACAAAATAATTATCATTAATGTTGACACAATAGTGAAGTAGAAATTATTTTATTGATTGAAATATCAAATAAATGGTTTTAAAAATATTTAAATAAATATAATATGTACTATTTAATGTCCTCTAAAAAATTTATATATAATTATGGCATGTTATGAATCTATTGAATCTTTTATTTTGACCATATATTCTGTTTATATTTTATTTAAATTCAAATAAATGAATAGTGTCATAATTGACACTATTGTAATTTTATAAAAACAACATATTATAAAATTGTTTAAAAAACACATAAATATTTAAAAATTATAAATTGAAATTTATATCATCTAAATTTTTATAAATTATCCAATTATGTACAATTCACAACACATAAGAAATTATTTATAATAATTGAAAATTTAGAATATTATTACAACCAAATAAAATTAAATAGACTAAATAAGGATAAATCAAGTTGGTAATGTTTAAAATAAATTCAAAGCATGTATAAATTTTATTTTTTGATGCTATTTCAACCCTATATCATATAATTATCATATTTGAGTCATTTTAGATGTTTTTAAGTGGTGTTTCAATTTTTTAGAAATTAATATTTTTAGGTTTCCAAAGGTGCTTCTCTCCTCCCTCATAAAAGGGAACCACCTTTCTCTCCTCTTTACATCATTTTGAGCCTTAAATATCATCCTAAACCTACCAATTTATCTTATCAAAATAACTAGTTATTTCATAGTGGTTCTGGTCTTCTCAAAATACCAACTCTAGTGCACTAAGAGGATGTTTTAAAGAGGAACATCGAGGACGATGAAATATCCTCTACCGATTAATTCATGTTTCATTCTTCTACTACATCCCCTTATTTTTTTGTTTCATTATAAAGTAATAACATTATTATCACTCATATACTTATATTTTATTATAAATATTAAACAAACCTATTTCACCTTCTATCCACCCTTCAAAAAATGGAATCACTGCGCGTGCGTATATACGGAATACCATCTCCACGCCATGGTGTAATATGTTTTCCACCACCACCTTACATGGATAGGAATAATGTTTAAAGAATAACTATATATGAATATTATAACATGAAACTAATTCTGGGTGATTATATAATCAACTCCAATTCCATTTATATAATTATGGGAATGATATCATCGCTCATGCGTACGTACGGCCTACAGTCTCCACGATGTGATATGACGTGTTCTACATGATATTAATTGAATAATAATTATATAAATGAATTTAATGAATATATATTATATATATTATACTAATACCATTCTATAAATGACATATCTATAACCTAAAAAGTTGAATAAGAATTTATTCGACAAAACATGCATAATACCATAAAGAAATGAACACTCGGATAACAAATAACAATGAAATATTATTAATAAGAAGATAATAATATGACCATATATTATATCATAATAATTACTATTATTCTGGAATAAGACAATGAAATTATTTAAATCATTATAAAGGAGTTTCGGATACGTACAACGCATATTGGACCTAAGGTAAGGGGTAACTTTTCCAATCTCATTCTATCCGAGATTGTTTATTCGTATGTATTTACTGGGGTCATATTTATCATCCACATCCTTGTTTCCCCTATATTTACTTATTATGTAATATTATTTCTATCATCCTACAATTATATAAATCCAATTTTACCCATTTTTGTGTTTTTAGTAAATGATATGAATGGAATCTTTTGTCGTTTTTAGTACGAGGTACTTTTTGAATTTTCCCGCAAAAGTATGAGGAGAATGTTTTTTATTATCTTATACGAAATGCATGAATGTATACGGTTTCATGAATTCTTATTTACATGAATCTTTCTGTGCATGATTTCATTATTATTTTCAACAAAAATCAATCTTCTAAAAATAAATGGAATTTTTAGAATAGAAAATGATTTTCAATAAGAAAAGATATATTCCTCAAGAACAAAGATCAAGTGTTTTTCCAAAATTATTTTCCATATAAGATGATTCTCTTATATAGGTTTGTGTTTCTATCCCTATTTTTACATTGATTTGATTATATTTATGGTGGGAGTTTTTTGTGAACTTCATTCATATTATATGGATTATGTTATGATGGCATGATGTTTGAGGTTCTCATTTTATTACATGGGTTATGCTATGATGTATGATTTATGATTTTGTGGAACTCATAATAATGGTTTCATTATGATATGGGTAGGACCTACGTCTCCCTCAAATGCATTGGGAAAAGATTTATATCTCATGAGAGAGACATGGAAGGAAGGGCTAGTTAATCCGGTTTAGAGATACCAGACTCGAATGAAGAGTGAACTCGGTTTAGTAATGGACTTCATCCGCTATGATGGTCTTGGAAATGAGTCTTGACTAATATGAAATGATTTTATATGATTATGTTTGCATGCCACAATGTTACAAGTCTTATGTTTTGATTATTATGATTACATTTCACCACTATGATTTATCCCATGTCATGATATTATGATCTCTTTTACAGGATAAGATTTTCAAAATATTATGTTCCTATGAATATGATATGATTGATATTTCATTCGTTTACCTTTATCAAGCATTTTATCTCACCCTTTTGTATTTTTTCTATTCACCGGGTCAGGATGAAGGTTATTAAGTAGGATATGACAAAAGGGACTCTAGATATGATGATATAAATTGGAGACAATGTAAATGTTTTATGAACAAGGTGTTTTTGTTTCCCAGTTTTTAATGACACTATACATATACGGTCCTTTCATAGATTTGTTACATGTTGTAATAAATATGTTTTAATTCTGATGTAATAACAATTTATATAATGTATGGGTCGTTATAGTTTGTATCAGAGGGAGGATATAGTCAACCTTTTGATATTAAGGTGTGAAAGCCTTAGTTAGAACCCTAATGATATGTCTAAGAATATAACACAATTTTAGTGTTTTAGTAATGTACATGAATAACCTATGATAAGACCAAATGTGTCAAATTTTATTCTTGATAATGTGGTTTTCCAGTTATGATTAGTGTTTTTTTCACTATACCTCTTTGATTTAGTCAATGGCTGGAACCCAAAGGAACTGAGTTAATGCTGAATGTGACGGGAAATGCAATGATTGCCCCATGAGCAACAAAACATTATGGTATATTGAATGAAAAATCTTATAGACATGCTCACACAACATTCTCAAGCTATGAATCATGCTGAACTTTCACACAAGAAAAGGAAGAATCAACATTCTGTTTAATCCTTCATGAGGTAGCGTCCACCTTTATTCAGTGGGTCTTCAGATCCATTAGTAGGTGAGAAATGGATTAGTACCACTGAAAAGATATTTTCAGTTATACAGTGTTCTAAAAATTATAATGTCGTCTAAGAAATATATCATTTTGAAGGTGAAGCTGATTAATGGTGGAAATTAGATCAACAATACGAGGCAAATAGAAAAAATTGAGTCCATGGAATGGGATGAGTTTAAGAACATATTTTTCAATAAGTATATCCCACATATTCTTCAAACAAATATGGAGAAGGGGTTTCTTGAACTAAATCCAAAGTATGATGAATCAATTAGTACCTATGAATAAACTTTTTCAAGACTTGCATGGTACGCTTCTGGAATTGTTATCCAACCTCAGAGTAAGATCGATCAATTCTTTGGTGGCTTAAAACCATTTAATCGAAGGGAGTTATCCATAAGAGACTTCAATAGATATGAGGAAATAGTTATATGTTCTCTCAAGGTTGTGATGTAGATTGGTGTAACCCATTAGTCATATGGGTTTGATAAGAAGATGAAAATGGAATTCATAGGAAAATCTAAAGACCACGCTGAAAAAAAGATGAGTTTTCCCTTATGAACAAAGTGTGGAATGAAACATTGAGGGAATTTTCTTAAAGGGAAAAGAAAATGTTTTAAGTTTGGAAAATAAGGTCATTGGGTAATTGAATGTCGAAGTAATGGGAAGAATATGTCTAATGATGCGCAAAAAGAAAGGGATACACAGAATTCACCTCCTACTCTTCATTGTTACAAGTGCAAGGAAATGGGGCATTATGCCAATCAATGCCCAAATCCAAGGGTTGTTGATGATGATCGACGTCAACAAACTATTATGGCAAAGAAAAAGGAATGTCACATGAAATTTCTATCGGCGATGTGGAGTATGATAACGAAGTGATGAAAGGTACACTTACCATCCACTCTATTGTTGGAAATGTTTTATTAAATTATATATATTCCCACTCTTTTATTTATAAAGCCTTTTCTTAGGGTATCTCTGTATTACCTAATAAATTATATGTTGAGTTAGTTGTGACAACCCCTAATGGCACAACATTCGCATCAAAAGTTTACATTTCTTCTCCAATTGAAGTTTGTGGGAAAGTGCTTCCTAAAAATCTTGTGATTCTTCCTATAGTTGAATTTGATGTGATTTTTGACATGGATTGGATTTAATTATATGGATTTCATATCAATTTAAAAATAATGGAAGTCACATTTCATAATCCAGATCAATCAACGATCATCTATCGATGCAAGGATGAATATAACCTTCTAGTGGAAATTTCTTCCATATTTTTGGTCTTGATTCCAATAAATGAATGTTATTTATCACAAATTGTAACATCCCAGGTAAATAAGGAATAAAACATTTCAATATTTATTAATATTTACGAATTAAATATTAATTTTACTTTAAATTGGTTGCTATGTTCGATAGCATACCCGATACGCAACATAGAGTTTCTTTGAAATCTTAAGTTGCACACTAGTAATAAAATAATATTATTTTAAATGGTAGTTAACACATAGTCGTTGTATTGGTGGGGATGGATATAAATAACTAAAATATTATTATATATGTTTTTAAATGTTTTTACATTTATCCAATAAAAGATAATGGCTTAAAATACGAAAAGAATTCAATTTTAGGCATTTATACCCTTATTTTCACTAAGGGTTCACTTATCGCCTTTTGATGGAGAACCGTCATTAAATATAGTTTTGGTCACTTTTATACATTCTATTGGACCAAATAAAACTCTTTTTTAGAATCGGGACTTCAAAATTTACTTTGTGTATATTTTTGGTATCTTTCCAATAAATTTCATTTTTTAAATGAATAGTGTAAAATGTAGTATTTTAATTCAAAACCTTTTTTAATCTAATTTATTTATATGATTAGATTATCTTTTGAATTGGTTTTAAAGTGAAATTAGAAAATAATTATACCATTAAATCCAATAGTGGTCGTTGGATTTAATTTCACTTTGAAATAGGAATTATTGTCAATCTTTTGATATTTATTGTTTCATGAAAACACGCTATTTGCTCTGACAGTAGGAATTAATTATTAAATTAATTAATGCAACTTATGTGTTTTTAATTTTGTAAAATAGACTTAATTTTTTAATTTTGAATATCAAATATACCTTAGGGTGAATTTTTTGTATTTTTCTGAAAAACATCAATTTTTGATGAATAGTGAAACCACTAAGTGGTATTTATAAAAACTGATTTTTCATTTAAATGTAATTTTTCCACCTCTGTGTTTTCAATTTCAAAAATCCGACATATATGGTTTTCATTAAAAAGTAATATGTGGTTCAACTTGGGGACCCCATGGAGGTAATTAGTGTCGTTTAAGGTACAAATAATGTTGTAATAATATGAAATGAACTTGACACATGTCCTAACCTCATTGGATGTGTCATGGCCGACCAAGAAAATCAATGGGTCAACATGGGGACCCCATGGAGACACTTTAGTTGGAAAATGACATTAATATCTTTTTATTTAATGTTAAAATAAAAATTTCACAAACATGTGTTGTTTTACAGAAACAATTTTTAAATGGGGATATAAAAGTTATATTTTTTACTATAAATATTCATTAGAAAGATAAAATGATTTCCTACATCATGATATTTTTTTATAATTTTTATACATTATATAAATTATATTATTTATGACATAATGATGATGTAGCAATTACCTCATTAATAAAGGATTTAAATAAAATGAAATGATAATGTAAAATGTATGACTACACATGTACAAAACCGATTGAATGGGTGGATTTGTAACCATTGTCACCTTATACTAGAAACACATAAATTTGGGACCATTAAAATCCAAAACTGATTCTAAAATAATTTAACATTTCCTTACATTCCAAGAGTGCCCCTCCTCTCCTCTTATAAAAGGCCCCCACCTCTACCACCTTACCCACACTTCCAAAGCCTTTGGCTCGGCCAAACCCTGCCCATTTAGTCTCTCCACATCCCTCTCTTACTCCTTGAAGCCTCACTGTGGCAGAAGTATTCCCAAGGAAGCCTTTGAGCTCAAATCTAAGAGAGTTACCCGATTTTAAGGTGATGTCTTCACTTGTGTTCTTTTGTTTTATTTTGTTTCTCCAAACCCCTAAACTCTTTTTATTAATTTCTTATGTAATAACTCCAATATCTTCAATATACTAGGATGTTTTTATATGAATATTTAGAGCTACACTTACACACATCTACATCTAATGGTTAAAGAACATACTATTTCTGTGGTTGGTGAATTTCTGTCTCACGAAACGATGATTGTTCAATCTTCTTTTAAACACCGTTAATGGTGGCCATTAAGATGTCACTCTATTTATATAGATATATATTATGTTTATGATTTTCTTATGCTTCTTTTTTTTCATTTTTGGTTTACCTTTATGGTTTCCATTATGGGTAAACACGATAATTTCATTTTAGGAAGTGCGGACTACCGCCCCCTCAAAGTGATTTGATTCGTTAATTCCATGTGTGGGACGTATAAAGGATTGACTTAAAGTTGTTATATATGATGTTATAATATAAATCTATATAATTATTATTTCTTCTCATTAAATTATGATATAGAAATGAAAGTACTGTTCATGCGTACGTATGGCTTACCGTCTCCATGAACGGTGCATTTCATTTCGTATCCCCAAATGAAATGTACTATTATAAGTACATATTTATAATGGATATATATAATGTATGTTACATATAAATGATGAATATAATTCTGGAATTATAATATACACACCTCTAATTTAGATTTAATTCTATTAATATGACAATGAAAAGAAAGTAGCATTCATGCGTACGTATGGCTTACTGTCTCCATGAACGGTGCATTTCCTTTCTTACCTCTAAATGATTATGTAATATTATAAATGAATTTATATAATGGATATATATGATATATATGACATCTACATCATGAGTTTAACTCTGGATATAATGGATACATGAACAACTTATAATTATAAAGAGCATATTTTTGACTCAAGTACCAATGATCGTTAAAACGACCGTTAATAACATAAATAATTACATAGTGTTCATGACATGGTAGTAAGTGATATAAAAGGAATAATGAACATGAAAAAATTTTCTTAAGAAAGTAGAATTTAACATATGTTTATTATTCAAGAGGTTAAAGAATGATCGAGTCAAGACGGACCCGAGGTAAGGGACTTCGTCTCAATCTCCTTTCATTGAGGCATATTTGGTTTTATAAACAACTTTCTTTTATACGGTGTATAAACCCCTTTGACTTTTACTATTATACAAAAGTAATATTTTTCTACGAAGGATTTTACAAAATGAGAAAAAGGAATGTTTCTTTTAACGTACGCAGTGACAACGACCATTTCCACCGCCGCGAGTATTATTTTGGTCTTTGGCTTCCTCAACAAGTCGTGATGTTTTTAAAATGAAATAAATACCATATAATCTTTTATGTATTTTGGTATTGAAAATGGTTTTTATAATGGAATTTTTATGTCAATATATTTAAGTGATATATTGTGATCAAAGTGTGGAAATGTTTTCATTCCATTATATTTGTTTTATGTCTTATGATTTTTATAATGGTACTTGGACATTTTATGGGTTGTTACGTGATAAACCATATGACGGGTGGTGCCGTGAATACCAGGATGGGTGGTTATGTTATAACCTCCAATGCATTGGGTATGGGAGTCAGCCGTATGGATACTTCATTAAGTATGTATGGAAGTTGGCCGTATGGCTATTCCATTAAGTGATATGTGTGGAAGTCGACCGTATAGTTATTCCACTTAAGTATGTTTATGTTCCAAGTTACCTTTATATGTTATGTGTTCTTTATATAGGGTTTTTATGGTAATCCATTGGTTAAAAAAGGTTTAGTAATGATATTTTATTCAGTGAATAGGTTTTATTACTTCATGAAGTTGATGGTATTACTTTGATAAAGTATACATGGATTACTTGGTGTTTGAAAAACTAAAATTTTTCATTTTTTCTGTATCCCTTACTGAGATTTTTTATACTCACCCCAAGTTTTCTTGAAATGTTTTTCATAGGACGTAATGTGGAATAGGGTCAGGGATGGGACCAATGGATATTCATGCTATCTAAACCATGGAACTAGACATGTTTCTTTTTAAGAGTTTTTATTTTATGGCAACTTAGTCTATTATGTAATCTTTTGATATGTAACAGTTATGTCCTAATTCTCTAAAACTCGATACCTGAAAATATCCCCAATGTGAATTATTCATTTAATTCAATATTAAGTAAGGTTTAAGGCAGGGGCCTTATAGTTGGTATCAGTGGTCGGTTTAAACAACTTTAGGAGTTAGAAAAGTGTAAAATTATAAGTTAATATTTTGTACGATTGAAATGATATAGCATTTGAAGATTACTATGTTACTTCTCCTAATATATTTTTGTGTTAAGAATGGTTTTTCGTAGAGAAAAGAGAATAGATTTTCTGGGAAGGAATACAGAGGGATATGACCTTTCGAATCAGCAACCAAAGATGGTAGGAATCAAAATTGAGCAGTTTACTGCACTGATGGCTCAGTAGAATCAGGTAATAAATGGTGGTTGTGTTTCTTGAAGATATTTTGGTGTTTTATAAAATTATAGAGGAACATGAAATTCATTTAAAGGTTATTTTGAAAACCTTGAAAGAAATGAAATTGTTTGGGAAATTCAGCAAGTGTGAGTTTTGTTTGCAACAAATTTCTTTCTTTGGTGACATTGTTTCTAATTATGGGATAACTGTTGATCCTGAAAAAACAAAGGTTGTGGAAGAATGGCCAAGACCCCCAAATTTAACTGAGATTCGTAGCTTCCTTGGTTTTGCAGGATATTACCGAAGGTTTGTTATACATTTTTCACTGTTATCTAGTCCAATGACTAAGCTATCTCAAAAGGGTGTAAAGATTATCTAGACAAAATAATGTGATGATTGTTTTCAGGAATTGAAATGAAGATTGGTGAATGCTCCAGTTTTGGCACTACCTTCCAGGAATGGGGAATTTTTTTTCTACAGTGATGCTTCAATGAAAGTACATGGTTGCGTCTTAATGCAGAATGATCAGGTATCAGTGAAATCTTCTCTATCAGACAGAATCAAGGATGCACAGTAGCAAGACAGAGAGTTGCTGAAAAAGGTAGAGCTAGTTCAGAAAGGTAAGTTTCCTGAATTCAACATTGATAATGATTGTGTTTTGAGATTTGGGAAGAGATTTTGTGTGCCCTGTGATTCACATTTGAAGGGAGATTTGTTATGTGAAGCTCATAGTTCTCCTTTTTCAGTTCATCCTGGCAGTACTAAGATGTACAGAGATCATAGGGAGTATTACTGGTGGGATGGAATGAAAAGAGATATTGCTGATTTTGTTGTGATGTGTTTGACATGTCAACATGTTAAAGCAGAGCGGCAGTTACCTAAAGGGATGCTTTGGCCTTTACCAGTTCCAGAGTGGAAATGGGGAAATATATCCATGGATTTTGTCGTGGGATTACCAAAGACATCTACAGGTAATAATGCAATCTGAGTTATTGTTGATCGCTTGACTAAATCTGCTCATTTCCTTCCTATAAGAGATACTTTTTGCCTAGATCAAATTTCCCATTTTTATCGTAAAGAGATAGTCAGGTTACATGGAGTTCCTCTCTCCATTGTGTCCGATCGTGATCCCAGGTTTACTTCTAACTTTTGGAAAGGCCTTCAGAAGTCGTTGGGTACTGAATTAAATTTTAGTTCAACTTTTCATCCGCAATCAGATGGGCAGTCAGAATGAACAATTCAGACCTTGGATGATATGCTACGAGCTTGCTATATGGATTATCAGGGATGTTGGGACCAACATCATTCTTTGGTTGTGTTTTCTTATAACAAAAATTTTCATTCTAGTATACAGATGGCACCATTTGAGGCATTATATGGTAATTGGTGTCGAACTCCAGCTTTTTGGGATGAAGTGGTTGAAAGGAAGCTGAGGGGACCAGAATTGGTAGAAGAGATGGTAGAAAATGTTCAGTTGATTCAGAAACACATGAGAACAGCTCAGAGCAGGCAGAATAGTTATGCGGATAACTGGAGGAAAGATCTATCTTTTGAGGTAGGTGATCATGTTTTTTTCAAGGTTACTCCATGGAAAAGTGTGATGAGATTTGGAATGAAAGGAAATCTGAATCCAAGGTTCATTGGACCATATGAAATTCTGGAGAAAGTTGGATCAGTTGCTTACCGAGTGGCTTTACCTCCAATTTTATCTCAGGAACACAATGTTTTTCATGTTTCAATGTTGAGGAAGTATATGCTAGAGCCATCTCATATTTTGAGTCCAGAAGTAGTTCAGCTGGAAGAGAACCTATATTATGAAGAACAACCAGTCCTGATTTTTGATCGAAGAGAGAAAGTGTTGCAAAATAAGGTAATCCACCAGGTAATGGTTTTGTGTAAAAACCATATGGTTAAAGAGGCAAAGTGGGAATCTGAAAATGCTATGAGGGATAAATACCCACACTTATTTTGATAAGTGAATAAAATTGTGGGGACGCAATTCTCAAAGGGGGTAAGGATGTTACATCCCTGGTAAATAATGAATAAAACATTTAAATATTTATTAATATTTAAAAATTAAAAATTCATTTTACTTTAAAGGGGTTCCTATGTTCGATAGTGTACCTGATACGAAACAAAGAGTTTCTTTGAAATCTTACGTTGCACACTAGTAATAAAATAATATTATTTTAAATGGTAGTTAACACATAGCCATTGTATTGGCGGGAATGGATACAAATAACTAAAATACGATTATATATGTTTTTAAATGTTTTTACATTTATCCAATAAAAGATAAAGGCTTAAAATACGAAAAGAATAAATTTTAGGCTTTTATACCCTAATTTTCACTAATGGTTCATTTATCGCCTCTTGATGGAGAACCGTCATTAAATATTGTTTTGGTCACTTTTATACATTCTATTGGACCAAATAAAACTCTTTTTTAGAATCGGGATATCAAAATTTACTTTGTGTAAATTTTTGGTATCTTTCCAATTAAGTTCATTTTTTTAATGAATAGTGTAAAATCTTGTATTATAATTCAATACCTCTTTTTAATCTAATTTATTTATATGATTATATTATCTATTGAATTGGTTTTACAGTAAAATTAGAAAATATTTTTACCATTAAATCTAATAGTGGTCGTTGGAATTAATTTCACTTTGAAATCCGACTTAAACTAGTGTCAATCTTTTGATACTTATTGTTTCATGAAAACACACTATTTGTTCTGACAGCGGGAATTAATTATTAAATTAATTAATGATACTTATATTTTTTTAATTTTGTAAAATAGAATTCATTTTTGAATTCAGAATATCAAATATAGCTTAGGGTGAATTTTTGTTATTTTTCTAAAAAACTTCAATTTTTTATGAATAGTGAAACCACTAAGTGGTACTTATAAAAACTGATTTTTCGTTTAAATGAAATTTTTCCACCTCTGTGTTTTGAATTTCAAAAACCTGGCATACATGGTTGTCATTAAGAAGTAAAATGTTGATCAATGGGATTAAAATAATTTTTTTTGTGAATAGTAACTTATTATGTTTTTAATCGCGATTAGATGTAATTAGTGTAGTTTAAGGTAAAAATAATGTTGTAATAATATTAAATGAACATAAAACATGTCCTAACCTCATTGGATGTGTCATGGCTGCCCAAGAAAATACATGGGTCAACTTGGGGATCCCATGGAGCCACTTTAGTTGGAAAATGACACTAATATCTTTTTATTTAATGTTAAAATAAAAATGTCACAAACATGAGTTGTTTTACTAAAACAATTTTTAAATGGGGTTATACAAGTTATATTTTTGACTATAAATATTCATTAGAAAGCTAAAAATATTTTCTACATCATGATATTTTTTTATAATTTTATACATTAAATAAAATAAATTATTTATGACATCATGATGATGCATCGATTACATAATTAATAAAGGATTTAAATAAAATGAAATGATAATGTAAAATATATTACCTACACATGTACAAAACCTATTGTATGGGTGGATTTCGAAAACTTATCACCTTATCCTCTAAACACATCAATGTGGGAACATTAAAATCCGAAACTCATTCTAAAATAAAGTCACATTTCCTTACATTCCAAGAGTGCCCCTCCTCTCCTCTTATAAAAGGCCTCCACCTCTACCACCATACCCACACTTCCAAAGCCTTTGACTCGGCCAAACCCTTCCCATATTGTCTCTGCACATCCCTATATTACTCCTTGAAGCCACACATTGGGCAGAAGTGTTCCCAAGGAAGCCTATGAGCTCAAATCTAGGAGAGATACCCGATTTTAAGGTGATGTCTTCACTTGTGTTATTTTGTTTCATTTTGATTCTCCAACCCCCTAAAATCTTTTTATTAATTTATTTTGTAACAAATCCAGTATATTAAATATACTAGGATGTTTTTATAAGAATATTTTGAGCTACACTTACACACATCTACATCTAATGGTTAAAGAACATACTGTTTCTGTGGTTGGCGAATTTCTGCCTCACGAAATGATGATTGTTCAATATTCTTTTAAACACCTTTAATGGTGGCCATTAAGATGTCACTATATTTATATATGATATATATTATGTTTATGTTTTACTTATGATTCTTTTTTTTTCATTTGTAGTTTACCTTTATGGTTTCCATTAAGGGTAAACACGATAATTTCATTTTAGGAAGTGCGGACTACCGCCCCCTCAAAGAGATTTGTTTCGTTAATGCCATATGTGGGACATATAAAGGATGGATTTAAAGTTATTATATATGATGTTATAATATACCTCTATATCACTATTATTTCTTCCCATTAAATTATGAGATAGAAATGAAAGTAGCGTTCATGCGTACGTACATATTACTGTCTCCATGAATGGTGCATTTCATTTATTATCCCCTAATGTAATGTACTATTATTAGTACATATTTATAACGGATATATATAATGTATGTTACGTATAAATGATGAATATAATTCTGGAATTAAAATATACATACCTCTCACTTGGTTTTAATTCCATTAATATGACAAAAAAATGAAAGTAGCGTTCATGCGTACGTACGGCTTACCGTCTCCATGAACGGTGCATTTCATTTCTTACCTCTAAATGATTATGTAATATTATAAAGGCATTTATATACTTGATATATATGATATATATGACATCTACATCATGTGTTTAACTCTTGATATAATGGATACATGAACAACTTATAATTATATAGAGCATATTTTTTACTCAAGTACCAATGATCAATAAAACGACCGTTAATAACTTAAATAATTACATAGTGTTCATGACATGGTAAAAAGTGATATAAAACGATTAATGAACTAGAAAAAGTTTATTAAGAAAGTAGAAATTAACTTATGTTTATTATTCATGAGGTTAAAGAATGATCGAGTCAACATGGTCCCGAGGTAAGGGACTTCGTCTCAATCTCCTTTCATTGAGGAATATTTAGTTTTATACACAACTTTCTCTTATACGGTGTATAAAACCCTTTTACTTTTACTTTTAAACATAATTAATCTTCTTCTATGAAGCGTTTTACAAAACAGCAAAAAGGAATGTTTCTTTTAACGTACGCGGTGACAATGACCTTTTCCGCTGCCGCGAGTATTATTTTGGCCTTTGGCTTCCTCAACAAGGCGTGATGTTTTTAAAATGAAATAAATACCATATACTCTATTATGTATTTCGGTATTGAAAATGGTTTTTATAATGGATTTGTTATGTCAATATATTTAAGTGATATATTGTGATCAAAGTGTGGAAATGTTTTCTTTCCATTATATTTGTTTTATGTCTAATGATTTTTATAATGGTACTTGGACATTTGACGGGCGGTTACGTGATAAACCATATGACGGGTGGTGCCATGAATACCAGGACGTGTGGTTATGTTATAACCTCCAATGCATTGGGTATGGAAGTCAGCTGTATGGCTATTCCATTAATTATGTATGGAATTTGGTTGTATGGTTATTCCATTAAGTGATATGTGTGGAAGTCGACCGTATGGTTATTCCAGTTAAGTATGTTTATGTCCCAAGTTAACTTTATATGATATGTGTTCTTTATATGGGATTTTATGGTAATACTTTGGATACAAAAGGTTAAGTAATGATATTTTATTCAATGAATAGTTTTTACTACATCATGAAGGTTAAGGTATTACTTTGATAATGTATACATGGTTTACTTGATGTTTGAAAAACTATTAGTTTTCATTCTTTGTGTATCCCTTACTGAGCATTTTTATGCTCACCCCAAGTTTTTTTGAAATGTTTTTCACAGGACTGAATGTGGAATAGGGTCAAGGATGGGAGGAAGGGAGAGTCAAGCTATCTAAAACAAGGAACTAGACATGTTTCTTTTTAAGAGTTTTTATTTAATGGAAACTTAGTCTACATTATAATATTTTGAGATGTAACAGTTATGTCCTAATTCTATAAAAATATAAAACTAAAAAGATCCTCAATGTGAATTATTCATTTAATTCAATATTATGTATGGTTTAAGGTCGGGGACTTATACAAATGGTTGAAGAGAAACTCACTATTAAGAATACACCCATTGTATGGGAGTTTGATGATGTCTTTCTGGAGGAATTTCCAGGTCTTCCACCAAATCGTGACATTGATTTTTCAATTGAACTCATACCGAGTTCTATACCTATTTCAAAGGCACCATATATAATGACCCCAATTGTGTTGCATAAATTGAAGAAGCATCTCCATGAGAATATTGATAAAGGATTCATATGCCCTAGTGCATCACCTTGGGGAGCACCTATTCTATTTGTTATGAAGAAATATGGACCAATGATACTCTACATTGATTATCGAGAACATAACAAGATCACTATCAAGAACAAATATCATCTACCATTCATTGATGAATTATTTGACCAACTACGTGGAGCTCAATACTTTTCCAAGATTGATCTTCGTTCACGGTATCATCAATTTAGTGTCAAAATTGAGGATATAACAAAGACGGATTTCTATACAAGGTATGGACACTATGAATTTATAGTGATGCCATTTGGTCTTACAAATGCCCCTGCTTTCTTCATGGATCTAATTAATAGAGTAATTAGATAATATCTTGATCAGTTTGTGGTAGTATTTATAGATGATATTCATGTATATTCAAAGATCAAGGAAAAACATGAAGAGAACTTGAGAATTGTATTAAAAACCCTAATATAGGAGAATCTTCAGGAAAAATTTACCAAGTGTGAATTTTGGCATCAAAAAGTGTCATTTTGGGGTCACATACTCTCAAAATAGGGGCTACTTGTGGATCTAGAAAATATAGAGGTTATCGAAAGAAGGTTGAGACCAACAAAAATAACTGAGCTAAGAATTTTTCTTGGATTCGATGGATATTATTGACATTTTGTGAATTATTTTTCAATATTATCTAATCCACTCCCTAGGTTGGCTCGAAAAGGAGTTATGATCGTTTGGACGGAAGAGTGTGAAGAATATTTCAAAGAGTTAAAAAAAAGGTTATCCAGTGCACTTGTGCTCACACTGCCTTGTAGTGGATAATGGTTTGTGACCTATAGTTATGAATCCAAGAAGGGATTGGGGTGTGTTCTCATGAAAAATGATATAGTGATAGCTTATCCCTCACGGACGTTGAAAATCCATGAGTAAAATTACCCAACTCATTATTTGGAGTTACCTGTAGTAATTTTTTCTTTTAAGGATTTGGAGGCATTATCTTTATGGTGAATGCTGTGATATTTATACTGATCATAAATTTTTAAATTATATTTTTCATACAATAGGAGCTAAATATTTTCCAAAGATGATGGTTTGAACTGATTAAGGATTACGACTTCTCAATTCATTACCACCCTGAGAAAGCAAACAAGGTGGTGGACACATTAAGTCGACAATACCATGCTAGCTTATCCATGATGAGGATAAAAAAAGATCCAATAATTATGGATTTACAATGGATTTATATTGAATTATAATTGTTGGGGGAAAATATTATCTTTCCAAAATAAATGTTCAACCATCTATACATGTGAAGTTTAAAGTGGCATAGAAAGAAGATGTAGTGTTACAAAAGATGTTGAGAAATGTTTCTGAATTCCACATTAATTATGATGAAATAATAAGTTTCAGGAATCAGGTGTGTGTTCCTCCTATCCTAGAGTTAAAGGAGGAAATATTTCATGAGGCTCATAGTTCTTCATTTTTTGTTCACCCTGGAAGCACAGAGATGTATAGGGACCTGAACGAGTACTTCTGGTGGGATGGCTTGAAAAGAGATGTTGTTGAATATGTATCTTGATTCTTGGATTGTCAAAAAGTTAAAGCTAAGATACTAAAGTATAAAGGGATGTTACAACCCTTACCCATACCAGAATGGAAATGGGAAAACATCACTATGAACTTTGTCACTAGAGATCCTAAAACATCCAAAGGCAATAGTGCTATCTAGGTTATAGTTGATCGTCTTACAAAGTTGGTACATTTCATTCCTATTAGTGAATATTTTTTTTGTTGATAATATTTCTAAGATATATGTAAAGGAAGTATTAAGATTGCATGGAGTAACACTTTCCATTATATCTGATTGGGATCCGAGGTTTACCTCGATGTTTTGGAAAAGTGTTCAGAATAATCTATTTACAGAGTTGAGTTTCAGCACTGCTTATCATCCTCAGAGAGATGGTTAGTATAAGAAGAAAATTCACACTCTATAAGAGATGTTAAGAGATTTCACTATGTATTTCAAAGGTGGTTGGGATAAACAACTAGATTTTGTGGAATTTTCATATAGTAATATCTTTCACTCCAGTATTCAGATGGCTCCTTATGAAGCCCTCTATGGAATGAAATGCATAAATCTAACTTACTGGGTTGAAGTTGGGGAAAGAAATCTATTAGGACATGATCTTGTTGAAAAAATGGCAGAAAAGGTCAGATCCATTCAAAAACACATTAGAGCAGCTTAGAGTCAACAAAAAAGTTATGCCAACAACCGATGAAAAGACCTAGAGTTTGAAGTGGATGATATAGTGTTCTTACAAATATCTCCCTTGAAGAGAATAATGAGATTTGGAAATAAGGGATAGCTGAGCCATATGTATATTGGTCCTTTTGAAATAATGGTTTTTGTTGGGAAGGTAGCTTACCAATTGGCGCTTCCACTGAATCTCTCTCAAGTTTAGATGTGTTCCATGTATCTCTCCTGATAAAGTACATACAATATCCTTCACATGTACTAATCTTAGAAGTTGTACCCCAATAGTAAGATCTTTCTTGTGAAGAACAAGTGATAGAGATTCTGGATCCAAGAGAAAAAATTTCTACGGAACAAGCCCACTTGCTTGGTGAATGTTTTATGGAGTAACCACCAACAAGAAGATTCTACATGAGAACTTGAGGATGTGATGAGGGAAGGGTATCCTCATTTGTTTGTTATGAAGTGATGAATTTCGAGGGAGAAATTCATTTTAAGGGGGGTTGAATGTAACACCCTGAGATTTTATGAGAAATATTTTTTTATATCTTATTTTATACACAACACCAAAGGAGGATTTCACTACACGCAACACTACATTGGCTTGTGTTACACTTAGGAGCAACCATCCTCGATTGCATTCGTTGTACGCAATACCGAGTTTCACTAAACAACGATATGTTATTAAAATATTATATAAACTCATCACTATAAATAGTATTAACCATATTTTATATTTTATATAACATTATAATTCATCTTACATAAGATATTAGAAAAAGATCATTTTTTCGGATAAAAGAAACCTTTTTTTCCTAAAATGCAGTTTTTCTACTTTTGATGGCGCACCGATTTTTAATCTAATTTTTTAAAGTTTTATGAGTTCAATTTGACAATATAAACTTTTTCATTAGAATTAGGATATATAAATTTACATTGGATAAATTTTTTATATTTTTTTGATAACTTTCATATTTTGATGAATAGTAAAAATACGATAAATTTTTCATAAAAACAACTTTTTTAATCAGGATAATTTATATACGTAAATTATAATATTGAATGATCTTAAAGTATAAATAGAATATATTTTTTCCATTTAATATAATTTATTTAAATACCATTATTTTTACATTTAATTAATAGGGAAAAACATTTCAATCTTTGGCAATGTTTTAACTTTTAAAACCCATTTTCTTAACAATGGGATTAATTTTAAATTAATAACTAAAAATTCGGTGTTTTTTATTTTGAAAAATGGATTCCATATTTGGATAAATTGGGTCAAAATTATGTTAATAGGTTGCTTTTATTTTTTTGATATTATTAATAATAACAATTCTAATTTTTATTTAATACAGTTAAAGGTCAATCGGGTAATTAAGGGTCAAATTAAGAATATAAAATTAACATAACACCTGTAAAAAATCTATTGGACGAATAAAAGTCCACCAATATCACCTAAGGGTTATAATAGATTTATATAATGGACTTTTTACCCTGAAAATAATTTAATTATTATTAAAACCAATGAAAGTGACAACATGTCACTCTCTTAAAGCTTATAAGTGTAATAATTTTAATTTAGTGATAAAAATCATAAAATTTAGAATATAAATAGTCTCCAAAAATATAATAAAATTATATACATCATATGAATTTATTTAGTATTTATAGAAATTATATATTTGTCATTAATGATGACATAATAGTGATGTAGAAATTATTTTATTTATTGAAATATAAAATAAAAGATTTTAAAAATATTAAAATAAAAATTATATGAACTATTTAATGTCCTCCACTAATTTTATAGAAAAATATGATACGTTATTAATCTATTAATTCTTTTAGATTGAACATATTTTCTATTTATATTTTATTTAAATTTAAATAAATAAATAGTGTCAAAATTGACACTATTGTTATTTTATAAAAATAACATATTATAAAATTGTTTAAAAATCACAAAAATATTTAAAAATTATAAATTGAAATTTATATGGTCTAAAATGTTATAATGTATCCAATTATTGAAATTAACTACAGATAATTAATAAATTATAATAATTTAAAATTTAGAATATTATTTCCACAAATAAAATTAAATAGATTAAATATGGATAAATCAGGTTGATAATGTTTAAAATAAAATCCCAAAATGTATAAATTTTATTGGTTGATGATATTTCAACCCTATATCATCTATTCTTCTAATTTGTGTCATTTTGGACGTTCTTAAGTGGGTTTTGAATTTTTTATAAATTAATATTTTTTGGTTTCCAGAGGTGCCCCTCTCCTCCATTATAATATGGAACCTCCTCCCTCTCCTATTTACAAAATTATTAGACTTCGAGCTCAGAAAAACCCTACCAATTCCACTTATCAACTTCAGTAGTTATATTATAGAGGTTCTTGTATTCTAAAAAGAACAAATCTAGTGCCATAAGACGAAGTTTAAAAGAGGCACGTCGAGGAAGAGGTAATCTCTTCTACCAATTCTTTCAAGATTCATTCGTATTTTAATTACTCTTATTTATTTGTTTCATTATAAATTAATAACATAAATATCACTCATAAACTGGTAAGTTATTATAAATATTAAATAACCTGATTTCACCTTCTATCCTCCCTATGGAAAATGAAATCACCGCGCGTGTGTACGTACGGAATACCATCTCCATGTCGTGGTGTAATCTGTTTTCCACCATCACCTTACTCGGATGGATATAATGGTGTAAAAATATCTATATATGATTATTATAACATGACACTAATTCTGAGATATTATATCATCAACTCCAATCCCATTAATATTATTATGGGAATGATATCATCACTCGTGCGAACGTACGGCCTACCGTCTCCACGATGTGATGCGACTCGTTCTACATGATCTTCAATGAATAATGATTTTATAAATGAATAGAATTAATATATATGATATATATTATACCAAAACAATTATTTAATTTATATTTCTATAACCTAAAAAGTGGAATAAAAATATATTCGAAAAAACATTCGTATGAACATAAAGAAATGAACACTAGAATAACAATTAGAAATGAAATATTATTAATAAGAAGATAAGAATATGACCATATATGATATCATAATAACTACTATGATTCGGGATTAAGTCAATGACATTATTCAAATCATTATACAGGAAGTTCAGATACGTACAAAGCATATCAGACCTAATGTAAGGGATAACTTTTCCAATCGCATTCTATCTAAGATTGTTTATTCGTAAGTATTTACTAGGGTCATATTTATCATCCAAATCCATGTTTCATCCATGTTTCCTCATTTTGTTATATAATTTATATACTCCTACAAATTTTTTAATCCAATTTTACCCATTGGTGAGTTTTTAGTAAATGATATGAAATATATCTTTTGTCAGTTTTAGTATGAGGTACTCTTTGACTTTTCTAGGAAAAGTATGAGGAGAATGTTTTTGTTTAACTTATACGGAATGAATGAATGTTTACGGTATCACTACTCCTTATTTCCAAGAATATTATTATTCAATATTTCATTATTATTTTAAAAAAAAATTCATTCTTTTAAAAATAAATTGAATCTTGAAAAAAGAAAATGACTTTCAAGAAGAAAGGATATTTTCCTCAAGAACAGAGTTCAAGTGTTTTATCAAAATTATTTTCCATCTAATATGATTATATTAGATAAGGATGTGTTTCAATCCCTATTTTTACATTTATTTGAATATGTTTATGATGGAATTATTTTTTTGAAGTCCATTTATCTTATATGGATTATGTTATGATGGCATGATGTTTGAGGATCTCATTTTATTACATGGGTTATGCTATGATAAATGATTTATGGTTTTATGGATCACATAAAAATGCATTCATTATGAGATGGTGGGACCTATATATCCCTCCAATTCATTGGGTAAAGATTTATATCTCATGAAATAGACATGGCTGTAATGGAAATTTAATCTGGTTCAGTGATACAGGAATAGAACGAGGAATTAACTCGGTTTAGTAATGGAATTTGTATGCTATGATGGTCTTGGAAATGAGTCTTGACTAATATGAAATGATTTAATATGATTATTTTTGCATTCCACAAAGTTACATGTCATATGTTATGATTATTGTGATTACATTTCACTACAATTATTTATCCCATGTCATGATATTATGATCTTATTTGCAGGATAAGATTTTCAAAATGTTATGTTCTTATAAATATGATATGATTTATATTTTCTTCGTTTACCCTTACTGAGAATTTGAGCTCAATTTTGTATATGTTTTCTTTTACCCATGTCAGGATGAAGGGTATTAAGTAGAATATTCCAAAAGGGACGCTAGATATGATGAAATAAATTGGAGATAATGTAATGATTTATAAACCAGTTGTTTATGTTTCCTAGTTTCTAAATACACTATTCCTATACAGTCCTTTCATGGACTTGTTATATGTTATAACAAATATTATTCAATTCTGAAGTAATAACAATGTATGTAATGTATGGGTCGTTATACAAGCCTATGGTAAGGTACATGTATCTAAGGTACATGAATAATTCTTTTTACATTTTTACCCTGATAATGAGAGGAAACTTTCAAGTGGGGTAGATTGAAAATGGAATGCATATTGATAATAGATTGAAAAATGAAGTTGGGAAAATTTAAAGGCTATGTTGGTTCAAAAGTGAAAAGGTACAATAAATTATTGATTGGCATTCATTGAAAAATGAGGCATTGATAAATTATCTCGTGTTAATCGTAATGATTTTATTTTCCATTTGATCAGTCATTTTTTTGAATTTGTATTTGAATCACAGTAAGGTAAATGCCCATTATAGTATCTTGAGATTACATCTTAGAGGACATGGATGAATTCAAATGTTGGGGGATTTGATATGTCTATTTAATTCATATATTTTTGAGTAGTTTAATGTGTTGATTTTTTTATTTAATTGAATATTAATATAAATTTGTGAGTATTTGAGTTGTTTTATGTTTTGTGGTGGAAAATGGAGGATTTGTGAAGAAGTAATGAAAAGGGTGGTCTTTTGGATCTTAAACACACTTCATGGTACTAGTGAAGCAAAGCGGTGTGACATCAAAATTTTTAGGGAAAAAGAGATCTGATATCTGGAGGAACATGATTAAACAATATGTACATTGACTACGCGTCCTGACATCATTGGAGAAGAAAGATACCTCCAAGAAATCCATGATGAAAAATGAATCAATCAATGACATGTAGACATCGTGTAACCGTATTACACGACATATATTTATAAATATTTGATTTAAGAGAATAGTTTTTCTATATTCATGTGATTTTATGATTCTAAGGTTTAACGTCTTGGTCCTTCAGAACAGTATGTGACGGTAGTCAAAGATCCCAATTTATGGACGTGATATGTGGAATATTGACGCAGACATGGAAGAGGACTAGGGGTAAACTTTGTCTACCTTCAGAACACATCATGTACCGGATCGCGAAGATCTCAATGATCACCTAAAAAAATATCCATCTGACACACCATTGGGAGTGATCTTCTGGATGGGGCATGATGAGGATCCACCACTGAACAAAGGCACAACCACCTACGCCACCAATTTATACAGGATTAATCCTTTATTTATTTTATATACCCACTCATGGTGAACATGATCGAGTGATTTCACTTTGATAGTGAAAGCTTGATTAAGGAGAATTTAATTTAATGTATTTTATATTTTATACAGTTCTTGTTGGCATTTCACATTTTCTTTACTATTATATATTTCCAAGATTTATTCTTCTTTTTCCTTTGTGATCTAGGTTCGTGATAGAGGTTAAATTCAATATATCTATTACCATGACCATTTCCTAAGAGGAATGAATACATAGGTTAAATTTGTGATCTATTGATTAGATTTCCTCAATGAATATTTGGTGTATCTTCTTCATATGATTATATAAGGTTTATAGTTACCTGTTCTTTACAAACAGAATTACCTAACCATGAGAAAAGGAGAGTTATGGATGGAGTGTGTTTATCACGACCATTTATCTCAATAAGACTTGAATTCGAAAACTAAATGATTGTTAATTAAATAACTTATACCCTTCCATATCATGAAACCTAAATCATTTCATCCTAACACCCTTTTATATTGTCTTCCCCAACCTTCTCCCTAAATCCAATGGTCTGCTGATTTGATTTATTAAATTAAAATCGAAATTGGAATAATATTATAATATATAACGAATATTTTCTATAACCATATCTCTATGGGTTTGACCATGGACTTTTAATTCATAAACTAACCTATAGTTTACTGTTTTTTCTGTTTCTAGTTTTAAATTATTAAATTTTGTAACCCGACCAAAATTACTGATGCAGATATGGATATCAAATTTTTGCCACAATTGTCGGGGATAGGAGTGGAAAATTTTTATATTAATAATTTAGACAAAGTATATTACCATCTGTTATGTTTACTAATTTACATAGGATTTTCATTATTATTTTTATTAATTTTTACTAGACTATGTATAATGAGTTGTTATGGATGGGTTGCAGAGTGGAATGAATAATAAGTAGAGTTTCACATTCTTACTGGATGATATAGTGTAAATACTCATTGATATTAATGATGTGATAAGTGAACCATAGTAGTTCCCACAACTGTACCCATGTACTGAACAAAAAACACCCATATTCTAGAGCCAAAATTCAAGTATGAGCATTAAAATCAAATAATCATGAATATCAAAGAGGAGTGTAGTACCACTTCCGATGCTTATTTGAATTCTAATCATGATGTCCTTTATTTTCTAGTCTTAGAGGATGATGAAGAGTGAATCCTTGATTCATAACATGAATGGTATGAAGCACACATGTGAATGAAAAAACAAGAATATGTTGAAGAATATGATGAAGATGATGAAGTGGAAGAATAAGAACAAGATACACCATGTAATGACTACGAAGAGAAACCGATTTTAGTAGTAATAAAATATGATGATAATGATATGGTTGCCGAACAAGATGTGTTCATTGATGATACCCAACAAATACGGTGAGTCTATAGTGTTTCTAAAATTCTATTTGGAATACTTATGTTATTTGGAATCTGGTCACCACCTCCGAGATCCACACAAATTACTTGGGGGATGTTTTAGGCTATGTTGGGTGGACATCAACATCAAGATTGGTTAAATATGAGATGGGTATCTTTATATCACTCACTAATTGGGTATCCTAGGTATGGTGGAGCTAAACAACAGTAAAAAAACTGCATTAGTTGGGAGGCAACCCACTATTGTTATTGCTTTTAGAAATTTAGATTTATTACTTTCATATAATTTTATTTTATATAAGGATTTAATTTCCATTTCCCTTTTATTTTTGATAATATTTAAAGGTCCAATACTATCACTTATTTCTATTAATTTTCATGCACATCAATGGTACAAGTGGAAGGAAAATTCAAGCAGTTGGAATAAGATGAGCAATCAAGTGGATGGGAGTAAGGGTTTCAATTTTTATGTTTTAGTCATATTCCCCATATTTTTAAAAGTTATACGGATTTAAATTGTAATTTCATGTCCCAATATTTTTTCATTCCTTATTCATATTATCTAAGAGACATAAACTACATAGTATAACTATCATTCCATGCATTCAATTTTTTTTCTATAAATTTGAATGAGAAAAATGGGGAACAGAATTATTAGATATAACCCTGTGGATTTTGATTTGACAACTCATTATTTTAGGAGTATGATTATCATTATTGACGATTTTTTTGATATTTTTCTATGTTTTGAAATTATAATGTTTTCATCAATTGATTTAATTATTCGTATGCATCACTATGAGTGATTGTCTCAATATTTCATCTCGTTCTTGAGAGGTCCACTGAGCCAATATTTCCCATTCAATCTATAGTATTTTTCATGAGAAACATGAAATTTTTATTTTAGAATGTGTAATGAATCTTATTGAAGCTATGAACAAATTGAGTAACTTTTAATTTTATTAAAGTATTATTTTTTTTCCGTTATCAAGATAACCACCATGCATTAATCCATTTTCATCCAACTTGAGTCATTAATTTCTTTGTTATAAATTAATCCATGTTACAAGCCTATTTATCCATTCCTACCTTCCACCAAATTTTTAACATGATATTTATTTGAATGAGTGTGGGGGGTGGTTGTTTATTGTACATATGATATGTGATTACATGAGGGGAGACTGCGTTGTGTTTTCAAAAGACTGTGGGGGAGGTTAAATTTTTACATTCTTTTTATACAGTTATATATTCTTCTCATTGTCAAAAAAATATAAAACAAATTAATGAAAGAAGAGTGAAAAAATGGGTTATTTCTCGGGTAGGTCAAAAATCACCAATGTCAGACCGATGACATCAAAATAATATGTGGTTAGATGGTGTATGTGAGACTTATCGTAGGGAATCATTCGAAAAAAATTAATGAATAAAATTGGATTTTAATTTGGATAATAAAAAATCACCATTTTCCAAACCGAATATTTTTATCATATGTGTTTAGATATTGGATGGGAGGATTATTCATATTAATAATAAAAAAAATAAGAAAAAAGGGAAAAAATAAGAAATAATTCATATTTTATTCTAATTACATTGTTTGTGAGCCTTTACCTTGTGCTTTATGGGGTATGGGAGTTTGAATTTCATTTTTTTGTGAGGATCATTTCATTGAGATTGTCTTTTTAATATCATTAATTGTGTGTTAGAGTTTATACTCCTCCTATATCCTTACATTATTTCCAAGTTTTATCTTCCTACCCTCTTCCACAAAGTTATATGATCCTTATTTCAAAGACCCCATGATTAATTGTGATATTTTTATTTACACTGTTGAGAAATTAGATTCAATGCATGACTATGATTCGGAGCATGTACTAGAGGAATTATCATAAATCCATTAAATTGTAACATTTAGGGATGAGTGGAAACATTAATGGTGAGGTAAAACTAAAATTGTAGGGGTGTTGATGAAAGGTTGTAAATTGTGTGTGAAAAGGTAGAAATGTCTTCAATTTCACCTTTAAATGAAGAATGATTTAAATAAAGCATGATTTTAGAAATAATTTAGAAATATCATTACTTATCCACACACATAGGGTACATTTAGTTCAATGCATTCCCATTTCATGAGACAATTGTTGACCAAGCCCCGAAGCTAGTAGAAGAAACACCCTGCATCGTGTGTCCTCAGTATAGGATGTGATTCCAGTCAAAAATGATAGCGAGAAATCCATGAAGAATCTGTGAAAATGGCAGCTCGATGTCAGTACATGTTGTCTACACTAGGTATATGATGTGTACCTTGTCAAATAACATAAATTTGTGAGAGGTACACATGCCACACTGGTGATCCTAAATCCACAAAAAAATCACGTGAATCGAATGTAGACGTCTTGTATCTCTACTAAAAATCATGACCAATTTTTTCAATATTTAAAGAACCTCGACAATGAATTTCAGATGATTCGACATTTGAGGCGCGTCTATAAGGAGGCCAAATAAGGATTTGTTCCTCTATAGATAGGTTTTTTCTATGTTTTTATTTTCTTTCATTTATGTAATCACTGAATTATTTTCATTATAATTGCAATTTTTTTCCTTCATTTTCATTATCAATTCATCCCACCTATTATATTCCTGATGGAATACTATTTATTCATCATTGGTGATCTCCGAAAGATGATTGGATAAATCCTTAGAGGGGATAGAAATCAGTCGAAATGGGTTCACATCAAATTTTTTATTTAATTATTCAATTTCACATTATTTATATTCCATAGGTATAGTGTTGCGATTCATTATTATCAAATATGTTATTGAATCATGGAATATAGTTTTGGCTGCTAATCTAAACATTCTACAAGGGATTTTCACAAGAAAATATGTCGATTATAGATGTTGTATCAATCATATAAGGATTAAGAAATAAACTAAATAAATATTCCGTCTTTTGAATGATATGGTGACAAATAGTTTCCAATTGCAAGGAAAATGGATGCAATGGAGAGGAGTTAATGATGTAAACAACAATGACTAGATGGTAGTGAAATTGGAGTTTATGAACAATAATATGGATATTATGATCATCCAATAACATAATCCCCAAGCTACACATGTAAAGGATGAAAGTTATGCCATTTATAATTGTAGAAATCATTTTTATGGCGGGTGACCACAACAACAAAGGACAAGTGTATCGAAAAAGACCACAAGAGTACCAATAACAGTAACTATAAGGGACCACACTGATGATCCAGGTCCACGCATTGGAGGAGACGCTGGAAATATTCATAACTCCATTTGGGGTTACAATCAAGGAAATATGAGAAGAAGTCACCTAACAAAAGAACACATTTCAGAATCTGGAGAATCAAGTTTGCCAAATCACTGAGACAATTAAAGAATGAAAAAGAGGGGATATTCCAAGATTCATTGAAAATTTACCATGTAAATATTAAAAATCTTTTAGTTTATAAGTGGAAATAAAACAAAATGGTGTAGAGTAGAGTTTTATGTATGACCATAAGTGGAATCAAGAGAAGAGGAAGTTAAAGATGACAAAGAACACATAGCAGTAGAAGAAGAAGAGACACCTCTATAAAAACCAAGGATTCCTTTTCTTGAGAGTATGTCACAATCAAATAACATTGGGATGAGAGGTATGTTTCTTGATAAATTTATAAATTTACTCATTAATATACCTTTTTCAGTGGCTATCGGAACCATGCCATCTTATGCTAAATTCATGAAAGAGATGGTAAGCAACAAGAGGATTCTGGAAGAGATTTTAACAATCCCACTCATACAAAGGTGTTCGGGAGTGGTGTCAAATGAACTACCTAGGAAGCCATGAAAACAATGTATATTTTCAATTCCCATATTTATTGAAGCTCAAAAATGTGTGAATGATTTGTTTGACTTAGCTGTGATCATCCATACCATTTATTACATGACATTCTACAGTTTGGGGCGGGAATTCCTAAAGCCCACAAGAGTCTCACTTCAATTAGAATACTCAATAATAATGCATCCTCGAGGATTAATTAATGATTTCATTATCAATGTAGAAAAACTATACTCCCCCATCGATATTCAAATCCATTGTATAGAAAAGGAAAAGAATCCAGTAATTCCAGGAAGACCGTTTTCATCCACATGGTGTTCACTAATTGATGTTCAAATTGGAAAACTCTATCTGAGAGTTAGAAGTGATCTAGTGAACTTCAATATCCACCAAGAGATTAAGAACTATGATGTTCTAGAGGATGATGAGCTCAAATAAAGTGATATTTTATGTTGACGATGTTTCTCATATTGAATAATTACATGTGATAAAGGAATATAGGGAATAAGATACTCAACAAAAGAAGAAGGGAGAGATGAAGACCAAGGTCACTGACCCCAGAGGGGAGATTGACTCCACTAAATTTAAGAGAGGATAACAAGATCTAATGGTATATCAAGATCCATCTAGTTCATCAATATTGAGGATGAAATGCTGGATTTGTCTAATAGAGATAAATAAAGTACTACCATCCATAAGAATCATGTTTTTCAGAGAAGAAGGATAGAGGCCAACAAATATTGATAGGAAAGAACTAAGACCATTCAAGGACCCCCAAGTGGAACAAAATTTTCATTCACCTATCACGTGAGAAAAAATAGTTATAGTCGATCCAACAATGTTAAACAAAATCATTTCCAAAAGGCAACACAATTTTTTTTATTTATCCATTATTTTATGTTCTTCAAGGCACGCGTGGAATCACTCCAAATATTTTAAAATTAACTAATAATGGAATGTTCTTTCACTTGTTTATTATTAATTTGTAGGACCTTCAAGAAACAAGGAAGTGGAAGAAAATAAGGATCAAAAGAAGAAGCCCCAAGAACATTACAGATCATGATGTTCGAGTACACAACATGAACAAGATCATACAAAACTACAAAAAATGTTGAACCACAACATATAAGGGGAGAAAGTGTTTAAAAATACAAAACATTATACTTTATTTCCCAAATTTTAATAGTTTTAGATTTTAAATTTTAAATTTCATGCCTGCAATTGAATCATTTTTACTCAAAATTATCTAAGAGACATGAAACTACCAAGGATATTTAATTTTCCATGAATCTAAATTTATTTTTTAATAACTTTTAATGAGAATAATGGTTAAAATAAATATTAGAAATAAATATGTTGATTACTATTTGATAAATCTTTATTTAGGGAACATGTTAATCATTGTAAATTATAATTTTATTAGAGTTGGAAATGTTTTGGATTACAGACGATTTCATTAATTGATTTAATTATTCGTATGCATTTCCATGAGTGATTGACACAACCATTCATCTCATCCCCAAGATATACACTTATCCAATATTTCCATTCATTCTATAGAATATTTCATAAGAAATTCGAGCATGTATTATTCTAGAACATACACTACATCTTATTAAATCTATGATAGAACAAAATAACTTTTAAAATGATTTATGAATTCTTTTATTATCCCTTATCTATATGCCCAACTTGAATTAATCCTATTTATATCTGTATAATACAAGTATTTCCTTGTTTTAAATTGAGACATGTTATATGCCAATTTTATCCATTAATACCTTCCTCTAATTGATCTTCAGGATATTTAAAACAATATGATTATGGGATGAATTTTTATGGGTGTACCAGGGTAATCTTCACTCTGGATATTTTGCTGGGGGATCTCTATTGTGATCTGGGATAGGCCATGTACCTTAAAATGTATTTTATTATTAACCACTATTGTTAAAAGAATTGGGTTGTGTTTTATGATGATCATAAATATCCATTTTACAGAATGAGAATTTTCTATCATATGTGGATAGGTGTTGGATGTGACATTGTTCCTATGAATAACATTAAAAAAAATTAAAAATAGAAGAAAAATAGAAATATTGGTGGATTAATTCATTACACATACGTGAATAATGTGCCAAATTTAAGATTTCTTAGGGAATGGAAACGCTATTTGTAAAAGGATACATTTGATGAGATTATATTTTGTTATCATAAAAATAATGTTATAGTAAAACCTCATTTTTTTATCCTTTATTTATATATCATTTACCTACCTTCCTTGAAGCTTTGGATTCATTTGATCTTTAATGGTGTATCCCTCATAATTAATTGTGATATCCATCTTTACACGATGGAGATGTTAGATGACTTCAAATAATATGGTAAGTTACATGATTTTTGAGCTATGTGAATCATTCTATTTGAATTTGTACCCGGATAATGAGTGGAATGAATCATGTGAATTTTATTGAAAATGACATGCATACTTATAATAAATCCAAAAATTTAAATTAATGAAGGAAGTGGATTGGAAATTTATATAGAGAAAATAGTTAAATACATGTTTGGTTTGTTTCACTAAAAATTTAGACTTTAATTAATATTTATACATGAGATGCTTGAAAATTTAATATCCCATTTCATCAATTGTTTTTATGGAAATTTTATTTAAATCATGATAAGGTGATTGTCATTTGTAGTAATGTGATATTTAATCCATGAGGACAAGGCTGAATTCAAGTGTGGGGGATTTTATAATTCTAAATAATTCATATATTTTTGAGTTAATTAATGTCTTGATTTTTCTACATAAATGAATATTGATGCCAAATTTTGACGAAGTTAACATATTTTGTGTTTTTCAGAAGGGGACAACAAAAAATTTAAACAGAATTGAAAATGGTTGATAATGAAGAAAAATGACAGTTTGCGCAGCGAGAAAAGAGAAGTGGCAAGGCACTAGATTTTGGAGGATGAGAAAAGATGTAAATTTCGTAGAAACACTATTATATGTCATGTACCACAAATACAAGTCGTGTCTTAATCATAAAAAAACTACAACACTAGGACATGTCATGAATTCATCTCATGTCGCAAATGACCGGTACATGTTGTGTACATTCATTACACTATGTGACATTTATTGATATTTTTTGGAGGAGATTATTCCATTATTCCCAAGATTTGAAGAATTATAGGTTACACATCGTGTAATTTCATTACACTTGGTGGTTTCATTAATTGGTCAAAATTCATGTAGAAGATTAGCAGGAGATTCATGCAGGAAGAAGAGAACACAGATCTACAGTACAAGAGGTGTAGGACATGTACATGTTGTGTAGGTGGTCAAATTTCCAAAATATCAACTGAGATATGTCCATATGTCATGAATATAAAAAAAACAATCGATCACTAGTACACGAAGTGACCACAATGTACATGTTGGGGCACAAGCCTGGGAGGACCTTACCAAAGCCTATAAATAGACCCCCTGGCTACACCATTGGAGAATTAAAAATTGAATGGAGACACAATTTTGGAGAGAAGTTGTTGCACTCTATCTGATTTCACTATATCCTTTATATTTTATTTCCTCCCTCCTCATTATTATTTAATAACTAGGACGAGGGGGTATGATCATCTTTTTCTAGGGTGATGTAACCAAATGGGGAAGCTGTGAAAAAATTATTTATTATATTTATTTATGTATTTATCTTGTGAAATTTTTGTTCTTCATCTTGAAAATCCCTTTTTGTTTTTTCATGATCATTGTTAATCTAATTAAAATTAAATTTAATATGTCATAGATGATAACACCAATGGAGGAATGACCATTGTCAATTTTAGGGGTAATCAGGTGTAAATATTGTTTCGAGACTAACTCAATTTGATGTGATCTTATATAAAAAACCAAGGGAAATAAGGGATTTTTAAGTTGAGGATGAGATACCATGGCCATTGGATTCACCTCATCTCGACATCGATTCCAACTATGAATTAATTGACCCATTAAATCTAATTTCCCCTGAACATGGAAATTACATTACCCCAACATGCTCATCAATTTCTATTTTCAAAACAATCAATCAAATTTTTTTTCATTAATCATTTGATTTCATAAAATCAATAAAATGAATCCTTTTCTCACCACCTTCTCCAATTTAATAAAATAAATATTACGAAATTAAAGCAATCTAAAATCACCATCTATGTGGGTTTGACCGCAAACATTCCTAATAAATCATAGTATTTAATCATGTACCATAGTTTGGGTTTTATAATTTTGTTTTTTCATATACACCTAGGTAATTAACGATTCCCTACGTGGCTATGAAATATTAATGGTGCTCATATTTTTACATTTATAATTCTTGTAATTCAATGGCATTAAAAATACCATAGTGTTATTTAATTGCCAGTTGTTACATTTTTATATTTTTATGATAATTTAAGAAGAAATGAAAAAATGGTTTAATTCATGAATTTTAACTACTTTTAATTAATTTTATATTTCAGGATGAAGACATAAGAATCTTTGAGACCTAAGTGAATAAAAGTGGCACAAAAATAGATTTATTAAGGAGATTCATAATTGGAAAATGGAGTAGATCAACTACAAACCATGTACCACAGCTACATGTCATGACTTCTTCATGTGGAATTGGGTATGAAAAACAAGTCATGAAGATAAATCATGTTATAAACTGCAACTATAGGATGTGAGTATCAATTACACAATGTTTAGTGAGTCAATGTTTTCAACTGATATTTTTAAGATAGATTTGCATAAAATTTACAAGATGCAATGTTTGTAAATGACATGAACTCCAAAAACACATCATGTAGCTTTTCAAACAGTCAAAGTAGTGTCCACATATACAATGTGGTTGAGGAAAACCCTAATCATAATTAGACGACGTGTAAACCTAGTACAAGTTATGATGAAGACTCCACTTTGAATATTAAATGTGATACTGCATGTTTACCCTGATATTTTCCCTATAAATTGAGCCTTTAGAATCCATTGAAAATCATTCTAGTGTGGAGAAACTAGGGGATAGATATTTTTTACCTCTTTAATCTCTTTGTAGTAATTTATTTTTATTTTTTAATAAAATTTTACTTTTAATAAATTAGCCTTGATCTTATTTAATCTCTTTCTTTCATTTTTATCTTTAGGTTTTCTCTCGCCATTATTGCCTTCTCAACTCCAAAAAATGGATAATACACCATGAAACTTTTTCATGTGAGGGAATGGTAATTTGATTGCTGTAAATGGGCTTTAATTTATAATTTTGAAACTTTACATAGAATAGAAATTTTATTTTCCCACACCCTATGATATGTGTGCATTAAAACTGGCACTGTTTTCGGGGAGATAAAATGTAATTTCAATCAATTTTTCAAAATTCAAATTTTTTAAATATTTTGCTTTGTTTTATTTAATAAAATTCAAAAAAACCTTTTTTCTATGATGTATTTGAATTCAAATTATTATGTGTGTTACAATTACTGACTGGTACTGGAAGAATAAATAGACTACACTGTGGCGGCCCTACAATGAAGGGATGATGCTCTAATGATGAGGGTAAAATAGAAGGAAAGGGTAATAGTATTATGGATCTCACTTGATGATGTTATGATCATGGCCGATGAACTCCAAATTGACATTCAAAGATTCAAGGACAAGAAGGAATTACTACTAGTATTCCCAGATTTCCCTAAAGACATCCATGATGGAAATGCCAAACATGAGGTGGAGGAGACTGACTACCCACCTCCATCTAGTGATGATCAACTCCAAGAGAAAAATTCAATTGAAGTGGATATTAAAATAATAAAAACTCAGGGAGATGATAAATTATTGATCTCAAACACATTTTATTTTATTGAAACTATTTTTAGTATTAATCCAAACAATTTGGAATTTTTAGAACTTCCTTACTCTTATTCTTACCTAGAGTAAAATTATTAATAAGAAGATTCAAATGTCAAGGAACAATTAGATCTCCCAAAAAAATATAATAATCACAATAGAGAGTACAAGGTGAAAAATTTATTTTTTCACATGTATAAAAAAAGGAGTTTCGATTATTCATCCTACCCCCACCATGCAAGCTATAACACATTGTGATGTGGGAAGATCTAGTATACTCCATCCATGGAGCCCTCCTCAAAAATATATAATATGTGGATTATGATAAAATCCACATGTGATGGTTCATTACAATGAATCCTTAACAACCATCAGAGTTTGGATAATAGATGGTACTACCTACTAGATGCAATAAAAATTCGTGGCCCATTTGGGGGATCATACAAATATTTATCCTTTACATTATTTTTAATAATTTTATTTCCAATCATAAGAATATGGATTTTAAATTCCTTCTTAGGAATTTTTCAATAATGTATCCAACTCCCTTATATTTGTTTAGCATTAATGACATGATCCTTGTGCTTAATTGAGTTGTATTATTTTATAGTTTAATGATGGGGGAATAATCCTTTGACATTGGAAGAGAAGGACTAAGAGTTAGGGGGAAAAGAGTTCATTTTTTGTTTAAAATTTTATACTCCTTTTATTTTTATCAAAAAATTTGTTCTAAATGTTAATTGGAAATTGCATGCCCATATTTGAATTCATGTTTTAATTGACTTATCTAGGGGGCATGAGTTTCTTGGGAATCACATGATTCCATAATTTAGATTTCAATGTTAATGAGATTTATTGATTGAAATAGAGAATTTCATGTGATTTGATTTGTTATTATTAGTCATTCCTTTATTTATTGTACAATATCATATGCCTCATTCCCAATAATTTTTCTAGACCACGTGCTTCCCATTTATTCCTGATAATATTTCTTGAGTGATGTTGGGACATGTTAGCGACTAGAACTTGTTTATGAACATGTCAAAGCGTTGATTGTACAAAAACAATTTTAAACTTATTGAGGAATATTTTCAAAATCCCTTATACAAAAATACCACATTTACATCAATATATATTTATCCCATATAATCCATGATCATCCTTTATAGGAATGAGCCATATTTTATGCCATTTTTATCCATTCTTACCCTACTCTTGGTATTTTCATGATATTTTAAAGTAGAATTGTAGGCGTCAAAGGAAATCATGGTGGAAGGGATGATATACATTGTAAGGGAAAATTGTGGTGGTGCTACATTGGGTAATGATAAAGGACATTTGATTCATTCACTGTACTCTCTATTGCGTTTTCCCTCTTTGAAAAAAAATTGAAAATGGAAAAAATGAAAAACAATATCAAAAAGAAAAGAAATGTGAGAACTGGGTTATGATTTGGGAATCCAAAAAATAAGTATTTTCCAGACTGACGATCTTCTAATCATATGTGGTTAGAAGATGGATGTGAGGATTGATCTAATCATAACATTCAAAAAAAAGAAAAAAAGTAAAAAATTTAATAAAAAATTATATTCAAGAGGGTATACAAATCATTCATTTTGATTAAACTAATCATAACCTCACATTGAGTTTTTTGGGGAAGTGGAAGTTGCTACATTGATTAGAATAATTTCATTGCACTTTTATTTTTTATATCATGGATTGTAAATAAGCGATAAACCACCTCCTTTAGAATTACTTTTTATAACATTAAATATTACCAACCATCAGCCTCAGATTCATTTTAAACTTTATTGAATGTTCCCATGATTTTATGTGATTTTTTATTTACAATGTGGAGAATGTAATTCATTTAAAAGTATATGGAAAAGTAAATTTGTATCATTATATAAGCATAAATACACTTGAATTGTATCATGGTAGATGATAGAAATGATTCAAGTGAGGTATATCAAGACATTTCATGTTTAGTAGTAATGATTCGAGGAGTCTGAATGAATGAAAGGCTAAGATCGATAATTTTTTAAGGGGAAAAGTAAAATACATTAATTGATTATTTCTTCAAATAATGGGATATTAAATTTATAATTTCTATGGATTCTTGAAGGTTTTAGTTGACATGGAAATTTTTTTTTATTTTATTACAATGCAATTTGAATTTTGGAAACATTCGTCTCCTCTAACTTCATTGTTTTGATTTTATTCTTGAGTATAAGGATGGTTTATGTGTGAGGTTATTTGATAAGTGTATTTAATTTATACATTTTATGAATTAACCTGAGTAATTAAATGATTACTATTTTTATTTTTGGAATGATTTGATTTTATTATGATATAAGGAAAGAAATGATGAATATTTGATGATGTAACAAAATTAATATGATTTATGAGTTCAGAGACCCTTCGATCCATGTGTGAAGCGTTGTGGTGTGAAAAAATATTTTTAAAGATAAATCAGATATTGAAAATGATCAAAACTATTTACTCATCATGTGTCATGAGTACACGGTGTGACATCATTGGATGTGGCAGATCTGCGCTAGACATGTCACAATGAAAGAACATGTTGTGAATTGAAATGACATGTTTTGAGTCTCTAGTACACAACATGACACTCCCTCACACTTAAAATTTTCTACCATTCATTTGATCTCATCAAAAAAATAAAATAAATAAAAGAAAAACTGAATTGAATGAAATATACAACCTAACATTAGTTTTTATGTGGCATCATCGAGTTAGGATCCTAACTTCTACCCTATTAATTCTAATGAATGTAAATGAAAAAACATAAGAATCATAAAAAAATATAATGGGGAAAGAAAAGGGATTATGCTTGGTTTGACCCCCCAAGCTGGTTCTAGGTTTTTACTGCCCCTAGAAATGCAATTGTAGTGGGTTAACTTCAATCCATAGGCGTAATGGGATTCATACTCACGAACCACTAGAAATTACTTCTTCTAGTAATATATCTCTTTATCTAGTCACGTAGGAACCCATGGGAAGAGAACATCAGATCTTCCCCAATTGAAATGCGGTAAACCTAGAAATATGGGGGAAGTAGAATGAAAGAGTCCTCCTTTTTCACACCCAAAACATGTGTGGTGTCTTCAACTTCAACTCCCCACCCTTTATCATGTGATGCTGTTATAGAAAATTCAAGAAATAATAATTTTGAAAATAATTCAAATTGAATGTGATAGAAATATGATGAATAAAAAAAAATCAGAACATTCATGAAGGTCAGCTTGAATCACAGTATATTCAGGAATAGATACAGTGAATCCATTTATAGAAGATAATTCATAATCTTCTTCCAAATAAATATAGAGTTCTATATCTACTGATTATTCATTGAATCATATTATAGGATCAATTACCTTATAGTTTTCACCAAAATCTATCCAATGTTCGTTCAAAGAATTTTGATCTGCAACAGTTCTATCATCTTTCATGTCTCCTTCAGCAAACACTTCCCGAATTTTTCTGGGAGAGAAGATTGGATCTTTGTGTTGTATATTCATGTCTTCATTGGGTTATTTTACGTCATAGGTAGGTGGAACAATCATGATCTCTTCTGGCTCAGTTTCCTTTATTTTTTTTGGTTCTGACCATCGGACAATGGATTCATAAATTAGGATGTAAAGGTTATCCAACTGGGTTTTCATCCCCTCCGATCTTTGATTAAAAAATTTAACCCCCTTATACAAATCATCACTTGGAAAAGAATATGATAAATATCTAAAATAATCCATATAAACCTAAAAAATAATGTTATTCATTGAATTTATATTTTTGGGTCATTTATTTATTTATGAAAAATAGTGTGCATAAGTGCTTGGCCTCCCAATAAATAGAGACAAATTAATAACAAGTATTTTTATTTGTGTTTTTATATTTAATTAAATTATTGCTTTTTCCAAATAGTGAACCATAGTGGAAAGCCATAGGCTTGATCTCAAGGAGGATGATTGCACACATTGTCTTCTTATTATCACTATTATAAATTATCTATTATAAACTGTGATACTAAAACAAATTGGGGTTTTTTGAAAACATTAATTAAATTTAAATATTATATATATTTATATATGCAATGAAATATAGAATATTTTTAGAAGAATAAATGAAAGAAATTGTTCTTAGGAGATTATGGTGGTTGAAATCATTATTTGAATTAATTCCAAAAATTTAATTCCATCTGGTAATCAAGAACTATCAAACCTCACCTTCTCCATTGAAATGTGTTTTACCCATACTGAGACATCTGAAAACATGGAAATACCATTCCAAACATCATATTATAGATCAGTCTACTGATCATCTCTACACAATCCATACTCCATCGTATGCATGACATAGATAGTAAGAATATTGATTATCTATAAATGAGAATATGAATTTGGATGATATGAGAATAATGGATATCACACACAATAATCAAGTCAACCATCAATGAAATTCGTAAAATTTAATTAAGAGATTAGAAATTAAAGCACATGAAACACATTCAAGTCACCATTCCCTCCATTGAAATAGTTTTGTGGTTAGTTCTACATTTTTATTGGAGTTTTTAAGGGAACAACTGTGGGAGAATAGATAAAGATAAAAATGAAATAAGTAGATAAATAATGAAGATGAATAATATATTAAATATAATTTTATATTAAAAAATAAAAATTAAATATTACAAAGTGATTAAAGAGGCCAACAAAGGGTTATCCTCGAGTTTCGAAACATAAGAATGACTTCACATGGACTCTGAAGGCTCAATTTATATGGAAAATCCATCAGGGAACATGCAACATCACATTTAATTTTCAGGGTTCCACCTATGTTTTGACATGTATTAGGGTTACAAATACTTTAATTAAGATATGGGTTTTCATCTAATACATTGAATTTGTGGATGTTGTGTTGACAGTTTGACTGGATACACGATCTTTATTAGGAGTTCACATCATCTACCCCCTCTAAGTCTTTAGAATTTTGTGCAAATACTTCATGTGATTCTCAATTGCGATCTTTGACATAATACATGTTGTGTACATGAGACTCATGTTGTGTAGTTGCATTTCACAACAAGTATTCTCATCACAACTTTTTTTAAGAATCCAATTCCACTTGAAGAAGTCCCGACATGTACTTGTGTTACATGGTATATATCCATTCTTCTCTATTTTCAATATCTAAATCACCTTTAAAAATCAATAATTACACCTCTTTACTTTTCTCTCGGAATGAAGTTTCTTTTGAATTCATCCTGAAATTAAAAAGTAATTAAAGGTAGTTAAAATTCAATAATTAAACCATTATTCCATTTCACCTAAAATAAACACAGAAAAAATTGGGACAAGTACCCATTAAATAGAACTATGATGGGATAAAAACATTGAATTACATAGTAAATTATTTAAAAATTAGAGCTTCATCAATCCCCACACATATAAATTTCCCTCTCAAGAAATTATCATCTATTCAAATTAAAATCCACCTGAAAAATAAAAAAGTGAAAACATCCATGATCTGTTAGAAAATAGAATTCCTTCGTTTATCCTATATTAAAAATAATTCCCTATCATTTTTAATCATAAAATTTCAATTTTTTCCACCTCATAAATCCACCCATGGCCTAATAACAACATACATAACATTGAATTTAATGTCAGTCTTCATTTAGGAGAAATTGAATCTGAAGTGATGCTCATACATAGAGATTGCATATATAGCCATAGGATTGTGACAATTCTAAATTTTTCACAGTGTGAAACATGAAAATAATTTCTATCATAAGGGATTTAATTAATGGTTAAAATGACTTTGTGGATTGGCATTGGTGGGAAAATGTTTAATATATTTTAAGGGTAGAAAGAGGAGGTATGACTCTTCGGTATAATGAATGTATAATCATGTGAAAACATAGGAAATTCTTTATTAATCCACCCATAAAAATGTTAAACACAAAACCATCCACTTTTGATACATGATACCTAAGCTGATCTATGATTGAAATGAATTATATCAACCATGTTCTCTCCACATTTGTTTTTGTGAATCTCAAGAAAAAAACAACATTATTTTCCCTTTTCTAATTTTTTTAATAGAGGCTGAGATCACAATAGAATATAATGGATGAGTTAAAATCATTCCCTTAATTTTATAGAGGGATATGGGTTAGAATAGAATCTATAATATGAAATTCATTCTCATCTCCATTTATTATTTCATAGTTTTTTATTGAATATTGAGGATCAGATGAATTAAATGATGAATAACGAAATGATAACTCAAGAACAATTTTCTAATAATATACATCCCAAAATAATGCAATACATCTTACACAAACAAAAAATGATTCAAATACTGAATAAATCACTCACACGTCCCTTACCCAACAATCAAACATGAAATATCCATGAGAAATACTAAAATTGCAGGTAGGTAAGTAAGAATCGGCTTGTAATGTATCTTAAAACTATAAGGAAACTCATAGAATCTGACAGATAACGAATGATTGATGTAAGGGAAGGTATTTGTATTAAATGTTTCTAGCCAAAGCAGTTACTCAATCATATAAATGATATTACAATAATTAGGAATCCTTGAATAAGAAAAATCATAGATTATGGTTCTCACACAAAGTCCAAGTTTCTCTCAATAAAGTCTGGGTATAAGAAATAATATTTCGAATTGGTTTTGATTACCTCAAAAAATGTGGAAAATATTTTGAGCCATGTTTTGTGTTGATTGCTTTAGAGAATTAGTTAAACTAATAAAAATAATTGAAAATACAATTCGAGGAAAAAGGTTTCATATCAATAATCATTTAAAATGCATTTCATTAAAAAAATCACTTCAGTTCCTTCAAAATCAATTAATGTGTGAAGTGTGATACGAATATTCAATGATGCTCCGGATACTGAATTGATGAAATGAACGAAATGAAAAAAAAAATAAGAGAAATTATAATTTTGACACTCCCCCCAATAGTTAAATTTCACTACACATAATTTTATCTCAACAAAAAGGAATTATAAGGGTAGAAACACTAAAGGGAATGAAAGATAAAACTTGCAGTTACTTTTGATGTTCCCGCCTCGGGTAATTCCCCATGAATATTCCATATTGAAATTAAATAAAATAAATTAAAAAAACATGAGAAAGATAAAAAAATATAAATAGGAAAGAAATATGGTAATGCATGGTTTGGCATCTAATATGGTTCTAGGTTTTTACTTCCCCGCAGAAGGAAGTAGCAGTGGGTATGCCCCAATCCAATGGTTGATGAGGTTTCTTGATTATAAAACACAACAAATTCTTTACTCCAGTTATATTTATCATCCAATGGTCAAGAAGGAATCCATGGATAGAGTACATTAGCTCCTCCCCAAGTGAAATGTGGTAGAATTATAATGATGGGGGAGTAGAATGAATGTGCCCTCTTTATTCACTATCACACATTTTGATTCTTATTCAATTTTAACCTCCAACACTTGATCATGTGACACTGTTATATAAAATTTGGTAAAGGGGAATTTATAAAATAATTCAACATTAATGTGATTGAAACATGACGAATCTATATAAAAATCACCACATTCATGTATGTTAGCACGAATCATGATCTCTATAGGCAAGTCCACATGAAATTATTTTTTAACTGAGAATTCCTCATCTTATTCCAATGATATAGAAAGGAATAGAGGTACTTATTCTTCTTTGAAAAATATTGGAGGATCACTTACCTTTTGGTCTTCAACAAAATCTATCCAATGTTCTTCTAAATCATGTTGATCTCCAACAATTGTATCATCTGGCATGTCTCCTTCAGTAAACATTCATGAAATTGACATGGAGAGAAGATTGGATATTCATGTTTCATATTCATGTATTCCTTGTGTTCTTCAACATCAAAGGTATGTGGAAAAATCATGATCCCTTATGGATAAATTTCATTTTCTGTGGTTATTCTGACAACCAGACACTAAATTCTTGAATTTGGGTTGAAAAGATGTCTAATTCGTTTGGCATCACCTCTGATCTTCTATTAAAAAAATCACTCATTCTATACAAATAATAAATTGGAATATAATCTGAGAAATAAGAATAATAAACAATCTAAACCTAGAAAATAATTATACGCATTGAAATTTTGGGGGATTTGTATTTATCTATTAAATACAGTGTTTGGAAAATCTTGGCCTCCCTATAAACAATGCCACATTGATAACAAGTATTTTTAGTCATGTTTAAATGTTCAATTAAATTATTCTTTTTTCCAATGAATGCACTATAATGTCACACCATAGGTCTGATTTCAAGGAGGAATCTTGTATGTATTGTCTTCTTATTGTCAATATTATAATCTATCTAATATAAACTATGATACCAACATAAATTGGTATTTTTCAAAATACAAATTAATTATAAATATATATATATATATATATATATTCAATGCAATATATACTTTTGTTGGAAGGGGAAATTAAGGCAACTGTTCCTTGGAGTTTACGGTGGTTGAAATCATTGTTTAAATGAATTCACAATAATAAATTAAATGATGTGATCCAGACATATCACACCACACCTTCTCATTTGAAATGTGACTACCCCATAAAGAGACTTCTACATACATGGAAATATACTCCCAAATATCGTCTAGGATATCTCTTCAACGAACATAAGTACCCAATCCATACTCCATCGCATGCATGACATAGATAGTGACTAAAAGGATCAACGATAAATGCGAAGAAGAGTTTGAATGATAGAAAAAACATGGTGATAGCACACCATAATCAATTTGACCAGCACTAGAATTTGTGTAATTGATTAAATATATTAGAAATTAAAGAACATTTTACTCAAAGAATACATCATTCCCTCACATGACCTTATTTGTGTGTTAGTTATCCATTTTGATGGAGTTGATAAGGGAACAATGGTGGGAGAACACATAAAGTTAAAAAGGAATTATGGAGATGAATGAAGAAGATGACTAATATATTAAAAGTAAAATTCTAGTACAAATTAAAATGTAAATACTAAAAAGAGATTAAATAGGCCAAAGAAGGTATATCCTTGAGTTTATCCACACTAGAATTATTTTCAAGGGATTCTGAAGGGTCAATTTAAATTGAAAATCCCACAGGGAACTTGTATCATCTCTTTAATTGATAGGGTGACATCTTTTTCATGACGTGTACTAGGGACAAACATAGTTTACTTAAGTTCTAGGTTTTCCTCTACTGCATTGAATTCGTGGATGAATCATTGAATAGTTGACTAGTACGACGTCGTGTACTGGGATTTTACATCATGTACCCCCTCTGAATCTTCTTAATTTTGCAAAAATCTCAAGTAAAAATCTCATTTTCAATCATTCAGTAAATAAATTTCATGTAATTGATACTCATTTCATGTAGTTTCTGTTAACAAGATGTTTTCTCATCATGGATTGTTCTACACATCCAGTTCCACATGAATATGTCACAATGAGTTCTTGTGGTACATTGTGTGTAGTTATTCTTCTAAATTTTCCAATTATTCATCTCCTTTAAAAATCTATTGTCACAGCTCTCTGTTCAGTCCCGGTTCTAGGTTTCTTGTGGATTCATCCTCAAATAAATAAGTAAGTAAATGTAGTTAAAATTCAACAATTAAACCATTATCTCATTTCATCTCAAATTAACAAAAATATCAAAAAACATACTACTTCCCATTAAATAACACTATTGTGGTTCTAAAAACATCGAATTACAAATTAAATTATGTGAAAATAGTACCATAATCAACCCCCATACTTAAGAATTTCACTTCTGAGAAAATATAATATATTCAAATAAAAATCCACATGACAATTAAAATGAGAAAACATCCATGATCACATAGAATATATAATTTCTGTATGTCCTATATGAAAAAAATTCCCCATAATTTTCAATCCTCACATTAGAATTTTTTCAGACTCATAAGTCCATCCACGACCCAATCACAACCTACATCACATTGAATTTTATGTTACTATTCACTCAAGAGAAATTGAATCTGTAGTGATGCTCATACTTGGAGACTGCATGTATCACCATATGATTGTGACAATTCTCATTTCTCTATAGCATGAAACATGAAAATATTTTTAATCATGTGGGATTTAATTAAAGGTTGAAATGACACTGTGGATTAGGGTTCATGGGAAAATATTAGATATTTTAAGGCTAGAAATAGTAGGTTTTACTCTTTTGTATAATACATGAATAATCATGTTAAAACCCTTGATAATGTGATACACAAAACCACCCACATTTTTTGACATGGAACATGACCAATCAGGGATATAAAAGAATGATATCCTATGTGTTCTCCTCATTTCTGTTTTTTTTTCTTTTGTAATTCCCTATAAAAGAACAACTATATTTTCCTTTTTACATTTTTTTTCAGGGAGGATGTGTACAATTGTATACAATGGATAATTAAAATCATGCCATTAATTTTAGAGAGGTACATGTATAAGGCCCCGACCTTAAACATTACTTAATCATGAGTTATTCAAGAAATCACATTGAGGATCTTTTATGGTTTGGAGTTTTAGAGAGTTAGGTCATGAAATCATATATTACATTCCATGTTAAAACACAGTGGTTACTTCAAAGATATTATTCTTTTTTTCATCAAAGGAAACATATTTAAAACAAATATGTTGGACTCTTTCTTGACACTCCCTCGACACTATCATCACATCACGTACTTTTCCCTTGACCTGTGAAAAACAATTCAAAAACTTGGGATGAGAAAAAAAAGCTCATTAAGGGTTATAAAATAATAAAATGAAACATTAACCCATCAATAATTACAAATCAATGAAACCCAAACTCTTCATTCATAACATACCTTACGAAAGCATTGGATTTTTGAGTAACACACAGAAATCAAAAATCATAGAGATAACTTATGGAGTCCATATAAAACTTTCATTGTAGATATCATAGCTACATAGGGAGTCACATTTGGAATACCCATCACAGTATATTCCAGAAATATTATAGGAGATACATTAATGTTTACCTCTGTCTCGTTACCCAATGCATTGGAGAGCTATCTCGGGCTCACCCGCCCTAGGTTTATCATGGAACCACACGTATACGTAACAATGGCCAAGAACCATAACATAATAATAATAGATAAAATAATCATAAATCAAAGATAACATTCCCACATTTAAATAAAAATATAATAGTTTACGATATTGAAATAATGAATCCATTCAAAAAACCATTTTCAAAACCATTTAAAACATTTAATAAAGAGATTTTTTATTCAAAGTGTCTGATACCTCTTGAAATATTTTAACATTTGAAACCATTAATATCCATATAAATAAATCCTTAAAACCATTTTGAAAACAAGGATATTAAGGAGAATTATTTATAAGAATAAATCAGTAAACCATTTAAAACAATATTTTTGTTAAAGAGTTTTTAACAAAATGAGAGACACTTGAATACAAATAAATGTGGAATAATATTTAATCAGAACATTATAATATAATGAAAATGAAGGTATTCATGAAATAATATTCCAAAGGACAGTATATAAACCATATAAGAAGGAATTGGTGCATAACAACAATGAAGTCTCAATATAAATGTAAAATGAGATGTAATCCCTTAAAAAGAATATATCCTTAAATTAAGGATAAATCAATCTCATAATAATGTGTGAAAAATATAAATACACCCGATATAAGTGGATATTAAATGTAAAACAATCAGAGTTAATTCACACATATTCATAGGATGACATATTCATTAACTACAAGTTGAACCCCAAGAAATCGAAATTGGGTTAATAAGTTCCCTTATAAAAATTCGACAGCCTAACGGCATTACATTAAAATTCATAAAATGTGTTGATGAGACAAAAATGGTATCTCATAACTTGTAAATACATTTTAAATCATTAAGGATTTATAAGAACATATCCAAATATAATAAGATGTAAATTAATAGACATAACAAAAGAATTCTTTTAAAAAGAGGAGGGTTAAAGGTTCCCTTTCTGATTTGGGTAACTTCCGAAACGTTTAACCCGTGAAAGAAGGGTCATACAAGGAAGATTTGAATACCCATAAATTAAAGTATATTACACAAGGAATTCAATAATGGGCAGTACAACACCACAAAAAAGTAAATAGCAGCAAATGCAGCATGAATCTCATGGGAATAAAAGTGAGATTAAAAATCTCTTACAAAAAACTCAGCAGCCTAATGCCGCAACTAAAAAACATCAAAAAATGGATTTATGAGATCAAATAGGGTCTCTCATAATATTAAAATGTATTTTAAAGTAATATTAATATAATATAAAATCCCACAACATAAGATAGATGAGCTTAAATGAAAAGACATAAAAGAGAGTACATAAAAAGAAAGATAGGGGTAGGATCTCTTACCTCGTGTCCGACTTGACTCGATCATTCGTTAATATCCTGAATAATATAATAGAGTTAATTTATAATTTCTTAAGAACCTTTTTATGTTAATTATTCATTTTATATAACTTATTTCCATGTTATGAACATTATGTAATTATTTAAGTTAATAACGGTTGTTTTGTTCATCATTGGTACATAAGTCAAAAATAAACTTCTTATAATTAAAAGTTGTTCATGTGGTAAAATATTAATTATATACTGAATTATATTCTTGATTTATATATCATATATATAAAATATAACTATTATATACATTAATTTAAAATATTACATAACATTTAGAGTTAAGAAATGAAATGCACCATTCATGGAGATGGTAAGTTGTACGTACGCATTAACGCTACTTTAATTTCGATTTCATATTTAATGGAATGAAATCACAATGGTATAAAGTTATATTATAATTCCATTATAATATCATATATAATATCACTAAATCTATCCTTTATATGTACAACATATGGAATTAACGAATCAAATCACATTGAGGGGGATGTAGTCCACACTTCCTAAAATGAAGATATCGTGTTTACCCATAATGGAAACCATAAAGTTATGCCATAAATGAAAAATATAGAAGAAAATGGAAAAAATAAACATGATATATAACATATAAATATATTGACATCTTAATGGCCACCATGAAAGGTGTTAGAAGAATATTGAACAATCATCGTTTCGTGAGACAGAAATTCGCCATCCACTGAAATAGTATGTTCATTAACAATTATACGGTGGTATGTGTATGTGAACCTAGAATCCATATCATAAACAAATCCTAGTATATTTGTGATACTGGTTTTGTTACAAAATAAATGAATAAAAAGAGTTATGTGGTTGGAGAAGAAAAATAAAACAAAAAAAACATAAGAGATGAAATTACCTTCAAATCGGGTAACTCTTTTTGATTTGAGCCCAAAGGCTTCCTTAAAAAAACTTATGCCAAAATTGAGACTTCTAGGAGTAATATAGGGATGTGGAGAAATCAAATGAGAATTTCTTGGTCGATCCAAAGGCTTTGGAGGTGTGGGTAAGGAGGTAGAGGTGGGGTCATTTTATAAGGGAGAGGAGGGGCTCTTTTTGAAAACATGAAACTATTATTTTTTTATATATTGAAATTCGGTTTCTAAATATCCAAAAATCAAAACTCTCTAAGATAAGGTGGACCATGGTCGAAATAAAATCATCAAATAGGTATTGGACACTTGTTGGATAATTTTTAAAACTTTATCTTCTTATTTATTTAATTTATTTATTAATGACGTAAGCACTGCGTCATCACTGTATCATAAATTATTTTATTTATTTGATGACTAAAAATTATAAAAAAATTACCATGTTTTAGGAAATATTTTTTTTATTTCCAATAAATATTTATATTAAAAATTATAAAACATATAACCCCTTTTAAATATTTTTTATAAAAACAACACATGTTTGTGACATTTTTATTTTTTTCATTAAATAAGTGGTAGTAATGTCATTATCTTACCCAACTAGATCCATGGGGTCCCCCAAATTGACACATGGATTGTAATGGTCTACCATGACTCATCCAATAAGGGTATGAAAAGTTTCAAGATTTTTTCATTTTATTATAATATCATTTTTACCATAAATTACACTAATTACCTTTAATCGAAATTAATAAAACTTAAAAGTTACTATTCTCAAAAAATTAATTGCATCCCATTGAAAAAAATTTTACATAATAATGAAAGAAATGTATGAAGGATTTTTTATATTCAATTCCCAGAATTGGTAAAGTTTCGTTTAAAAATAATTCAGTTTTTTAACTACCACTTAGTGGTTTCAGTATTCATAAAAAATTGATGTTTTTCAAAAAAATACCAAACATTCACCCTAAGTTATATCTGATATTCTGAATAAATAAATGATTTCCATTTTAACAAATTTAATAAATATATGTTTCTTTAATTAATTGTATAATTAAACCCTACTGTCAAAAGAAATAGAGTGTTTTAGAGAAACAATATCTATCAAAAGATTTACACTTGTATTTGTCCAATGTCAAAGTGAAATTAATTATTATAACCACCATTGGATTAAATGGTAAAAATATATTTTAATTACACATTAAACCAAATTAAAAATATTATCTAACCATATAAATAAATTATATTAAAAGTTTTTTTTGACTTAAAATACGACATTTTAAACTATTCATTAAAAAAACTTTATCGGAAAAATACCATACATTTACAAAAAGTAAATATTGAAGTTCCTATTATAAAGAACGATTTGATTTTGTAAAATATATCATAGAAAATTGTAAAAATGTGGATTTAAAAAGGGTTCTCCCTCAAAAGGCGGTTAATCGACCTTTTAAAGAATATTAGAATATTTATTCTTAAAATTGAATTCATTCGCATTTTCAGCCTATTACATTTATTGAATAAATGTAAAAATATTTGACAAGCACATATAATCACTTTTTAGTTAGTTCTATTCATTTCCTCCAATACAATATCTAGTTGTTAACTACTATTTATATATATATTCTTATATTATTAGTGTGCAACGAATGATTTCGAAGGAACTCGTGGTTGTGTATTGGGTATGCCATCGAATATAGAATTCATTTTAAAGTAATATTAATATTTTATTCAAAAATATTAATAAATATGAAAATTTCATATTCTTTATTTACCTAGGATGTTACAACATGAGTGATAAAATAATGTACGATGAGAAATTTAATCTCATCTCCATTTTTTAATTTCTTATTTATAAAGAAAATGGTGGATCAGAAGAAACAAATGTAGCATAATGAAATGATAACTCAAGTCCAATTTTCTAATAATATATGTCAAAAAATATTAATACACACCTCAAACCACCGAAAAATGATACATATCCTAACGAACACACAGTAAATGTCCTTCCCCAACACTCAAACATGAAATATCCATGAAACAATGCTAAAAGTGTAGGTAGGAAAGGAAAAATACACATGTGACGATTCTTAGACCTATAAAGAAATTAATGGAATCTAAGAGATAATTAAAGATAGATGTATTTTATGGTATTAGTATAAAATGTGGCTATCCAAAGTAGTTACTCAATCTTATCAAAGATATTCAATGAAATAAAAACATTACAATACTAAAAAACTTATATTCTAGTTCTCACACAAAGTCCATGTTTCTATGAAAATATTGTGGGTATTCGAAAGAATATTTCAAAATGGTTTAGAATAACTCGTATTATGGGAAAAATAGTTTGTTCTAGTGTTTACTGGTCATGGATTTCAAAAATTAGTCATACTCAAAAAAATTATTGAAAATCCAATTCAAGGAAACAAATTTCATATCAACAATAATTTAAAATCTGTTTCTTTCAAACATTATTTCAGCTCTCTCAAAATAAGTTACTATGTGAATAGTTTTAAGAATATTCATTGAATCCCCATGTTCATTAAATTATATAAAATAGATAATAATGAAAATAAGAAAAAAAATCATGAAAACACACACCTCAAAATTAAATTTCACTAACCATCATTTTAGCTCAAAAAAAATTTAATTGTAGAAAAACTAATGAGAAGGAACTATACAACCTGAATTTATTCTTGAAGTTGATGCCTGAAGTTAGTCTCATAGATACTTCCATATTAAACCTAAATAAATGAAATAAAAACATTGGAAACAAAAAATTAAATAGAAATGGGAATTAAAAGGGATAATAATTGGTTTGAACCCCAAGCGGTTTCTAAGATTTTACTACACCTAGTAAGGATATTGTAGTGGGTTAACCCCAATATAATGAGGGATGAGGTTTCTTTCTCATGAACTACAACAAATTAATCCCTCTAGTGCTATATATCATAAACTTTTCATGGAGAAACCCATGAACAGAGTATATTAGCTCTTCCCCAATTGGAATGTGGTACAACTAGAATAATGGGAGAAGTGTAAAGAATGGTTCCTCTTTCTACACATCAACAAATTTTTTGGATTCATTAACTTTAACATACTGACCATTGTTATGTTATGTTGTTACAGAAAATTTATGAAATGCTAAGTTAGAAAATAATTCAACATTAATGAGATTGAATCATGAATAATCAATATAAAAATATCAACATTCATGTAGGTCATCTTGAATCATGATATAATCATCCAAGGCCACTAGGAATTATTTTATAGAAGAGAATCCATCTTCTTCTTCAGATGTAAAAGAGAGGTTGGGAGGTACATACATTTCGTTGAAAAATATGGGAGGGTAACTTAAATTTTAGTATACTACAAAATCAAACCAATGTTCTTCCAAAAGCATTTTGATCTCCAACAGATGTATCGCCAATAAGATCTCTTTCAGGAATATCCTTAAGAAAAATACATGGAGATACAATTGGATCTTTATGTTTTAGCATCATGTATTTCTTTGTTTCTTCGACACCAATGTTAGTTGGAACAATTTTGATCTCTTCAGTATATATTTGCTTTTGTTGTTCAGACCATCAGACACTGCATTCTTGAATAAGGGTGGAAAGGTTGTCTAATTGGTTTTATAGCCCCTTCAATCAACTATTAAAAAATTCACCACAGGTATAAAAATAATCACTAGGCTAATAATATGATAAATTAATAAAATAATCCATCATGACCAAAAATAATAATGATATGCATTGAATTTATTTTTTTGGTATTTTTATTTATGAAAAATATTGTGCGTAACTGGTAGGAAACCCCAGAAACAGTGCCAAAATGATAATATGTATTTTACGTCCTGTTTCACTGTTCAATTAAATTCATATTTTTTCATAAAAATGAACCATTTTGGAACACCCTATGGTTGATCACAATGACTCCACTTACATGAACTCTCTTCATTTTTTCATTATTATAAACTAACTAATATAAGATATGATACTAATATAAATTTGGTGTTTTTTAAAATCAAAATTGAATATAAATATTATAAATATACAAATTAAATGATAAATAGAATGCGGTTAGAAGAAGAAATGAAGGCAATTTTTCTTTGAAGTATACAATGGTTTAAATCATTGATTAAAAAAATTCGGAATATTTAATTCAATTAGGTGTTAATGACCTATCACACCACACCTTCTCATTTAAAATGTGATAACCCCATTATGAGACCATGGAATATGGGGAAATCCTCTTCAAAAAAATAAAAAACAATAAACTACAGGGTAGTATCAGAATTTCATGTCCATGTTCAAACCCACAAAGATAGGGTTAGGGAAAATATTAATTAAGGTAATACTAATCTAATTTTGATTTTAATCAAATAAATCTAAACTACTAAGCTTTAGATTTTTAGAAAATGTGGGGGATGAAAATATTAAAGGGTATCTAGAAGAAATGATTCAGGGATAATCAGATAAAAAGTTATAATATATTTAATTAACTACCTGAAGTTGCTGGAATTGGTTCATAGTGAGTTCAATGGTCATTATAAACACACTCCATCTAGAACACTCATTTTGACATTGTTAGGTACTTTGGATTGCAATGAATGGGTAACCCAAAACCGTTTTTAAACATAGGGATGATATATACCCATTGTTGATGGAGGAAATCTAACCCATAGATCACACATTAAAAAGATGTATTTAGTCCACTGATGCAATAGTAATTCTCATAAATTGAATGAAATTAATCCATATCCTGATCCCCACTCACCATGGTCATGCAAGAAGAAAACCAAAAAAAGATATAATTGAACAAAAAATGTGAAATCCCAACATGAATTTCATTAATTATAAAATACCTTTCATTACATTACCTTTCATCACGCTCCCACCAAAATAACGAAATCACCTACTCATTCTAACCACAAGCGGGTATAAAATGTAAACAATAGAAAAAACCTAAAATATTGGTGTTGCGAGTGGTTGCACCTATGTCTGGTGGTGGCTCCTCTTTGAGGTCATCCATATGATAATTTCCAAATGTGTGATTGAGGGATCAATTTATACACACTCATTGAAATTTTCCTGACCCAATATAAAATGTTTGATAAAGGTATGTGACATGTACCCCCCGTTCGCATTACATGCGTGTCCGCATGAATCTTCTTCTTATCACATCAAAAAATTCCGAACATTGAATATCGTCTCATCATGTATTGAAGGTACCTGATGTGTAACTTTAATATAATCAAATCCTGTGAATCACATAAAAATATTCTCCAAAAGAAAATCTGGAAATGGAATTTTGTGTATTATATTTTGGTATATGTTATAGACCTTACATTGTGTGCTCAAGATAGAAAGTAAAATTGGTGACTCTTGTAATCTATTTGAAGATAAAAAAAATAAAATAGAGTTTAATGGGGGATATAATGAAAAATCATATTGAAGTATGAAAGGAAAACCCCATATAATCTAAAATTATAGGAGGTTACACATTGTAATTTTTCTTCAAAAGGATAAATTTTTCATGTGTGTAAGGAATGAACACCAATCTAATAACGGTTGTAATGAGGTGAAGTGTTCAATCAATAAAATATAGATAAGTAATTTTACAAATAATGAAACTCCCACACTTCAATGATTCAAATTAAATGAGTTTATAGACTATAAAAATCAGTAAAAATCCCAAGGTATGATGAGGATAGAAAGATTTATCGACCTCCTAGATCAATGGTATAAGGAATATTCATTGGAATTATTTCTGGTAAAGTGGATCATGCTAATTAGGTGGAGAAGGGTGTAGATAATCTTCATTCAAAATTAACGACTGTATTATTCAATTATGATTCTACTCATTCATTCATATCATGAAATTTTTTATGTATATAGATTCATGATTGAAAACATTGGATACCAATTTATCAGTAAAAAAAATTTGGTGCATTGATTACATCTAAAGAATAAAAATCACCATCATGTGATGTTTGTGGAAAGATAATTCCAATAAATATAGTTATTCAATAAATGAGAAAATTTTATGTGATATTAGGAATGGATTGGATTTCCAATAATATGTTTTGTGATATATAATTATAAGGGAATATATTCTCAAATGGATTATTAAGAACTCAACATTTGATATATATAATTTATAAGATACTCTACTGATATATTTTCCATGGATCATCATGGTATTTTCCTATAATGTGAAGTTATTTTCAATGGAACCTATACAAAAATCTATGCATGTATCAAGTAGTCATTATTAAATTGATCCCAAAAAAGTATAATAAATAAATAAAAATTAATATGTTGATTTAGATAAGGTATTTATACAACCTACTGCTTCACTAAGGGGTACATCAAAAGTTTTTTTCTATTGTTATAATATTATGTGATCAATTTAATAAGGACTATATGATACATGCGTAGAACTTTTTATAGGTACCATTGACAAGAACATAATATTATAGGGGAATAGAAAAATTATCCTTAGAAAATATATTAGTATACTATCATATAATTGGAATATATCAAATGTGCAGTTCTTGATAAACCATTTCAGCCGATATTCCCTTGTAATTCTATATCACAACACATATTATTGGAAATACAATCCATTGCTAATATCACATCAAATTTTCTCATCGAAATAGTAACTATATTTATAGGAATTTTTCTACCACAAAAATTACTTGAGGAACAATTTTATTCTTTAGACACAATCAGGGAACGATGATGTGTTTTAAATGATAAATTTGTATACAATGATTTCAATCATGAATCAATATACATAAAATAATTCTTGACATGATTGAATGATTATAACCATAATTGAATAATACACTAATAATTTTTGAATGAAGATTATGTGCACCCTTCACAACTTAATTATCAAGATCCTCTTTAACATCAATGATTGCAATGAATCTTCCTTATTCCCTTGATCATGGAGGTTGATGATACTTTTTATCTTCATTATTCCATGGTCTTCGGCACAGAGTTTTATAATATATAAAAACCTTTAATTAGGATCATTTATGTTTGGGTCGTGCATTAGTCGCAGCATTACTTTTCAATATTTTATTTATTGAAAACATCACCTCTTTGTTATAATTATTAGTTTGGCAGTCATTCCTTACACACATGAAAAATTCATCAATTTTTAAGTCAAATTAAAATGTGTTTTCTACTATAATTTTAGTATATAAGGGATTTTCCTTTCTTTCTACAATATTATTTTTCATTATATTCCCCATGAAACACTATGTTATTTTTATTCCTTCTAAATACTGGATAATAATCACGAATTTTAATTTCTACCCTGAGAAGAATACACAATTTTTTCTACAGATAAAAAAATATCTTACAACAAATCCCATTTCTAGATTTCATTTTGGAGTACATTTTTCCTAGATTGTTTTTATTTGAGGATTTTAAGGTCACACGTCATGTGCATTCAGTACATGATGTGATGGTAGTCAATATTCTGAATTTATGGTTGTGGTGTGAAAAAGATTCATGCAGACACAGATGCAATGCAGACCGGGGGTGCACGTCATATACCTTTAGAACACGTTGTATACTAGGCTAGGAAGATCTCAATGAGTGCTTATAAATAGATCAATTTGTCACACCTTTTGTATTCATCTTCTGGATGGAGCTCAAAGTGGGGCCATTACCGGACAGAGGCGCAGACACATGCACTGAAAATTTTTATAGGATTTTTCCGTTATTTATTTTCTATAACTTTTTTTGTTAAAATGAGCAGGTGATTTCATTATTCTGGTGAAATCATGATTATGGGGTATTGAATTGAATATCTATTATATTTAATGAAATTCTTGTTGGTATTTCATATTTTTTCATAAATTCTATCTTTTTTTGGATTTCTTATTTCATGAGCATTGTATGTGGGGTTCATGAAAGGGTTTAATTTCATTCTACTTTTTATAATGAACAATGCATGAGTGGAATGAATAAATATGATTAATGTGTTATCTAGGGATTAGATTTCCTCTGTGAACATCGGGTTCATCTTTTCCATATGTTTAAATAATGTTTCGGGACACCCATTCATTGTAGTCCAATGTACGTGGCCATGTAATAAGTAGAGATCTTGATATTGTGTGTTTATCCTGACCAGTGAACTCACTATGACCGTATTCCAAAAACCATATGACAATTAATTAAATATATTATACCTTTTCATCTCAATAACTCTGAAATATCTCTCCTTAAAACCCTTTTATACGATCTTCCCCCACCTTCTCTACAAATATAATTCTAACTAGTTTAGATTTATTTTATTAAAATTAAAATTAGCATAAGATTATATTATTCAATTAATATTTTCTCCAACCCTATCTCTATGGGTTTGAGCCTAAACATGAAATTATGATACTACCCTATAGTTTAGTGTTTTTTTATTTTTGATGATGACTGACCTATATGAAAAGGTCTCAGAATGGGGAAATCACATTTCAAATGGAAAAGAGAGTTGTGATAGGAATTGATCACCTAATTGAATTAAATATTGATAATTATTTTAAAGAAGGATTTAAACAAATATATACTCAGAAGAAAAATTTCCCCCATTTATTCTTCGAAAACATTATATATTTCATTGCATTTATATCTATTTATATATAATATTTATATTTAATGCATGTTTAAACAAAACCCATTTATATTAGTATTATAGATTATAATAGTCAGTTTATAATATAGATAATAGGAAGAGAGTGCATGTAAGTGGACTCATTAAGATCAACCTTAGGGTGTTTAAATATAGTTCATTCATAGGAAAAAATAATAATTTAATTGAATAGTGAAACATGACTAAAAATACCTATCATCAATTTGGTTCTTTTTTCGGGGAGGCTAAGCACCGATGAACACTATTTATTATAAATAAAAAAAATCATTGGAAATGTTATTTTATAGATCATGAGGGATTATTTTAGTGATTTATCATATTCATGTGTTAGTGATGATTTGTATAGTAGTGGTGAATGTTTTAATAGAATATCAGAGGAGCTACAAAACTAATAGGACAACTATTCCACCCTCATTCAATAATGTTGTGTCTGATGGTACGAAAAAAAGGAAATTGAGATAGAGGATATAAAATTGTTCCACCTACCTTTGATGTCGAAGAACCCAATGAAAAATTAAGATGCATCATATATATTCAATCCTCTGTCAATGCCCATTTCATGAAGATCTTACTGAAGGATATTTTCATGGTGATAAAACTATGGGAGATCAACACGCTTTGGAAGAACATTGGTTTTATTTTGTTGAATAGAAATTGTTATGTGATCCTCTAATATTTTTTAATGAATAATAAGTACCTCCATACCACTAACATTCTTTGGAAGAAGATGATTAATTATCTTCCACAAATGAATTCCTAGTCGACATGCCTGAAGATATTGGGATTCAAGATGACCTACAAGAAGGGAGTATTTTTATATTCATTTTTCATGTTTAAATATCATTCATGTTAAATTATTTTCTAACATCCCCTATCCCAATTGTTTTTGTAACAACATAATATTATCAAGTGTGTGATGTTATAATTTAAGAATCCACACAATTTGTGGAAGTGTACAAAGTGGAACCATTATTTGTTACATCAACCATCATTCTAGTTGCACCACATTGCAATTGGGAGGAGATGATGTGCACTTTCCATGGGTTCTTCTGTGACCAGTGTAAGATAAAGAACAATCTATGAATGATGTTATGGTGGTTTATAAGCATGAAACCACATCATCATTTAGATTGGTGTAAACCCAATGCAACATCCTGAATATTGGTAGTAAAAACCTAGAACCCTCTTGGGGGTTAAAACAATAATTTTTCCTTTTCCATTCCCAATTCTATTTATTTTTATGTTTCCCATGTTTTATCATTTCATTTTTTAGCTTTAATACCGTAAATTCAAGGATACTAACTCAAGGATACCACTTCAAAAATAATGTCATTTTTTATATTTCCTTCTCATTAGTTTTTTTCACTTACATTTATTTTTTTTTTGAGATAAAATTATGGGTAGTGAAATATAAGTTTGGGGGGAGTGTTGACATACAAGATTTTTTTCATATGTGATTTATTTTTCATTATCATTTTCAGAACATGGGTCATCAATGAATAATTTTTTCACTATTCAAACATTAATTGATTTTGAGAGAGATGAAATTATTCTAAAAAACTTGGATTTTAAATGATTATTGATAGGAATTCACTTTTCCTTGAATTGGATATTCGGTCATTTTATTGAGTTTGAGTCATTTTTGAAATCCAGGACCATGAAACACGGACTGAAAATATTTTCCCTATAATTGAGCTATTCTGAACCATTTTCAAATATTTTTTCTAATACCCAATCATTCTTAAGAGAAACATGGAGTTTGTGTGAGAAGAGAAATCTAGGATTTTTCTCTTTTTACTATTTTAATTTCATGGAATATCATTGATATGATTGATTAATTATTATGGCTAGCCACAAATTATCCTAAGACCATCCCTTACATGTAGACTTTTTTATCTCATAGATTCCATGAATTTCTTTATATGATGATTCCACATTACATGCCGACTTTTCCATACCTACTAACACTTATAGCATTCTTCCATGGATATTTCAATTTTGAGTGTGGGGGAAGTGCCTTATATGCGCATTCAGTGGGATTTGTATGATTTTTGGGTCGTTTGAGGTGTGTTTTATTATTTTGGGTTGTGTATTATTAGAAAAATGGGAATGAGTTATCATTTCATTATGCTTCATTTGATTCTTTTGATCCTCCATATTCATTAAAAAATAAAAAATTAAAAAAATTTTGATGTTATTGAATATATCATTGTACATTATTTTATGAATAATTTCCCTCCCTATAATTAATTTCATGATATTAATTCATCCATTGTATATAATTTTCAGCGCATCCTCTATGAAAGAAAATGAAAAAACGGAAAATATAGTTTTTCATTTTTAGATCATTACATGAAAAAGAAAAAAGAAAATGGGGGAGAACATGGATGATATCATTCATTGCAATCATTGATTGGATCATGTCCCAAGTAACAAAAATGGGGGTGGTGTTGTGTTTCAAATTCATAAGGGTGGATGACTGAGTAATTTCCTATGATTTCACTTGATTATTCAAGAATTATACCTAAGAGTCAAACGAACTCATTCTAGCCTTAGTAGATCTTAAATTTTTACACCAACCAAAACCACAAGTTCATTTTACCCTTTAATTAAATTCCTCATGATTGAAAATAATTTCATATTTTTCAGTATAGAGAAATATGAATTGTTACAATCATTTGGCGATACGTTAAATCTATAAGTATAACCATCACTCCAAATTCAAATTCTCTTGAGTGAAGAGTGAAAAAAAAAATCAATGTGATGCAGGTTATGATTGGCCCATGGATGGATTTATGAGGTTGAACAAATTTAAATTTGTGGATTGAAAATGATGGGGAATTTTTTTCATATAGAATAGATTATAGAATTATATTTTCTATGTGATCATGGAGGTTTTCATATTTTTATGTGTCATGTGGATTTTCATTTTAATATATAATAATTACTCAGGAGTGCAATGAATAAGTGTTGGGGATTGATTAAGGTAGTATATTCAAATAATTTACTTTGTAAATCAGTGTTTTTAAACCAACCATAGTGTTATTTTGTGGGACGTTGTCCCGTTTCTAGATTTTTTTGTTAATCCATGATTAAGTGAAAAAATAGTTTAATTCGGGAATTTTAACAGAATTTACTTATTTATTTATTTTAGGATGAATCCACAATAAACATCGCACTACAATGGAAGCAAAGAGTTATGAAATTGTTTTTTAAAGGCAATTCTAAACTGGAAAATGGAGAAAAACTAATACACAATGTGTACAAAAAGTACACGTCGAGACTTCTTCATGTGGAATTGGTTGTGTAGAACAAGTCATGACGATCAAACATGTTTTGAACAAATACTACACAACATGAGTGTCAAGTACAGAACATTTAGTGAGTCAATGTTTGAAACTGAGATTAAAACTTGTGATTTTCTCGTAATTCAGAAGACCTTATGGGTGTACACAATATGAAATCACAGTACACATCATGTTTCTAGTCATCTAGAAATAGATGCATCGTTGGACTCAATGCAGTGGAAGGAAAACTGGAACTTAAGTACATGATATGTAACCCTAGTACACGTAGATATGGAAAAGGCACCATAAAAATTAAATGTGATGCTACAAGTTCACTGCGGGATTTTTCCTCCAAATTGAGTCTTCAGAATCACTTGCAAATCATTATGGTGTGAATAATGACGAGGAAAACCCTTCGTTAGCACCTTTAATCCATTTTTAGTAATTAAATTATTTTTTTAATAGAATTTTACTTTTAATATATTAGTCGTCTTCTTCATTCATCTCATTCTTTCCTTTTTATCTTTATGTGTTCTCTCACAACTGTTCCCCTATAAACACCAAAAAATGGGGAAATAACCCCAATACATTTTCACTAGAGGGAAACATGATTTGATTGTGTTCTATGTAATTTAATTACTAATCAAATTATTAAATTATATGAATTTAGGTGAGGGTTGAAATGATTATGGTGTGATATCTCTATGTTTTTTCTATCATCTAAATTCATATTCTCATTTATTGATCATACATCATGTCATTATCTATGTCATTAATGTGATTTAGTATGTATTTTGTAGTGATGTTCATTGAAGATCTCTTTAGGATGATATTTGGGAGAGGATTTCCCTCTGTGAAGATGTATCTGTATGGGGTAGTAACATTTAAAATGAGAAGCTAAGGTGTGATAGATCTTGATCAACTCACTGAATTATATTTTGGGAATTCATTTAAATAATGATTTCAACAAGTAGAAACTCCCAAAAAAAATTGACTTTATTTTTAGATAAACCATAGTCTATATTGCATTGAATATATATATATATATATTAATATTTAGCGCATGTTTTCGAAAACCCAAATTTATATTATTATAATAGTTTATATTAGTTAGTTTATAATAGTGACAATAAGAAGACAGTGCATGTAAGCGACCACCTTGAGATCGACCATAGTGTGTTCCACTATGGTGAATTATTAGGAAACAATATCAATTTAATATAATAGGAAAACAGAACTAAAAATACTCGTTAACAATTTGGAATAGTTTTCTTGGCGGCCAAGCGCCTACGCACACTATTTTTAATTAATTAATAAAAAAACACAAAAGGGAAATTCAATCCATATAAATATTTTTTAGGTAGATATAGATTATTTTTTTACTTTTCATATTATTTTCATATTGATGATTTGTATATCAGGGTTGATTATTTGAAGATAATATTAAGGATCTGGAAAACCAATTGGACAACAATTTCACTCTCATTGAAGAATCCTATGTCTGATGGTCAAAACAACCACAAATAAAGGATATTGATCTATATGGGATAATTATTATTACACCTACCATTTATTTTGAAGAACCCATGGAAGACATGAATATGAAACATTAATATCATATCCTATCTCCATAGACATTTATTGAACTGCTTCTTGAAGAAGACATTCCAGGTCATAAAACCGTGGGAGATCAACATTCTTTATAAGAACATTGTTTAGTTTTTTATGAAGATGAAAAAGTAAATGATCCTATAATATGTTTTAATGAATAATCAGTACCTTTCAACCTCTCTATTTTATAGGAATAAGATGATGAATTCTCCACAAAACAATATCTCCCAATGGTATTTCCGGAAGAGATTGTGAATCTAGAAAAGCTACATGAAGGTGGTATTTTTTATATATATTATTCATGTTTATATCACATTCATGTTGAATTATTTTATAAATTCCTCTTTATTGATTTTTTTATGACAACATCAAACATTAAAGGGTTGGAATATGATGTTGAAGAAGAAAATAATGTTGTGGAAGTGAATAAATAGGACACATTATTTCTACTTACCACATCATTATTGTTATACGACATTTAAATTTGGAGGGATATGATGTAATATGTTGATGGGTTCATCCATGACTATTGGGAGATAAATAGAATTAGAATAAATAAGATCTAGTTGTTTATGAGAAAAAACCCCATCCACCATTGGATTGTGCATAACCCAGTGTAACTGCCTTGCTAGGGGTAGTAAAAACCTAGATCCATCATGGGGGTCAAACCAAGCATTATCACTTTTCTTTCCCCTTCCTATTTATTTTTATGTTTACCATGCCTTTTCATTTATTTTATTTAGGTTTAATATGGTAGTATCTTGGAGCGTAACTCGAGGCTACCACTTTAAAAATAAAATCTGGTTGTAACTTTTATTCTCTTTATTTTTTCAACAATTATATTTATTTTTTTGAGATAAAATGATGGGTAGTGAAATTTAAATATCTGGGAGTGTTGATATGCTAGTCGTGTTTCTTCTATTTTTTCTTTTTCTTTTGATTTTCATCTTTTCAGGAACCCTAATCTAAATAAATATTCTTATCACTATTAACACATTAATAGATTTTGAGGGAACTGAAATGTCTTTTGAATGAAAATGATTTTAAATGATGGTTGATATGAAACCTTTTTCCTCTAATTATATTTTAAATAATTTTATGATTTTGGCTAATTTTTTAAATTAACGACCATGAAACACTAACATCAAATATTACCCCCATCATATGAGGTATTCTGAACTATTTTGAAATATTATTTCTAATACCCACACTTTCTTGAGCAAATCATGGACATTTTGTGATACCCAGAATCTTTGATTTTTCTCTTTGACAGTTTTTTATTCCATAGAATATCATTGATATCATTGAATAAAATATTTTCCAAGACAAAATTTTTCATATGACCATCTCTTACATCTATCATTCGTTATCCCTCATATTTCTTGAATTTTTCTTATAGTGTTAATCCACATTACAAGACGATATTACTTATGAACCCATAATTTTAGTATTGTAGCCTCGATATTTAATGTTTGTGTGTGGGGGGAGGGCCTTTTGTGTGTGTTTTTTAGAATGTGTATCATTTTTGGGTGGTGTATGGTGTGTTTCATTATTTTGGTCTGTGTATTATTAGAAAATTTGGCTTGAGTTACCATTTCCTTATGATACATTTCATTCATCCAATCCTCCAAATTCATTTCAAAACTATGAAATAATAAAAATGGAGATGATCATGAATTTATCAATATTTTTTTTTTTTTGAATCAAGACCCTGTCAAAAAATTAAGTTCATTATTTTCAGTCATCCATTATATTCTATTGTTATCACCTCCTCTATGAAAAAAAAGAAAAAAAGTGAAAATAATTTTGTTCCTTTATTTAGCTTTACAAAAAAGAAATAAAGGGTTAGAACGTGGTTGATATCATTCTTTGAAATCACTGATTGGATCATGTTCCATGTCACAAAAAGGGGGGTGGTTTTGTTTTTCACATTCTTAAGGGTGGGTGATTGAGGAATTTCCTATCTTTTCAATTTTATTCATGCATTATACCTATGTGTAAAACCTCCTCTTTCTAGCCTTAAAATATCTTAATCATTTTCCCACCATACCCAAGACACAGTGTCATTTTTAGCATTAATTAATGAAATTATGATTGAAAGTATTTTTTGTTTCACACTATGATGAAATGAGAATTCTCATAAGCCTATAGCGATACATGCAATCTCGAAGTATGAGAATCTCTTTAGATTCAATTTCTATTGAGTGAAGAGTGACATAAAATTAAATGTGATATATGTTGTGATTAGGACATGGATGGATTTATAAGGCTGAACACATTTATATGTGAGGATTTAAAATGACGGGGAAATGATTTTCATATAGGATATATGATGGAATTTTATTTTCTATGTGATAATAGATGTTTTCTCAGTTTTACTTTTCATGTGTATTTTCATTTGAATATATGATAATTTAATGGGATTGAAATTATTATGTTTTGGGGATTGATGAAATTCAATGAAATTCAATGTTTTTAACCCACATAAGTGTTATTAAATTAGATGTTGTCAAAATTTTATATATTTGTTTTAATTTGAGTGGAAATGAAAAAAAACATTAATTCTGGAATTTTAACTAATTTTATTTACTTATGTATTTCCGGATGAAGCCACAAGAAACATCATTCCATAAGAGACAAAAAGATGCGTGACAATAGATTATAAAAGGTGATGCAGAACTGGAAAATTGAGAAGAATGAAAACACACTGTGTGACACAAGTATATGTAGTAACTTCAACAAGTGGAATTTTATGTACAAAATGAGACGTGATGAGAAAACTTTCTATGAACTACAACTACACAACATGAGTCAAAAGTACAAGGCAATTAGTGAGTCATAGTTTGAAAATGTGATTCACATGAGATATTTTCACAGAATTCAGATGACTCGGAGGGGGTACACGACGTGAACTCCCAGTACACGTTGTGTAGCCAGTCATCCAGTCAAGGTCGAATCCAGGGATTAAATGTAGTGGAGTAAAACATGGATCTTTATTAATCGATGTGTAATAATAGTTAATGTCTTGATAAAGACAACCATTTGAAATTTAAATGTGGTGCAGCTAGTTCGCTGGAGGATTTCCCTATAAAATGAGCCTACAGAATCCCTTTCAAAACATTGAAGTGTGAAAAAACTCAATGATAACCTTTCGTTTTCCTCTTTAATCTCTATGAAGTATTTAATTTTTATTTTTAATATAATTTTACTTTTAATATATAAGTCATATTCCATATTCATCTCCATCTATCATTTTTTCTTTATGTGTTCTCTCACTGTTGTTCCCTTCTGAACTCAAACAAAAATGGAGAACAAACCATTAAACATGTTCAAGGGAGTGGACCATGCCTTTATTGAGTTTCATTCTCAATAATTTCAAATCTCTTTATAAAATTCTATGAGTTTCTGTGATGGTTAAATTGAATATGGGGTGTGATATCCATGTTTTCTCTATCATCTGAATTCTTCTTATCATTAATCGATGATCCTTATTGTCACTATCTACGTCATGAATATAATGGAGTATGGATTTGGTAATGATGTTTGGTAATGAGATATCCAATATTATGTTGGAAAGAGGATTTCCATGTATGCAGATGTCTTAGTATAGGGTAAAATCATTTCAAATGATAAGGTGTGGTATGATAGGTCTTCATTACCTTATAGAAATAATTTTTTGGAATTCCTTTAAACAATGATTTTAACCACTATAAACTCCTAAGAACAATTACCTTCATTTCATCTTCTAACAATAGTCTGTATCACATTTCATTTATATATTTATATATATTATATATTAAATAATTTTTTTCCAACACACTAATTTATATTAGTATTATTGTTTGTATAAGTTATTTTCTAATAGTTACAATAGAAAGAATGTATTTTTAATTGGCCCAATGAGATCAACCCTAGCGTGTTCCACAATGGTTCATTCTTTGGAAAAAATAAGAATTTATTTGAATTGGGAAATGAAACTACAAATACTTGTTATCAATTTGATAGAAATTATGGGGAGGCCAACCTATTACACACACTGTTTTTTATAAATAAATAAAAAACAAAATAAAATAAATTCAATGAATATAATTATTTTTAGGTCAAGATGGATTATTTTAGTTGTTTCTCATATTCTTGTCCTACTGATTATTTTAAAATAAGGGGAGAATTTTTTAATAGAACAATGGAGGGGCTGCAAAAACAATTGGATAACCATTCTGCCATTATTCTAGAATCTAGTGTCTTATTGTCAGAAAAACCACAAATAAATGAAATTGATGCATAAGAGATTATTATTGTTCTACCAACATTTTTTGTAAAATAAACCAAGCAACACATGATGATGGAACATTAAGATTCAACATGTGTAAAGACCCATAAAATTCAAGGGAAATTTTTTTCTTAATTTTCTTTGAAATTTTACAAGAGCGCGGTTTCTGACGGCACCTGATTCCGAGGCCCGGTGTGCCCGGAATCAATTTCCGAAGTATGGCTCGGGTACGTTCAGTGAACGAACGAGCGGGTTTTCCTAACTTTTGATACGGTGCTCGGAATTGAAATCCGAGGGCACCGATGAACTCGCAACGCCAATATTCTCTTAAGGAGACCTTTTCCAAGGTTGCGTATATTTCGGGATGATAGTTAGTTTTTGGGAGTTTAGAATAAGTTAAATAAAAATTGTGGATTAAAAATTTTTATTTAAACTTATTAGTTAACTTCTCTCAAAGGAAGTTAGGGGTGGGACCCACACCCACTTAACCTCCCATGAGAGGATTAAGTGTGGTGGGGCCCACACGAACCCTAAACTTTTCATCTTCTCCCAAACTCCCTTAACCCCTCTTTAAATGACATGACAATTGTTATTTCATTTTGGAGTTATCCTTTTTGAATTTCAAACCATTGAAATTCATTTGTTAAGTTTGTGAATAAAATAAGTCTCAATCTTATTTTATTTGGTTAGTTTTTGTTTAGACATCATGAGAGCTTTTGAGAGCTTTTCCTTCTTCTTCAAGCTTTGACGAAGAACGCTCAAGCTCCGATGAAGAACGCCGCTCCTCTCTTCTTCGTCTTCCGTGTCAACGAGAGGGAACGCCGCTTCCTCCTCGGACTCCCTTCGTCGACATAAGAAGATTCGCCAACGACGTACCTCTTCGGACGTCCCTCTTCGTCATCGGATTAGACGAACGATTACCGTGACGCCCGACCTCCGTGATGTTTTCTTCCACGGGACGTTGACAAATCCTCTAACCTATACCCAAGGTAGGGGTTATTGATTTTTGTTTAATTATTTTATTCTTGTTCGGGGTTCTAGCATGACTAACGTGAGGATTTTGAATATTTAAGTTGTGTTATCATTTAACGTGAGGGGGCCGGACCGCATGAACACGGCCGAACCCCTCTATCGTTCTTGTTGATTTATCTTGCTGGTGGAAACAAGGTGGCGTGGTGCCGTCGCACCACGCAGATAATCGTACGATTATATTGCGCGGCGCCATTGCGCCGCGCTGTGGAAGAATCATCAAGAACGCAACGCCGTCGCGCCGCGTCAAGGGGAATCGAAGGCGCCGCGAAGGGGCGCGGTGTCGTCTCACCGCGCCGGACGACGAACCCCGCGGCCGGTACCGGGCCGCTGCGAGACGGGAAGACCGGCGGCAGCCGAGCCGCCGGCGCCGGAGATCAAGAAGGGCTGCGGCCCTACGGCCGCGGCGGAGCAGCAAGGGGCGGCCGGCCTTGGCGGCCGCCGGAGTTCAGGTGAGCCGCGGCTATGGGCGCGGCGGGGAGGGGGAAGGCGGTCGGCTGTGCCGGCCGCCGGTTCGGTTAGAAGGGGGACATGCGGGTCCCGTGTGTTTATAATAAACGGCCGGCAAAAGCCGGCCGAGATCCGAAAAAGGGGGGGTTTCACCCCCCGCGTGCGGCGCATGCGCGGCACCCAGGCCGCGCCGCCGCTGGCCGCGCCGCACCGCCGCGCCGCCCCCGGCCGGGACGGGTCCAGCGGACCGGGTCGGTCCGACCCGGTTCGAGTCGGATCCGGGTCATGTCGACCCGGTACGGGTCGACCGGGTTCGGGCCGACCCAGGGGGGGTCGGGCCGGGTCGGCCCGAACCCGGACCCCCCGTTTTCGAGACTGTTTCGGTCTTTTGGCCATAACTTGAGCCACGGACCTCAGTTTGACAAAACGTCTGCGGCAACGCGATCCTTGGATCGAGACGGTCGTTTTGGTATATCGCACTCAAGTTTCAGAATACTTTGAGTTCGGCCGGGTTGGTTCGTTCACGAAACCAACCGGGCCTTCGGAGCGGAAATGCTAATATCCTGAGCTACAGACGTCCGATTGACGTGCCGTCAGCTTTGTTGTGCTCCTCTTAGTGAGACGGATCTTTTGGCATACTCCGCCCGAGGTTTGGATGCAGGTGGAGTATGGTCGGGTTGGTTTTGCCTTAAAAACCAACCGGGCCCTGGGGACGAAAATGCCAATAACTCTCAGACCGGGCGTCCGATCGACGCGCCGTCTGTTGCGTTGAGTTCCTGTTGACGATAAGGATCTTTTGGATACATCAACTCTGGACTTTGTGACAGTTGATGTATCAGCCTCTCGGCTCGTGGAGCGTACCCTCCAAACGAGCTTGTTGTGTGCGGGAACCCTAGTGCTGGCTACGACTGTTACTGTGACTACTACTGCTACTACAGCTACTGTGACTGCGACGATGACAGTACAGAGATCCTGTGTGGATTCGACGATGACGACTTCAGCACTCAGCGATCCTACGTGGATCAGTGCTACAGGTCCTGTGTGGGCCCGATCCTGTGTGGGTCCGATCCTGTGTGGGTCTTTGCGCTCAGCGGTCCTGTGTGAACCAGCGCCTACAGGTCCTACGTGGGCCCGATCCTGTGTGGGTCTTTTGCGGGGGTTAGTTACCTATCGATCCTTCGTGGGTCCGACGACTTAGATGGATCAGAGATCATCTTTTTTGTCTTTCAAAGATGTATACCTGTGTGAGCTGAATCCTGTTGTTTTCCTGTGTGGATTGTGTTGTGCTATCCTGTGTGGATTACGTTTTGCTTTCCTGTGTGGAATACGTTTACTTTCCTGTGTGAATTGAGTTGTACTTGGGCTCGGAGGTTGTAGCGTATTTGAATTGATGACTTAGGTATATGTATGGGCATATACCTAAGCAGTGTCGGTTGTTACTTAGTGATTGTACCTTTCTTCGTGGTTTATCCTTTGTGGATTTGAGAGACCTTCAGGGGTATCGGGGTCCCTACTGAGTAGCTTATACTCACCCCTGCACGGCCTTTGCCCGCACTACGTTGTGTTGGTTGCAGACGACGGACAGCGTTGATCTTAGCTGAGGCTAGCAGAGCAGGACGGTACCTGGAGGTGGACCACTGGACGAGACGTGCTCGGAGCGGACGGTGGGACCCGTGGAGTAGTGGAGCTATCTGTACCCACCCTTCAGGTGGGATTTCCAGTGGACAGCCCGGTGTAGTGGCTTTTACTTTTCAGTTGGTGTTTTCCCTTTCGAGTTGTACTTTACTTTCAGTTTGGGTTCGTATACTGGCCCATTTACTTTTCCGCACTTTCAGTTGTACTCTGCTTTTTCTTAGTGTTTACTTTCTGCTTGCTTACTCTGTGGTGTTTGTTTACTTTACAAAGGCAATGCCTTCCCTTTTTACCGGGATTTACGCCTTGGTGCTAGTCTCCAGCCCCTGGCCTATGGAAGGCGGGCTTGGGGTAGTCACGACACGGACCTCGAGGGTGGGTCGTGACAACATGAAATCCAATCCTCACTCCCTAGACTTTTCAGGAGGGTTCTCCTAAAGGAGACATGTTAGGTGATAAAACTGTGGGAGATCAACAATATTTTGAAGAGCATTGGATAGATTTTGTTGAAGACCAATAGGTAGGTGATCCTCTAATAATTTTAAAATCGGAATCAGTATCTCTATACCACTCAATTTCTTTGGAAGAAGATTATGAATTCTCTACTACAAAATAATTCACAGTAGCCTTGCCTGAAGTGATTGTTATTCAAGATGTCCTTCATGAAAGTAAATAATTTTATAATGATTATTCATGTTTAAATCACATTCAGGATGAATTATTTTATAAATTCCCCTTTCTTGAATTTATTATAGAGTATCACATGGGAAAGGGTTGGAAGAAGATGTTTAAGAAGCCAAACATGTTCTGGATGGAAAAAAGGGGACCCATTCTTTCTACTTCCCACACCATTCCAATTGTACCACCATTCAATTAGGTAAGAAATGATGTAATATTTCCATGGGTTACTCTGTGACCAGTGCAAGATAATGAGATCTAATATAAAGTAGATCTGGTGGTTCATGAGCAAGAAACACCTTCCATCTTATGATTGGGTTGAACCAACTATAAATGCCTTTCTAGGGTCAGTAAAAACATAGAACCATATTTTGGGGTCAAACAAAGTATTATGTTGGATCAAAATATTATTGTATATTCTCTATTAAAAGAGGGAAAGAATTCTATGTTTAAAAACATTCATTTTTAAACATAGAGAACAATATATTTTACAAATTTAAACATGGTAAATTCACTAGACCACTTTTAGTTCTACAATCCTGCTAGGTTCCAGAAATATTGTTCTGAAAACGAAAGATAAATAAATTTTCCAATGAAACGATTCTACCTTAAAGTGTATAGAATCTTACTTATCAAAGTATAAAAAATTACAAGAATGTATAAGATAGTTATACATTCTTCCTTTTTCAAAATAAAGAAGAAATAAACATGAAACAAAACAAGTATCAAGTATTAATCATTTATCCCAATGGAAAGGGTATCTGTTAACTTTGGATAAATGTCCCATGATTTATACATTCATGAAATCATGTCTTACCCACACCAGGGTAATCCCACGATAGTAATATCTAAATTTGTCTTGTTCTACCTGCAAGCCCTCGATATTTAAGGCAGTCACTAGATTTGCCTTATATCACTAGAAGTCCTCTAACATTAAGGTAGTTCACACCCCTGTCTTCCAATCCATGGAAGATCTTAATTGTACACAGCAATAATCAGAGTTGCATAAAGAAATCTAAACATGATGTTCAGTATGCACTAATCATGAAATCCTCTCTCTCTCTAGAAATACCTTAAGCAGTATGTAATTTGTAGAGTGATCAACATATTTTTAAATTCAATTTCGATCATTGTGGTCATTCATATGAGCTATTATATATAGGGAATTTTCAAACAGTCAGCTCCCTCATCCAATAATCATATTTTACATTAAATCATAGAGGGACATGTACACATGTCACTTAAACAATTGATAGTTAGAAATAGGTTGTACGCCATCGTTTCATAATAATAAATTGCGTATGAAAAATAAGGTTGATTAACCAAATATATTTTTAGATGTCTATGGAAAAATAAACATCAGAGTATACGAAAATAAACATTTAAATACTATATGTCTTGGATATTCAGATTCTATATTCTAACGAATTCAGAACCTGAATTCTAAATATTTCAGAGTCTTTCTTCCAATGAATTTGGAATCCGAATTCATAGGAATTTGGATTTGTAATTCTGAGGAATTAGGAGTCCGGATTCTGTGGAATATAATGTTGGAATTATAAGTAATTCCGAGTCAGAATTATAAGTAATTTGAAGTCGGAATTCTGAGGAATTCATAGTGAAATTTTATTGGAATTCACATTCTTAATTCATAGGAATTTGGAGTCTTAATTATGAGGAATTAAGAGTGTGAATATCATAGAATTCAGAACCAAAATTTCAATGAATCCAGAACCTGAATTTCAGAATATTCAGAACCTGAATTTCATAGAATTTGGAACATGTATTTCAGAGAATTCCGAACCTGAATTTTAGAGAACTTGGAACCTAAATAATAGAAAACTATACATACAAGGAATTATTATATTTTAATGTTTTATATGTGAAACCAAATTGTAGACTTGTGAATAAAAATGAGTTAGATTTAGAGAGAGACTATAATATGAACAACGAAAACATAGGTAAGGATAAAATTTCCTTAGAGAAGGGAAATTACCCTAAAAATATAACCATTAGAAAAAAATATAATTTTCCTTATGATAGAGTGTTAGTGATTTTCAAAACAAAAAGGAATGGAAATTTCAAACGGAAAAATTATTGACTCATCAATCTCACCCTTTTTGGAAAGTACAAACATTCATACGAAAAGGTATATAAGGAATGAGTTTTGCATTATGAACAGAAATGAAAAACTTATCTCCCTTTACTTATTGATCATGGTGGATATGACTAACTCCCCCTTAGGTGTTTAAATCCATGTGGATCTTATTCTTTAATTTCTTAAAGAGATTTTACATTTTCATGTATAAGAAAAAATTCTTTGATAAGAACCCTCCCCCCAGATAAACTCCCCCTTTGGGATTTTTCTTCTTTATGTAGTATTCTTTTAATCATTCCATTCTCCCCCTTTGATATTTTCAAAACAAAATAATAGGAATGGAAAAAATGGTACTTGAAATATTAGTACTAAACATCAAAAAATATGAAGCCTAATCAAAATTTCATTAAAATTGAAAAGATTTATACATATAATGGAATCATATTGGAAAAATTATCCTTATTTCTCCTCGAACATTATCTTCTTCATAATGGTTTTTAGCTTCTTATGATCCTTGTGATCCTCTTCAACATGCTTGAGAAACTGATCTTGAACATAATTTTTCATCTGTAATGCTTTTAAATTTTTTTCACCAGATTTAAGAATCTCTTCATGAGCAATCAAAAGATCATCTTATGTAGAATTATTTTCTTCAAACTCTATTTTGAGATCTCATTACTTACTCCAATTCATATCCACTAAATTAAGATTCTCATTCAGATCCTTGCCTTCCAGCTTCCGAGTTGCCTATTCAAGACATAGCTTCTGCTCACAACATTTAGTAACATCCTTGAACTTAATATCTTTGGTGTCAAAAGCATCCTTCATGTTTTCTTTAAAATAATCATGGATTCTCATCTCTTATATTGTATTCTTTGACCACTTGGTGATTTCCATTCGTGATATTTTGTGGGATTCATATCTAATGAATAAGGATTTGAAATCATCCTCATGCCTAAAAAAATTATCCATAAGCGAGGAAACATATTCTTATATTCGATTAATCGAGTGATGATGCAACTGGATCCTAGAATCTATACTTGGAAACAATACAATTATATCCAATAACTTCATCAAATATTGGACTAAAATGTCGTTTCCATGAGAGGATTATTCAGAATCTTACTATTGGGTTGGTGAGGATTCTTTTTATATAACTTCATCTTTTCTCTTCAATGAACCACCAACATCTTTCATTTTCTCAATGGATTTCCTAGGTGTATCAACTAACACCTTCTTTCCCTTATCATCTCTCGAAATGATTTCTTCTACATTGGAAGATTCTTGTTCACTATCTGATAATTGAAAAATATTTTCTTGCTCAAGGTTTTATTTCTCGACATCCGCTACAAGATCTTCAAGATGAACAAATTTGTGATTGAAACTATCTTATTAAGATGGCTTATTCACTTCTTCATGACCCCTTTTTTATTTCCCTGGGGTAGTAAGCTTTAAATATTCATCTTTAGGATTTCAGATTAATAGATTTAAAGAAGTAATATCCTTCTCATGATAATCCTCAAATTTTATTATCATGTCATCTGTATCATCACGTCCTTATTAGTCATCTCCTTCTTCTGAAACATCTTCCTAAACTATTTGTTCTTCCATTTATAGTTTTGGAAACAACATATTCTTTGTCAGAGTCACAAGAAGTGATTATTGAAAAAATGATTCTGATACATGAATTTATTTAGAGTCTCTATCGGTATCCTAATTAATGGATTGAATAATATCAACCTTCGACATATTATATCTCGACTTCTTATATATTTCTTACTCCTCATGATCCTCAACATCATTCAAATTTAATGATAATGCCTCAGTAGGTTCCATGCCAGAACTAGGCTCACATTCATTCATATTCTTCTTGTTTTCACAACACGTGGAAACAACTTCATCTGGAGAAGTATTTTTTTCCTTTGGTTTTGGTGGTGGGGATTTAGTTCAGAAGTCTCATCCAGTTCCACATTCATTGTAAGGGCTTCTGCTTTAGTATCAGATAACTAATAAAATTCTACAAATTCACTATTGTATCTATGCTTCATCCTTATTAGTGTTTCATCACTATGAAACATGAATTTGAAATTCCTTGGCATAGAACTGCAATAAATTTTATATGATACTATAAAATGACTATAATCATGGAGAAAATAACTGGATAAATTATTATTTGGGATTTGATTATCCCCTTCATGATATTTTCGAGTTTTAGAAAAAATATTTTTCAAATTTTATCTTTCTAAGATTAAATAGAAATTCCAAGGAATAAATATCACTTTTCTTCAAGGTATCCTTGTCACCTTATCTCAGAATGAGAAATCCCTGAACCCATAATACAATGATCTGAAAAGTTAGTGAATAATGATTAATCTTCAGAGTCTTCACCACAGATTGACAAATGATTTCCACGGATTTCTCCTTATCAATTTATCCTAAATTTTTTTTAATCTTGTGATTGTAGGACTCATCTTCTCCTTAATATGAAATTCCAATCAGATTGGCAGCCTTACGATAGGAAAAGGAATAATTCATTCCATAACTATTAAATGAAATCTTCTCTCTCCATCCTTTATTGGTGAACCTTACAGATTCATAGAATTAAACCAAAATTTCTGAATAAACCAGATCGTGTACCTTCAGTTTGGATAGACATAGGCTCTACCATCATATCAACTTGATATTATTTGTAATAATATAATCATAGTTAGCAAAAAATATCAGATCAACTATCTTTTCTATGTATATCTGCTATTCAGAAATTTCCATTAATGATGAAATTTCTTTTTGATGGGAGGATTCCATAGAAATTCGGAATTGAGGAAAAAACTGAAGATTTAGAACAACATTAAGTAGAGGGGAAGAACATCAGTATGCCAAGGATTGGATGATCGATGTGGGAAAAATATCAGGGGGTATTTATATAGGCGTTTTAGGTGAATGTTCAACTTTTTTAAAAGATCCAATGGTGGAAACTCTTTTGATCTAATCTGACGGTTGGTATAATATTTAAAGAATTAATTTTTTATGTTTCAATCTTTTGAGGTTTCTAAGATATAAATTCGAATTTAATGAAAAGTGAACCTAGAAATTGTTTTTAAACAAGATAAAATATACCAACTTGTAAGAAGATGATTATGGAAATTTATTAATAGAAATATTATTTTGAGAATTCTCCAAAAATTATGAGTAATAAGTAAATTTCTTCTTGAAGAACTTTAGATTCCCGAAAATGTTCACAGGTAAGGAATGTTTTTTAAATAGGCAGAATTTGACTAAAAAAGATTTGATTATGAAAATTGATTTTAAGTACTACAAAATTTGATTATAGAAATATTTGTATTATAAGAAATTGATTTTAACTACTAAAAAATTTGATTATAGAAATATATTGAAATAAAAAAAATTATTTTAACTACTGAAAAATTGGATTTAAGAAATATTTTGATTAAAAAATTATTTACATTACAGGAAAATGTACTCCCCCTATGAAAAAAGTTTAATAAATTAAGGAGACAGGTTTCAACAAGAAGTAAATATAGAAAATTAACTTATGGTTATAATTCCGAACTTCTATTTAATGTATTAAAATATATTAGAGGGTAAATATTTTGTTAAAATATCATCAAGTTGATCATGCTTTCCGATAAATTGAAAATTGATATATCCATTTAGTGTGTGATCCCTAAGAATTTGATGCCTAATATCTACATGTTTTGCAAGAGAGTTAGGTGCATTGATTTTACATAGGGAAATTGAACTAGTATTATCACACAATATATGTGTTTGGTAAATCACAAGACATATTTTGTGAGTGTGTGTTGCATCCACAACATATGAGCACAACGACATCTTGATGCTACATATTCAGATTTAGGAGTGGAAGGTGCTACCGAGTGTTTCTTATTTCATGAAAAAAAATTAATGAATATCTAAGGAAATTACATGTTCTGGATGCACATTTCCTATCAATTATACATCAACCAAATATATCGTTTTAAAATATTTTTAAAACAAAATCATTTCGAGAAGTATAAAAGTGTCATAAATTTGTGGTTCCCTTTAAATAGAATAAAATCATTTCACTAATTTTACATGCGATTCCTTATGATTGGATTGATATATTTCACATAATCATACTGAAAACATTATGCTTGGATGACTAGCTATCAAGTATTGTATACTTCCTATCATACCTCTAAATGTTGGTTGATCTACTGGTTTCCAGACTTCATCAAGATCATGTGAACATGAGGTACCAATAAGAGTACATATACTCTTAGTCATGTCATATACATACATTTTAATATGATCTTGAATATACTTATGTTGATATATATAGGTTCCTTTTGGTTTTTGAGAAATTTTAAATCCTTGAAAAATGTTAACTCACCCATCATACTCATTTCAAAAATAGATTACATTATATTCATGACCAAATCAGTTACATATTGATGTGTTGAACCAAATATAATTTCATTATCATATATTTGAAGAATAAAGAAATTCATATATTTCATTATAAAAAGGGTTGGATAATCATTTCCATTGAAATTGTTGTTTTGAAACTAAATTAATGTGACTCTATTATACCAGGCTTTAGGGGCATGTTTAAGTTCATACTATGCATTGGTAAGTTAGAAAACATTTTCAGGATGTTTTTTTTCTTCAAAATGTAGATTTTGTTCAACCAAAACATCATCTTGAACATATAAGTTAAGGAAAGCACATTTTACATCCATATGAAAATGATTAAAATAGAATAATGCTACAAAGGAAAGCAATATATGAAATATTCAAGTCTAGCTACAGGAGAATATGTTTCTTTATAGTCAATTACTTCTAGTTGATTATAGCCTTTTCAACACATCTAGCCTTACTTCTCACAATTATTCCATTTTCATCACATTTATTTTTGATGTCCCATTTTACTTTAATTACAGATGTATCCTTAGGCCATTCAACCATTGTCCATGCTTTTTTCCTTTCAGAATCATTTAGTTTGTCTTTCATGGATTTTAACCAATCATCATCAACAAAATCATCATCAGTTCTTTTTGGTACTTATTGGGAAATAAATTCTAGATGTTCTATTCTATTTCTTAAGGAACTTATAGTCCTTAAATGTTGATTTACATCTCCAATGATACTATCACTAGGATGATTATTAAGAAACAAATGACATGGGTTTTTCAATACTTGTTCATCAACATATGGTTGAAAATATTCTAGGGTAAATAATTCAGACATATTTTCTTGAACATATTATTTTTCAGAAGGATATTCTATCAAGGGTTTATAATCATTTTTTGAACACACATCCAAAGATATTCGATAGAGTTATTTAAAATCAAAATTATTAGTTTCATAAAATTTGAAATGAAATATTTCTTCAAAAATACATGTTAATTTATTAAAGACTATATAATAATTAGATGTTGTGGAATATCCTAAGAAAATTCCTTCATTTCACTAAGGAAAGGTAAATCATAACTCCAATGGTCTTATATTTTTAGTGTGTATACATTCTCTTTCTTATGTGATAAAAGAATAAAATCTTCTTTGGAATTGTGTAATAATAATTTATCATTCCAAAAACTCACAAGGTATCCTTCATCACATAATTGTCTTATTCTAATGGGGTTTCACTTAAGAGCTTTAACAAGTAAATCTTTTGAAATAAATGTTTTTTTGAAGAAGAATTCTGTTACCTATACCAATAATTTTTTCCAATGCATTATATCCAATTTTAGTTTTCCACCTTGCATCTAGATAATCATTTCAAAGAATTTATTGTTAACGGTCATATGATGGGAACATCCATTGTCCATGTTTCATGTGTTGATGATGGTGCATTCATTACTTTCTGGAAAATAAGAGTGTTAGACTTTCAAAATCCAAATATTAATGGATTTGAAAACTTTAGAAATAAATGTTTTAGGTATCCACATTTGATTAGAAAAAAAATATTTAGGAAAACCTAATGATTGGGTATTATTTTAGAACAATTTTATCCCAAGGTCCACCACAGTGACATTTAGTGCAGAATTGAGAACTTTGAGGAACAAAACAGTTATTAATAAAAATTGGATTAGATTTGGTATAACCAAATCTTGAACAATTCCTTACATGTTGAATTGAAAAATACATCTTGTCCAAATTTTCCTAACCAAAGCTATAGTTTGACAAACACTTCCTCAAGGAAAATATTGTTGAATTTAGTTTAATAAGAAATATTTTATCCTAATGAACATTAGTTTCAAAACTAGAGTTTGACTCTAAAATATTTTTCATAGAAATTAAATATTCATAATTATTATAAAGGTTATAATTTTCAAAATTAACATCCTCAAGATTTTTTAAAATACAATAAAAATAAAAAGTTCTCTTATTAAGATATTTTGAATTCTCTTATAATTTTTTAGTTAGAATGGAAATTGTAGAATTTTCCTTATCAAAATTTTTCTTGAGATTAGAATTTTATTTCTCAAGCATTTTATCAAACCTAGACACTTTTTCATAAGGATATAAAGAGTTATTTTCATCAGAAGAGGATTCAACATCTGAAGACTCATAATATTTACAATCATTAAAAAATTTATTCTATGATACATTAGTAATTGATTTTTCCTTGTGTACCTTGTCCATTAGACAATGATTTTCAATTCGGTAGCTTGGCTAGTAAACTGAGATTCTACTAAACAAAAGATTCATATTCTGAGGATTCATTTGAAGAGTCACCATCACTTTCACTCTAGGTGTCATTAACATTAAAAAAATTATTAGCATTATCATTGTAATTCTTCATTCTATTCCTCTCATAATGTTTTTCCTTTCTATCCTTCTTCATAAGCATAGGACAGTCTGGCCTTACATGCCATTCTTTTTTGCATTTGTAACAAGTAACTTATGATTCTTTCTTGTATTTTCTTTATTTATTCTTATATCAATTATGAAAGTCGTTCTTTCTAACTGTCATGTTAATCCTTTGAGAAAGATTATCTAGCTAATTCACAGAATGTTCACTTTCTCTAGATTCATATGAAATAGTGACTTTCATAGATGTAGATCTTCTAACTCTTTAGGGAGTCTTGGACATAGTAGTAGTAGAGGATAAAGTTCCATTTCCATTTTTCTTCTTATTCATATCATTATCTCTTTTCATTATTGTCTCATGTTCATGAATTGATCCAAAAATATCATCAAGAGTAATTTTAGAAAAAAAATTATTCTCAATAATAGCAGTTCTCTTAGATTCCCACTCATTAGGTGTGATATCTAAAATCTTATCAACAATAGCTTCATCATGATGATATTTTCACCCATAGATGGTAAACTGTTAACAATAGTCATAAACCATTATTGCATCTTGCAGTATGGTTCACTTTAGGGATAAAATAAATACATGATATTCTGCCATAAGTATAGATCTTATAGTTTTTATGACTTTGGATGTACCAAAATGTGTAACTTTCAATTTCTTCCAGATGTAATTTTCAACATCAGAAGAATAAATTTGACTATATATATTCCTGCTCATGTAAAACAAGAAAATTATTACTTACCTTGTAGTGTAGTTGATATTATGACTTCTATTGATTGGTAATGTTTTTGACTTACTTTTTGGGAATCTTGTAATCTCCAGTGAGAATGACAATGTGGTCCACTCTAGTATTAATAACAAAAGTCTTCCTACAATCTCTCTAATACTCATAATCATTCCCATAAAATATAGGAGGTCTACTAGGATTTAGATTATCAATCAAACTAATATTCATTCCTTCCATCTAAAATAATATATCTTTCCACAAAAACTTGTTAATAGTATAAGATTGTAAATAAGGATATAAATTCTTTAGTAAGGAAAATATTTAAACAATTAAATCTTGAGGAAGAAAACTTATATGTGAATATATGTTTTTCAGATACCTCCTCTAATACCAATTATAGGATTTAAATATTATTGTAGAATCTTAATTACAAGAGGGGTCAATTGTATGTTTAAAAACTGTTGTTTTGATCCTTAAGGAAAACTATATTTTATAGTGTTAAACAAGGTAAATTCACAAGACCTCTTTTAATTCTACTAACATGATTGGTTCTAGAAATATGGTTTCAGAAATGAAACTTAAGGAAAAAAATCAAAGAAAATATTCTACCATAAATCATATAAAATCATACTTATCATAGTATAAAAGAGTACAAGAAAGTATAATATAGTTTTACATTATTCCTTTATCAATATACAATGGAAATAAACTTGGAACAAACCAAGTAAAAAGTATGAATTATTTTAACCCAAAGATAAGGGTATTCAACAACCACGGATAAACATCCGTTAATTTATAATTTAATGAAATTTCATATTACCCACACTAGGGTAATATGTCAATAGGAATAACGTAATGTATCTTGCTATCCCTAAAATACGTCGATCTTTAAGGTAGTCGACACCTATGTATTCTTATCCCGGGAAGTCCTGAAATATTAAGGTAGTCGACCCCTCTGTCTTCCTATCCCCGGAATCCCTCGATTATACTCAGCAATATTTGGAGTGGCATAAAGAAAGAAGGACGAGATGTTCAGTATGCACAGATCATGAGAGTAATCTTCTAAAAATAACTTCAACAACATTCAATCTCTAGAGTGAATAACATATATTTTTATTCAATTTCGATCTTTGAGATCATTCAAATGAGCTCATATTTATAGGCAATTCTTCAATGGTCGTATCCCTCCTCCAATGATCATATTTTTCCTTTAATATTGAAGCGACCTATAAATTTTTCACATAAACAATGGTTAGTTATAAACATATTAGAGGACATCGTTCCATAATAATATCAATTGTAATAAAAATAAGGCAGCTCAACCAAATCTATTTTTTAGAGTTTATGGAAAAATAAATTCCAGAGTTTATGAAAATAATCATTTGAAAACTATAAATCATGGATATTCAGATTCTTTTTTCCAATGAATTCGGAACATGAATTATAATGATTTCAGACTCTAAATTCCAATGCATTCGGAATTAGAATTTTGAGAAATTCATCATCAAAATTTTGAGGAATTCAGAGTTTGAATTATTAGGAATTCAGTGTCGGAATTATGTAGAATTTGGAGTCTGAATATTGAGGAATTCAGAGTCTGAATTATGAGTAATTCAGAGTCTAAATTCTAAGGTATTTGGAGTCCAAATTTCATATATTTTGGAACCCAAATATCAATGTATTCAGAACCTGAATTTCAGAGAATTCATAACCCGGATTTAAGAGAATTCAGAACCTGAATTTCAGAGAATTTGGAACCTTAAATTCATAGAATTAGAAACATGAAAATAGAATCTTATATATCCCTAAAATTAAATTATTCTGAGGTTTTATTTGTGAAACTGAATTTTAGATATAGTAATTAAAATGATTTATATTTAGAGATACTATAATATCAATAATGAAAACAGAGGTAAGGATAATATTTCCTTATAGTAGGAAAAATTCCTTATAATGATAACCTATAGGGAAAAATATAATATTCTTTAAGATATAGTGTTTTGGATTTTCAAAACAAAAAGGAATGAAAAATTAATAAGTAAACCTTATTAACTATTCACATTATCCATTTTCATTCCACATTTTATTTGTTTTTTTGATTCTTATCTTTTTTCATTTATTTTATTTAGGTTTAATACGGTAGTAGTTTGGAGACTAACTCGATGCATACACTTCAAAAATAATTTCAGGTTGTATCATTCATTCTCTTTAGTTTTTCATACCGTATATTTATTTTTTGCTGAGTTGAAAATGAGGGTAGTGAAATGTAAGTGTGGGGGGAGTGTCATGTTGTGTACTAGGGACTCACAACCGGTACATGCAGTTCACAGTGTGTTCTGTCATCCTAAAATTTCTACCATAGATCTGCCTCATCAAATTATGTCATGACATGTACTCATGGTAAATGACATGTAACCATTATTCTTCATTTTTTCTCAACTTAATTTTTAAAAATATGTTTTCATTCCACTTCGCATCGCACATGGATCAAAGGATGCTTTTTCTCTTATTTCCTTTTCTTATTTCCATCTTAAAATATTCATAATTTTCTTCCATAAAACATATAACAAATCAAATCATTCCAAAAAATTGAAATATTCATAATTTAATTAAACAAATTAATGAATAAAATGTATTCATTAAATAGACTTATAAAATACCCCCACACATAACCTGTTCTTGGCCTCAAGCATAAAATCACTACATGGAATTCAAAGAACATCAATGTTAGTAATATTCAAATTCAAAATCAATAAAATAAAACAATTTTCAATTTAAAATCAAATCATTATGAATCCAAATAAATTATAAATTTAACTTCCCATTTTTCAAGGAAACGATAAATTATTGTATTTTAATTTTCCCCTTTGAAAAATGATAGAACATATCTTTTGTTTCATTCATTCTCCCCAATTAATTATTACTAAACATTCAAAGTCATGATATAACTCACTTGGATATTTCCTCTCATGTATCATGATACAATTCATGTGGACCCAACGCAACTGACGGTGCGTTAATCAGACACTTGGTCTGCAAGTTATTAGTGTTTCTGTTCCGAGGGCCTGGTTGGATTCAGGTTTGATCCAAACCATCTGCACTCTAATCATATCCAAAAATCTAGTGGGGTACAAAAAAACCATCTTGATCTATGTATTCTGACACCACATCAAGTTTATCAAACAGACACACGATTCTCAATATACGTCCAAAAAGGAGAAACTGGGTCTGGATGGGCCAAGCTCTGGTCCGACCCATCCCGACCCGGATTAGGCCCACCCGACATGGTTTGTGTCGAGCCTGACCATCCCAAGTCTAGCCAGGATGGTCTTTTCTTTAGCCAGCCTAGCTCACGGGGCCGTGTTCCGGCCTGACCCGCGAAGGGGGTGGCCAAGCACGGTGGTGCGGCCCGAAGTCGGGTGGACCGTCGTTGTAGGGTCCTCCCTGACCGACGCCTACGATGGATGCGATCTCAGGTCACCCGAACGTCCAAAGATCCCATTGGTATTTGGATGTGGGACCTGCTGGAGCAGGTCCTGCTCGGTGCACCACGGTCGGCTAGTTCGCAGGACGATCCTCCTCCCAATGGCATGAAGATGTCGTTTCCATCCTTGGCCGGCCAGGTGTCAGCTACTCTCCGGCCTCTAGAGCAGCCAAGCAGTCATGGTCTCTTGCTATGGCGGCACGGGTGCACACCACCATACCATCACACGGTCGGCAGGTGTGTCGGCCGTGTAACAGCCCAAGATTTTATAAAAAAAAATAAATATTCTTTTTAATTTTATTAATGTCTTGTGTTGTACGCTACACCCAAAGGAGCTTGCACAACACACATCCTTGACTTGACTTGCATTACACGCAATCGCGACCTTCCTCGATAGCGTGTGTATTACGCAATACCGAGTTTCACTAAACAACGATATGCTATAAAAATATTATTAAAACTAGCCGTTATGAATAGTAATAACCACTTTTTGAAATCCAGTAAATCCTATTTTTCAAAATGAACTTTATTTTTGGATTCGGAGTATCGAATTTAGCCTAAGGTGAAATTTTGGTACTTTTCGGATAACTTTCATATTCTGATGAATAGTGAAAATTATTAATTATAATTAAAAAACAACTTTTTTAATCGAAATAATTAATAGTGATAAATTATTAATTTGAGTGGTTTTAAAGTATATTTAGAATATATTTTTACAATTTAATACAATGTTGGTCATTGGTTGTAATTTCACATTTAAACCAGACATAATCAAGTGTCAATCTTTTGATATATATTGTTTCCTAAAAACACGCTATTTGTTTTAACAGCGGGATTTAATTATAAAATTAATTAATGCAACTTTTATGTTATGAATTTGGTAAAATAGACTTCATTTTTGAATTCGGAATATGAAATATAGCTTGGGATGAAATTTTGGCATTGTTCTGAAAAACATCAATTTTTGATGAATAGTGAAACTACTAAGTGGTAGGTTAAAAACTGAATTTTGCATAAAACATAATTTTACCGCTTCTGTGAATGGAATTTCGAAAATCCGAGAGACACAGTTAATATCAAGGACTAAAATGTGGTTCAATGAGATGAAAATAATTTTTTGGTGAATAGTAACTTTTTACCTTTTTTACCACGGTTAATAGTAAATAGGGTAACTAAGGGTAAATATGATATTAATATTACCCTAACACATGTCCTAATTCTATTGGACAAGTGTAATTCGACCAAAAACAAACTTAGGAATAAAATATGACCATTTAGGCCCACTTGGATTAGATTAGGACATTTATTATTAATTTATTTAAAGAAGGGTTAAAATAGTTAAAATCAAAGTTTAATAAGTAAATAATTTTTAATATGGGGTTATACATAAGATAAATTCGATTGTAAATATTCATTAGAAATCTAAAAAGATTTCCTACATGATGGTATTTTATTTGTAATTTTTAGACATCAAATAATTTAATTTATTTATGACACAACGATGATGCAGTAATTATCTTTTTAATGAAATATTGACATAATTGATGTTATAAGAACCAAAATAAATGTAATTTAAGTTTTTTATGAATTCCACTAATTTTCTAGGTTACTATGATATATTAATGTTGATTTAATCAACTTGGTTCGAACATTTAATTCTGTTATGACTTTCACAAAAATCATATATCAAATAGTGTCAAAATTGACACAAAATAGTTTTTAAATCAAATATTATATTACTAATTGTTATTTTATTCCTAAAAATCTAAGGTTCGGCCAAATGACTTAGATAAGGATATATATATTAATAATAAACAATTTGGGGTTCGTTTGGCATGTTATAGTAAGTGTATTAACCATATAGTGAAAGAAAACAAAAAGACACGGTAAAAGTTAAATTATTTAACTTAGAGTTAAATCTAATTGATAAGGTTTAAAATAATATCCAAACATGTCTAAATTTGATTTGCTGATGAGATTACAACCCTATCTCATCTAATCTTCGAATATGAGTCATTTTTGGAGGTTTTTAAGTGGGGTTAGATTTATTATAAATTAATATTTTTAAGAATTCCTAAGGTGCCCCTCTCCTCCCCTATAAAAGGACACCTCCTCCCCTTCCTCCTCACACCAATTTGAGCACTCAAGCTCGGCCAACCACTGCCAAAATCTCTTCTCCACTTCCCTAGCAACATCCTAGAGGTTCTGGTCTTCCTCAAAGACCAACTCAAGTGCCCTAAGAGGATGTCTCAAAGAGGCACTTCAAAGAAGAGGTAATTACCGTTACCAATTCTTTCATCTTTATTTCTTCTTCCACTTCTTCTTCTTAGGTTGTTTCATTATGAAGTAATAACATCAGTATCACTCATATACTGATATGTTATTATAAGTATGAAACAACCCTATTTCACCATCTATCCATCCTACGGAAAAAGAAATAACCGCGCGTGCGTACGTACGGAATACCGTCTCCACGCCGTGGTGTAATCTATTTTCCACCACCACCTTACATGGATGGGTATAATGGTGTAAAGAATAACTATACATAGTTATTACAACATCATATTGATTCTGATATATTGTATAATCCACTTCAACTCAGTTCAATATTTATGGAAATGATATCATCGCTCGTGCGTACGTACGGACTACCGTCTCCACGACGCGATGAGATTCATTCTCCATGTTAACCATTTAAGAATGATTATAATGTATATATAAGAAATAATAATGAAAAATATGACATTATAAAGATACTGGATTTATGTATATATACATATGTATGTCATCTACTTACTTCCATTTCAAGACAATAAGGAAAGTAAAACAGCGTTCATGCGTACGTACGGACTACCGTCTCCATGAACGGTGTTTTTCATTTATCTACCTATTATATATATATATATACTGAATATATATGATATATAAATCATATTTTATATTCTGGAAGTAAGTAAATCATGATATAAGTAATAATGATGTCAAGAACAACAAGTCAAACCACCTACGATAAATGAAACGATTTTACCCAAAACGCTTCTTTAACATGGAATTTACAAAAGAACGGGTAATATAATGTCATAAGTGAACCATATATGATATCATAACAATGAATATGATTCTTTAATAAGTCAATAACATGATTTAAATCATTATACAGGAGGTTCGGACACTTACAAAGAAAGTCGGACCTAAGGTAAGGGAAATATCACAATCTCATTTTTATCCGAGATTGTTTATTCGTAAGTATTTACTGGGGTGTATTTTATCATCCACTTCCATGTTTACTAAATATGTAATATTATTTCCATCCACCTAAAATTGTTTAAATCCATTTTTACCCTTCAGTGAGTTTTTAGTAATACGTATGAAAGGAATCTTTTGTCGTTTTTCGTACGAGGTACTTTTTGACTTTTCCGACAAAAGTACGAAGAATGTTTTTTTTAACTTAATACGGCACGAACGGATTTCTACTGTTTTACAAAGCCTTATTTTCATGAAGCTTCCTCTATAATATTTCATGACTATTTTCAATAAAATCTCTTTCTTTTAAAATTGCATTATGTTTTGTGAAAAGAAATTGATTTTGAAGAAGAAAGGATATTTTCCTCAAGAATTCAATTCAAGTGTTTTATCAAAATTATTTTCCATATAAGATAATAAAGGGTTCTGTTTATATCCATATTTTTACATTGATTTGACTATGTTGTGATGGAATTATGTTTATGAATTCCTTTATCTTATATGAATGGTTTTATGATGTCATGTTGTTTTAAGAATCCCATTTTTAATACATGGGTTATGAAATGATGTATGATTTATGATTTTGTGGCACACATAAGAAAAGATTCATTAAGAGATGGGTGGGACCTATATCTCCCTCCAATGCATTGGGTAAAGATTTTATATCTCATGAGATAGACATGGCTGGAATGGTAGGTTATACCGGTTCAGTGAAACAGGACTGAAACGAGGATTACTCGATTCAGAAAGGGACTTTGTCCACTAAGATAGTCTTGGCAATGAGTCATGACTAACAAGAAATGATTCTCTATGATTATGTGTGTATGCCACAATGAGTAATGTTTTAAGTTATGATTTCATTTCACTACTATGATTTATCCCATGTTATGAAATTATGCTCTCTTTTGCAGGTTAAGATTTCCAAAAATGTTATGTTCTTATGAAAATTATGTGATTGATATTTCCTTTGTTTACCCTTACTGAGCATTTGAGCTCACCCTTTTATGTTTTCTTTTCCCCAGGATATAAAGAATGGTTTTAGGTAAAAAAAAAGGGGAAGATCTTTATGGGAGATGTTGAAGATCTTTCACCACGTTTAGAAGATTACGATCCGAGTTTCCAAAGACACTAAACTATTACGATCCATGTGTGTGTGTTTTTGTTATGTACTAAGTATTCCGCAAAAGTAATGTAATGTCCATGTACGATAAGCTTCGGGTCTCTACAGTTGGTATCAGAGGAAAGGTTTAGTCAACCTTTGGAAACTAGGATGCGAAAAAGTTAGTGAGATCCCTAGAGATATTTCTAAGGTATGTCTAGGGATGTCCCTAGGGATAAGTATACGTATAGGTTATAGTAATAGAATTACGCTAACAATCATAGAATTAAACCTAAGATGTTGGATATTGAAGGGACTCCCCCTTTATTATGTTGTTTTCCCTAGCATGATTTTTGCCTCTCACACTATTCTTTTGGGGTTTTAGACGATGGCTGGAACCCGAAGGAACCGTGTTAATGCAGAATGTGATGGGCAATGCAATGATTGTCCCCCTGAGCAACCAAACGATATAGGAGCTGGAATGAAAAATCTTGTAGCCATGCTCACACAACTTTCTCAAGCTATGAATCATGCAGGACTTCCAAACGAGCAAAGGAAGGAGCAACATTCTGTTGAATCCTTCATGAGGCAGTGTCCACCTTCTTTCAGTGGGTCTACTGATCCATTAGTTGCTGAACAATGGATTAGTACTACTGAAAAGATATTTTCAGTTCTTCAATGTTCTGATCATGATAAAGTCATCTTAGCAGTATATCGTTTGGAAGGTGAAGCTGATCAATGGTGGAATCTTATCAAGAATACGAGGCCAAGAGATGAAATTGAGTCCATGGAATGGGACGAGTTCAAGAACTTGTTTTTCAGTAAGTACTTCCCTCGTATTCTTCGAACAAAGATGGAGAAAGAATTTCTTGAACTGAAGCAAAGGGACGATGAATCTGTTAGTACCTATGAAGCAAATTTTACAAGACTTTCAAGGTATGCTTCTGGAATTATCATCCAACCTGAAAGTAAAGTTGATCGATTTTTCAGTGGCTTAAAACCAAGTCTTCGAAGTGCATTAGCTATAAGAGACTTCAGTAGCTATGAAGAAATTGTGCGTTGTGCTATCAAGGTAGAAATGGAAGTTGGTGTTACATATCCATCTGATGGTTTTGACAAGAAACGAAAGATGGAGTTCAAGGAGAGATCTCAGAATAATGATGAAAAGAAGATGAATGTTTCCTTATGCACAAAGTGTGGAAAGAAGCATGGTGGAGATTGTCTTAAAGGGACTAGAAAATGTTTTAAGTGTGGAAAAGAAGGTCATCGAGCAGCTGAGTGTCGAAGTAATGGAAAAAGGGTTTCTAATGATGTGAATAAAGCAAACACTGCAGAGAACGCACCGCCAACACTTCAATGCTTCAAGTGCAAGGAAATGGGGCATTATGCTAATAATTGCCCTAATCCAAGGGTTAGTGATGATCGACATGAGCAACCGCTTAAGGCAAAGGACAAAGGGAAGTCACATGCGATCACTATTGGCAATGTTGAATATGACAACGATGTGGTGGAATGATTAAGTTTTTATGTAATGGGATTCCAAAATAATGTTGTATCATAGAATTTTGGAATACTTATGTATTGCTCTAATGTGGTATTCAAAGTGATTGAGATGTTATGCAAGGAAAACGAGAAAATGAAATGTTTAACAGTATTCATGAGCTCATGATTGATATAAGGACTAAGTGATATCATGGTTTGAGTATATAGAATTTTGAGGATTTCGGTATGTGAAAAGTGTTAACTTTTAACTGCATTCAAGTTTTCACTAAGGTTCAATGGGTATTCAAGAGAGTACAAGATTAAGGCCTTTGAATGTTTGGAATGTGACCAACAAGATATATCTTATGATATATGGGGATCAATGACAGTATTAAATCTCTGGTAATCGTTGTTACTATATTATGAGAGTGGACTGCAGTATTATGTATCAGCCTAAAGATTAGACTGGATTATGTTGGACATAAGTTAGTATTGTTTAAGGATAGAAGTTTTTTCGATATTATGGGATGTTATAGTAATATAGTTTTAGAAAAAGGACAACCTGCAGGACGGGCGACAGCCCATCGCTTCGGACAAGGCTGTGAGAATCGAACCCACAACCGAAGTGCGACTGGCCTTTATCGCCTACCACTGACCTACATGAAGTCCCTGTTTAGTAGAAACTAGTTTTATTATATTAAGGAGTATGATATATGAAGTATAAGTCCATTTTAGGAACCATATATGATTAATCTCACTATAGATCGATTTATGAATATAATTTTTGCTAACCTTTTGTTTGAGACAGATGGAATGACCCGTCATTCTATCACATGATCTGCTAACACTTCATGAATAACAAATTCAACTTCATTTATTTAAGAGATGAAGTGGAAATTGTTCAAGGCACGAACAACAGTGATATTGTATCAAAATAAAGTAAGTATTTATTCTAATTCAAATTTTCAACTTTAGGGAAATGATCTTGAAAACCAAAAATGTTGTCCTAGTGATCTTATACCTGATGAATTAGATGGTACCTTAGATCGTCACAAATATATGGATTTGTGATTACTGGATTTTCCATAGCCATGTTCTCTACCACTCTCCATCAGAACATGATGGTTAGATTTCTCTTCCATATCCATATTTTCACCTATGTGGAAACCCAGTGATTAGTTTATTTGGGTAATCGTTACATTTCATACTTTAGTTTTTAAAGCCAAGTTTTGGTATTCCCTTTTACGATGTGGGTTTCTATTAAAGAAACTTTTAAATAGTAAACCATTTATAACCCCGACGAATTTCGAGGGCGAAATTCATTTTAAGGGGGGTAGAATGTAACAGCCCAAGATTTTATAAAAAAAAATAAATATTCTTTTTAATTTTATTAATGTCTTGTGTTGTACGCTACACCCAAAGGAGCTTGCACAACACACATCCTTGACTTGACTTGCATTACACGCAATCGCGACCTTCCTCGATAGCGTGTGTAGTACGCAATACCGAGTTTCACTAAACAACGATATGCTATAAAAATATTATTAAAACTAGCCGTTATGAATAGTAATAACCACTTTTTGAAATCCAGTAAATCCTATTTTTCAAAATGAACTTTATTTTTGGATTCGGAGTATCGAATTTAGCCTAAGGTGAAATTTTGGTACTTTTCGGATAACTTTCATATTCTGATGAATAGTGAAAATTATTAATTATAATTAAAAAACAACTTTTTTAATCGAAATAATTAATAGTGATAAATTATTAATTTGAGTGGTTTTAAAGTATATTTAGAATATATTTTTACAATTTAATACAATGTTGGTCATTGGTTGTAATTTCACATTTAAACCAGACATAATCAAGTGTCAATCTTTTGATATATATTGTTTCCTAAAAACACGCTATTTGTTTTAACAGCGGGATTTAATTATAAAATTAATTAATGCAACTTTTATGTTATGAATTTGGTAAAATATACTTCATTTTTGAATTCGGAATATGAAATATAGCTTGGGATGAAATTTTGGCATTGTTCTGAAAAACATCAATTTTTGATGAATAGTGAAACTACTAAGTGGTAGGTTAAAAACTGAATTTTGCATAAAACTTAATTTTACCGCTTCTGTGAATGGAATTTCGAAAATCCGAGAGACACGGTTAATATCAAGGACTAAAATGTGGTTCAATGAGATGAAAATAATTTTTTGGTGAATAGTAACTTTTTACCTTTTTTACCACGGTTAATAGTAAATAGGGTAACTAAGGGTAAATATGATATTAATATTACCCTAACACATGTCCTAATTCTATTGGACAAGTGTAATTCGACCAAAAACAAACTTAGGAATAAAATATGACCATTTAGGCCCACTTGGATTAGATTAGGACATTTATTATTAATTTATTTAAAGAAGGGTTAAAATAGTTAAAATCAAAGTTTAATAAGTAAATCATTTTTAATATGGGGTTATACATAAGATAAATTCGATTGTAAATATTCATTAGAAATATAAAAAGATTTCCTACATGATGGTATTTTATTTGTAATTTTTAGACATCAAATAATTTAATTTATTTATGACACAACGATGATGCAGTAATTATCCTTTTAATGAAATATTGACATAATTGATGTTATAAGCACCAAAATAAATGTAATTTAAGATTTTTTATGAATTCCACTAATTTTCTAGGTTATTATGATATATTAATGTTGATTTAATCAACTTGGTTCGAACATTTAATTCTGTTATGACTTTCACAAAAATCATATATCAAATAGTGTCAAAATTGACACAAAATAGTTTTTAAATCAAATATTATATTACTAATTGTTATTTTATTCCTAAAAATCTAAGGTTCGGACAAATGACTTAGATAAGGATATATATATTAATAATAAACAATTTGGGGTTCGTTTGGCATGTTATAGTAAGTGTATTAACCATATAGTGAAAGAAAACAAAAAGACACGGTAAAAGTTAAATTATTTAACTTAGAGTTAAATCTAATTGATAAGGTTTAAAATAATATCCAAACATGTCTAAATTTGATTGGCTGATGAGATTACAACCCTATCTCATCTAATCTTCTAATATGAGTCATTTTTGGAGGTTTTTAAGTGGGGTTAGATTTATTATAAATTTATATTTTTAAGAATTCCTAAGGTGCCCCTCTCCTCCCCTATAAAAGGACACCTCCTCCCCTTCCTCCTCACACCAATTTGAGCACTCAAGCTCGGCCAAACCCTGCCAAAATCTCTTCTCCACTTCCCTAGCAACATCCTAGAGGTTCTGGTCTTCCTCAAAGACCAACTCAAGTGCCCTAAGAGGAGGTCTCAAAGAGGCACTTCAAAGAAGAGGTAATTACCGTTACCAATTCTTTCATCTTTATTTCTTCTTCCACTTCTTCTTCTTAGGTTGTTTCATTATGAAGTAATAACATCAGTATCACTCATATGCTGATATGTTATTATAAGTATGAAACAACCCTATTTCACCATCTATCCATCCTACGGAAAAAGAAATAACCGCGCGTGCGTACGTACGGAATACCGTCTCCACGCCGTGGTGTAATCTATTTTCCACCACCACCTTACATGGATGGGTATAATGGTGTAAAGAATAACTATACATAGTTATTACAACATCATATTGATTCTGATATATTGTATAATCCACTTCAACTCAGTTCAATATTTATGGAAATGATATCATCGCTCGTGCGTACGTACGGACTACCGTCTCCACGACGCGATGAGATTCATTCTCCATGTTAACCATTTAAGAATGATTATAATGTATATATAAGAAATAATAATGAAAAATATGACATTACAAAGATACTGGATTTATGTATATATACATATGTATGTCATCTACTTACTTCCATTTCAAGACAATAAGGAAAGTAAAACAGCGTTCATGCGTACGTACGGACTACCGTCTCCATGAACGGTGTTTTTCATTTATCTACCTATTATATATATATATATACTGAATATATATGATATATAAATCATATTTTATATTCTGGAAGTAAGTAAATCATGATATAAGTAATAATGATGTCAAGAACAACAAGTCAAACCACCTACGATAAATGAAACGATTTTACCCAAAACGCTTCTTTAACATGGAATTTACAAAAGAACGGGTAATATAATGTCATAAGTGAACCATATATGATATCATAACAATGAATATGATTCTGTAATAAGTCAATAACATGATTTAAATCATTATACAGGAGGTTCGGACACTTACAAAGAAAGTCGGACCTAAGGTAAGGGAAATATCACAATCTCATTTTTATCCGAGATTGTTTATTCGTAAGTATTTACTGGGGTGTATTTTATCATCCACTTCCATGTTTACTAAATATGTAATATTATTTCCATCCACCTAAAATTTTTTAAATCCATTTTTACCCTTCAGTGAGTTTTTAGTAATACGTATGAAAGGAATCTTTTGTCGTTTTTCGTACGAGGTACTTTTTGACTTTTCCGACAAAAGTACGAAGAATGTTTTTTTTAACTTAATACGGCACGAACGGATTTCTACTGTTTTACAAAGCCTTATTTTCATGAAGCTTCCTCTAAAATATTTCATGACTATTTTCAATAAAATCTCTTTCTTTTAAAATTGCATGATGTTTTGTGAAAAGAAATTGATTTTGAAGAAGAAAGGATATTTTCCTCAAGAATTCAATTCAAGTGTTTTATCAAAATTATTTTCCATATAAGATAATAAAGGGTTCTATTTCTATCCATATTTTTACATTGATTTGACTATGTTGTGATGGAATTATGTTTATGAGTTCCTTTATCTTATATGAATGGTTTTATGATGTCATGTTGTTTTAAGAATCCCATTTTTAATACATGGGTTATGAAATGATGTATGATTTATGATTTTGTGGCACACATAAGAAAAGATTCATTAAGAGATGGGTGGGACCTATATCTCCCTCCAATGCATTGGGTAAAGATTTTATATCTCATGAGATAGACATGGCTGGAATGGTAGGTTATACCGGTTCAGTGAAACAGGACTGAAACGAGGATTACTCGATTCAGAAAGGGACTTTGTCCACTAAGATAGTCTTGGCAATGAGTCTTGACTAACAAGAAATGATTCTCTATGATTATGTGTGTATGCCACAATGAGTAATGTTTTAAGTTATGATTTCATTTCACTACTATGATTTATCCCATGTTATGAAATTATGCTCTCTTTTGCAGGTTAAGATTTCCAAAAATGTTATGTTCTTATGAAAATTATGTGATTGATATTTCCTTTGTTTACCCTTACTGAGCATTTGAGCTCACCCTTTTATGTTTTCTTTTCCCCAGGATATAAAGAAAGGTTTTAGGTAAAAAAAAGGGGAAGATCTTTATGGGAGATGTTGAAGATCTTTCACCACGTTTAGAAGATTACGATCCGAGTTTCCAAAGACACTAAACTATTACGATCCTTGTGTGTGTGTTTTTGTTATGTACTAAGTATTCCGCAAAAGTAATGTAATGTCCATGTACGATAAGCTTCGGGTCTCTACAGGACGCCTTCTACTTCTGTGGTTATATGCATTTATATTCTAAACCCAAACAATATAACGACCACATATTTGCAATCCTCGGGTCGAGTTCATGGTGTCCATACATCAGGCTCAAGAAACAATTGTGTTTCCAGAGCAGTTATTTATTGGGAATTGAAGAATTCATGAAGAATGCGCGGAAAACAATGAAAAGGGGCAAGGTAAAAGTGTGTAATGATGGCCATGTTTGTTTGTACATCATCGTTGTTTATCCATAATATGAATAATCAACAAATAAATTCAATCATATTTCAAAATTGAAACCACTACCTCGATCATCTGATAGAGGTGGTTAGAGGAAGAAGAAAACGTCGATAAAGATGGTGACTTCAGTGTTCGTCACTCCCATAAGATGCTCCAAAGACAGTTCCTCAATCGCGATCCGAAGAATTCTCTTTGATGGAGAGGTTCATCATTGGAGAAACATGTTTCTCCAAAGGTTCTCCCAATCTCACCATTTCCAATGATCTTCTAACCTCACGAAAGGTGAGGATCCACATCATAAAACTACTTTTATTAATTAATTAATCAAGGCACATTAATTATGCTTATGTTGGAACATTACCTTGGGCGGATTCCAAGGGTTTCCCCACATTAATTTGGAGAGTTCGGGGGTCCCCACCACTAAATATCCAAATGAGAGGTTTCAAATTCAATAATAAAATAAAGCATGTTTTTTTATTTTCTCTGACGAAATGTACAGAAAATAAACATTCTCCCTCGATCTACTGCGGTTGAGGGTAAGGTCTCCATAAATGAATATCGGCATTGCGAGTTCAATGGTGTCCTTGATTTCAATTCCGAGAAACGATTCAAAAGTTACTAAATGGAAATCGTGCATTTAATGAACGTACCCGAAAAAAAGTTCAAAAATTCATTCAAGGAACACTAGGCCTCAGAATCATGCGCTGTTAATTTTTTTAGACTCATAATATATCCATATAATTTAAAAAATTAAATGGAAAAATCTGGGTCATTACATTCTCCCCACCTTAGGGCTTTGCATCCCCGAAAGCCATGACACAATCTTGGGAAAGTAGTTGGGGTACTATGCAAAAATCTTAGCATCCCGCTCCATGTGATCTCCTGGAGGTTCACATGATTCCGAAGAACGTGCATCATAGGTATCAACCGCCCACAAAGGACTCTCTCATGTCGATCCTCAATCTCTACTGGAACCTTTGAAAACATCACCCTATCTTTGATGTACAGCTCTCCATGGTCGATGATGTGTGATTGGTCATGCACAAATCTCCTCAACCGGGATATGTGGAAACCATAATTTTCCCACTGCAACTGAGGGTTAAGATCTATGTAGTATGCTACCTCTCCAACTCTACTGAGGACATGGAAGGGTCTGATGAACCTTGAAGATAACTTGTCACCCCTGACCAATCACCACAAACCTCATCGAGTTGAGACACATAGAATGACATTTTCATCATCCTAGAACTCCAGAGGTCTCCATATCCTATCAACATTGTATTTCTTCCTGCTCTGTGTAGTCTTCATCAGCTCATGTATGATCTGAACCTTTTATGGGGTATCTCGTACCATCTATGGTCCGAAGAGTGCTAACTTCACTGGGTTAGTCCAGCATAGATGGGATCTGCAAGGTCGACAATAAAATTCCTTGAATGGTGCCATACCAATAGTGGAGTGATAACCATTATTGTATGAGAACTCCACTAAGGGCAAGTGATCATACAAGATGCAGCAAAAATCAATGACGCAAGCACATAGCATGTCCTCAATAATCTGAATGGTCTACTCTATCTGACCATCCATCTGAGGATGGAAGGTGGTGCTCAACCAATGCTACGTCTGAAAAGCCTCTTACAACCCCTTCCATAGCTGAGAAGTTAAATGTGCATCACGAATGGAGACAATGGTCGAAGGCACTCCATGATTTCGTACAATCTCTTGCACATAGAGGCATCTCAAGCCCTCTACTAAACCCTTCTCTCTGATAGGTAGTAAGTAGGATGGCTTGGTGAGTCGGTCAAAGATCACCCATTAAAGATCATGAACCCTGTATGTGCATGAAACACCAATCACGAAGTCAATGGATATTCCAACCCACTTCCACTATGGCACCTCAAGTGGATGAGTAATGCCTAATGGAACCTGATTCTTGGCATTCACTTATTGCCAAGTGATGCATCGTGAACCAAACTGTTCCACTGTACTCATCATCCATTGACACCAGTGCTGACGCCGGAGGTCATGGTACATCTTCTCCACACCAGGATATACCACCAAAGGGGACGTATGGAACTCCCTCAGCACCTCCCCTCTTAGCACCAAGGGTACAACAGTACGAACTCTAAAAAGGATAGCCTTCTCCCCACCTTCAAAATATCCATCAAGTGAATGGCCTATGGATATATGAGCATGTCATGACTCACAGTCATTGTCTCAAAGTTGCGCCTATCGGACATGATGAAGGATTGGGGGTGACTATCATAGACGGGAGGTTTGTTTCTCCATCTCTATCCATGATGGAGATCTGCAAAGCGGGTAGCTACTCCGTCGCCTCACTCAGCAATTGTATACCAAATCTCCTGCCAAGTGCATCTGCTACTACATTTCCCTTCCATGTAGTATAGACTATCGAAAATTCATAATCCTGGAAAAACTCCAACCAACGTCACTGTATTAGGTTCAGGTCCTTCTGAGAGAAGATATACATGAGACTCTTGTGATCAGAGTAGACTGTAAAATTCTCACCAATAAAGTAATGTCTCCACATATTCAAGGGGAATACCACTGCTTCTAACACCCAGTCATGGGATGCATAATCATGAAATAATTATCCCTAAATCATAAATTCTAAACCCTATCACTTAAATCTAAAACCAAAACAGTTAAACAAATCCATAAAATTCAAAAACCTAGTCCCACAACTCTACACATGAAAGCCTAATCCCTAAACTCAAATTCCAAAATGAAAAACCCTAAACCCAATAAATATAACCTATACCCTAATCTTGAAAACCTTAAATCTAAAACATAAAATCTAAACCACAACACTAAAATCTAAACCAAAACCCCAAAAACCAAAAGCCATAATCCTAAAACCTTGTCCCAAAACCCTATACATGAAACCCTAATCCCTAAAACAAAATCTAAAAACTAAAAGTCTAAACCCAGAATAATATACCATATACCCTAATCATGAAATAATTAACCATAAAACATAAAATCTAAACACTATCACATAAATCTAAAACCAAAAACCCTAACACCAAAACCCAAAATCTTAAAATCTAGTCCCAAAACCCTATACCTGAAACCCTAACACATAAAATCCAAATCCAAGAAGCCGAACAATAAACTGAAAAATATATTCCTTATAACCTAATATTGATATCCTTATCCATAAAAAATAATACCTAAACCCTATCACATAAATCTAAAATGAAAAAACAAAAACAAAAATCCAAAATCCTAAAACCTAGTCTCTAAACCCTAAACCCATAAAATCTAATCCCTAAACTCTAAATCCAAAAATCAAACCCCTAAACCAAAAATCATTTTCCATACAACCTTATATTGATATCAATATCCTTACATTATAAAATATATACCATATCTCTTAAATCTAAAAGAAAAACCCTAAAACCAAAACCCCAAATCCTAAAACCATGTCCAAAAACCCTATACCTGAAACCCTAATCCGAAAAATCTAAATCCAAAAATCCAAACAATAAACCCAAATACATATACCATATAACATAATCTTGAAATTCTTAAACCAAAAATATATGAGTTAAACCATATCATTTAAATTTAAAACAAAATCACTAAAACAAAAACCCAAAATCCGAAATCCATGTTTGAAAACCCAATACCTGAACACTTAATCTCTAAATACTAAATCCAAGGATCCAAATTCTAAGAAAATATATATACGCTATACCTTATTCTAGATATATTCAACCATACACCAAAAATTCAAATCCATATCACTTAAATCTAAAATCAAAACCCAAAATCTTAAAACCTAGTCTCAACACACTTAACATAAAACCATAATCCCAAAACTCATAATCGAAAAAGTCAAACCCTGAACTGAAAAACATAGAACATATACCCAAATATTAAAATACATAACTCTATAACATAAAATCTATACAATATCACTTAAATATAAAGCCAAAATCCTAAAACCAAAACCCAAAATCATAAAACCTAGTCCTAAATCCCTATAGCTGAAACCCAATTCCATAACCTCTACATCCAAATGTCGAACCCAAAACCCAAAACAGATAAAATATTCCCAAATTATGAAATCGTTAACCCTAAAACATAAATATAAACCTTATCCATTAAATCTAATACCAAAATCCAATATCCTAAACAATTGTCCCAAAAACCTATAACCAAAACCCAAATCCCTATACTCTAAATCCAAAAAGAAGAACCCTAAACCCAATAACACATACCCTATACCCTGATCGTGAAATTTGTGACCCTACAACATTAACATTAAGCCCTATCACTTTAATCTAAAACTGAAACCCTAAAACCAATACCCAAATCCTAAAACCTAGTCCCAAAACCCAATACACAAAACTCCAAACCCTAAACTCTAAATTCAAAAATCTAATCTCTTAACCAAAAAATACCATATAACCTAATATTGAAATACATAACACTAAAATATAAAAGATAAACCCTATCACTTTAATTTAAAACCAAAACTATGAAACAAAAAACCCATATAGTAAAACCTAGTCCCAAAAACCAATACCCGAACCCATAATCCATAAACTCAAAATTCAATATGATGAACCTGAAACCAAAAAACATCTACCCTAAAACTTGATAAAAAAATAACAAACCCCTAAACCTAAAACCTAAACTCTAGCCCTTAAATCTGAACACAAAACATAAAAACAGAAACCCAAAATCCTAAAACCTTGTCCCAAAACCCTATACCCAAAACCATATTACCTAAAATATAAATCAAAAAATCTAAACCATAAACACATAAAATTATGATCTATACCCTAATATTCATATCCATAACACTAAAACATAAAATCTAAACCCTGTCATTTATATTTAAAACAAAACCCTAAAATGAAAACCCAAAATCCTAAAACATAGTCCCAAATTCTTTTAACTAAAACCCTATTCCCTAATGTCTACATAAAAAAAGTTGATCCCCAAACCTAAGAAAACATAAAATATACCCTAATATTTTAATCCTTGACCCTAAAGTATAAAATCTAAACCATATCACTTAAATGTTAAACCAAAAAAAATAAAACCAAACCCATAATCCAAAAACATAGTCTCAAAATCATATACCTGAAACCCTAATACCAATAAACTAAATCGAAAAAGATGAACCCTAAATAAAAAAACATATATCCTATATCCTATACTTGAAATCATGAACCTAGAAATAAAAAAGATAAACCATATCAGTTAAATGTAATACCAAAACCCAAAAACCAAAACCCAATATCCTAAAATATATTACAAAAACCCTATATCAGAAATCCTAATCCCGAAAATCTAAATCCCAAAATCTATACCCTAAATCCAAAAACATATTCCATATACTGTAATTCTGAAATCATCAACCCCAAGAAATAAAATATAAACCCTATCTCTTAAATATTGTAACGACCTAAACTTTTGAATAGTATATTAATTTTCTCATAACGAATTAATAGAGATGTTAATGGTTATAGAGAAAGAAGAGTCGATGGCTTCATCCAGTAGACTAGAACCTTATGAATCCCACTTATCAGAGTGTGGGAAGGAGGTGGAATATTTGGGATTTTATTTGGACCAAGCCCAAGATAAACTAAAACATGTCAAGCTTGAACGAAACCGCCTACAAGAGAAGTTCATGTTAGTGGGGATTACTACTAGGGAAATGTTATCTAAGCCTCCCTAGGATTCTCTCACCTTAGCACACCTTATACAAAGGTCATATGATGGTGTTATAGTGGACTGTGTAATGAGACCATAGCCACATTGTGTAATCCTTTGTGAAAAATAAAAATTGTGATTTCTTCTTATGGTGAAGTTTGTGAATTTCCAAATGTCGGGATAATTTTAGGATGTCTATTAATGATGAATTTTGGAAAAAGGATATTTCAAAATATTTATGTAAACCTTAAATAATTTATGATGTGTAAATATATTAAAAAAAATGGTCTTCTACAAATGTTTTCAGTATGAATTTTAGAGTCTAATAAGATCAACTTAATTTCTGGTGAATAATAATTTATGAATAGTGATTATACGCTTAGGATTTGTAATGTTACCAAATGGATTAGTAATCTTACTTAAATAAATTCTTAATATAATATATGCACCTTTATTAAGTTATGTGATTCAATAAAATAGGTAAATAACTCTTTCAGAAATTATTAGTCAAGTATACGTTTTTTTCAGGTGAATAGTATTTTTTAATTAAAAATTAAATTCAAAATATTAATAAAATTATTTTTATAAAATGGAGTTCATTTTTGAATTCATATAATCTATATTATGTTATGGTAATGTTTTGGATTTTTTCTGAAAAAGTTGAAATTTCAGTGAATAGTTAATTTTCACTTTAGAGTTTCGGGTGTTTAATGACATTATTAAGGATATAGTAATTATGCAATAATTCTGGTCGACTTTATGAATAGTATGATTAGGTATGAGTTTTCCCAAGTGGCCAATACCATTAGTTAATACCATATAATAGTACATTGTTTTTCTAATACCGACAATGAGGTGACCCTTGACCATTAATGCCTTGTCCCCTCACTTCCCGTATAAATGCCAAGCCATTATCTCATCCATTCCATTCCAAAAACCTCATCAACGATGTTCTTGTCTCATTAAATCCCAAGGAGTCCTCCCAAGGTTCTTTTAAGCCTCCCAAGGTCCCAAAAAACATTATTTTAATGTTACTCTTCAAGGTAACGGATTCTTTCTCTCTTCCCATTTTCAAAGTTCTACTTTCATTTCAAGTCTTTAAAGATCCATTTTTCCATGATGTGGTGTGATTTATATATCCATAATATAGATACATTATGTTCATATTTTTATATACCCTATTTTATCTCATCAATACATTTTTTGATGTTTTATGTGACGTCGTTAGGCTGCTAAATGTTCATAAGAGAAATACTATTTTTGTCTTCCTTACATGTTTATCATTTCATTTGGAATAAATTTCTAATTTAATTACCATGTTCTCATATACTTTATATTCTATACCAATACTATTTTATGGATCATTTATATGTCGTTTAACCATGTCCCCTCTATTTTCAATTTTTTCAAAAACCCTGCAACATAGCTTTTATGCTGCTGAATTTTTGTCTCCAAATGTCTATCTCTTTTTCTCAAATTATTTTATATTATTAAGTGAATACTCAAATATAATTATTCTATAGGGGTATTCACATATATATCAAAATGTTATTTTTTAATTCTGGTGTTTACATACATGATAAATGTTTTCATTTTTTCTGTGGGATTAAAGTTACATAAAGATCATGTCTTAAAAGAAGTTTTTAAAATGTTTTGTTTATGAAATGAAACCCATTTATTTTATAATATATGGTTTATTTATGAAGTGTTTGATGATGATATATTTGCATCAGATGATAACAATGGCAAATTTAGGGTGTGTCTTGATAGCAATCCAATGCATTGGGTAAAGACTTAATCTCTAGAGATGACAATTTTAACGATACCTTGGTGAATAACCTTAGTAGTTTTTTTTATTGACACCTTGGGGATGGACCTTGGGGTTACAAAAATGATTGTATAAGATTAATGTTTCAGTCACATATTCTTGTTATGAATCATTTTATTATTATTATAATATCCCCCATGATCTCTTTCTCATTCCTCAAAGCTATTTATCATGACTTTATTGATGTGTATCAAGTTCCCATGTAAATGTTTCTCTTGATTTCCTTACTGGTCCTTCTACTCACCCTTTCCTTTAATGTACGCTCTCAGGTTATGAGATGTTGTAATGAATTTGTATTATCAATGAATAATCCTTTCAAGTGTTTAAGAAGAATGTTTTATGTTGTTTTCATGTATTATTTAACTAATTTCCATGAAAATAGACTTAAAAGACCATATGATTTTTAAGATGTAATGAAAACTTATGTTATAAAAAAGTCATGATGCCATAGTTTGTATCAAAGGATTATTTAGTTATTTATGGAAATTAGGCTATGTAAATTTTAGGAATAACCCTATAGAAAAGTTTAAATATTGGGAAAACATCTTGGTATTTTGGTGAGTATTGAGTAAGTTGTTAATCAAACAAATACATCCATGTCTGGATAAGTGGAGGTAGTGGGGGATCTAGCATAGATGTGCATTGGGGTAAAACCCAAAAACACCCCATTGAGATAGACTCGAATGAGAACTGGTGCATAACAATGGGCCTTACAGCAATCTTGGTTACGACACCCCGAGGGATATGTTTGGTAAAGAAATAACATTTTAGGAATCATTATGAAGGAAATATAGAGAAATATAATTATTTAACCATGAATTATTCAGATGTAGAATCCATTATAGTTAAAATATTAGTACATGAAACAAGTTCCTCATTAATATTTTATTCTTTTCAAAAATGGCAAGCAATAGGAGGAATCGTGCAAATGGTGACCGCAATGGACCATGCGCTGATTGCCCTACGATGGAAGATGGAATGGAAACATTCAAGTGAATGATGAACCAACTGACTCATGTTATGAGTAATAACTTGAATCAAGTGGAGAGGTCGATCTCACCACGAAGGGAACAACACTCTGTTATGTCCTTTATGCGCCAACGACCACCATCCTTCAGTGGATCGACTGACCCCTTTATTGTTGAGAAATGTATCAGCTCTATAGAGAAGATATTTTATGTACTTATTTGTTCGGAACAAGAAAAAGTTACCCTTTCTGTTTACTACCTAGAAGGAGAAGCTGATTAGTGGTGGTCACTAATCAAAAACACAAATCCAAGATGAGGGATGGAAGATATGGAGTGGGAAGAGTTTAGGGGAATATTCTTCAAAAATTATTTCCCTCATTCGATGTGAACAAGAATGGATAAATAATTCCTCGAGCTGATGTATAAGGAGAATGAATCTTTTGGAATCTATGAGATGAACATCACAAGGATTTCCTATTATACCTCAAGATTTTTCATGGACCCCAATGCGGAGGTTGATAGATTTTTTGGTGGACTACAACCTAATCTGAGAAAGAATCTATCCAACATGGACTATAATTTCTGCGTAGAAATTGTTCGAAGTTCTATGAATGTCGAACTGAAGTTTTCTGAGACACAGTGGTCTCACAAATCAAATGAGAAGAAGAGAGATCTAGATACAATACTAGGAAGAATATTTGATCAAGACAGAGGTGGAATGAAAATGAAACTATCCACATGCAATAAATGTGGGAATAAGCATTTGGGGCACTACATGATCGGTATTGGAACATGTTACATGTGTGGAAGAGAAGTTCATATTGCTCAGAGTTTTTGTAGTGAGGTGAAGACTCAACATCCCAACACTAAAGACAGAGGAAAGATGGTTATAGACCTACCCGATGTCCAATGCTTAAAGTGTGGGAATCATGGGCACTTTTCTAATCACTCTCCAAATTCGAGGGTAGTGGAGAGGAATCACCATCAACCTCAACAAAGGCCAAGGGAGAAAGATCATGCTTTTTCTATCACAACAACTAATGTTGAAGTTATGAATGACGTGGTAGCTGTTACTCATGTTGTCCTCTCCAAACAAGAAAGTACATTGTTTGATTCTGGTTCTACGCATTCCATTATTATCTCCATATTTTCAAAGAATATGGAATCAATACCGAACTACTAGAGGTAGCGTTGTCATTCATGACTCCAAGTGGGATTATCCATGCAACAATATTGTTTAGAGACTCTATTGTTTATCTTAGTGAGCACAATCTTATCGCAAAACTAGTAGTCATTCCCATGATGGAATTCAACGTTATTCTAGGGCTGGACTGGCTCTCAAATTATAACGCTAAGATCAAATGCAGAAGTAAGGAAATCTCAGTAGTCTTGAATGAACGACCTACAATTATCTTCCAAGGAGAGATATCCCCACCTAATCCTTGTCTAGAGGTTCCTCCTATATCCTACATTATGGAGTTAATTGTTGAGGATGAAGAAGGAAAGGGGAGTATACAAATAGAATATGATTAGATTGTTCAAGAAAACATTGACATATTTTCTGAAGAGTTACCAGGAACTGCCCCGGATAAAGAGGTCGATTTCTCCATTGAACTCGTACATAGATCACAACCAATATCAAATAACCCGTAATGAAGAGAAAATGTGGAGCTAGAGGGGTTAAATAAACACCTCCAAGACTTCTAAGAGAAGGGGTTTATCCGACCGAGGGTGTCTCCTTAGGGAGCACCAGTTCTCTTTATGATGATGGATGGATAAATGCATTTATGCATTGATTATAGAGAACTGGACGGTATCACAATGAAGAACAAATACCATCTTCCAATAATTTATGATTTATTTGACCAACTTCGTGAGGCTCAATTATTCTCCAACATTGATCTTCGATCTGGTTATCATCAACTGGGGGTGGAGAAGGAAGATATTCCAAATACAACCTTCCAATCATGATATGGGCATTATGAGTTTACTGTTATTCACTTTGGCTTGACTAATGCTCCTGCTGTTTTAATGGATTTGAATAATTGAGTCTTTTAGAACTACCTTGAAAACTTTATTGTATTTTTAGTGATGATATTTGGATATATTCAAAAAATAGTGTGGAGAATGAATATCATATGAATGTTATTTTTCAGACTCTACAGAATCAGAGGCTCTTTGAAAAGTTCAGCAAGTGTGAGTTTTGGTTACAACAAGTGGCTTTCTTGGGGAACATTGTAACCAATGAAGGAATATCAGTTGACCATGCAAAGACAATGGATGTGGAGTAGTGTCCTCATCCCACAACATTAACTGTGATTCGTAGTTTCCTTGGTTTAGCTGGATATTATATGAGGTTTGTGAAAAACTTTTCATGGATTTATAATCCACTAACCAAGTTGCCTCGAAAAGGGGTTAAGTTCATCTGGAATAAGGAATGCGATGAACAGTTTCCAAGAGCTGAAGAAGATATTTATCTTGACCCGACCCAACGGGGCACAAGCCGTGACTCCCCATGCCCGCCTCCAAAAGTCCAGGGGCTAGCGTCTAGCGCCAAGTAGGCTATCACACACATGGGAGGAATTATCCTAAGGTACTTGTACACACGCACCCACAAACACCTCCATAAAACAGTGCAAAGATATAGAAAACTAAAAAAAATGCATGCATACATCTATCCCAAACTAGAGTACAACAGAATTACCAAAAGGGAAAAACAGGGCCCACTAAAAGGAATCTACAAAAGCGCGTCCAACCTACTCTGAAGAAGGGGAATGTTGCCACAATCACTGCCGGAAAGCTCCCTCGGCACCGCACCAGCAAACACCCCGATCATTCTCGCTCACTCAGCTCTGCCTGCTCCGGGTCCTCCTGGGACTCTGTCGAAAGGTCTGTGGTCTGCACAAGACACAAACATGTGCGAGCAAAGCCCATGCATGGGTGAGTATAAACATACTCAGTAGGCACCCCAAAAACCCAAAACAAAAGAGAGAAACTGAAATACATCATTCCACTCATCCCAGCCAGAGGGAATCCATATGAGAGAGAAACTCCATATCGTGACCATCGTCGGCTAAAAAAAACTTGTCAGCTTAGCTCAGGTGTATGCCCATACATACACCTTGAACAATCCACATATAATCAACTCACACAACAAACCACAAGAGGTACCGACCTCATCACCCGCAACTGTCCACAACCAGGAGAGTACACCACATGATCACTGTCATCGTCGATGACATTCATCCGAGAGATACACTCCATCGAGTTTCTCACAAACCCCTTAGACTCTCACCTGAGAGATCACGCTTGTTGGTTAGCATCACTAAGGTATCCTTATTGAAACAATAGATCCACCAAACTTCTCAGATAGGGGTTCTCTCCTAGGGTCCGCTAGGGGATACCAAAACCCTCTCTAGTATTCGAAGCTCACAGATAGGGGATCACTCCCAGGGTCTGCTGGGGGATACGACGACTCGATCTGGCATACGTAGTTTTCACAGCTAGGGGATCACACCCAGGATCCGCTGGGGGATACCTCAACCCGATCTGGTGCTCGACAGAATCACATCACTCAAATAGATGATCATCGCCTAAATAAAGGTTGTCATGATGATACCAGAACCATATTTTGTATAACTTGCGATGTAGGGGATCGAACCAATGATGCCGAAACCCTACCAAAACCACACACTGAGTAGGGGATCGCATAACCAACGATATCGCAACCCTACTATACACCTCTTGCTGAGTTGGGGATCGCATACCTGACGATGCCACAAACCTACTGAGCACATCCCACCGCGTAGGCGATCATAATACTGATGATGCCACAAACCCTACGGGCTAAACTAGCTAGATAGGGGATTGTCTCCCATGAATAAGCGGTCACAACGATACCAAGATCCCGATCTAGGGAAAAGATGCTAGAGGATCCCGATCCGGGCCCACCGGAGGGATTCCACAACTCTAACAGTTTAAAAATCCCTTAGAGAGGATCACAAACCTATACGAAGGTTGTGATACCACATGAACCCTCTTGGAAATGAACCAAGGGAGTAACCTCAACCACTTCGGGTCCAAAACGTCGCTAACCCGAGCAACCCACAACAACGCCACACTACGCACCTCTAAGGCCAATACTGAGGCCACCATTGTGATCTATGCAGAAAAACACGTAGGACAGGTTGCTTACTCACCTGAAACGGACAACCGCTGAAAAAGAACTACTCACCGTAGCTAGCCCGTATGGGGCCCACACAACGATCCTGAAACCCATTGAGCGGACCATACCATAGCGATCCCCTCGGAAAAATCAATCTGAATTGACTCCTCGCTCGTCCGAAATGGACACCCAGTTAAAAAGGGACTATTCACCGAGGCCAGCATGGGTGTGGCCCATGCCATGATCCAGAAACTCATCGAACGGATCTCACCATTGCGATCCTCTCAAAAAAACACACCGGATCGACTATTCATCCATCCAAATAGTACTCCTAGTGCGAAAGCTGCGTTTCTCCACAAATGCCAAAACTTGGCCTCGTGGGGCCCACACCCCGTTATCAGTCCCAACATCCAGGAACCAAATCAAAAAATCAATCGTACCATATGGGTCAAAACGCCACGGACGACACATCAAACGGACATTCCAGGAAAAAGTTATGGCCGGTCAAAGTCGAATAATAATTAAACTATTATTATTATTTGACGTTTCATGACCTTGTGTCACGGACCCCGCCTGAATAAAAACCCAAACCAATCCAAATAGGTCCGTCTGATACCCAGGGTCGCGTCTCCGTAGTCAGTGCATGAATCGGACCTCTGGATTACACAAAACAGGGGTTTTTAGAACCCCTGGTCCAAAATTGGACCGGACCGGCCCCACCTGGCCGGTCCCGCCGCCGCCCCCGCCTCATCGGGCCGGCCCGTCGTGGCTGGCCGACAGATCTTCCGCGGACCGCAGGGAGATCCCCAGTGGTCCTTTTTGCAATCAGGAGGCGTCTACGCAACCCTCGGGACCAGATTTACACTGCGAAGAATTCAGTTTGCAATAAAACACATCAAAAAGGGATCGGGGTTTTAAATTCAAATCCTCATACATCACGGGCGAAATTCCGATGTTTTTCCATAGTTACGCGCACCAAAGCTTCTGCTGCTCGCTCCTGGAACGTCCTCCATTGAAATCCGAGCTCGTAGGCACTTCTTTTGCTCGAATCGGCGGATAGGTGGTGAAGAGTGACAAAGAACCATGAGAGGAACGATAAAGGGGGGGGGGTGCAGATATTTATATCAGCCGCCCACCGGCGCCAAACTCGCCTCGGACCCGACGCCCGATGAAAACATAGGTAAGGTCACCCCTAGGGTAAACGCGTCGTACTAAACGCAGCGACGGACTCAGATTTTCCATCTAAGACTCCGTTCATATGTTATTCTAGTCGACGCTCACACACTAACTTATCCATTTAATTACGAAAACACCCCTAATGGAGTTTCTCACCGTAGGCCTGCGCCAGCAATGTTTACACCTCTCCTAGGGTAAAGGACATCTTCTGGCCCCACCCGTGCCCTCAGTTTCCCGTTCTGAGCTATCGTTTATGAGATATCACACCCCCTCCACGTGCGTAGTATAAAAATACTTAATATTTTTATAAAATTAATTCCAGGCACACCGGGCCTTGGAAACGCACGATGTCTTCGCCCCTAGCTCTGAAATTGTTCGTACAAATATTCCAAAGACTAACAGGGCCAAAAACCCGATTCGCTACATCCTCCCCCCTTAGAACTTTTCGACCCCGAAAATCCATAAGCACAAGGAAAGCGACTGGACTCTCAACTGGGTCTTGCACACAAACGAGTTCTCCAACAAGCACCCCTTCCCAAACTCATAATTCAGAGGGAAACATCCACCACACCTCGATACTATCCTCTTTGGGCGGCACTGTCTCGCCCGCATGTTTTTAATCTCGTCACAAAAAAGCGTCTCAGTGGGGGAAGGATCCATATTCCTCACGCATGCGAAGCATGCCGAATAACATCCACATAGGGTCTTACCAATGCCCTGAACAAAACATGAGCTAGCAACAGAAAATAATTGTACCGCAAAACAGTTTCGATCAATCTATTGCAGAATGTAGAAATGGAAACAAGGCGTACCTCTATCCATCCGCGGAGCCTCTGGGTCAACAACCTCCAAGGCATGCAGCTGTCCTCGCCCTTGGCCACAAGCTCTATGAGCTTGGCACAGACCACATGGGGGTGGGGGGTGGTGGCAACTGATACCGCCTACCACCTCCTCCTCCTGCACCCGCTCTGCCTCCATGTCTGCCGCCCTGCAGACCTCCTTGCTTGAGACGCTGCCTCTGCCAAGGCGCTCCATCAACCGGCTCCCTCTCAGCAGCACGTCGGGTCAGACAATATCTAGAAAGATGTCCCTGACCATCACAAGCGTAACACCTCATATCCTTCAGCTAATAAAAACTGGCATGCGAGCCCTGATCCCTGAGCCTCAGATCCTCCATCCTGGGGTCGCTTCCTGAAATGTCGACCATGTACATAACCCTATGTCTGTCGTCGGCTTCCAGATGCCGATCCGACTGACGAAATCTCAGCTCTCACATGCCCAAAACTAATAAGGGGGATCTACTCAGCCAGAAAACTCTCCACTACCAAATCCCTCTCCAACACTCCAGCATAGGTGGGCAAGCACAAGGAAACCACACCTAATCAGATGTCCATGCGTAAGCCCTTCTCAAAGGTCCAAGCCCTAATGAACGGGTCTCAAACCATATCTTGGGAGTGGCACGATAGTTATGTAAACCTCGCTGAGTACTCCGACACAGTCTGGCCCTCCTGCCGAAGCTACAGAAGCTCCTGAATCTGCACATACATCAGTGTCACCGAATAGAACTCCTCCTTGAAGAGCCGCTCAAACTCTAACCATGTGTCTGTCTCCTCATCATGGGACTGTGTCACTAGGATCCACCATCTCCTGGATGAACCATGCAGGAGGCTCTCCAATAGAACCACCATCTGATCTAGAGGTGTCCTCATCCGGGGGAAAACTCGGGTGACTGCCTCAAGCCAGTCATCAGCTGCCTGGGGGTATGGATCACCCCGGAACCTTGGAGGTCGCTGCCTCTAGAACTCGTGCAGTGCACTCAGCCTGTGGGCAACCTCATCCTACACTGCCGGCACAACCATCTACTCGACAGGTGGCAGCTAAACTGGAAGACCACATGGAGATGCAACCTCAGAACCTGCGCACTGGTCCACATCCTCTGGATGGGGCAGATCGTCACCATCATCCTACTATGGAACTCTCGCTAGTTGTCGTCATGGAGGAATCCTGAAATACATTCAAGACGCACCACAGTCAAAGAGTATATCTGGAGAGCTGACTCAAGAAGGACAAGGAAAATCCAAAAAAACAGTCATATATGATGCATGTGCCATTATGTCCCTACGACAAGTGTATGAATGTCCCGAGTCAAAAGGCAGGTTATCAGAGTCCAGGTGTATGGATACGTCGGCTGCCACACCAAAACTGGAGTCCCTGGCCTGAAAGCCGAACTCGAAACATCCTAACACTGCCGTTATGCAACCCAATCCAAACTCATAGCTGGACCAACTATGCTATGATATTCCCAAGGTGGAACCTCCTCTGATACCACTCTGTCATGACCCGAACCAACGGGGCTCGAGTCGCGACTCCCCAAGCCCGCCTCCAATAGTCCAGGGGCTGGCGACCAGCACCGAGTAGGCTATCACACACATGGGAGGCATTAGCCTAAGGTACATGTACACACACACCCACAAAAAACTCTATGAAATAGTGCAGAGATATAGATAACTAAAAAGAAAATGGATGCATACATCTATCCCAAACCAGAGTACAACAGAAGTACAAAAAGGGAAAAACAGGGCCCACCAAAAGGAATCTAAAAAAGCACGTCCAACCTGATCTGATGTAGGGGAACGCTACCACAAACACCGCCAGAAAGCTCCCTCGGCAGCGCACCGGCAAAATCCCCAGTCAGTCTCGCCCACTCAGATCCGCCAGAACCGGGTCCTACTGGGACTCCATCAAAAGGTCTGTGGTCTGCACAAGACACAAACATGTGCGGGCAAAACCCATGCAGGGGTGAGTATAAACATTCCCAGTAGGCACCCCAAAAACCCAATACAAAAGAGAGAAACTGAAAGGCAACAATCTGCTCGTCCCAGCCAGTGGTATCCTAGAAGAGAGAGAAACTCCATCTCGTGACCATCCGTGGCTAAACACAACTAGTCATCTCAGCTCAGTTGTATGCCCATACATACACCTTGAACAATTCATATATAATTAGCTCACACAACAAACCACACGAGGTACCGACCTCATCACCAAAAACGTTCCACAAACAGGAGAGTACACCACATGATCACTGTCATCCCAAATGACACTCATCCAAGAGATACACTCCATCGGGTTTCTCACAAACCCCTCTGATGCTCACCAGAGAGATCACGCTCATCGGTGAGCATCACTGAGGAAACCTCGTTGACACAATAGAACCACCAAACTCCTCGGATAGGGGTTTGATACTATGGTCCGCTAGGGGATACCAGAACCCTCTTCATTATATGAAGCTCACAGATAGGGGATCACTCCCAGGATTTACTGGGGGATACCACAACACGATCTGGTATACGTTGTTTTCACAGATAGGGGATCACACCCAGGATCTTCTGGTGGATACCACAAACCGATCTGGCGCTCGACAGAAGCACATCACTCAGATAAAGGATCACCACCCATATAAAGGTGGTCACGATGATACCAGAACCCTATCTGATATAACTCGCGATGTAGGGGATCGAACCGATGATGCCGAAACCCTACCGAAACCACACGCTAAGTAGGGGATTACCTAACCAATGATACTACAACCCTACTATACACCTCATACTGAGTAGGGGATCGTATTCCGGAAGATGCCACAAACCTACTGAGAACGGCCCACCACATAGGGGATCATAATCCTGAGGATGCCACAAACACTACATGGTTATCCATCTAGAGTGGGGATCGCCTCCCCTTCATAAGTAGTCACAGTGATACCAAGAACATGATCTAGGGAAAAGATTCTATAGGATCTCACTCTGGGCCCACCGTAGGGATGCCACAACTCTAACAGTTTAAACAACCCATTGACAGGATCACAAACCTATACAAAGGTTGTGATACCACAGGAAACATCGTGGAAACGAACCAAGGGAGTACCCTCAACCACTGTTGATCCAAAACGTCGCTAACCCGAGCGACCCACAAAAACGCCACACAGCTCACCTCCAAGGCCAATACCGAGGCCACCATGGTGATCTACTCAGAGAAACACGCAGGATAGGCTACTTACTCTCCCGAAACGGACTACCGGTGAAAATTCATTATTCACAGAAGCTAGCCCATGCAGGGCCCACACAACGATCCCAAAACCCATCGAGCGGACCATTCCACAGTGATCCCCTCGGAAAAACAAGCGGAATCGACTACTCCGTCGTCTGAAACAGACACCTGGTGAAAAAGGGATTATTCACTAAGTCCAGCTCATGTGGGGCCCATGCCTTGATCCTGAAACTCATCGAATGGATCGCACCATTGCGATCCTCTCAGAAAAATACACAGGATCGACTATTCATCCATCAAAATCGGACTCCTGGTGCGAAAGCTGCGTTTCTCTCCAAACGGCAAAACCCGACCTCATGGGGGCCTGCACCCCGTTCTCAGTCCCAACAACCGGTAACCAACTAAAAAATTCCATCATACCATCAGGGTCACAACGCCACTGACGACATTTCAAACAGACATTCCAGGCAAATGATACGGCCTTTCAAAGTCGAATAATAATTAAAATATTATTATTTTTCGACGTTTCATGACCTCGGGTCACGGACCTTGCCCAAAAAAACCCGAATGAATCCCAATAGAACTGTCTCAAACCCAGGGTCATGTCGCCTCAGACGGTGCACAAATCGGACGTCTGGATTACACTAAACGGGGGTTTTTAGAACTCCCGGTCAAAAATTGGACCGGATCGGCCCCACCTGGCCGGTCCGGCCGCCGCCGCCGTCGGCCCACGCCGGCCGGCGGCCCTCTGCTACACCGCTGCGCTAAGTGGTGCGCCGACAAACACCAGGCGGCTGCCTCTACCTCACCAGGCCGCCCCGACGTTGCCGCCCTCCATCCACCGGCGCCGCTGAGCCGGTGCCGCGCCGTCAGATCTTCCACGGACCGACGGGAGCTCCCCGGTGGTCTGTTTTGCAATCTGGAGGTGTCTGTGTGAACCTTAGGATCCGATCTACACTGATACGGCTTTAATTTTCCATAAAACGCAGTAGAAATAGAATCTATGGTTAAAACTCAAATCTCCCTACCTCGCGGGCGAAACGCCGACGTTCTGCTTTAGATTCGCGCTCTAGAGCTTCTGCTGCAAGCTCTTGGAACTTCCGCCGTCAAAATACGAGCTCGTAGGTGCTTCTTTTGCTCGATTCGGAAGATCAGTGGCGAAGAACAACAATGAACACTGAGAGGATCAATAATGTGGGGGGGGGGGTGATGATATTTATATCAGCCGCCCGCCGGCGCCAAACCCGCCTCAGACCCGGCGCCCATTGTGAACAAAGGTAAGGTCACCCCTAGGGTAAACGCGCCATACTAAACGCAACAACCGACTCAGATTTTCCATCCAAGACTCTATTCAGAAGTTTTTCGAGCCGACTATCGCACACTAACTTCTCCATTTAATTATGAAAATGCCCCTGGTGGCGTTTCTCAACGCAGGCCCGTGCCAACAAAATTTTCATCTCACCTAGGGTAAACGGCACGTTCTAGACGCAATTGTGCCCTCAAATTCCCATTATGAGCTACCGTTTCAGAGATATCACACCCCCACCACGTTCATTGTATATAAAATCTTAATATTTTTATTAAATTAATTCCGGGCACACTATGCCTCGGAATCACACGACGTCTTCGCGCCTAGCTCTGGAATTATTCGTATAAATATTTCAAAGTCTGACAGGGTCAAAAACCCGAGTCGCTAAAAGATTGTTTACTACACTTGTGTTAACACTACCCTCTATCGGAGAAGGATTCTTTAATTTTATAGATTCATCTCTGAAAGGGCTTGGGTGCGCCCTTATACAAAATGATAATGTAATTTCTTGTGCATCTCTTCAGGTGAAGAAACATGAGCAGAATTATCCTACGCATGATCTACAGCTCGAGGCAGTTTTTTTTTCCGAAAGATAAGGAGGAACTATCTTTATGGGGAGAAATGTGATATATACACAAAAAAACAATTTTTAAAGTATATATTCACACAGAAATAACTGTACATGAGACAAAGGAGATGGTTGGAGCTTATTAATGACTATGATTTTTCAATTCTTTTCCACCCTGAAAGATCCAATGAAGTCTTGATTGAATTAAGTAGGAATGACCATGTTCTTCTGGAAACAATGAGGATCCTAGGGGATCCTTTGATTAAGGATCTTGTAAAACTTGACATGTAAATTGTAGGGGAAAGGGACATCCTCAACCATATCCTAAATAATTTCTCAACCTTCATTGCTAGAGAAGATCAAGAAGGCTCAAAAAAAGATCTTCTGTTGTAGGAGAGGTTTGAGGCTGTGAAGGATGTGATGATTCCTGATTTCAATATTGAGAAAGAAGTTGTATTGATATTTTTTAAAAGACTATGTGTTCCTTCTATTCTGGAGAAAAGAAATAACTAATGGATGATGTTCATATCTCTACTTTCTATATACACCTGGGAAGCAATAAAATTTATAGAGACCTTTGTGATCATTATTGGTTGGATAACAGGAAGTGGGAGATTGCTGATTACACTACAAGGTTCCTTGTGTTTCAACAAGTAAATGCTTAACCAGAAATTTCTAATGTGGTATTACAACCTCTACCCATACCTACATGGAAGTGAGATAATATCACTATGGACATTGTCACTAGTCTCCCGAAAAAATCCAAAGGGAACAATGCGATAGGGGTTATAGTGGACCGTCTCACCAAGACCACCCATTTTATCCCTTTTCAAGAAGATTTATCTCTGGATCAACTTGACAAGATATACGTAAAGGAAGTGATATGGCTACATGGGATACCACTATCCATTATATCTAAGCGTGAGCCATGATTCCCACCAAAATTCTAGAGAATTATTCAACATTATCTGAATACTAAATTGAATTTTTGTTTGGACTATCATCCTCAAACTAATGGCCATTCTGAAATGACTATTCAAACACTTGAGGACATGGTGAGATTAAGCTCAATGGAATTTAAAGGTGGATGGAATCAACACCTCCAATTATTTTAGTTATTATACAACAACAAATTCCATTCGAGTATTCAGATGGAACCATGTGAGGCTCAGTATGGAAAGAAATGTAGAAGCCCTACTTGTTGGGCTGAAGCTTTTTAGAGAAATCTTCTTGGGCCTGATCTTGTACATGTGATGGCAGAAAAGGTTCATGTCATCTAACAACATATAAAGGTTTCTTAGAGTTGGAAGAAGAGCTATGCTGACAACCATCAAAAGGACTTGGAGTTTGGTGATGGCGACAAAGTCATCCATCGAATTTCACCATGGAAGAGATTCATGCTGTTTGGGAAGAAAGGGAAGCTCAGCCCTAGGTACATTGGACCCTATGAAAACCTTGATCGCATAGGAGTAGTGGCCTATCATCTAGCACTTCTGCCGACCCTAGCTCAAGTTCATGATGTCTTCCATGTATCTCTATTGAGGAAGTACATACCCGACCCTTCGCATGTACTGAAACCAAAGTTGCTACAACTAGAACACGACCTCACTTATGAGGAGCAGCCAGTAGAGATCTTAGACCATAGTGATATGGATCTACGCAACAAGACTACCCACCTTGTGAAAGTATTGTGGAGGAATAATAATAATGAAGAAGCAACATGGGAGCCTTAAGAAACAATGAAGCAAAAGTACCCTCAACTTTTCAACTAGGCCTTTGGTTTAAAATTTTAGGGATGAAATTTATTCATGGGGAAGAATGTAACGACCCAAAAATTTGAATAGTATATTAATTTACTCTTATCGATTTAATAGATATGTTAATGGTTATACTGAAAGAAGATTCTATGGCTTCATCCAGTATACTTGAACCATATGAAGTCCACTTCCCATAGCATGGGATGGAGGTGGCATCTTTGGGCTTTGCTTTGGACCAAGCCCAAGCCGAACACCAGCATGTCAAGATTGAACGGAACCGGCTACAAGGGAAGTTCAAGTTAGTGGAGATTACTACTAGGTAAATGTTATATTAGCCTCCCTCAGATTCTCTCACTTTAACAGACCTTACACTTAGGTCATATGATGGTGTTATAAGGGGCTATGTAACGATACCATAGCTACTTTGTGTAATCCATTGTGATAAATAAGAATTGAGATTTCTTCTTATGGTGATGTTTGTGAATTTTCAAATGTCTGGATAATTTTAGGATGTATATTATTGTTGAATTTTGGAAAAAGTATATTTTTAAATATTTATTTAAACCTTAAATAATTATTTATGTGTAAATACTTTAAAAAATGGTCTTCCACAAATGTGTTCAGTAAAAAATTTAGAGTCTAATAAGATCAACTTATTTATTGGTGAATTGTAATATATGAACAGTGATTTTATGCTTAGGTTTAGTAATGTGATCAAATCGATTAGTAATCTCACTTAAATAAATTATTAATATAATATAGTCACCTTGATTAAATAATGTGATTCAATCAAATATGTAAATAACAGTTTTAGAAATTATTAGTGAAGTATTACTTTTTTCGGGTGAATAGTGTTTTTTAATTAAAAATATCTAGAAAATTATTTTTATAAAATGGAGTTCATTTTTGAATTCAGAGCATCGATAATATGCTATAGTAATTTTTTGGGATTTTTTTGAAAATGTTGAATTTTCGACGAATAGTGAATTTTCAGTTTAGAGTTTTGGGGGTTTAATGAAGTCATTAAGGATGTAATAATTATTAAATAATTAGGGTATATTTATTAATAGTAATGTAAGGTATTAGGTGTCCCATGTGGCCAATACCATGTGGAAATAGGATTGAATAGTACATAGTTTTTCCAATACCACTAATGAGGTGACCCTTGGCCATTAATGTCGTGTCCCCTCACTTCCCCTAGAAATACCAAGCCATTCACTCATACATTAAATTAAAAAATTCTCCTCAACGATGTTATGGTATACATACCTCCAAAGGAGTCTTCCCAAGGTTCCTCAAGCTTCCCACGGTCCCAAACATGATGATTTCAAAGATTCACTTCAAGGTAAGGGATTCTTTCACTCTTCCCATTTTCAAAGTTCTACATTCATGTCAAGTCTTTCATGTTCCCTTTTTACATGTTGGGGCATGATCTATATATCCATAATACTGTTACTTTATGTTAATATGATGAAATACCCTCTTTTATATCTTCAATTAATTTTTTTTATGTTTTATGTGACGTCGTTAGCCTACCGAATTTTCATAAGAGAAATCTTATTCTTGTCTTCCTTCCATGTTTTTCATATCATGTGGTATGTCTTTAAAATATAATTACCATATTCTTATATACTTCATATTCTGTCCCTCTATTGTTTTATGGATAATTTATTAGTTGGTGAACCATGTCCCATCTCGTTTCAATGTTTTCTAAAACCCGACAACTCAGCTCTTTTGCTGCCAAATTTTCGTCTCAAAATGTCACTTTCTTTTTCTAAAATTCATTTATTTTATTAAGTGAATACTAAATGATTTTTCATATATAGGTTTATTCACATGTATATAAAAATTTTATATTTTATTTCTAGGGTTTACATATGTGATTCCTTATTTCCTTTTTCTGTGGTTTTAGAGTAACATACAGATCAAGTCTTAAAAGCATTTTTTTAAACGTTATGATTATGAAATGAAACCTACTTATTTTATTCTATATGGGTTATTTATGAAATTTTTTATGATGATATATGTGGATCACATAATAATAAAGACAAAATTAAGTGTTAACCCTGATAGCACTTCAATGCATTCGGTAAAGACTTAATCTCTAGAGATGGCCATTTTAACGATACCTTGGTGATTAACCATGGTAATTTTTTTGTGACACCTTCGGGATGGACCTTGGTGATACAGAAATGATTTTCTATGTTAAATGTTGTAGCTACATATTCATGTTATAAATCATGTTCTTTTCATTATAATATGAATCATGATTTCTTTATCATTCCATAGAGATATTTATCACAACTTCATTGATGTATATCAAGTTCCCATGTAAATGTTTCTTTTTTTTCCCTTACTGGGCCTTCTGCTCAACCTTTTCCTTTGATGTATGATCCCAGGTAATGAGATGCTGTAATGAACATTGTATGAATAATTAAGAAGCCTTTAAAGTGTTTAAGAATAATGATTTATGGTGTTTTCATGTATTATGTTCCTAATTTCCAAGACAATAGACATTAAATATCCTATGTTTTTTAATATTTAATGAAACGTTCTGTCATAAAAAAGAGAGATTCTATAAATATAAATTAAAAAAAGAATACCAAAAACCAAAAACCAAAAACCTCATCCCAAAACCCTATATACGAAACCCTAATCCCTAACACTAAATTCAAAAATCCAAAACCATAACCTCGAAACATATCCCCTATACCCTAACCTTCAAATCTGTAACCATAAAACAAAAATGTTAATACTCATCACATTAATCTAATAACAAAACCCAAAAACCAAAACCAAATATCCTAAAACCTAGTCCATGAACCATATTCCCGAAATTCTAATACCTACACACTATATCTGAAAGTTGAAAAACAAATCTGAATAACATATACCCTATACCATAACCTATAAATCAATAACCATGGTACATAAAATATAAACCCTATCACTCAAATCTAAAACCAAAACCCTAAAACCAAAACTCAAAATCCTAAAAACTATTCCGAATACCCTATACCTGAAACCACAATCCCTAAACTCTAAATCCAAAAATCCAAACCCTAAACCCAAAAACATATACCCTATACCCTAGTCATGAAATCCTTAACCATAAAAATTAATAACTAAATCCTATAACAAAAATCTAAAAAAAACCCTAAAAACCCAAAATCCCAAATCCTTGTCCCAAAACACTATACCCAAAACCCTAATCCTTAAGCTCTAAATCCAAAAATCCAAACCCTAAACAAAAAATAAAAGATACCACATATATATGTTTATATTATGTTTCACTATTTTATTATGAGTAATGTATTGGACTTAGTAACTAATGGGTAGGGCCTTCTACATCACATTGATGCATTGATAGGTCTCATGATGCGAAATTGTGTATTGGCACAAGTTTCTAAAATAATGATTATGTATGGTCATAGAATGAGGCCTTGAAGGAATGATTATGATGATTGAAATTATGTATTTCATCCTTAAGAGATTAATTATTTATATTACTTGTTATTATTTGACTGGTATAATATTCATGTGAATGTTTAAATTGAATTAATTGATTTTATTGTGATATATGTTCAATTTTATGTTAATGAGGCTTGTGTTTATATTTTATACTTGATTTAGTGTTTATTATTATTTATGAAAATATTTGGTGTATTGTTTAACCTTACTGAGGATCTGTGCTCATCCCATTGTTATGTTTTTTTCCTAGGATGGGACGATGTGTTTTATAATTGATGTGTATGGTTAATCTAGGAGAATTATATTGTTCTCAATGTATTATCTATTTTTATGTTATGTTTTGTATTCTATTGTTTTGTTAATGTAGGTAATCAATTTTACAATACTGTAAAACTGATCAGTCTTTCAGTATATGATTCCTTGTAGTCATTCAGATGTATTAAAATAATGCTCTTGATCTATAGATCTAGGGTTAAGGCATTACATTGATTTCAAAAAACTATAATGATGAAACACACTTGTGAAGTGATTTAATTTCCATCTTAAATGAATTGACTTGTGTTTTCCATGAACTATTTAGTAATGTTATTCTCGATATTAAACCATTTCCATCACAAATTATATTTTTTAATGAATATTTGTGATGGGATTCATGTCTCATTGCAAATAGTCCATGATGAGGTACAACATCCAACAAGTGTCAAGCTCGTAAAAAATAACATGAATCAAAAGATGTTTTCCCTATAATGTGAGGTCTTTTAGGTATTTATTCCACTAATTCTTTTGTTTTTTAGTGCTTAGAGGTAATTGACATGTCTTTTTAAATATTGAAATTTACTGATTTTTACATTTATATATTAAATAAAATTTCATACTTTTGGTTGTATGGATATTTGTTCCTCAAACTTCTATTAAAACATAATAAACACTATTTTAGAAAAAAGCCCTTTTGTATTTTTTATTACAAAATGGCACATTACATGTGTGTCATCATCCTCTTAAATTAAACAACTTTTGTTATTGAAGATGTTTGTACTCATTTCTAATATATTCTGGTGATCTATTTAAATTTTATTAAGATTTGGTTTTCCACAACATTTCAAATTTAATAAAATTTAATTATTAATTATGATCACTTTAAATAATGAATGTACATGGTTCAATAACAAAAATTAAAATATATTTATAATTTTTTTAATTTTATTTAGTATAATAGATATTTACTTTTGATTATCAAAATCATATTAAAAATGGGGTTTTCTACATCAATCCTAATTAAATAAGAATTAAAATTTCATTAAATCACATGAAATGATATATGATTAACATCAAAACATTTATCGCGAAGGAAATTTTATTATATCTTCACTAGATGATATATTATATATAATTTTGATAATTTTCCTATAGGTATTATGAATAATAAAACATATTATATCATTACGTGTTATTTTAATTCTCAAATTATATTTCATGACATTATGAATTAAAATATTAATAGACTATTTTGTAATTTGTTTTAAAATATTAGTAAAAATAATGGTTTTCCATTGTATTCCTGATTATCATCATGAAATTCAACATTCATCCAATTCATCGGGAATCTCTATAAAATGGGGTAATGTTTCTGATGATGGAGGTGACAAGGAAAAGTGGATGGATCTAGTGGAGACTGATCAGCTATCAGATGACATGCCCAGTTGAATCTCACCAAAGATTATATGCAATTACATTCATCAATAATTTCATAAATTCAATTTTGAAATATAGTAACGATAATTAATGTTTTCAATTTTTATAAACCCTAGAAAAAGATAACATATAAAAACACAATGACTAAATTCTTATTTAAATTAAAAAATATAATCATATTCAACAACTGAAATTGCAATATTTTCCATTTCATATAAAATTGTGAACAACCCCTTTATGAAATCAATTTCAATCCAATTATGAAATTAAAAACATTTATATTTTTTTCTATAAAATATTGTTTGAAACTATCATTTATGACCTATGGGAAAACATGCATACCCATATAAATAAAATAAAACATTCTAAGTGGCACCAAAATATCAAGAAACAATGTGAAAATAAATAATAACAATAATGATTCCCCTCGAACGAAATCACAAATTGTTATAAAAATTATGGAAATGAAAATATTTTACGTGAAACCACCAATAGAATCACAATATTCCTGGACTACAAACCTATATGTTCATGTAATATAACCCTGTTCATTATTCATTAACCTAGGAAAACACTAAAAAACTATTTCTCCATGTATCCCCACTGAAATATTTATTCCCTATATATATATTGTGGTAGAAATGCTACACTTGGGACATAATAAATCATGGGAGGACTCAGATTCCCTATGTAGTGACCCCCATATAAGAGAAAAATCCACACTAAGGGTTATCCCACATCCAAGTGAGTACCTAATAACCTATTACTCTCTTGCCCAAATAATCAAGGTTGATAAAAAGAAACCATGATAATTTGATAAATTAATATAGAAAATATCCAACACCATACCTCCAACTCCCTTAGATAAAAAACACCATTTCATATCATTTATCCAATATCTATAATATATAAAGAATCCCATAAAGGGTTAATTAAACATTGGGGAAAATGAATAGGGCCTCACGAGAGATGACCCATTCATTTTTAAGTTACTAAATGGGACTTTACATAAAATAAATATAGGTTGTTGTGTCTTTTATAATCCTTAAAATTAAATAATTCTAATATCATAATAACATTAGAAACACACCCTAATTTAATCATAATGGAATATTTCTTTTAAATAATGAAACATCCTTCAAAAATTAAAATCATGGGATTCAAGCTACGTTTTCACCATGAATATTTAATAACACCTCGTAAACAAATCCCAAGCATCTAGGAATGTAAAATTTTTTCATTCCAAATCAAAACATAAAATTATATTAGATAATACATTATTCCAAGACCAATTACATAAAAACCATTTTATAATTCATTTTAATGATAATTATAGAACAATATTTTAATAAAAAAATTAACACCAAATTGATAAAATAGTCTAACATTTAAGGGAAACTATTGAAACATCTACCACAAACAAAATAAATTCATATTGTAATGTTTCATTTTCCATTGAAAACACAAAAATTGGAAAATAATCACACTCCACAAGCCCTAAAATGAATCCATGTCGTTATAATCAGCTAATCCCCAATACTAGTTTTTATAGATAATTCAGGATTTATGTATATAGACGAATAGATGAAAATTAGAATAAAGGAAGTGGAAGATAAGGCAGAGTAAAAGTAAGAAATAATCCATTTAAAATCACATAAAATCTATATAGAGCTTCCAAAATGAAAAGGAGGTGAAGGGTGTCGCTCTCCCTTGATCTCCCTATGATCATATGATCTAGTGGGATAAGAGGAGAGAATAATTAGTGTCAAAAATTGGGATGGAAAATAAGAAATTTTACATTTAAGGTGGATATGTGAATACCACCATGTTATGACACACAATTATCCAAATAGGGCATAATCTATTTGGATAGAACTATCTGAGCTACTGCACAGTGCATAGTTGACTGATAAATTTTCTACTAACCATGCACAAACAATGTGTCACCACCATTATGCAAACTATCATATTATGTTTTGTTTCAATGTTCCTCTAGGCCTCACATCAAACAATTCTCTACCCATTCACATAAACCGAGAAAATTTGAAAATGAATTGAGGAACCTTGAACATGATGGTAAATATAAAATTTGGTCTAAATTGTGTGTGCTAACTCCTGAAAAGAAGGAAAACCTATTTAATGGTCATTTTTAGTTATTTGAAAACCATGTACTGACCTTGTTAAAACTGTTTACAATGGAAATATTTTGAAATTTTAAAACATACATGACCATATCCACTATAAATTCTAGTTAATACAAGATACAAATATATAAATAAAACTATAATAAAGCGGGGAATTTAAATCTCCATACAATATTTCTTTCTTCACCTAAAAAACCCTTTTTAAAAAATAAATGATAACTAGTCATTAAAACATCACTAAAAAAAGAATAAAAATTGTTTAAAAAAATATATCATTCAATACAATATAATAAAATGGAACTTAAATAGTGAAATTCAAATCCTCAATCACATGACAACTAAACCCTATCACTTAAATCTAAAACCAAAACCCAAAATCCTAAAACGTAGTCCTAAAACCATATACCTTAAACCCTAATCCTTAAAATATAAATCCAAAAAGCTGAACCTATTACATAAAAACATATACCTTATACCCCAATCTTGAAATACTTAACCCTATAACATAATATCTTGACCCTATCAGTTATATATAAAACCAACATCATTAAACTGAAACCCAAAATCCTAAAACCTAATCCCAAAACATTATACCTGAACCCATAATCTCATTAATCTAAAACTAAAATTCCAAACCCAAAAACCAGAATAAATATAAAATATACCTTAATCATGAAATCCTTAACCCTGAACCAAAAAATCAAAAACATAGCCATTAAATCTAAAACAAAAACCCTAAAACAAAAACCCAAAAACCTGAAAACTGGTCCCAAAAACCTATACCTAAAACCGAAATCCCTAAAATATAATTCCTAAAATCAAAACCCTAAACCCAAAGCATATACCATATACCATAATATTGAAATATGTGACCCTAAAAGATAAATTCTAATCCCTATAAATTAAATTCAAAACGAATACACAAAAATGAAAACTGAGAATCCTAAAACCTAGCCCAAAAAACCTATCTCTAAAACCCTAATCCATAAACTCTAAATCCGAAAATCTAAACTTTAAAAATAAAAAAATATACCATATACCCTAATCGTGAAATACATTACCATAAAATATAAAATCTAATACCTATCACTTAGATGTGAAACCAAAATCATAAAACCTAGTCCCAAAAACCTATACCTGATACCATAATCCCTAAACTATAAATACAAAATAATGAACCCAAATAAACAAAACATCTACGATAATATCTAATAATGATATAATTAAACCTAAAATCTAAAATTTAAACCACAACCCTTATATCAAAATCCAAATCCATAATACAAAAACCTGAAATCCTAAATCATATTCCCAAAATATTATACTCGAAACCATATTCAATAAAATCTAAATCAAAAAATATAAACCCTAATTAAAAATACCAATACCCTATACCCTAATATTAAAATACATAACCCTAAAACATAAAATATAAACCATATCACATAAGTTTAAATCCAAGAACCTAAAACCAAATCCAAAAATAATAAAACCTTGTCCCAAAATCTGGATTCTGAAACCCTAATCCCTAAACACTAAATAAAAAAATAAGAACCCTAAACCCAAGAACATATACTATATACCCTAATATTTAAATCCATAACCATAAAGTATAAATTATAGACCCTATCACTTAATTCTAATGACAAAACCCTAAAACCAAATCACTTTATCCTAAATCATAGTCTCAAAACCCTATACCTAAAACACTAATCCCAAAAAACTAAATCCAATAGGCCAATAAATAAACCCAAAAACATATAACCTATAAAGTATTCTTGATATAATTTACCTTAAAACATAAAAGTTAAACCCTATCTCTTAAATGTAAAATAAAATCCCTAATACCAAAACCCCAAATCTGAAAACCTAGTCCCAAAACCCTATACATGAAACCCAAATCCCTAGACTCTAAATCCAAAAATATAAATCCTAAACAAATTATTATATACTATACACCACATTCTTGTAATGAATGACCATAAAACAGAAAATATACACCCTATATTTAAATATAATACAAAAAACCTAATACCAAAACCCAAAATCCTAAAACCTGGTCCCCTATTCGTAGACCCAAAGCCCTAATCCCTAAACACTAAATTCAAAAATCTAAACCCTAAACCAAGAAACATATACCCCATACACTAATCGTGAATCCCTAAACCCTAAACCATAAATGCTAAACCGTGGCACATAAATCTAAAACCAAAAACGAAAAACCAAAATCCAATATCCTGTAACCAAGACCAAAAACCTTAAACACGAAAGCCTAATCCCTAAACTTCAAATCCAAAAATCCAAACAATAAACCAATAAAATATTCCCTTTACCCTAACAATGAAATATATAACCATGAAACATAAAAGATAAACCCTATCACTCTAATCTAAAACTAGAACCCTAAAACCATTACTCAAAATCCTAAAAGCTATTCTGAATACCAAATACCTTAAACCCTAATACCTAAATTCTATATCCAAAAATCGAAACCCTAAACACAAAAACATATACCCTATTACCTAATATTTGAATCTTTAACCAAAAAACATAAAATCTAAACTATATAAATTAAATAAAAAACAACTACTCTAAAAAACATATACCCTATACACATTTTTATGTTATGTTTCACTCTTTTAATAAGAGTAATGCATTAGACATAATAATTTATGGGTGGGGCCTGCTATATCCCCTTGTTGAATAGATAGGTCTCATGAGACAAACTAGTGTATTGGCCAATGACATTGTAAAAATGATTATTTATGGTCTTAGAATGAGGCCTTTAAGGTTTTATTATGTTGTTAAAAATTATTTATTTCCTCATTAAGTTATTCGTTATTGATATTATATATTATTATTCGACTGGTATAATATCCATGTGAAAGTTTAAATCGATTTTTATTTTATTTTTTCATGTGATATATTTTCAATTTTTTGATAAAACGGCTTGTGTTTCAGTTTTATAATTTTTTTAAATTTTAATTTTATTTATTAATACTTCTAGTGTATTTTTTAACCTTACGAATAATTTGAGCTTACCCCTTTATTATGTTATATTTTCCTAGGATTCTAAGATGTGTTTCATAATTGATTTTTTGGTTAAGATACAGAATAATAGAGTTCTAAAAATATTATCTATTTTTTATTTTATTTTATGAATTGTATCATAATGTTCAGGTAGGTAATCTATTTCACAAGACTACTAAGCTGATCAGTCATTCGATATTTGACTCATTGTAGCCATTACTATGTATTAAAATAATTCCCCATCTATAGAGATCTGGGGTCGGGGCGTTAGACTGATTGCAAATAACTATAACAATGAGAGGTAGTTGTGAAGAGAATTATTTTCTATCATAAATAACATTCCTAGTTTTTTCCATGCAGTATGTAGAAAATGTATTCTCTATAGGAAAACATTCCTATCAAAAATAAATTTTTAAGGAATATATTTGATGGGATTCATGTCTCGTCGCAAATAGTCATTGTTGAGTTAGTACTTCCAAAAAGTGTCGAGATCATCACAAATTACCATTCACTAAAGAAGTTTTTCCTATACTGAAAAGTCTTTTAGGAATTTATTCTTATAATTTTTATGTTTTTAGTGCCTAGAGGTAAGTGTCATGTTATTTTAATTAATGAAATTTTCAGATTTAGAAATTAAGATATTATTTAAAATTTTATACATTTTGTTTTATGGATAGTTATTCCATAAGCTTCTTATAAACCATTATATACTCTATTTTAGAAAAAAACGTTTTTATTTTTGGTTTAATAAATGAAACATTAATTATGTGTCAACATCCTCTTCATTTCGTCAACATTGGTTATTGAAGATTTATTCACTCATTTTTAATATATATTTGAGATCTTATTAAATGTTATTAATATTTGGTTTTCCACAACAATGATAATTAAATAAAATTCACTTATTCAATAACATCACATTAAATAATACATGAACATAGATCAATTTCAGAAATTAAATTATATTTATAAATCTTTAATTTTTATTCATAAAAATAGTTATTTAATTTTGATTTTGGTTATTATTTTTCAAAAATGTGTTTAGCCACATCAATCCGGATTATAAAATAATTAAATATTCATTAAATCACATTAAAATATATATGAAGAATATAATAACATTTATCACACATGAAATTTTCTTATAATTTCATTAGATGATATATTATATATTATTTTCATAATTTTACCATAGGTATTATGAATGAAAAAACATAATATGTCATTATATGGTTTTTTGAAGTCTCAAATTCTATTTCATGAATTTATGAATGAAAATATTAATTTATAATTTTGAGATTGATTATGAAAATTTAAATAAAAATTGTTAATTTCCTTATAATTTTGAATTATCATCATGAGATTCAACATTCTCTCAATTCTTCAATATTCAATATAAAATGGGAAAAGTTTAATATGATGGAGGTGACAAGGAAATGTGGATGGTTCAGTTGGAAACTGCTCAGCTCTGATATGACATTCCCAGTTGAATCTCACCAATGATTATATGCAATTACATTCCTCAATAATTTCATTAATTCAATTTTAAAATATATTAATGATAATTAATGTTTTTAATATTTATAAACCCGAGTAAAAAATAACATATCACAACACAATGAATAAATCTTTTTTTTAAATAAAAAATGATATCATCTACAAAAAACTCAATTGTAGTATTTTCCATTTCATATAAAACTGTGAACAACACATTCATAAAATCAATTTCAATCCAATCATGAAATTAAAAACATTTATATTTTTTCTGAAAAATATTGTTTGAAATTAACATTTATTACCTCTGGGAAAACTTGCATACCCATATAAATAAAATAACACATTCTAAATGGCACAAAAAAATCAAGAATCAAAATGAAACTAATTAATAACAATAATTATGCCACTAGAATGAAATCAAAAATTGTTATAAAATGTATGGAAATGAAAATATTGTAAATTAAACCACCTATCGAGTCACAAGATTCATGGACTACAATCCTATATGTTCATGAAATATATCCATGTTCACCATTCATTAAACCTAGGAAAACACTAAAGAAACTATTTTTCCAGGTATCCCCACTGAAATATGTATTCGCTATATATATATTGTCGTAGAAATGCTACTCTTGGCACATAATACATCATGGGAGAACTCAACATCCCTGTGTAGTGACCCCCCATGTAAGAGAAAAATCCACACTATGGGTTATCCCACATCCACTTCTCTACCTAATAACCTATTAATCTCTTGACCAAATACTCAGGGTTGAGAAAAAAAACCATGATAATTTTATAAATTAATATAGAAAATATCCAACACCATACCTCCAAATCCTTTAGATAAAAAACAACATTTCTTATCATTTATCCAATCTCTATAATAAAACAAAAATCCCATAAAGGGTGAATTAATCATAGGGGAAAATGAAAAGTGCCTCATGAGAGATGACCCATCCATTTTTAAGGAACTAAATGGGCCTTTACATAAAATAAATATATCGTGTGGTGTCTTTTATAATCCTTTAAATTTATTAATTATAATATCTCAAGTACATTAAAAATAAACCCTAATTTAATAATAATGGAATATTTCTTTTAAACAAGGAAACATCCTTCAAAAAATCAAAAACAAGGGATTCAAGCTACATTTTCACCATGAATATTCAATAACACCTCTTAAACAAATACCAAGGATCTTGGAATTTAAATTTTTCTCATTCCAAATCAAAACATAAATTTATATTAGAAAATACATTATTCCAAGACAAGTTACATAAAAGTCATTTTATAATTATTTTTAATGATAATTATACAACTATAATTTTATAAAAAAAATTATATAACCAAATTGATCAAATAGTCTCACATTTAAGGGGCACAATTAAAACATCTATAACAAACAAAATAAATTCATATTTTAATGTTTCATTGTCCATGGAAAACACTAAAATGGAAAATAATCACAATCAACATGCCAAAAAATTTACCCCTATCTTTATAATCAGCTAATCCCCAATACTAGTTTTTTTAGATAATTGGAGATATATGTGTAAAGTCGATCATTTGAAAATTAGAATAAAGGAAGGGGAATATAAGTAAGAGTAAAAGTAAGAAATAATCCATTGAAAATCACGTAAAATCCATATAGAGGTGCCCAAATGAAAAGGAGGTGAAGGGTGTTTCTCTCCCTTGGTCTCCCTAGGATCATATGATATATTGGTATAATAGGAGAAGATAATTAGCATAAAAAATTGGGTGGTAAAATAATAAATATTACTTTTAAGTTGGATATGTGAAGACCACCATGTTATGACACAAAATTATCCAAATAGCACATATACAATTTGGATAGAACTATCTGCGATGTGGCACAATGCATAGTTAACTGATAGATTTTCTAATAACCATGCACAAACAATGTGTCACCAATATTATGCATAAAAACATATAATGTTTTGTTTCAAGGTTCCCCATGGTCTCACCTCAAACCATGATCTACCCATTCACATCAACCAGGAAAATTTAAAAATTAATTGAGGACCCTTTTACATGATGGTAACTATAAAATTTTTTCCAAATTGTGTGTTCTATCTCATTAAAAAAGGAAAACCTATGTAAATGTAATTTTTAGTTATTTGAAAACCATGTACTGAACATGTGAAAACTGTGCACAATGGAAATTTTCTGATGTTTTAAAACATCCATGACCAGATCCACTCTAAATTCTAATTAATCCAAGATAAAAATATATAAATAAAACAACAATAAAGCAGGGAATTAAAATCTCCATACAATATTTCATTCTTCAACAAAAAAACCATGGTAAAAAATAAAAGGTAACTATTCATTAAAACACCACTAAGAAAAGAAGAAAATTTTTACCAAAAATATCATTCAATACCATATAATAAAATGGAACTTAAATTGTTGAATTAAAATCCTCAATCACAAGCCATCTTAACCCTATCACTTAAATCTAAAACCAAAACCGAAAATCTTAAAATGTAGTCCTAAAACCATATACCTTAAACCCTAATCCTTAAAATCTATATCAAATAATCTGAACCCATAACGTAAAAACATATACCTTATACCCTAATCTTGAAATCCTTAACCTTATAAAAAACAATCTAGACCCTATAACTTATATATAAAACCAACATCATAAAACCAAAACCCAAAATCCAAAAACCTAATCCAAAAACACTATACGTGAAACCTTAATATCTTTAATATAAATCCAAAATGCCAAACCCAAAATCCAGAATAAATATAAAATATAAACTAATATTGAAATCTTTAACCGTAAACCATAAAATCAAAACCTTATCCATTAAATCTAATACAAAAACCCTAAAACCAAAACACAAAAACCTATAAACTACACCCAAAAACCTATACCTGAAACCCCAATACCTACAATCTAAATCCAACGATCGAAACCCTAAACCCAAAAAATATACTCTATACCCTAATATTGAAATATGTGACCCTAAAAGATATATTCTAATCCCTATCAATTAAATCGACAACCAAAACCCTAAAACCAAAACCCAAAATCATAAAACCTAGTCCCAAAACCTTATCCCCAAAACCCTAATCCATAAACTCTAAATACTAAAATAAAAATATTAAAAATAAAAAAATATACCATATACCAAAATATTGAAATCCTTTAACATAAAATATAAAATTTAAACCCTATCACGTAGATGTGAAACCAATATCCTAAAACCACGTCCCAAAAACCTATACCTGATACCATAATCCCTAAACTATAAATCGAAAATAATGAACCCAAAACCAAAAAAACATCTACCATAATCTCTAATAATTATATAATTACCCTAAAATCTAAAATTTAAACCAAAACCCTTAAATATAAATCCAAAACCCTAAAACAAAAACCTGAAATCCAAAATCCTATTCCCAAAACCCTATACCTGAAACCATATTCAATAAACTCTAAATCAAAAAAATCTAAACTAAATTCTAAATAAAAATACACTATACCCTAATATTAAAATTCATAACCCTAAACCATAAAATATAAACCCCATCACATAAATTTTAATCCAAAAACCTAAAACCAAATCCCAAAATAATTAAACCTTGTCCCAAAATCTTGTACCTGAAACCCTAATCCATAAACACTAAATAAAGAAATATGAACCCTAAACCCAAGAAAAAATACTCTATACCCTTATATTGAAATACATAACCATAAAGTATAAATTCTAGACCCTATCACATAAATCTAAAACCAAAACCCTAAAACCTTATCCAATTAGCCTAAAACATAGTCTCAAAACCCTATACCTAAAACCCTAATCCCAAAAAACTAAATCCAAAAGGCCAATAAATAAATCCAAAAACAGGGAACCTATAGAGTATTATTGAAATAATTAACCTTAAAACATAAAATCTAAACCTTATCTCTTAAATATAAGATATAATCCCAAAAACCAAAAACCAACATCCAAAAACCTAGTCCCGAAACCCTATACGTGAATCTCTAATCCCTATATTCTAAATCAAAAAATCTAAAACCTAAACCCATTAAAATATACTCTACACCCTAATATTGTAATCAATGACAATAAAACAAAAAATATAAACCATATAATTAAATATAAAACAAAAAACCTAATACCAAAACCCAAAATCCTAAAACCTTGTCCCCAAACCCTATAACCGAAACCCTAATCCCTTAACACTAAATTCAAAAATCTGAACCCTAAACCAAGAAACATATACCCCATACACTAATATTGAATCCCTTAACCCTAAAACACAAAATCAAAACCTTTTCACATAAATCTAAAACAAAAAACCAAAAACCAAAATCCAAAATCCTAAAACCTAGACCAAAAACCATAAATACGAAAGCCTAATCCCTAAACTCTAAATCCAAAAATCAAAACCATAAACCGAAAAAATATACCCTATACCATAAATTTGAAATCCATAACCATGAAACATTATATATAAACCATATCACTCTAATCAATAACTACAACCCTAAAACCAAAACTCAAAATTCTAAATGCTATTCCCAAAACCTTATACCTTAATCCCTAATCCATAAACTCTAAATCCAAAATTGCAATCCCTAAACACAAAAACGTATTTCTGATGCCCTAATATTTGAATCATTAACCCCAAAACATAAAATCTAAACCCTATCACTTAAATCTAAAACAAAAAATCTAAAAAAATTTCAATATCTCAAAACCTTGTCCCAAAACCATATACCCCAAACCCTAATCCTTAAACTGTAAATCCAAAAATCAAAAACATAATAATAAAAACATATACTGTATACACATTTTTATGTAATTTTTCACTCTTTTAATATGCAAAATGCATTGGAATTAATAATTTATGGGTGGGGCCTGCTACAGCCCCTTGTCGAATTGACAGGTCTCATGAGACAAACTAGTGTATTGGCCAAAGGCCTTGTAAAAATTATTATTTATGGTCTTAGAATGCGGCCTTTATGGTTTGATTATGTAGTTAAAAATTATGTATTTTCTCATTAAGTTATTAGTTATTGATATTACATGTGATTATTCGACTGGTATAATATCCACGAGAATGTTTAAATAGAATTATTTGATATTTTAATGTGATATATTTTCAATTTTTTTACAAATTATTGTGTTTCATTTTTATAATTACTTTAATGTTTATGCTTATTTATGAATAATTCATGTTTATTTTTTAACGTTACATTGAATTTTAGCTTACCCCTTTATTATGTTATGTTTTACCCAGATTCTGAGACTTGTTTTATAATTGATTTGTATGGTTAGGTTGGAGAATAATAGAGTTCTCAAAATACTATCTATTTTTTATTTTATGATTTGAATTGTATCATAATGATCAGGTAGGTAATCTATTTTACAAGACTACTAAACTGATGGGTCATTCGGTATTTGAATCATCGTAGTCATTCCAATGTATTAAAATAATGCCCCATCTACAAAGATCAGGGGTCGGGGTGTTACACTGATTACAAATAACTATAATGGTGAGAGGTAGTTGTGATGAGAAATATTTTCTATCATAAATAACATTCCTAGTGTTTTCCATGAACTATGAAAAAAATGTATTATCGATAGGAAAACATTCCTATCACAAATAATTTTTTTAGGAATACATGTGATGGGATTCATGTCTCATCGCAAATAGTCTATGTTGAGGTAGTACTTCCAACAAGTGTTGAGATCATCACTAATTACCAGTCTCTAAAGATTTTTTTCCTATAATGAGAAGTCTTTTAAGCATTTATTCATCTAATTATTGTTTTTTTAGTGCCTAAAGGTAAGTTTCATGTTATTTTCATTAATGTAATTTTCAGATTTAGAAATTTTTATATTATTTAAAATTTTATACTTTTTGTTTTATGGATAGTTATTCCTTAACCATCTATTAAAACATCATACACTCTATTTTAGAAAAAAACCTTTTTAATTTTTGGTTTAATAAATGATAAATTACTTATGTGTCAACAACCTCTTCATTTCATCAACTTTGGTTATTGAAGATGTATAAACTCATTTTTCATATTTAGTTGTGATCTTATTAAATTTTATTAATATTTTTTTCCACAACATTGCTAATTAAATAAAATTCAATTATTCACTAACATCACAATAAATAATACATGAACATATATCAATTTCAGAAATTAAATGATATTTATAAATCTTTATTTTTTATTCATAAAAATAGTAATTTAATTTTGATTTTGGTTAATATTTTAAAAATATGTGTTTAGCCACATCAATCCTGATTAAAAAATAATTAAATATTCATTAAATCACATTAAAATATATATGAAGAATATAATAACTTTTATCACACTTGAAATTTTATTATATTTTTATTAAATGATATATTATATATTATTTTCATAATTTTACCATTTGTATTATGAATAAAAAACATAATATTTCATTATATGGTATTTTGAATTATTAAATTATTTTTCATGAATTTATGAATGTAAATATTAATTGGTAATTTTGTGATTGTTTCTGAAAATTTTAATAAAAACAGTGAAATTCCTTATAATTCTGAATTATCATCATGAGATTCAACATTATTTCAATTCTTCGTGATTATATATAAAATGGGAAAAGATTCAGATGATGGAGGTGACAAGGTAAAGTGGATGGTTCTATTCGACACTACTCATCTATCATATGACATGCATAGTTGGATCTCACCAAAGATTTTATGCAACTGCATTCATTAATAACTTCATTAATTCAATTCCAAAATATAGCATAGAAAATTTATGTTTTCTAATTCTATATACCATAAAAACAACAAATAACATATCAAACCAAAAGAATAAATCCTTTATTTTTTAAATAAAAATTTTATTCCTCTTCAAAAACCACAATTGGAATATTTTTCATTTCATGTGAAACTACAAAAAACCCCATTATGAAATAAATTTCAATCCATTCATGAAATAAAAAACAATTATAATTTTTTGTAAGATATTTTTTAGTACTAACATTTATGACCTCTGGGAAAACATGCATAACCATAGACAAAAAACTAACACATTCTATGTAACACCCAAATGTTATCTAAAATTAAATTGAAATTCATGAAAATTTATTTTAATTTGATATTTATAAATATCCTTTAAAAATAACATGACTAACACAATGATTTGAATTTAAAGAAATTGTCATCTATAATTGTGTTCAGTATGTTATTTGGAGTCGGAGGAAACCAACTTGTTTTTTTCGTTTATAGTAACATACCCTTATGAATAGTAATATGACCCTAATGAATCATAAATTTTATTATTATTATTTTTTCTTAAGGATTGAAGATAATAACATCTTGGTTAATTTTTTATTGTGATAATAAAGTAGTTGTAGAATTAGAACTGTTAATTTTTAAATTAAGCATGCCTTTATATAAGAATTACATAAATAATATTTCGAATTTTTTTTTCCAAAAATGGACTTCATTTTGGAATTATACACGTCAAAAAATGGTTAGGGTAAATTTTTTGGATTTTTCTGAACTTCGAATTTTTTTGATGAATAGTGAAATACGATAAAATACGATAAATGCTAAATACATGATTTACTGCATCATAGGTGATGCAAGGATGATTTAAGCCCAACTGTTTCGAACTCACATGAAATTATTACTATTTTGGTTCACATTAATTGACAATATTCATAGTCCTGAGAAAAAATATTATAATAATGATTTAAATAATGAGAAATACCCCCTCTCCTCCATTATAAATACCACCCTCACTCACCTCTTCCTCCCACATCTCTCAATCCTTGATCCATACTTATGTTATTCCCAATGTTCCTCCAATGGCTCTTCCCCACTTCCTATATCTTCTGGTCTCACCAAAAGACCAAAACCAATGCCCTTAAATTGGATGTCAAGGAGAAGAGATCAAAAGGTAAACAACCTCTTTTATTTTCTTTTTTTTTCATTCATTTTATGTTATTCTATTCCTTTAACATTGGCATATATTAGGATATTTCATTAAATATTTCCCCTTAATTTCCATATTATGTATTAATTATGAGATATCCCCTTCCTCTCATCAATCATGTATTTATGAATTTTTAAGAGACGTCATTAGGTTCTGGACTTTTCGTGAGAAACTTATCAATTTTTCTTTTATTTTATGATTCCATTTTATTATTTCCCCACCCCCTCTTAACCAAGAGGAATGAAATCTCCATAATCAGGTATATTATTGATTTTATCCTGTTTAAGGAAAATTCCTCATCCTTATTCTTCTCCTCTCCAACTCATTTACGGAATAAAAAACATTGTTCGTGATTTGTCGAATTATCGACATCGTGGACGATGTAATTTCAATTTCCATTAATTCTTACATGTCTGGTCATGAAACCATTTATATGGTTGAAACAGGTTATAATATATCTGTTATAACTCATCAATTGTTTTATAATTCTTTTGTACTCATGTTTCTAATTTATAAGAAAAAATGAGGTTGTTGTTATCGAAGAACCACTCTAATGATCTAAACGAACATCATTAATTTTTAAACATAAGAGTCATACTCATATAAAACATCAAAATAATTAATGGTATAATTTATGGTATTGTAAATATTTAAATACAATTTCTTTCCAATTATGGAGTTCCACATCCAATCAACAAGAACATCCATCATGAACCAATCTTCGAAATCATGTAAAGAACTCACCCAAAAACAGTGGAAGAAGCAAAATACTAACAATTAAAGGGGGAAATGATGTTATGAAATTATAATATAAGATGTTATAAACATGAAAATGTTCCAGTAAAATACTAATAACACTCATTTAACCATTATAAAAGATATTTAGCCATGTTTTAAGTATGAAAATTATATGGTAAGGGAATTCATAACCCGATTTCCATTCATTGTGTTAACATTCTACTTCGTTATTTATGTGGTATTTAAATTTTTTTGTGATGAATTATGATTATAATATGTTTAATTATGTGTATATATAGAATATATACATATAACATCCACCCTATTAATTCTCATTTCATGAATATAATGTTTATAATGGTCTTTTATTTTAAAATCCTCTTTTAAAATTCGGTTTTAAAAAATTCAAAATCCATGCTTTATTGCAATTATTAATGTCTTATGATTATGTTAAGGTTCATGGGAATTGATTATTAATAATGGTGGGACCTGTATTTCCCTCAAATTCATTGGATATGAGTAATATGGAGGTCGAACATATGGTTTCTCCAAGTGTAATTGTGATGGTTACACAAAGTATGGTAGTCGTGAGGGTTACAAATTATAAGGTAGCCAAGGATGGAGACAAGATTAGGTAGGTAAAGCCACAAGATGACTTTATGGTTCAACTAATGTTATTATGTATTTTTATAAATCTCATGTTTAGCATGTTATGTATATATATATATAGAGGTGATAAGTAAGTCTTCTGAAAATGATTTCATTCATTAAAAGTATTCATGGACTAGTGTGTTCATTCCTTCTTATCATTTCCCTTACTGAGTTTTTATGCTCATCCAAAGTTTTTAAATGATTTTCACAGGATAATGGACGTGTAAGTCAAATAAATAATCCTTGTTAAATGTTAAATAATTTTCAAGGAATCATGTTTATGTTTTAATGTTTTCAATTTTGAAAAAATAGGAAAATGTTTTTGTATCCACTCTGTAATAATGTGTAATTTTATGAATGTATTGTCCTAATTATCTAAATATATAAACTTGAAAAGATACTCAATGTATAGGGAAGTGTTTTTTTGAATAAAACCAGGATTATGTATGTAATAAGGCTGGGTCCTTATAGTTGGTATCAAAGGATGGTTTACATAAATTTAGGGGATAGGGTGATGTTAATAAAAGACCATTAAATATTTTCTCACTATGATTAATTTCAAATGTTATATCATTTAATGATTACCATGTTGATTCATATAAGACATGTTTTTTTAGAATGGTTGTCCGTAGAAGGAACATGGATTCTGAAGAGGAGTGGCACCGACAGAATGATATCCTTCTGGAACTACAACCCGTAATGGTAGGGATTGGAAACGAGCAGTTTGTGACAGTAATTTCTCTGCTAGCAAAGACAATAAATGGTGGTGGAATCCATGCAAGAGAATGAATAAATGTACAACAATGGAACATGATAGTAGTGGAACATTTTATGAGGCAACATCCTCCTACAGTCAACGGATCTTCTGACCCAGTAGTAGCTGAATGATGGATCAAAGCCCTTGAAAATTTATTTGATGTTATGGGATGTCTAGAAAATCAAAAGGTATGTATTTCCATTTATCGTTTTGATTGGGGTGTTGATCAGTAGTGGTCAATGGTAAGGAATATCAGTGGAAGAGACAGATTTGATGCCTTGGAGTTGGATGAATTTAAATGTATTTTCCTTGAAAAATATATTCCTAAGGTCGTGCAACTTAGGATGGAGAAGCAATTACTTGAATTGATATAGAAGGAGGAAGTTTCAGTGGCTGTGTATGAAGAGAACTTCACCCGAATGGAGAGGTATGCTCTAAATCTTATACTGGATCTTGATTGAAATATCAACCACTTTTTCATTGGGTTAAATCCAAGTTATCGATGGGCATTGGCCTCCCGTGAATTAAAAAGATATGAGAAACTTGTCCCATGTGCTGAGAGGGTAGAGATGGAGTTTACTGATGATCACGTGCATTTTGTAAACAAATAGAAGAAGAGGTATAGTTGGCAAGAAATGTAGTAAGAATCATCCAATGAAATCTAATGGAAAGAAAATTCAATTTCCTGTTTGTGAGAACTATGGATAGAAATACCCCGGAGATTGTCTTAGAAAAACTGGGAAGTGTTTTAAAAGTGGTATGTTTGGAAATATTGATCGAGATTGCAATGAAAATGATCCAAATACTAATACTGATAAGAAAACTGTAAACCCTGAACATATACCCTATACGCAAATATTGAAATTTGTGACCCTAAAACATAAATTCTAAACCCTGTCAATTAAATCTAAAACAAAAACCCTAAAACAAAAACCCAAAATCCTAAAACCTAGTCCCAAAACCCTATCCCCAAAACCATAATCAATAAACTCTAAATACTAAAATCTAAACTCTAAAAATAACCAAATATACCATATACCCTAATCTTGAAATCCTTTACCACAAAAAATAAAAAAATAAACCCTGTCACTTAGATGTGAAACCAAAATCCTATAACATGTTCCCAAAAACCTATACCTGAAACCATAATCCATAAACTATAAATCCAAATTGATGAACCCAAAACCAAAAAATATCTGCCATAATCTCTAATCATGATATAAATATCCCTAAAAACTAAAATCTAAACTATAACCCTTAAATCTAAATCCAAAACCCTAAAAATACATGAAATCATAAATCTTATTCCCAAAACCCTATACATGAATCCATATTCGATAACTAAATCAAAAAATATATACCCTAATTCCAAATACATACACCCATTACCCTAATATTAAAATACATAACCCTAAAACATAAAATATAAACCCTATCACTTAAATTTAAATCAAAAAACCAAAAACCAAAACCCAAAATAATAAAACCTTGCCCCAAAATCATGTACCCGAAACCGTAATACCTAAGGTCTAAACAAAAAGAATATGAACCCTAAAACCATGACATATAACCTATACCGTAATATTGAAATGCATAACCCTAAAGTATAAATTCTATACCCTATCACTGAAATATAAAACAAAAACTCTAAAACCAAATCGAATAATCCTAAAACATAGTCTCAAAACCCTATACCTAAAACCCTAATCCCAAAAAAAATCCAAAAGGCCAATACATAAACATGAAAAAATATAACCTATCATGTATTCTTGATATTATTAACCTTAAAACATAAAATCTAAACACTATATCTCAAATGTAATATAAAATCAATAAAACAAAACCCAAAATCCTAAAACCTAGTCCCAAAACCCAATACGTGAAAATATAATCCCTAGAATATAAATCCAAAAATATAAACCCTAAACCCATGAAAATATAATATTCACCGTAATCTTTTAATCAATGACCATAAAACAAAAAATATAAACCCTATCATTTAAACATAAAAGAAAAAACCTAATACCAAAACCCAAAATCCTAAAACCTAGTCCCCAAACCCAATACCTGAAACCCTAATCCATGAACACTAAATTAAAAAATCTGAACCCTAAACCAAGAATCATATACCCTATACCCTAATTTTTAATCCCTCAACCCTAAAACATAAATTCTAAACCTTTTCAGTTAAATCTAAATCCAAAACCCAAAATCTAAAATCCAAAGTCCTAAAACCTAGTCCAAAAACCTTAAATATGAAAGCCTAATCCCTAAACTCTAAATCCAAAAATCCAAACCATAAACCATAAAAAATATACCATATACCCTAACAATGAAATCCATAACCATGAAACATAATAGATAAACCCTATCACACTAATCTAAAACTAGAACCCTAAAATGAAAACCCAAAATCCTAAAAGCTATTCCCAAAACCTTATACATTAAACCCTAATACCTAAACTCTAAATCCATAAATCCAAAACCTAAACATAAAAACGTATACCCTATTCCCTAATATTTTAATCTTTAACCCCAAAACATAAAATCTAAACCCTTTCACTTAAATATAAAACAAAAAATCTAAAACAAAAACCCAAAATCCCAAAACCTTGTTCCCAAACCGTATACTAGGAACCATTATCCTTAAAATTTAAATCCAAAATGCCAAACCATAGACAAAAAACATATAACCTACACACATTTTTATGTTATGTTTCACTCTTTTAATACAAGGAATGCATTGGACATAAAATTTTTGGGTGGGGCCTGATATAGCCCCTTGTCGCATTGACAGGTTTCATGAGACAAACTAGTGTCTTGGCCCAAGGCATTGTAAAAACGATTATTTATGGTCTATTATGGTTTTATTATGTTTTTAAATATTATGTATTACATCATTAAGATATTAGTTATTAATATTACATTTTATTATTTGACTGGTATAATATCCATGTGAATGTTTAAATTGAATTAATTTATTTTTTCATGTAATGTATTTTAAATTTTATGTTTAAAAGGATTGTGTTTCAGTTTTATACTTACATTAATGTTTGTTTTTATTTATGAATAATTATTGTTTATTTTGTCACCTTACATAGAATTTGAGCTTAACCCTTTATTATGTTATGTTTTCCAAGGATTCTGAGATGTGTTTTATAATTGATTTGTATGGTTAATCTAGTAGAATAATAGAGTTCTAAAAATATTATCTATGTTTTATTTTATGATTTGAATTATATCATAATGTCTAGGTAGGTAATCTATTGTACAAGACTACTAAATAGATTGGTCATTCGGTATTTGACTCCTTGTAGTCATTCTAATGTATTAAAATAATTCCCCATCTATAGAGATCTCGGGTCGGGGCATTAAACTTATTGCAAATAACTATAACGACGAGAGGTAGTTGTGAATAGAATTATTTTCTATCGTAAATAAAATTCCTGGTGTTTTTCATGCACTATGCAGAAAATGTATTCTCGATAGGAAAACATTCCCATCATAAATATATTTTTTAAGTAATATTTGTGATGGTATTCATGTCTCGTTGCAAATAGTCCTTGTCGGGGTACTACTTTCAATAATTGTCGAGATCGTCACAAATTAACTGTCGCAAAAGATGTTTTTCCTATAATGAGAAGTATTTTAGGAATTTATTCCTCTTATTCTTGTTTTTTAGTGACTAGAGGTAAGTTTCATGTTATTTTCATTAATGGAATTTTCAGATTTAGAAATTTAGATATTCTTTGAAATTTCATACTTTTGGTTTTATGGATAGTTATTCCTTATCCCTCTAATAAAACATCATACACTCAATTTTAGAAAAAAAATCCTTTTTTATTTTTGTTTTAATAAATGACACATTACCTATGTGTCATCATACTCTTCATTTCATCAACTTTGGTTATTGAAGATGTATTCACTCATTTTGAATATTTATTCGTGATCTTATCAAATTTTATTAATATTTGGTTTTCCACAACATTGCTAATTAAATAAAATTCACTCATTCACTAACATCTCATTAAATAATATATGAACATAGATCAATTATATAAATTAAATTATATTTATAAATAATTAATTTTTATTCATAAAAATAGTTATTTATTTTTGTTTTTGGTAAATATTTTTCAAAAATGTGTTTAACCACATCAATCCTGATTAAAAAATAATTATATATTCATTAAATCACATTAAAAAATACATTAAGAATATAATAACGTTTATCACACCTGAAATGTTATTATATTTTCATTTGATGATATATTATATATTATTTTCATAATTTTACCATAGGTATTATGAATAAAAAAATATAATATTTCATTATATGGTTTTTTGAATTATCAAAATATATTTCATGAATTTATAAATGAAAATATTAATTGATAATTTTTGTGATTTTTTTGAAAATTTTAATTAGAATAGTAATTTTACTTGTAATTCAGAATTATCATCATGAGATTCAACATTCATTCAATTCTTCATGATTCTCTATAAAATGGTTAATGATTTAGATGATGGAGGTGACAAGGAAAAGTGGATGGTTCTATTGGACACTACTCATCTGTCAAATGACGTGTAGATTGATCACACCAAAGATTATATGAAACTTCATTCATTAATAACATTATTAATTCAATTTCAATATATATTATAGAAAATTAATGTTTTCTAATTTTATAAACCATAATAACAATAAATAACATATCAAACCCAAAGAATAAATCATTTATTTTTTGATTAAAAATTTTATTCATATTTAATAACCACTATTGGAATATTTTCCATTTAATGTGAAACAATGAAAAACCCCATTATGAAATAAATATCAATCCATTCATGAAATAAAAAACAATTATAATTTTTTGTAAAATATTTTTTAATACTAACATTTATGACCTCTGGGAAAACATGCATTCCCATAGACAATAAACTAACACATTCTATGTAACACCCCATGTATTGATAAAAATAAATTTAAATTCATGAAACATTGTTTTAACTAGATATTTATAAATAGCATTTAAAAATAACTTTACTACCATAGTGTTTTGAATTTCAAGAAACGATTATCTACAATTGTGTTCAGTAAGTTATTTTGAGTCTGATGAAACCAACTTGTTTTTTTGTGAATAGTAACATACCCTTATGAATAGTAATATAACCCTAATGAAAAGTAAATTTTATTATTATTTTATTTTCATAAGGCTAGAAGACAATAACATCTTGGTTAATTTTTCATTTTGATAAAGTAATAGTTGTAGAATTAGGAATGTTAATTTTTAATTATGTATGTTTTTATTTAAAAAGTAAATTAATAATATTTAGAAAATTATTTTTAAAAAATGGAATTCATTTTTGAATTCTACACGTCAAAAAATCGTTAGGTTAAATTTTTGGGCTTTTATTAAATTCAAGAATTTATGATGAATAGTGAACTACTATAAAATACGATAAGTGATAAATACATGATTTACTGTATCATAGGTTATTAAAAGATGATGTAAGCCAAGTTTTTTTAATTCACATGCCATTATTAATATTTGAGGTCACGTTAATTGAGATTATTCATAGTCTTGAAAAAAATATTATAATAATGATTAAAATAATGAAAAATACCCCATCTCCTTCACTATAAATACCACCCTCACTCCCCTCTTCCGCCCACACCTCTCAAGCCATGAAAAATAACTATGTTTTGCCAAATACTTTACCCAAGTCTCTTACCCATGTCCGAGAGCTTATGGTCTCACAAATATATCAAAAATGAAGCCCTCAAGGAGGATCTAAATGGGAAGAGATCAAGAGGTAAACAACATCTTTCATTTTCATTATTTTCGTTCATTTTATGTTATTCTCTTCCATTATCATTGGAATATGTTAGAATACTCATTTAATATTTCCCCTTACTATAAATTTTATGTATGAATGATGAGATATCCCCTTCCTCTCATCAATCTTGTTTTTATGAAATTTTATGAGACATCGTTAGGTTGCCGAATTTTCGTGACAAATTTCTCATGTTTTCTTTTATTTCATGATTCCTTTTTCTTATTTTATCATCACCTCTTATCCATGAAGCCTGAAATCTCCAGAATCATGTCTATTCTCGATGTTCTCATGTTTATGAAAAATTCCTCATCATTATTCTTCTCTTCTCCCACTTATTTAAGGAATAAAAAACATTGTTCGTGATGTGTCGAATTACCGACATCATGGACGATGTAATTTTAATTTCCATTAATTCATCTAAGTATGGTCATGAAACCAATTATATGGCTGAACTAGGTTATAATATATGTTTTATGACTCATCCATGGTTCTAATTTATAAGAAAAAATGAGGTTGTTGTTATCGAAGAACCACTAAAATGATTTAATCAAACTCCATTAATGTTTAAACTTATGAATCATCTCTATATAAAACATCAAAACGATAAATGGTATAATTTATGGTACTGTAAATATTTAAATACCATTTCATTCCAATTCTGGAGTTTCACTCCCAATCAACATGAACATCCATCATGAACCAATCTCGGAAATCATGTAAAGAACTCACCCAAAAACAGTGCAACAAGCCAAATACTAACAATTAAATGGTGAAATGATGTTATGAAATGATCATATAAGATGTTATAAAAATCAAAATGATCCTATAAAATACTAATAACAACATTTTATCCATTATACAGGAATTTAACCAAGATTGAAGTATGAAAAGCCTAAGGTAACAGAATTTTTAAAAGGATTTCTATACATTCGGTTAACTTTCTACTTTATTATTTATGTGGTATTTAAATTGTTTTTGTGATTACTTATGAATATAATATGTTTAATTATGTGTATTTATAGAATATATACATATTACATCCACTCTATTAATTTTCACTTCCCATATATGATGTTTATAAGAGACTTTGTTTTAAAATCCTCTATTAAAATTCTGTTTTACAAAATTCAAAAGCAATGTTATATTGCAATTATTCATATTCTATGATTATGTTATGGTTCTTGGCCATTGTTTATGAAGAAACATGGGACCTATATTTCCCTCCAATTCATTTGGTCTGAGTATGATGTAGGTCGGCCGTATGGTTACTCCAAGTGTAACTGCGATGGTTACACAAAGTAAGGTAGCCGTGAGGGTTAAAAATTATAAGGTAACCAAGGTTGGTTACAAAATTATGTATGTAATGCCCCAAGATACCTTTTTGGTTATAATAATGTTATTATGTATTTGTTTCAATCTCATGTTTCACAAGGTAATTATATATATATATTTATTTATTCAAATGATAATTAATTCTTCTGAAAATGATTTCATACATTACAAGTATTCATGGACTAGTGTGTTCATTCCTTTCGATCATATCCCTTAATGAGTTTTTATTCTCATCTCAATTATCTAAATGATATTCACTGGTTAATGGATTTGCTATTCAAGGAAGGAATCCATGTTAAATATTGAATAATTGTCAAGTAATCATGTTTTTGTTTTAATGTTTTCAATTTTGAAATAATATGGAACAATTTTTTTGTATCCACTCTTTAATAATGTGTAAAGTAATGAATGTATTGTCCTAATTCTCTAAAGATATAAACATGAAAATATCCTCATTGTAAAAGGAAGTGTTTTTTTCGATAAAACCATGATTATGTATGTAATAAGGATGGGTCCTAATAGCTGGTATTAGAGGTTGGTTTAGATAACATTAGGGTATAGGAGGATGTTAATAAAAAAACATTAAAGATTTTCTCTCTATAATTAATTTAAAATGTTATAGAATTTAAAGATTACCATGTTGCTTCATATAAGTCATGTTCATTCAGAATGGTTGTCCGAAGAAGGAATAGGGATGCCGAAGAGGAGAAGCACCAACAGAATGACATCCTTCTGGAACTACAGCCCTGAATAGTATGGATTGGAAATGAGCAGTTTGTGATAGTAATGGATCCGCTAATGCAGACAATAAATGGTGGTGGCATCAATGAAATAGAACCAATAAAGTTAACATAATGGAACATGACAGTAGTGGAACATTTTATGAGGAAACATCCTCCAACATTCAATGGATCTTCTGATCCAGTAGCAGCTGAAGGATGGATAAAATCCCATGAAAAGTTATTTGCTGTTATGGGATGTTCAGTAAATCAAAAGGTATGTCTTGCAATTTGTCGTTTTGAATGGGGGTGATGATCAGTGGTGGTCAATGGTAAGGAATATCAATGGTTGAGAGGATTTTTATGCCTTAGAGTGGGATGAATTTAAAATTGTTTCCCTTGAAAATTATATTCCTAAGGTGTTGCAACATAGGATGGAGAAGCAATTCCTTGAATTGATACAGAAGGATGAAGATTTAGTGGATGTGTATGAAGCGAAATTCACCGGACTGGTGAGTTATTCTCCAAATCGTATTCTGGATCTTGATAACAAAATCAACTGCTTTTATATAGGACTGAAGCCATGTTATCAAAGGGAGTTGGCCTCCTGTGAACTCAAAAGTATTGAGAAACTTGTCCGATGTGCTAAGAGGGTAGATATGGAGTTTGACGATGAACTCGTGCTTTTTGTAAATAAAGAGAAGAAGAGGTCCAGTTGGAAAGAAATGGGGTAAGAATCAACCTACGAAATTTGATGGTAGGAAAATCCAATTCCATGTTTGTGAAATGTGTGGCAATAAACACCCTGGATAATGTATTAGAAAAACTGGGAAGTGTATTAAATGTGGTATGTTTGGACATATGGCTCGAGATTGCAATGAAAATGATCCAAAGACTAATCCCGATAAGAAAACTATAATGTGTTTTAAATGTGGTGAGATGGGTCGTTATTCAAATGCATGCACAAGGAGAGATCCGAATGATTCAAAGAAGTCAAACTATAAGATGAAAGGTGTAGTGGAATCCTTAGCGACTATGTCAGCAAATGTCGGGCCATCCAATGAAGTTGTATCACGTACTTTTTTTGTTCACTCAGATTTTTCTAAAGTTTTTGTTTGATATGGGGTCTACACATTCCTTCATATCTGATATTTTTTTGGAAAATTGGAAATAACACATCAAAAAATGAGACCCAAACATGTGGTTAAAACACCATGAAAAAATGTTATATAAAAGAGGAATTATAAGGATCTTTCTATTTTGGTCTATTGAATGAAAATTCGGGAAAACCTCGTTGTTTTACCCTTAGTCAAGTTTGATATTATTCTGGAGATGGATTGGCTTTCTAATTATCATGATAAGTTTAACTGTAGAGCTAAAGAAGTTGTTTTTCAGAAAGATTTTCAGTTTGTATACAAGAATGAACCCATACATTTGATAACATATCAGGAAGATGAGAAACTATTGAAAGATAGAAATGAATTTTTTCTTGCTCATATTGTTGAAAACAAGGTAACTATTCAAATTAATGATGTGCTAGTGGTAAATGAATACCTTGATGTTTTTCCTGATGAGTTATCCGGTGTCATACCCGATCGAAAAGTAGAATTCACAATTGAATTAGTTCCTGATGCTAAGATAATTCCAAAACGCCCTTATCATATGTCTCCAATAGAACATCTTGAAATGAAAAATCATTGCAGGATTTTCTTGACAAAGGCTCCATTCATCCTATAAATTTACAATGGAGAGCTCATGTTTTGTTTTTTAAAAGAAAATATGGTTCCATGAGACTTTTCATTGATTATAGAGATTGGAATAGAATCACTGTTAAATACAAGTACCCTTTTCCTCACATCGATGACTTGTTTGATTAGATCCAGGGATCTCAGTAATTTTCCAACATTGACTTGAGATCTGGAAACCATTAGAAATGGTGTATTTCATTAGTTCTTGGATACGTTTTTTGTTGTATTTATTGATGACAATCTATTTTTTTCTATGAATAAATAGGAGAAAAAAAAAATCTAATGGTAGTTTTACAACCCATAAAAGAAAAGAAAATGTATGAAAAAATCAGCAAGTGTTATTTTTTGGTTGCAACAGATTTCTTTCCATGGGATCATTGTAAATAAGGATGGAATAACAATTGAGACAACCCAAACAAAAGTACATAATAAATGTCCAAGACCCACAAATGTTACAGACAGTTGTAGTTTTCTGAGATTAGAAGGTTATTACCGGCAGTTTTTTAATAACGTTGCACGGTTATGTATCCCGATAACTACGTTAACTTGAAACGGGTTAAAATTTATTTGGATAGAAGAATGTGACCTTTGTTTTTAGGAACTGAAGAATAGAATGGTGAATGCTCCAGTTTTGGTCTTACCATTCCCGGAATTGTGTGTTTTTCATCTATTGTGATGCTTCTTTGAAGGGACATGGTTGTGTTTTGATACATAATGATCAGTAATTGCCTATGATTCGAGACAACATAAACCTTTTGGTTTAAGGTTTGATTATTTTGTTAAAAATTATGCATTACCTCATTAAGTTATTAGTTATTGATATTAAATGTGATTATTCGACTGGTATAATATCCATGTGAATATTTAAAAAGAATTATTTGATTTTTTTCATGTGATATATTTTCAATTTTATGTTAAAAAGGCTTGTGTTTCAGTTTTATAATTCATTTAATGTTTATGTTTATTTATGAATACTTCTGCAGTATTTTTTTTACCTTACTATGAATTTGAGCTTACCCCGTTTTTATGTTATGTTTTCCCAGGATTCTGAGAAGTGTTTTATAATTTATATGTATGGTTAAGCTGGAGAATAATAGAGTTCTCAAAATAATATCTATGTTTTATTTTATGTTTTGAATTGTATCATAATGTTCAGGTAGGTAATCTATTTTACAAGACTAATAAACTAATTGGTCATTCGTTATTTGACTCACTATAGTCATTATAATGTATTAAAATAATTCCCCATCTACAATGATCTGGGGTCGAGGCATTACACTGATTGAAAATAACTATAACGATGAGAGGTAGTTGTGATGAGAATTATTTTCTATCGTTAATAACTTTCATAGTGTTTTCCATGCACTACGGAAAAATATATTCTCAATAGGAAAACACACCTATCACAAATAATTTTTTAAGGAATATTTTTTATGGCACTCATGTCTCATCGCAAATAGTCCATGTTGAGGTAGTACATCCAACAAGTGTTGAGATCACAACAAATTACATGTCTCTAAAGATGTTTTTCCTATAATGAGAAGTCTTTTAGGCATTTATTCCTCTAATTCTTGTGTTTTTGTAGTGCATAGAGGTAAGTGTCGTGTTATTTTAATTAATGGAATTTTTAGATTTAGAAATTTAGATATTCTTTTAAATTTTATACTTTTGGTTTTATGGACAGTTATACCTTAACCTTCTAATAAAACTTCATACACTCTATTTTAGAAAAAAAACTTTTTTAATTTTTGGTTTAATAAATGAAACATTACTTATGCATCAACATCCTCTTCATTTCGTCAACATTGGTTATTGAAGATGTATTCACTCATTTTTAATATTTAGTTGTGATCTTATTAAATTTTATTAATATTTTTTTTCACAACATTACTAGTTAAATAAAATTCACGTATTCACTAACATCACATTAAATAATACATGAACATAGATCAATTTCAGAAAATAAATGATATTTTTAAATCATTAATTTTTATTCATAAAATTAGTAATTCAATTTTGATTTTGGTTAATATTTTTCAAAAATATGTTTATCCACATCAATCCTAATTAAAAATAATTAAATATTCATTAAATAACATTAAAATATATATGAAGAATATAATTACTTTTATCACACATGAAATTTTATAATATTTTCATTAGATGATATATTATATATTATTTTCACAATTTTACCATAGGTATTATGAATAAAAAAACATAATATTTCTTTATATGGTGTTTTGAATTATCAAATTATATTTCATGAATTTATGAATGAATATATTAATGGATAATTTTGTGATTTTTTTTAAAATTTTAATAAAAAAATTGAATTTCCTTATAATTCTGAATTATCATCATGAGATTAAACATTCTTTCAATTCATCAGGATTCTATATAAAATGGGAAAAGATTCATATGATGGAGGTGACAAGGAAAAGTGGATGGTTATATTGGACACTACTCATCTCTCAGATGACATGCATAGTTGGATCTAACCAAAGATTATATGCAACTCAATTAATTAATGACTTAATTAATTCAATTTCATAATATAGTATAGGAAATTACTATTTTTTAATTTTATAAACCCTAATAACAAGAAATAACATATCAAACCCAACGAATAAATCCTTTATTTTGTAAATAAAAATTTTAATCATCTTCAAAAACCAGAATAGGAATATTTTTTATTTCATGTGAAACTATGAAAAACCCCATTATGAAATAAATTTCAATCAATTAATGAAATAAAAAACAATTATAATTTTTCTGTAAAATATTTTATAATACTAACATTTATGACCTCTAGGAAAACATGCATACCCATTGGCAAAAAACAAACACATTCTATGTAACACCCAAAGTTTTTCTAAACATAAATTTAAATGCATGAAACATTCTTTTAAGTAGATATTTATATCTATCCTTTTAAAATAACTTTACTAACACAATTATTTGAATTTAAAGAAATTGTCATCTACAATTGTGTTCAGTAAGTTATTTGGTGTCTGATGAAACCAACTTGTTCTTTTTTGTGAATAGTAACATACCCTTATGAATATAAATATGAATAGTAACATGACCCTAATGAATAGTAAATTTTATTATTATTTTATATACTTAAGGATAGAAGATAATAACATCTGGGTTAATTTTTTATTTTGATAATAAAGTAGTTGTAGAATTAGAACTGTTAATTTTTGAATTAAGCATGACTTTATTTAAAATTTAAATTAATAATATTTAGAAATTTCTTTTTCCAAAAATGGAAATCATTTTTAAATTATACACGTCGAAAAATGGTTAGAGTAAATTTTTTGGATTTTTCTGAAATTCATGAATTTTTTGATGAATAGTGAAATACGATAAAATATGATAAATGCTAAATACATGATTTACTACATCATAAGTGATTCAAGGATTATGTAATCCCAATTGGTTCAAACACACATGCCTTTATTACTATATTGGTTCAAATTAATTGAGATTATTCATAGTCTTGATAAAAAATATTATAATAATGATTAAAATAATGAAAAATACACCCTGTCCTCCACTATAAATACCACCCTCACTCCCCTCTTCCTCCCACATCTCTCCAGACATGATACATACCTATGTTTTTTCCAATACTCATCAAAGGGATCTTCCACACTTCTTATATCTGCTGGTCTCACCAAAAGTACAAAACCAAAGCCCGTAAGGAGGATCTCAAGGAGAAGAGATCGGGAGGTAAACAAACTTTTTTATTTTCTTTCTTTTCATTCATTTTATGTTATTCTATTCCATTCCCATTGGCTTATGTTGGGATATCTCATTAAATATTTCCCCTTAAATTCCATATTATGTATGAATTATTAGATATAACCATCATCTCATCAATCGTGTTTTTATGAAATTTTTAGAGACATCGTTAGGCTGCTGAATTTTCGTGAGAAACTTCTCAAGTTTTCTTTTATTTCATGATTCCTTTTTATTATTTCCCCATGCCCTCTTATCCAAGCAGAATTAAATCTCTAGAATCATGTATATTCTTGATTTTCTCATGTTTAAGTAAAATTCCTCATCATTAATCTTATTCTCTTAAACATATTTACGGAATAAAAAACATTGTTTGTGATGTGTCGAATTACCTACATCTTGGACGATGTAATTTAAATTTCCATTACATCTTCCAGGTCTTGTCATGAAACAATTTATATGGTTGAAACATGTTATAATATATATTTCATGACTCATCCATGGTTCTGGAATACTTTTGCAATCATGGTTCTAATTTATTAGAATAAATGAGGTTGTTGTTATCGATGAACCACTATAATGATCTAAACGAACATGATTAATGTTTCAACTTATGAATCATCCTCATATAAAACATCAAAATATTAAATGGTATAATTTATGGTATTGTAAATATGTAAATTCCATTTCTTTACAATTATGGTGTTTCACATCCAATCAACAAGAACATCCATCATGACCCATCACTACTACAACTTGGCCCTTTAGCAGCGCTAAAAACCGGAATTATCAGAGCTAGAAAAGCGCTCTTAATGTCAGCATAGATAAGGGGGGGTCCCTTTATCAGTGCTCTGAGAAGTGCGGATATAGGATACCTTTATCAGTGCTAAAAAATTGATGATAAAGGGTGTCCTTTATCAGCGCTTCTCTTAGCACAGATAAAGAAATCCTATATCGGAACTTGTTGGAGTGCTGATAAAGGAACCCTTCTTGAGCGCTCCTCTAGCGCTGTTAAAGGTGTCCATTATGAGTGCTAAAAAAGCGCTGATAAAGGCACCATCACCTGCACCTTCAAAACAGAACCTGCACACCAGAATACCTGCAAAATGTAGCACATGAACACCTGCACACCATAGCACCCACACACACTATTTTGACCGACAACGGTATATACATTTACTTAACATCAGGAATACAAAAAAACACATTGCTATATAAATTAAAAACATTGTTTTACATGGTTACAATTACAATTATTAAACAACAGTTATAAACATTCATGTTTCATCATTTGATATCTGTGATCTGCTCTTGACGGTATTTGTTTCCGAACAAAGCATCCGAACTCAAGGAAAAAAATTCACCTATATAAGAAAATAAATATTATGTTAGTAATTCAATAATGAATGAAATTAAAATAGTAATATGAAAGAATACATTAATATGGAAATGTGAAACTGAAATATGAAATTTTAAACTCAAATTTTTTCATTTTCATAATAATGATAGTGAATAATATAAAATCAATATTTTCTTGATTGATTTATCTCATTTAATAAATACTGATTCTTTTTCAAATGAAAAGAAATACCAGTCACACTGTGTGTCGGATTGAGGTGTGTTCGACTCGTACCTGTCACAAATGACTCATGGATCGTTGTGCTAATGTTTCAAAACAATCTGAACGTGTTTTCTTAGTATTCGGTATGTCAGTAGTGTTATTTTCCAAAGTTTATCTCAATTTGAAACTGATATCAGACACTTTTATCCATACCGGTAACATTGTGCATCGGATTGAGGTGCAGCCGATTTGTACACATCGCAAATGACTCGTGGATCATTTTCCTAATGTTTCAAAACAATCCGAACACATTTTCTCGGTATTCCATATGTCCGGAGTGTTATTTTCCAAAGTTTATCCCAATTTGAATCTGATATCAGACACTTTTAGCCATACCGATCACACCGTGCTTTGGATTAAGGTGTGGTCAATTTGTACACGTCAAAAATGGCACGTGGATCATTTTCCTAAAGTATCAAAACAATCTGAATGTTTTTTCTTGGTTTTCCGTATGTCAGTAGTGTTGTTTTCTAATGTTTATGTCATTTTCAAACTGATATCAGACACTTTTAGCCATACCAGTCACACTGTGCATCAGAATGAGGTGTTGTCAATTCGTACACGTCATAAATGACTCTTGGATCGTTGTCCTAAGGTATCAGAACAATCTGAACGCGTTTTCTCAGTTTTCCTTATGTCACTTATGTTGTTTTCTAAATTTATGTCAATTTCAAACTGATATCAGACACTTTTAGCCATACCGGTCACACAGTGCATTGGATTGAGGTGCGGTCGATTCATATACATCACAAATGACTCATGGATCATTTTCTGAAAGTATCAAAACAATCCGAATGTGTTTTCACGGTATTCCCAATGTCATCAGTGTTGTTTTCCAAAGTTTATCTCAATTTTAAACTGATATCAAACACTTTTAGCCCTACCGGTCACACCGTGCGTCGGATTGAGGTGCGGTCAATTCTTACACGTCACAAATGACTCTTGGATCTTTTTCCTAAAGTATCAAAACAATCTGAATTCATTTTCTCGGTATTCCGTATGTCATTAGTGTTGTTTTCCAATGTTTATCTCAATTTGAAACTGATATCAGACACTTTTAGCCATACTGGTCACACCGTGCGTCGGATTGAGGTACGTTTGATTCGTACATGTCACAAATGACTCGCAGATCGTTGTACTAAAGAATCAAAACAATCGGAACGTGGTTGCTCCGTTTTCTGTATGTCACTTATGTTGTTTTAAAATGTTATGTCAATTTCAAACTAATATCAGACACTTTTAGCCATACCGGTCACACCATGCGTCGGATTGAGGTGCGATCAATTCTTACACGTCAAAAATGACTCTTAGATCGTTTTCCTAAAGTATAAAAACAATACGAACACGTTTTCTTAGTATTCTCTATGTCACATATGTTGTTTTCTAAAGTTATTTCAATTTCAAACTGATATCAGACGCATTTAGCCATACTGGTCACACCGTGCATCTGATTGAGGTGCGGTCAATCCGTACACGTCAAAAATGACTCGTGGATCGTTGTTCTAATGTATCAAAACTCTCAAAATGTGTTTTCTCGGAATTACGTATGTCAGTAGTGTTCTTTTCCAAAGTTTATCTCAATTTGAAACTGATATCAGACACTTTTAGACATACTTGTCACACCCTACATCGTATTGAGGTGAGGTTGATTCGTACACATCACAAATGTCTCGTGGATAATTTTCCTAAAGTTTCAAAACAATATGAACGTGTTTTCTTGGTATTCCGTATGTCATTAGTGTTATTTTCCAAAGTTTATCTCAATTTGAAACTGATATCAGACACTTTTAGCCAAACCGGTCACACTGTGTGTCGGATTGAGGTTTGGTCAATTTGTACACATCACATATGACTCCTGGATCATTTTCCAAATGTTTCAAAACATTCTGAACGTGTTTTCTTGGTATTCTGTATGTCAGTAGTGTTGTTTTCTAAATTTAATGTCATTTTCAAACTGATATCAAACACTTTTATCCATACCGATCACACTGTGCATCGGATTGAGGTGAGGCTTATTCGTACACATCACAAATGACTCAGGGATCGTTTTCCTAATGTATCCAAACAATCCGAACTCATTTTCTCAGTATTCTGTATGTCAGTAGTGTTGTTTTCCAATGATTATCTGAATTTCAAACAGATATCAAACACTTTTAGCCATACTGGTCACACCATGCGTCGGATTGAGGTGTGGTCGATTCGTCATGTCACAAATGACTCGTGGATCATTTTTATAATGTTTCAAAACAATCCGAATGCGTTTTCTTGGTATTCAGTATGTCCGTAGTGTTGTTTTCTAATGTTTATCTCAATTTGAAACTAATATCAGACACTTTTATCCATACCGGTCACATCGTGCGTCGGATTGAGGTGAAGATGATTTGTACACATCACATATGACTCATGGATCGTTTTCCAAAAGTATCAAAACAGTCTGAACACGTTTTCTAGGTATTCCATATGTCAGTAGTGTTGTTTACCAAAGTTTATCTCAATTTCAAACTGATATCAGACACTTTTTTCAATACCAGTCACACCGTGCATCGGACTGAGGTGTGGTCGATTCTTACACGTCAAAAATGACTCGTGGATTCTTGTCCTAATGTTTCAAAACAATCCGAATGAGTTTTCTCAGTATTTCGTATGTCATTAGTGTTCTTTTCCAAAATTTATCTCAATATCCAACTGATATCAGACACCTTCACCCATAATAGTCACACCGTGCTTCAGATTGAGGTGCGGTCTATTCTTACACGTCACAAATGACTTGTGGATCATTGTCCTAAAGTTTTAAAACAATCTGAACACGTTTTATCGGTATTCCGTATGTCAGTAGTGTTGTTTTCTAAAGTTTTTGTCATTTTCAAACTGATATCAGACACATTTAGCCATACTAGTCACATTGTGAGTCGTATTAAGGTTCGGTCGATTCGTATATGTCACAAATGACTCATAGATCGTTTTCCTAGATTATCAAAACAATCAGAATGTATTTGATCGGTATTCTGTATGGAAGTAGTGTTGTTTTCCAAAGTTTATGTCAATTTCAAACTGATATCAGAAACGTTTAGCCACACCAGTCACACCATGCGTCAGATTGAGGTGCGTTCGATTCTTACACGTCACAAATTACTCATGGATCATTTTCCTAATTTTTCAAAATAATCCGAATGCATTTTATCAGTATTCTGTATGTAATTAGTGTTATTTTACAAAGTTTATCTCAAATTGAAACTGATATTAGACACCTTTAGACATACCGGTCACACCATGCGTCAGATTGAGGTGTGGTCGATTCGTACACATCACAAATGACTCGTGGATCATTTTCCAAATGTATCAAAACAATCCGAACGTGTTTTCTCTGTTTTCCGAATGCCACTTATGTTGTTTTCTAATGTTATGTCAATTTCAAACTGAGTAGTATGAATTCACTAATATAAGGATATGAATCATAAGAATGGGAGATGATAGATGCCCAATATGTGTAAAGAGAGATATCAATGAACATATAAAGATAACATAAGTATAAGGAATTCACCTTTATTGTCCTATTTGTTTACATTCTTCTATCAGGTACGCTTCCCATTCGTTTCTAAATACATTTATATCATATTCTGAATAATATTTTTTGCAAAGGTCATAGTAGTACTGAAAAAATATCAATACACAAAGGAATAATAATTATTTTAAATGAAGTAGTAATTTTTTCCAAAAGTACATTTTCATGGATTCTAGTTTGTTCAAGAAATATGATCTCTTTCATAAATTTACAAACATAATAACCGCAGTCCTTATCGTTTTTTTGTTTTGGACACTGCAGAAACATCGATAAAATTAAGTAATTTTTTTTATATGTATTTGGATAGTGAAATATAATTATATATACCCAGATACTTCTCCATTTGTAGATCTTGTGGGCATTTTCGTCTTAATGCCTAGGATTCATTCCCGCCTTTAGACGATATTCATACACCATCCTATCATAACAAAATCCTCATTTAAATATAATATAAATTATATAACTAGATATTTATTTCTAAAATGTTGGATCTAGTGTATTAAAAATTGACAATCTCCATCATGTGTGGTCTGTTAGATGGATATCCATGCAGTGAATTCAGAAAATAAATCTTCGGAGTATCCTAATTGAATGCAATGAGAATCCATTGTTCCCTAAAAACACAAAAAGAATTAAGTACTGGTAGAAATGAAAATATAATTGATATGATAAAAATGTAGAGTTTTACCCCTACAATGTTGGTATTAAAAAGAGTCTCTCATTTGTAATTCTGCTTTGAAATGTTCTGAGCAGATTTGACATTAATTCAGCATGAAAATTAGAATCTTTTTCTTCTCGTTGTGTAGAAATGGTGTGAGAAATAACGAGTACAAATTTGTATTCATGGGAATATCCCTTCAATTATTTTTCATATATATGACTGTGAAAAATATGAGATGTATATATGCATAATTATCAATGTATATCAGCTTCTGTAAAATCAAATCAAGAAAAAAAACCTCATGTATACATTTATAACTGAGGCGCCAAGGCAGTCGTATATGATGATCTCAGAAACAGTGTCTGCACTAACGAAATATAATTTTCCTCTCTTTACATATATTTCTCACATACAATTGTATGAATCTTTCCGTCTTTCATTTTCGTATCCACATGAGCTTGCAATGATATTAAATTCTGATATAGAACAGGCGGGCTGAACGTGCTCTCCGTAGATTGTTTTGATCGGTTGGTTGATCCAATGTTGGAGCCGCTATTTCATTTTAGCTTATCCATTTTTTCCTTCTGTAAAAACGTTCATCGGTTCAGCCATTTTCTAATTTAATGTTAAAGGTTCAGCTTGAAAAATGAATTTGAAATGAATACCTCCTAGTCGACATGTTTTTTACAAGATTCGATGGCCATGCAACGAATGTTCCAATAGCCATTTCCACTGTATGAATGTCATCATCATCAATTGTCATGGGTAGCTCGGCGCTCGGCTCATGAACTACGTTAATCGACACTTTGACATGACCGGTTGGAAGTGGTCTGGAGTGTAGCGTGTCATTCTTCATATTGAACATCTTGCCCCTCGCTACACGGAGATGGGTGGGAGTCGACAGATATAAATCACAGACATTTTCACCTTGTAGAATATCATTACATGAAAGGTATCAGTGTCTATGTAAATCAAATTTCACAAAAATGAATATTAGAACATTGATTACCTAGGTTAAGTCAGGTCTTTGAGGGGAATGGATCGCCTCAAATCTGGTGAGGGGTGGATCATCTCGTGCAGGTTGTTTGTTAGTTGTTTGTTCCCTTCACCTCTCCTCCATCAAACTCTTTAGCATCTATCCCTGAGTTTGGAATAGTTCTTCAAGGGTAGCTACCTTATCTCTCATTACATTCAATTCATTATTTTGTTCATCCTTTTGTTTCATTTTTATGAAAATTTGCCCGGGGTGACACCCCAAAACCCGCACCTCTGACGCGGCCATACTGTTCTGGATATTTCAAGGCCATTGAATGTATGTCTACATCCGGTGCGGGTGTTGTTGATTCCTGTGACTATTCCAAATAGAAAATATGAAAAAATATGTAAGCATCGTTATGTAATAGCGATTTAAAGAAAAACATGTTTATATTATGTCATACTTACACATGTTACCCATACTTTTTGTGTGTTTTCAACTATCAATTTCCCTGCTTTATTAACACGATCCTCCTTCCATAGCACATGGTGTGGAATGGAAGTGACTTGAGATTTTACTTCATCAATCTGCATATAAATAGAGAAACATGGTTATAGTGTTGTTTTATGTCACATAAAATTATTATAGTACTTTTAAAATACGTACGAATTGTTTTTCAATTGAAGCATAGCCCAGCCTTGCTTTACGGTACGGGTACGATGGTTTTTCTTCCATTTCATTATTTTCAGCACATAGTTTCTGTTTCATAAATAGAAAACTGGAAATCAACGTGGTGAATACAAGCAACGTTACACAACGTGCAACCAAACACAATGTACCTAAAAAATTCAATTTCGCATGACTGTTTCAAAACGCTTCCCACGTTCCTTGGGATATCATGTGTGCATAAAGAGGAGGTGGGTGCGGCTTGATTTTCCCTTTGGAATATTTCAAATGATGTTTCATTAAAATTGTGCGAAAGCCTCTATGAATCCTTCCTGCCAGCCTTAAAACATATTATTTGTGCGAAACATCTACTATAAATGCACTCTGTAAGAGATGATGAAGGGTTATTCAATATTTCAGTATTTTTTTTATATTAATAAATTAAATAGATGATATCTTAATGTTACCATAATCATTCCCACGTTAATGTTATCAACCCGCTGACAACATGGTGCCATGACTCTACATCAATTGACATGCATTGTCGAGTGACGATTCCAATGTATCTACTAAACATGGATTTTTTGGGGTTTACATGCTGGACTAATTTATTCCATCCCACCTCATATTTGATGCCTTTTTCTTTTTCCATTAGGATTTTGGTTAAAACTATCAAACAAAGGCGCACCTGTTTTTTTATGTCACTAGGGTTTCATCACCTACCATTTCTTCATTTTCTGCATCATCATTATGTTTCTCCGAAGGGCCAGCATCGGCACTGGGACCAGGTGAAAAAGGTTGAGAGACCTGTTGTACGTCAACAGTGGGACCAGCTGCAATAGGTTGAGAGACCTTTTGTCTCTCATCAGTGGGACCAGCTGCAACAGGTTGAGAGACGTGTTGTGTCTCGGGATTGGGTGCATCAGCAGGTGAAGAAGCCATTATCTACAGAACATGTTTAACATTTAATTTAGATCACATAATAGAAACCACGAATAGATAATAACATAATGTAAAACAATCTATATTATAATAAAAATCAATAACCTGATTATTGAACTCTCTTTTTTTAAAGGCTGAAGGGATTTGACCCCTCTATTAACTATCCATATCCCTTCATTTTGATCTCCTCTGACATACAAAACATCGTCTACATTGCGACCACTGAGAAATGATTGCGAAGTCCCAATGAATGGGTCATCTTCCGTTGAATTTTCATCTGACCCTTCACCTGTTTTGGTCGATAACAGAACGATTGACCAGTTTCGGTTTGCGGGATCTAGAACATAAAATACTTGCACTGCCTGTGATTCCATTATAAATGGTTCATCTTTCTCCCCTTCCATACTGAAATCAACTTTCAGGAATCCCAAATCATCTATTTTAACAACACTCCTATTATCAACCCACTTGCATTAAAATATCAGAACTTGAAATTCCGTATTATCCAACTCCTATATCTGTTTGATGATGCCAAAGTATAAAATATTCGCATAAATTAGATTTCTGTCCTTAGCACCAGAAACATGCATTGCTTCAGCCAAAAGTGTAACCCCACTATTCTGCATGGTATTGTCTTCATCATGTTCATTAGTATAAAATGTATAACCATTAAATACATAAGAATTTTAAGATAATGCATACACACATGGTCCTCTGGCTAGCCATCGAAGTCGTTCCAAAATTGAATCTGGATTTTCATCTGACTTCTTAAAAATATGATCTCGAAACCATCCTATAAACTATCAATTGTGTGTATCTGATATCGATTTTTCAGCCCTAGATCGATTCAAATGCCTAAGAATTTCTTTGTGGATTTCAACATTTGGGTCAACGTTGAAACTGTTATGCAAAAACATAAAGGTGGGCATGCTCTAGAACTATAATATTGATTGTTACAACAATTATTCCATAAACTCCTTCACCCTTAATCCGCCCAGTTTGACGAGATTTCGGTAAGCCAATTCTTTCCACACTAGAAAATTATTCGTTACAAAATTCAACAGCTTCCTCAACAATATATCTCTCTGCAATACAACCCTCTGGCTGACATCTATTTTTGACATACCCTTTAAAAATCATCATATACCGTTCAATGGGGTACATCCATCTGTAATGTACAGGACCACATAGTCGAATCTCTCTAATCAAGTGGACCATCAAATGAACTATCATGTCAAAAAATGAAGGCCGGAAGAACATTTCTAATTCACATAATATGACAGAAATTTCTTTTTTCCATAGCTAGCAATTTCACCGGGTCTATAACTTTGTTGAAAATAGCTTTGAAGAAGAAACATAGTTTTGTTAATGTATGGCGGACATTCTTGGAAAAAATGCAATGTAAAGAAATTGGAATGATATTTTGCATCATAACATGACAATCATGTGATTTCAGACCTTTTAACATCAAGTCTCTCATTGACATGAGGTTACTGATATTTGAATATTAACTCTCTAGAACCTTTACGTCATTCAAGATGTTGTAAAAATGATATCTCTCCTGCCTGGAAAAGTGTAAGCAGCTAGAGGAAGAAATGTTCATTTTTAACCAATCACTGGTGCCAACTCTTCTCGTATTCCCATCTCAACCATGTCCAACCTAGCCTTAATTCCATATTTTCTTTTGTCAGATGTATTTAGTAACGTGCCAATAACACTATCAAATAAATATTTTTCTACATTAATAACATCAAGAAAATGTCTTACATACAGACAATTCCAATATTGTAATTCAAAAAAAAACGGATCTCTTTTTCCAACTGATTTTCATAAGGTTTTTCGAAGCTGGTTTACCAAAAGTAGTGTCCGCATTTTTAACATTCTCAAAGAAGTGATCGTATGTTAGTGGAGACGGTGTTGTACGTTCTTCTGAACTTCCATCAAATGATGTCGTCCAAGAACGGTACTTATGTAATTGATTTAGAAATATACGATGTCCTAGAAACATGGTTTTAGATGAATATTTCAACCTAATTGATTCTGTACCTTCTTCGCAAACGAGACATCCTTGAGTTCCATTATTGATATATCCTGAAAAATTTCCATAAGCAGTGTAGTAATTTATCGTCCTGTACCAAATAACCTTCAAAGTGAAATCTTCCATTCGGTAAGCATCATACAATGTGACAGATGAATCCCACACTAATTTCAAATCTTTGATCAATGGAGCTAAATACACATCAATATCATTACCCGGTTGTTTTGGTCCAGATATAAGCATAGATAACATTATGTATTTTCGTTTCATGCATAACCACAGTGGTAAGTTATAATTTATCAACATAACTGGCCATGTACTATGACTGTTTCTTTGAAAACCAAAAGAATTCACTCCATCTGTAGATAACGCAAGACGAAGGTTTTCGACTCTTTTCAAAACTCAGGATACTCATGATCGATTATCTTCCACTGAGGATAGTCTTCCGGGTGATGTAGTATCCCATCTTTAATTCATGTATCTGCATGCCATGTTAATTGTTCTATAGTATCCTCACTTCCATATAAGCTTCTAAACTGTGTAATGATTGGAATGTACCTTACAACTTTAGTAGGACTGGATTAATCTTTCTTGTATCGAGAAGCACCACACTTTGGGCATTATTTAAGTGATTTTTGGTACTTGCGAAACAGTATACAGTCATTCGGGCAGGCGTGTATTCTTTCAGAGATCATACCCATAGAGCATAGCATTCGTTTGGCATCGTATGTTAGGATCAGGAGCTCATTGTCTTCTAGGAGCATGACATTCATTATAGAAAGTTGTTTCGTAAAACTGTCGTCACTCCACCCATTGTCTGCTTTCAAATTATACATCTTCAGTACGGCTGGAAATGCTGTATATTGAGTGCAACCATCATACAATGACGTCTTTGTACAACTTTTTAACTTTTCAATCAATTTTTGGAAATCACGAAGTTCATCTTTGAAGGTACTTGTCATTTCCTCGATACGATCTTCATCATCATTCACATCTGTAATCACATCCTCCATACAGTCATCTTCATTATTCATGTTTGTAATCATATCAGATGATCCATAAATGCAGTGTCACCCTAGTCACTACCTACGTTTGTTGTTTCCCCATGTTTATTCCAGCATGTATAACTCTGATCTATTCCGTGACAGATCAAGTGTTTTTCCTACTCATCTGGGATAAATTTTTTTGAATAACAATAGCGTAAACACAAAGAATGTATTTGAGAAGAGTCACATGCATGATCTTTTGAAATCATGATAAAGTCTTTCACACCTCCTTCATACTCTTTTGTCAACTGATTGGAATTCATCCATTGTTTATTTATATTCATACTATTTGAAATTCATTGGAGGAGTATTTAGGTTAGAGGAGAAGTAATGTGAATATAATTTAGATAAAAAACATGATACTTCAAAAAATGGTAGGGGGCGTGCTCATTAATAGCAAATCCTGGGTGGTTCTTGGGATTCATCCAATCTCTTCCTCTCTTCGATCACCCCTGATGAGGGGTGGTTCTTGGGAGTTTTTTATAGTATGTTAGTGGGGTTCACCACTATAGACATGGGTTAACCATACCTTTTGTGAGGAAGTAGGATAATCATTGCAACTTGTGGATCAATCTCATAGGGCGGTCTCTATATGGTGTCCGTACAAGGAAATACCTCATGGGTAAGGCCAATAGGTAGCCTAACATGCAAGTCAAAAGTAAAAGTGTAGAAAGATGATTGAAACACATGGGACCAAATGCATAAGTAATAAGTAGTATATGTTTTCCACATGGGCACCCATGGAAGTGGACATAATGAGCACCTTAGTCTATGTGATGGTTATGTGGGAGTCTCCCCATGCTATGAAGGCATGAGCTAAGACACAATTACTAATCCTCAAATAATGAAACTTCATCTGGGTGCTCATGGATGTGGGAGGATCATGGATAGTCGTGGGATCATGAGAGATTAACACCCAACTCTTTAGTGTATTTTTTTTGTTCAGATCAAGACACAATGCAACATAGGTAGTGGATGTAGCGAAGTCAGAAGAATAAACCCCAAGATAACTCTGAACTCACCCGGTGTCAAATCCCAATCTCTACCACCTAGTTTGAAGGTGATACAGATTAATTATATCTTTAATGTTGAAGGAACTCTAAAAAGAGCTCCTAAAACGTCTCCTCAGGAACATCAATAATTTGGGAGTGTTTTATTGATGTGAAGGGCTACCATAACAACCTTGTCGATGAGGACCTTGTGTATTAGGACCAAATCCATGGATTTTTTGGTGAAAATTGACTTGGATTGAAAATGGTCCAAGCATATATAGTGTTGCATTTACTAAAAGTTAAAATAGGGATGGATATCGGTAGGTGGAACCACATCTTTTTAGTGGTGGGATGAAAAAGGAAAATCAAAAACCAACGAGATGGAATCTTCCAATGGTGGTGGAAAAGAAGAGGGAGAAGGAGAGGCACCTACCCTTAGTTCAAATCATGGTGCTAGGAGGGAAGTGAGTATGAGTGGAGGAAGGGGAAGAGGTTTAGTTAGAGGAGAGAGAGATGAGGGAGGAGGGAATGCATGGATGAGGTGGGGAGAAGATGGAGTAGTGGAGGGGGGCACAACAAACCCAAGGTTATAGCTTAAATAACTAAGTCATGAACTTTATTTCAACACATCCAATGTTGATAAATTTTATTTCAAGAAGGGGACAAGGCTAAAAATAGTCAAAGGAGGTATAAATTAGTTTATCCCAAGGGAATATTCTTTAACTAAACTAAAAATCTTGGGGGTAGGGATCATGTGATGTTAAATATGGTACACAGGTTACCTAGAGAGGCCTAAGTAGCTAGGAAATCAGTGCCCTTCTTACCCTCTTTCTATGTATTAGATAGATCCATGTGGGTATTGAAAAAAATTATGCATCTCAAATTTAATGAGACCTAGAAACTACTGGGTACCTCATGCACACCCATGAAACGACACCATGGATATGTATTACGTCCACTATATTCTTAAGTTCTCTGTCTTAATCATCACATATCATGTGTATTATCCTAAAAAGGGATATTAATTTCATGATGGTCCACTTTATTGATGTACATCATATAAACACCAGGCATTCTAACACACATACGAGGTGAATCATTCATGTTGTAATGTCGTATTATCATGAGTATATAATATAACACATAACATCATGTGATCAAAATCCAAACATTACAATTACCCACAATAAAAACACTCATAAAATCCAAAAATCAATATTCATAAATTGGGATAGGATGGAAGGGGTCACCACAATTCAAACATAATTAAATCATGGAAATTCAATTTGAATCTCCTTAAGGAGGAGGACCCGATGGTGGAGAAGATGGAGGCGTCGACAGCGGAGGCACCAAAGGCAACAGAGGCAGCACGGAGGCAGGGCGGATGCAGGGCGGAGGCAGCACAGGAAGTGGAGGAGGAGGAGGAGGAGGAGGAAGTGGCGGAGGACCCGCGGTGGAGAGGAGGAAGCAGAGTAGGCAGAGGAGGAGGAGGACGAGGAGGTGCCGGTGGAGGAGGATGAGGACGAGGCTGTGTACTAGGTGGAGTAGGAGGAGGAGGAGGAGTCACTGGTGGAGGAGGAGGAGGACGAGACTGTGGTGGAGGAGGAGGAGGAGGAGGAGCAGGCGTAGAGGAGGAGGAGGCGGCGGCGGCCTGAGGAGGAGGAGAAGGAGGTGGAGAAGGAGGAGGCGGCGGCCATGACGGAGGAGGAGAAGGAGGTGGCGGTAGCGGCACAGAGGAGGGCTTCCACAAGAGCATGACATGGTGCAGGGAGGAGGAAGAGGAACCGAGGACTTTTATCAATCTCGCATGAGCCTTTATCAGCGCTAGTAAAAAGTAATGATAAAGGGTGTATTTATCAGTGATAAAATGAATAGTGATGATAAATACAACCTTTATCACTGCTTTTGTAGCACTGATAAAGAGTGACTTTTTCAGATCTTTTCATTTTAGCACTAATAAAGACACTCCCTATCAGCACTTCTTTAGCGCTGATAAATACATAGTTTATCAGTGCTAATAAAAGTGACGATAAATTTATTAATTTAAGAATTTATTTATATTATTATATATTTATTTAACTCTAAATATATATATATATATGTCTATTTATACTTATAAAATTGTCTGAAAGGTATATTTATATAAATATCATTCAAAATATAAGAAAATATATATTTATTTTTTAAATATAATTTATTTTTATGTGTACATTTAATTAATATATACAATAAATATTAGCAGCGCTAATAAAAGAGATGATAAAGGGATATTTAAAGTGCACATAAATAATCCTTTTATCAGTACTAAAACAAGCACTGATAAAGGGTACACCTTTATCAGTTCTTGTTTTAGCGCTGATAAAGTCCTGCCCCTTTATTATCACTTTTCTGTTAGTGCTAATAAAGGCAGGCACATGCCTTGCCCAGTTTTGTGGTAGTGAATCTTGGGGATCATGTACAGAATTCATCCAAAAACAGTGCAATAAGCAAAATACTAACAATTAAAGGGTGATATGATGTTATGAAATGATCACATAAGATGTTATAAACATGAAAATGATCATGAAAAATACTAATAACACTAATGTAACCAGTATACATGATGTTTACCCAAGTTTGAAGTATGAAAAGCCTATGTTATGGGAATTTTTAACCTGATTTCCATTCTTTGGGTTAACATTCTACTTCATTATTTGTGTTTTATTTAAATTTTTTGTGAGACGAATTATGATTATAATATGTTTAATTATGTTTATATATAGAATATATACATATACCATCCACTATATTATGTCTCACTTCATGTATATGATGGTTATAAGGGACTTTTCTTTTAAAATCCTCTTTTTAAATTCAGTTTTACAAAATTCAAAAGCAATGCTTTATTACAATTATTAATGCTTTATGATTATGTTATGGTTCTTGGTAATTGATTATTAATAATGGTGGTACCTATATTTCCCTCTAATTAATTGGGTATGTGTAAGATGGTGGTCATTCATATAGTTACTCCAACTGTAATTGCGATTGTTACAAAAAGTAAGGTAGTCGTGAGGGTTACAAATTATATGGATGCCAAGGATGGTTACAATATTATGTAGCTAATGCCCCAAGATACCTTTCTGGTTTTACTTATGTTATTATGTATTTGTGTAAATCTCATGTTTCACCAGGTATGAATTTATATATATATATATATATATATATATATATATGTACAGGTGATAATTAAGTCTTCTAAAAATGATTTCATCCATTACAAGTATTCATGGACTAGTGTGTTCATTCCTTCTTATCATATCCCTGGCTGATTTATTATGATCATGCCATGTTTTTAAATGATCATCATAGGTTAATGGATGTGTAAGTCAGAGAAGGAATCCATGTTAAATGTTGAATAATTTTCAAGGAATCGTGTTTAAGTTTTAATGTTTTCAATTTTGAAAAAATAGGGAACTATTTTTTTGTATCCACTCTTTAATAATGTGTAATGTTATGAATGAATTTTCATAATACTCTAAAGATATAAACATGAAAAGAACCTAAATGTATAGGGAATTGTTTTCTTGAATAAAAAAAAGAATATGTATGTAATAAGGCTGGGTCCTTATAATTGGTATCAGAGTATGGTTTAGATAAATTTAAGAGATATGGTGACGTTAATAAAAGACAATAAGATATTTTCTCTCTATGATTAATTTAAAATGTTATAGTATTTAAGGATAACAATGTTGCTTCATCTAAGACATGTTTTTTTAGAATGGGATTCTGCAGAAGGAACAAGGATGCTGAAGAGGAGAGGCACCGACAGAATGAAATCCTTTGGGAAATACATCCCGGAATGGTAGGGATTGGAAACGAGTAGTTTGTGACAGTAATGGATCCACTAGTGCAGTCAATAAATGGTGCTCGAATCCATGAAAGAGAACGAATAAAGGTACCACAATGGAACATGACAGTAGAGGATCATTTTAGGAGGCAACATCCACTTACATTCAACGGATCTACTGACCTAGTATCCGCTGAAGGATTGATCGAAGCCCTTCAAAAGTTATATGATGTTATGGGATGTTTAGACAATCAAAAGGTATGTCATTCCATTTATCATTTTGAAGGGGGTGATGATCAGTGGTGGTCAATGGTAAGGAATATCAGTGGTAGAGACGATTTGAATGCCTTGGAGTTGGATGATTTTAAAAGTATTTTCCTTGAAAAATATATTCTTAGATCATGCAACATAGGATGGAGAATAAATTCCTTGAATTGATACAGAAGGAGGAAGATTCAGTGGTTGTCTATGAAGCGAACTTCACCTAACTAGAGAGGTATGCTCCAAATCATATTCTTGATATTGATATAAAATCAGCCACTTTTACTTAGGACTTAATCCAAGATATCGAAGGACGTTGTCCTCCATTGAATTAAAAAGATATGAGAAACTTGTCCGACGTGCTGAGAGGGTAGAGATGGAGTTTGCTGATGATCACGTGCATTTTGTAATCAAAGAGAACAAGAGGAATAGTAGGCAAGTAATGGGGTAAGAATCAACCACAGAAATCTTATGGTATGAAAACCCAATGTCTAGTTTGTGAAATGTTTGGAAAGAAACACCCCAGATAATGTCTTAGCAAAAATTGAAACTGTTTTAAATGTGGTACGTTTGGACATACAACTCGAGATTGCAATGAAAATGATTCAAAGACTAATCCTGATAAGAAAACTGTAAACCCAAAACATATACCATATTCCCAAATATTGAAATCTGTGACCCTAAAACATAAATTCTAACCCCTATCAATAAAATCTAAAACAAAAAACCCTAAAACCAAAACCCAAAATCCTAAAAAATAGTCCCAAAACCCTATCCCCAAAACCATAATCAATAAAATCAAAATCCTAAAATCTATACTTAGAAAAGAAACAAATATTCCATATACCCTAATCCTGAAATCCTTTACCATTAAATATAAAATCTAAACCCCATCACTTAGATGTGAAACCAAAATCCTAAAACATGGTCCAAAAAACCCATACCTGAAACCCAAATCCCTAAACTATAAATCAAAAATTATGATCCCAAAACCAAAAAACATATACTATAATCCTTAATCATGATATAATTCTCCGTAAAAACTAAAATCTAAACTATTTCCCTTAAATCTATATCCATAACCCTAAAACAAAAACATGAAATCTTAAATCCTATTCCCAAAAAAACTACCCAAAACCATATGTGATAACTAAATCAAAAAATCTAAACCCTAATTACAAATACATATACCCTATACCATAATATTTAAATCCATAACCCTAAAACATAAAATATAAACCCTATCACTTAAATTAAAATACAAAAACCTAAAACAAAAACCCAAAATAATAAAACCTTGTCCCAAAACCATGTACATGAAACCCTAATACCTAAAGTCAATAAAAAATATGAACCCTAAACCCAATAACATATACCTTATATCCTAATATTGAAATCCATAACCCCAAAGTATAAATTCTAGACCCTATCACTGAAATCTAATACAAAAACTCTAAAACAAAATCGCATAATCATAAAACATAGTCTCAAAACACTATACCTAAAACCCTAATCCAAAAAAACTAAATCCAAAAGGACAATACTTAAACCCAAAAACATATAACCTATAGTGTATTATTGAAATAATTAACCTTAAAACATAAAATCTAAACCCTATCTCTTAAATGTAAAATAAAATACCTAAAACCAAAACCCAAAATCATATAACCTAGTCCCAAAACCCAATACGTGAAACCCTAATCCCTAGAAGCTAAATTAAAAAATATAAACCCTAAACCCATGAAAATATAATATTCACCCTAATATTGAAATCAATTACCGTAAAACAAAAAATATAAACCCTATCATTTAAATATAAAACAAAAAACCGAATACCAAAACCCAAAATCCTAAAACCTAGTCCCCAAACCCAATACATGAAACCCTAATCGATGAACACTATGTTAAAAAATATGAACCCTAAACCAAGAAACATATACCAAATAAACTAATATTGAATCCCTTAACCCTAAAACCTAAAATCTAAACCATTTCACATAAATGAAAAACCAAAACCCAAAAACTAAAAGTTAAAATCCTAAAACCTAGTAAAAAACCATAAATACGAATGCCTAATCCCTGAACACTAAATCCAAAAATCCAAACCATAAAACGAAAAATATACACTATACCCTAAAAATGAAATCCAAAACCATGAAACCTAATAGTTAAACCCTATCACTCCAATCTAAAACTCGAACCCTGAAACCAAAACTCAAAATCCTAAAAGCTATTCCCAAATCCTTATACCTTAAACCCTAATACCTAAACTCTAAATCCATAAATACAAACCCTAAACTCAAAAACGTATACCCTATACCCTAATATTTGAATCTTTAAACCCAAAACATTAAATCTAAACCCTATCACATAAATATAAAACAAAAACTCTAAAACAAAACCCCAAAATCCCAAAACCTTGTCCCAAAACCATGTACCCTAAACCCTAATCCTTAAACTATAAATCCAAAAATCCAAACCATAAAAAAACATATAACCTATTAACATGTTTATTTTATGTTTCACTATTTTAATACGAGGAATGAATTGGACTTAAAATTTGTTGGTTGGGTCCTGCTATAGCCCCTTGTTGCATTGACAGGTCTCACGAGACAAACTAGTGACTTGGCCCAAGGCCTTGTAAAAACGATTATTTATGGTCTTAGAATGAGGCATTTAAGGTTTGATTGTGTTGTTCAATATTATGTATTACCTAATTCAGTTATTATTTATTTATATTACATGTTATTATTCGACTGGTATAATATCCATGTGAATGTTTAAATTTAATTATTTGATTTTTTCGTGTGATTTATTTTAAATTATATGTTCAAAAGAATTGTGTTTCTATTTTATAAATCCATTATAGTTTATTTTTATTTATGAATAATTCTTCTGTATTTTTTCACCTTACATAGAATTTGAGATTACCCCTTTATTATGTTATGTTTTCCCAAGATTATAAGATGTGTTTTATAATGGATTTGTATGGTTAACCCAGTAGAATAATAGAGTTCTCAAAATATTATCTATGTTTTATTTTATGTTTTGAATTGTATAATAATATTTTGGAAGGTAATCTATTTTACAAGACTACTAAACTGATCGGTCATTCGATATTTGACTCTTTGTAGTCATTCCAATATATTAAAATAATTCCCCATCTTCAGAGATATGGGTTCGGGGCGTTACACTGATTGGAAATAACTATAACGACGAGAGGTAGTTGTGACGATAATTAATTTCTATCATAAATAACGTTCCTGGTGTTTTCCATACACTATGCAGAAAATGTATTCTCGATAAGAAAACATTCCCATCATAATTAATTTTATTAACTAATATTTTTGATGGTATTCATGTCTCGTCGCAAATAGTCTTTGTTGGGGAACTACTTCCAACAAGTGTCGAGATCATTACAAATTAACTGTCTCAAAAGATGTTTTCCCTAGAATGAGAAGTATTTTAGGCATTTATTCCTCTAATTCTTGTGGTTTTTAGTGACTAGAGGTAAGTTTAATGTTCTTCTCATTAATGGAATTTTCAGATTTTGAAATTTAGATATTCTTTAAAATTTCATACTTTTGGTTATATGGATAGTTATTCCTTATCCCTCTAATAAAACATCATACACTCTATTTTAGAAAAAACCATTTTTATTTTTGGTTTAATAAATGACCCATTACTTATGTGTCAACATCCTCTTCATTTCATCAAATTTGGTTATTGAAGATGTATTCACTCAATTTTAGTATTTAGTCGTGGCCTTATTAAATTTTTGTAATATTTGGTTTTCCACAACATTTCTAATTAAATAAAATTCACTTATTCACTAACATCCCATTAAATAATATATGAACATAGATAAATTTCAGAAATTAAATGATATTTATAAATCATTAATTTTTATTCAGAAAGATAGTCATTTATTTTTTATTTTGGTTAATATTTTTCAAAAATGTGTTTAGCCACAACAATCCTGATTAAAAAATAATTAAATATTCATTAAATCAAATTAACAAATAATTTCATAATATAATAACATTTATGACACCTGAAATATTTTTATATTTTCATTAAATGATATATTATATATACTTTTCATAATTTTACCATAGTTATTATTAATAAAAAACATAATATTTCATTATATTGTTTTTTGAATTATAAAATTATATTTAATGAATTTATGAATGAAAATATTAAATGATAATTTTGTGATTTTTTTGAAAATTTTAATAAAAAAGTGATTTTCCTTGTAATTCCGAATAATCATCATGAGATTCAACATTCTATCAATTATTCTAGATTCTCTATGAAATGTGTAAAGATTCAGACGATGGAAGTGACAAAGAAAAGAGGATGGTTCTATTGGACACTACTCATCTCTCAGATAACATGCTTAGTTGGATCTCACCAAATATTATATGAAACTCCATTAATTAATAACTTCATTAATTCAATTTCAAAATATAGTATATAAAATTCAGGTTTTTTAATTTTATAAACCATAATAACAACAAATAACATATCAAACCCAAAGAATAAATCATTTATTTTTTGAATAAAATTTTTATTCATCTTCAAAAACCACAATTGAAATATATTACATTTCATGTGAAACTACGAAAAACCCCATTATGAAATCAATTTCAATCCATTCATGAAATAGAAAACAATTGTAATTTTTTGTAATATATTTTTTAATGCTAACATTTATGACCTCAGGGAAAACATGCATACCCATAGACAATAAACTAACATATTCTATGTTACACCCCAAGGTTTTCAAAAAATAAATTGAAATTCTCGAAACTTTTTTTAACTAGATATTTATAACTAGACTTTAAATATAACTTTACTACAACAGTGTTTTGAATTTTAAGAAACTATCATATACAATTGTGTTCAGTAAGTTATTTGGAGTCTAATGAAACCAACATGTTTTGTGTGTGAATATTAACATACCCTAATGAATAGTAACACGAATAGTAATATGACCCAAATGAATAGTAAATATTATTATAATTTTATTTTCTTAAGGCTAGAAAACAATAACATCTTTGTTAATTTTTCATTGTGATAAAGAAGTGGTTGTATAATTAGAAATGTTAATATTTAATTAAGTATGATTTTATTTAAAAAATAAATTAATAATACTTAGAAAATTATTTTTCAAAAATGGAATTCATTTTTGAATACTACACATCGAATAATCGTTAGGGTAATTTTTTTGGCTTTTTCTAAAATTCAAGAATTGTTGATGAATAGTGAACTACTATAAAATACGATAACTGCTAAATACAAGATTTACTACATCATAGGCGATGAAAAGATGATGTAAGCCCACATGGTTCGAATTCACATGCCATTATTACTATTTGGGGTCACATTAATTGATATTATTCATAGTCTTGAGAAAAAAATTATAATAATGAATAAAATAATGAAAAATACCCCCTCTACTCCACTATAAATGCCACCCTCACTCCCCTCTTCCTTCCACACATCTCTAGCCATGAGCCATACCTCTGTTATGCACAATACTCCTCCCAAGTCTCCTCCCCATGTCCTAGAGCAGCGAGTCTCAAAAATATACCAAAACAGAATCCCTCAAGGAGGATCTCAAGGAGAAGAGATCAAGAGGTAAACAACCTCTTTTATTTTCATTGTTTTCTTTCATTTTAGGTTATACTCTTCCATTACCATTGTCTTCTGTTGGGATATTTCATTAAATATTTCCCCATATTGTCCATATTATTTATGAATGATGATATATCCCATTACTTTCATCAATCATCTTTTTATGAAATTTTAAGAGACGCCATTAGGCTGCCTAATTTTCGTGAGAAATTTCTCAAGTTTCCTTTTATTTCATGATTCCTTTTTCTTATTTCCACTTCCCCTCTTATCCAAGAGGCCTGAAATCTCCAAAATCATTTATATTCTGCATTTTATAATGTTTGTGGAAAATTCCTCATCATCATTCTTCTCCTCTCCCACTTATTTAAGAAATAAAAAACATTGTTCGTGATGTGTAGAATTACCGACATCAAGGACGAAGTAATTTGAATTTCCATTAATTCATCCAAGTATGGTCATGAAACCAATTATTTGTCTGAACCAGGTTAAAATATATGTTTTATGACTCATCTATGGTTCTAATATATAAGAGAAAATGATGTTCTTGTAATAGATGAACCACTAAAATGATCTAATCAAACATCATTAATGATTAAACTTATGAATCATCCTAATATAAAACATCAAAAGGATAAATGGTATAATTTACGGTACTGTAAATATGTAAATACCATTTCTTTCCAATTCTGGAGTTTCACATCCAATCAACATGAACATGAATCATGAACCAATCTTGGAAATCATGGAAATAACTCACCCAAAAACAGTGAAACAAGCAAAATACTAACTATTGAAGGGTGAAATGATGTCATAAAATGATCATATAATATGTTATAAACATGAACATTTTTTTTAAATACTAATAAAAATATTTTATCCATTATAAAGGAAGTTTAACCATGTTTGAAGTATAAAAAGCCTATGGTAAGGGAATTCTTGACGTAATTTCCATTCATTGGGTTAACATTCTACTTCGTTATTTATGTGGAATTTAAATTGTTTTTGTGATTACATATGATTATAATATGTTTAATTATGTGTATTTATAAAATATATACATATTCCATCCACTCTATTAATTCTCACTTCATGTATATTATGTTTATAATGGACTTTTTTTTAAATCCTCTTTTAAAATTCGGTTTTACAAAATTAAAAAGAAATGTTTTATTGCAATTATTCATGTTATAAGATTATGTTAAGGTTCTTGGGAATTTTTTATGAATAAGGGTGGGACCTATATTTCCCTCCAATGCATTGGGTATGAGTATGATGGAGGTTATCTGTATAGTTACTCCAAGTGTAACTGCGATGTTTACACAAAGTATTGTAGCTGCGAGGGTTACAAATTATAAGGTAGCCAAGGATGTTTACAATATTATGTAAGTAATGCCCCAAGATACCTTAATAGTTCTAATTATTTTAATATTTATTTGTGTAAATCTCATTTTTTACAAGGTAATTATATATATATATATATATATATATATATATATTCAGGTGATAATTAAGTCTTCTGAAGATGATTGCATACATTACAAGTATTCATGGACTATTGTGTTCATTCCTTCTTATCATATCCCTTACTGAGTTTTTATGCTAATACCAATTTTGTAAATTATTTTCACAGGTTATTGGATGTGTTAGTCAAATATGGAATCCATGTCAAATATTGAAGAATTTTCAAGGAATCATATTTATGTTTTAATGTTTTAAATATCGAAAAAATAAGGAACTGTTTTTTTGTATCCACCCTGTAATAATATGTAATGTTTTGAATGTATTGTCCTAATTATCTAAAGCTCTAATCGTGAAAATATACTCAATTTAAAAGGAAGTTTTTTCTTGAATAAGACCAAGATTATGTATGTAATAAGGCTGGGTCCTTATTGTTGGTACTAGAGGATGGTTTAGATAACACTAGGGTATTGGGTGATGTTAATAAAATAACATTAAAGATTTTCTCTCTGTGATTAATTTCAAATGTTATAGAATTTAATGGTTAACATTTTGATTCATCTATTACATGTTTGTACAGAATGGTTGTCTGCAGAAGTAATAGGGATGCAGAAGAGGAGAGGCACCGACAGAATGACATCCTTCTGGAACTACAGCCCGGAATGGTAGGGATTGGAAACGAGCAGTTTGTGATAGTAATGGCTCTGCTAACGCGGGCGATAAATGGTGGTGGAATCCATTAAAGATAACCAATAAAGGAAACACAACAGAACACGAATGTAGTAGAACATTTTATGAGGCAACATACTTCTACATTCAATGGATCTTCTGAACCAGTAGCAGCTGAAGGATTGATCAAATCCCTTGAAATGTTATTTGATGATATGGGATGTTCAGACAATGAAAAGTTATGTCATGCAATTTATCGTTTTTAAGGGGGTTATGATCAGTGGTGGTCAATGATATGGAATATCAGGGGTAGAGAGGATTTTTATTCCATAGAGTAAGATGAATTTGAATGTATTTTCCTTGAAAAATATATTCCTATGGTGGTGTGACATAAGATGGAGAAGCAATTGCATGAATTGATACAGAAGGATAAAGATTCAGTGGCTGTGTATGAAGCGAACTTCACCCAACTGGAGAGGTATGCTCCAAATCATATTCTGGATCTTGATAACACAATCAACCTCATATACATAGGACTGAAGCAAAGGTATCAAAAGGAGTTGGCCTCCCGTGAATTCAAAAGTTATGAGAAACTTGTCTGATGTCCTGAGAGGGTAGATATGGAGTTTAATGATGATCACGTGGTTTTTGGAAACAAATAGAAGAAGAGGTCCAGTTCAAATGCAATAAGGTAAGAATCAACCAAAAAAATCTGATGGTAGGAAACTCCAATTCCCAGTTTGTGAAAATTGTGGAAAGAAACACCCTGGAGAATGGCTTACAAATATTGGGAATTGTTTTAAATGTTTTATGTTTGGACATATGGCTTGAGATTGCAATGAAAATTATCCAAAGACTAATCCCGATAAGAAAAATATAATGTGTTTTAAATGTGGTGATATGGGACATTATGCAAAAGCATGCACAAAGAGAGATCTGAATGATGCAATGAATCCAAACTATAAGAAGAATGTTGTAGTGAGATCCTTTGTGACAACGTCAGCAAATGTCGGGCCATCCAATGAAGTTGTATCATGTACATTGATTGTTCACTCATATTTTTCTAATGTTTTGTTTGATATGTGGTCTACACATTCTTTCATATCTGATAATTTTTTTGGAAAATTGGAAATATCACCACAACAAATGAGACCCAAACTTGTTGTTGAAACACAAGGGGGAAGTGTTATAGTAAATTGGAATTATAAGGATCTTTCTATTTTGATCCATTGAAAGACATTACCAGAAAACCATATTGTTTTACCCTTAGTCGGGTTTGATATTATTCTGGGGATGGACTGGATTTCTAATTGACATGCTAAGATTTACTGTAGAGCCAAATAAGTTGTTTTTCAGAAAGAGTTTATATTTTTATACAATAAAGAACCCATACATTTGATAACATATTAGGAAGCTGAGAAACTATTGAAATATGGAAATGAATGTTATGTTGCTCATATTGTAGAAAACAATGTAACTATTCAAATTAATGATGTGCTAGTGGTAAATAAAAACCTTGAACTTTTTCTTGATGAGTTACCCGGTGGAATACCTGATTGAGAATTCGAATTCACAATTGACTTAGTTCCTAATGCTAATCCAATTCCAAAACCCCCTTATGATATGGCTCCAATAGAACTTATTGAATTGAAAAATCAGTTGCAGGATTTTCTTGACAATGGCTTCATTCGCCCTACAACATCACAATGCGGAGCTCATGTTTTGTTTGTTAAAAATAAAGATGGTTCCATGAGACTTTTCATTGATTATAAGGATTTGAATATAATCACTGTTAAAAACAAGTACCCTTTGCCTCACATCGATGACTTGTTTGATTAGCTATAGGAAGCACAGTAATTTTCCATGATTGACTTGAGATCTGGATACCATTAGCTGAAGGTGAAGGAGGATGACATCCCGAAAACAGCCTTTCGTACAAGATATGGGCATTATGAATTAGTTTTTATAATGTTTGGATTTACTTATGCACCTGATGTATTTATGAATCTTATGAATAGTGTATTTCATGAGTTATTAGATATTTTTTTTGTTGTATTTATTGATGACGTTCGGGTTTTTTATAAGAATAAATTGGAGCACAAAACACATCTAAGGGTTTTTTTACAAACCATAAAAGAAAAGAAACTATATGGAAAAATACAGCAAGTGTGATTTTTTTGTTGCAATAGATTTATTTTCATGGGAACATTGTAAATAAGTATGGAATAATAGTTGATACTGCTCAAACAAAAGTACTTAATGAATGGACAAGACCCACAAATGTTAAAGAAATTTTTAGTTTTCTAGCATTAGTAGGTTATTACTGGCGTTTTGTAATAACGTTTCATGGTTATCTAGCACGATAACTAAGTTAACCTAAAAAGGGGATAAATTTATTTGGACAGAATAATGTGACATTTTTTTTCAAAAACTAAAGAAGAGAATGTTGAATGCTGCAGTTTTGGTCTTGCCTTCCAGAAATGGTGAGTTTGTCATCTATTGTGATGCTTCTTTAAAGGGTCTTGGTTGTGTTTTTATGCAGAATGATCAGATAATTTTCTATGCTTTGAGACAAAATAAATCTCATGGTTTAAATTATCCCACACATGATTTGGTATTGGAAGATGTTGTTTTGGAATTGAAAATTTGGAGGCATCATTTATACGGAACCAAATGTCCAATATATACTGACCATAAAAGTCTAAAGTATATATTCACTCAGATGGAATTAGTCATGAGGTAGTGAAGATGGATAGAACTGATAAAGGATTATGACTGCACGATCAATTACAATATGGGAAAATCAAACAATGTGGTGGATTCCTTGATTCAGAAAAATCATGCATCATTATCTATGTTACTTTTAGAACATGATCCCTTGATTAATGTTTTGATGAATTTTGGAATATAAGATATTGGTGCAGGGAATACACTAGTTTTGTTTCAGGTTTCAGTGTAGTCGTCGTTGTCAGAAAAAATTAAGAAAGTGCCAAAAAAACAGTGAGCTAGTGAAAGAGGTATAATTTGTTAAAATGGATATGTTTCTAGAATTTAATCTTGATAAAGATTGTGTTTTAATATATGGAAAAGGGTTGTGTGTGCCTAGTGATTCTCAGTTTAAGAATGATTTGTTGTGTGAAGCTCATAGTTCTCAATTTTCGATTCATCCTGGAATTTCGAAGATGTATAGAGACCTTCAGGAGTATTACTAGTGGGATGGAATAAAAATGGATATTGCTGATTTTACATTGAAATGTTTGACATGTCAGCATGTTAATATAGAGCGGCAGTTACCGAAGGGGATGCTTCGACCTTTTCCAGTGCCAGAGTGGAAATGTGTGAATTTATCCACTGACATTTTGGTGGGACTACCAAATACATATCTAGGTAACAATACGATTTGGGTTATTGTTGATCGGCTAAGAAAATCTGCAAATTTTCTATCTATTCGAGATACAATGTATTTGGATCAGAATTCTCAATTTTACATCAAATAGATTCTCAGCTTACATGGAGATCCTCTTTCCATTGTACCTGATTGGGATCCTAGGATCACTTATATCTTTTGGAAGGGACTTCAGAAGTCATTGGGAAAAGAGTTAAATTTTAGTACAACTTTTCATCCTCAATGAGATGGGCAGTCAGAACGAACAATTCAAACATTGGAGGATATGATTCGAGCTTGTTCAAAGGATTATCAGAGATGTTGGGATCAACATCTTTCTTTATTTTAGTTTTCATATAATAATAGTTTCCATTCCAGTATTCAAATGGCACCTTTTGAGGCTTTGTATGGGAAGCAGTGTTGGACTCCAGCGTTTTGGGATGAAGTCAGTGAATGAAAGTTGATGGGACCAGAATTAGTAGAGGAAGTGGCTCAGAAACTGAGGATAATCTAGAAGCACATGAGGACAGCTCAGATAAGGAAGAAAAGTTATGAAAATTACATAAGGAAAGACTTCTCATTCAATGTTGGTGACCATGTTTTCATTCCAATATCACTTTGGAAAACTGTGATGCGTTTCAGTAAGAAATTTAAGCTATGTCCATGGTTCATTGGTACTTTTAAAATGTTAGATAATGTTGGAACATAATCATTCCGCATAGATTTGGCTCCGATATGGTTTCTGGCACACAATTTTTTTCATGTTTTTATGATGAGAAATTATGTTCCAGATTCATCACATGTATTGAGGCCAGGAAAAGTTCACCTGGAAGAGATCCTTTCTTATGAAGAGAAACCAGTTCAGATTCTTGATCATAGGGAAAATGTATTGTGAAATAAAGTAATCAACCAGGTAAATAATTTGTGGAGAAATGACATGGTTGAAGAAAAAAACATGGGAGTCTAAAAATTCTATGAGGGAAAGGTACCCTCACTTGTTTAATAAGTAAATAAAATTGTGTGGATGCAGTTTCCAGAAGGTGGGGATAATGTAACATAGTATGATTTTCTAAAAATAAATTGAAATGCATGAAACTTTGTTTTAGGTAGATATTTATAACTAGCCTTTAAAAATAACTTTACCACCACAATGTTTCTAATTTCAAGAAACTGTCATCTACAATAGTATTCAGTATGTTATTTGGAGACTGATGAAACCAACTTGTTTTTTTGTGAATAGTAACATACCCTTATGAATATTAATATAAATAGTAATATAACCCTAATGAATAGTAAATATTATTATTATTTTATTTTCTTAAGGCTAGATGGTAATAATATCGTGGTTAATTAATCATTGTGATATATAAGTAGTTTTAGAATTAGAAATATTAATTTTTGAATTAAGTATGATTTTATTTAAAAAATAAATTAATTAAATTTAGAAAATAATTTTTCAAAAATGGACTTCAATTTAGATTTCTAAATGTCAAAAAATGGTTATGGTAAATTTTTCGGATTTTTTAGAACTTCAAGAATTTTTTATGAATAGGAAAATATGATAAAATATGATAAATTCTAAATATATGATTTACTGCATCATAGGTGATGAAAGGATGATGTAATTCCACTTGTTCCGAACTCACATACCATTATTAATATTTGGGGTCACATTAATTGATATTATTCATAGTCTTGCGAAAATATATTATAATAATGATTGAAATAATGAATAATACCCCCTCTCTTCCCCTACAAATACCACCCACACTCCCCTCTTCCTCCCACGCCTCTGAAGACATGATCCATACCTGTTTTCTTCCCAATACTCCTCCCAATTATCTTCCACACGTCCTATATCTACTGGAATAACCAAAAGTCCAAAACCAAAGCGTTTGTGGAGGATCTCAAGGAAAAGAGATCAAGAGGTTAACAACCTCTTTTATTTTCTTTCTTTTCTTTCATTTAATGGTATTGTCTTCCATTACCATTTTCTTATGTTGGGATAATTCATTAAATATTTCCAATTACTGTACATATAATGTATTAATGATGAGATATCCCCTTCCACTCATCAAATATTTTTTTTATGAAATTTTAAGAGACGTCGTTAGGCTGCCGAATTTTCGTCATAAATTTCTCATGGTTTCTTTTTTTTTCATGATTCCTTTTTCTTATTTCCTCACCCCCTCTTATCCAAGAGGAATTAAATCTCCAGAATAATGTATATTATTGATTTTCTCATGTTAATGGAAATTTATCATCATTATTCTTCTCCTCTCCCACTTATTTATGGAATAAAAAACATTGACCGTGATGTGTCTAATTACCGACATCGTGGACGATGTAAAATCAATTTCCATCAATTCTTCCATGTATGGTCTTGAAACCAGTTATATGGTTGAACCAGTTTATACAATATTTTTTATGAAACATCCATGGTTATGGAATTTTTTTGTACTCATGGTTCTAATTTATATGAAAAATTGAGGTTGTTGTTATCATTAAACGACTAAAATGATCTAAACGAACATCATTAATGATTAGACATATGAATCATCCTCATATAAATCATCAAAATGATGAATGGTATAATTAATGGTACTGGATATATTTAAATACTCTTTCTTTCCAATTCTGGAGTTTCACGTCCAATCAATAAGAACATCCATAAAGAACCAATCTTGGAAACCATTTAAAGCACTCACCAAAAAATAGTGCAAGAAGCAAAATACTAACAATTAAAGGGTGAAATGATGTTATGAAATGATCATATAAGATGTTATAATCATGAATTATTCCTATAAAATAAAAATAACACTTTTTAACAGTTATACAAGATGTTTAACCATTTTTTATGTAATATAAGCCTATTGTAAAGGAATTCGTAACCCAATATCCATTCTTTGGGTTATCATTCTACTAAGTTATTTATGTGGTATTTAAATTGTTTGTGTGATGACTTATGATTATAATATATTATGTTATGTGTATTTATCGAATATATACATATTCCATCCACTTTATTTATTATCACTTCAAGTATATGATATTTATAAGTGACTTTTCTTATAAAATCCTTTTTTAAAATTCTGTTTGACAAAATTCAAAAGCAATGTTTTATGGAAATTATTCATGTTTTATGATTTTGTTACGGTTCTTGGGAATTTTTTATGAACATGTGTGAGATATATTTCCCTAAAATTCATTGTGTATGTGTATGATTTAGGTTGGCCGTATGGTTACACCATGTGTAACTGTGATGGTCACAAAAAGTAATGTAGCTGTGAGGGTTACAAATTATAAGGTAGCCAAGGAAGGTTACAAGATTATGTATGTAATGCCCCCCAAGATACCTTTATGGTTCTAATTATGTTATTATGTATTTTTGTAATTGTCATGTATCACAAGGTATGTATATATATATATACAGGTGGTAAGTATGTCTTCTGAAAATGATTTCATACATAATAAGTATTCATGGACTAGTGTGTTCATTCTTTCTTATCATATCCCTTACTGAGTTTTTATGCTCATCCAAAGTTTTTATATTATTTTCACAGGCTAATGGACGTGTAAGTCAAATAATGTATCCATGATAAATGTTGAAGAATTGTCAATAAATCATGTTTATGTTTTAATGATATCAATTTTGAAAAAATCGGGAACTTTTTTCTTGTATCAACACAGTAATAATTTGTAATGTTATAAATGTATTATCCTAATTCTATAAAAGAATTAACATGAAAGTATCCTCAATGTAAAAGGAAGGGTTTTCTTGAATAAAATCAAGACTATGTATGTAATAAGGTTGGGTCCTTATATTCTATGTCGCAATAAAATATCAAGAAGCAACATGAAAATAAATAAAAACAATAAGAGTTCCACTAGAAAAAAATAATAAGTTTATATAAAAACTGTGGAAAATGAAAACATTCTACATGAAACCTCCTATAAAGGAGCATTATTCACGAACTAAATACTTATATATTCATGTAATATGACCATTAAATGGAGTCATTAGCCCTATGCCAACACTAATGAAATGATTTTTCCGTGTATCCCTATTGAAATATATATTCCCTGCATTCATATTATGGGAGAAATGTAATTCTTGGAACATAATACATCTTTAGGGAACTCACCTTACCATTGTAGTGACCACCAAGTAAGAGAATAATCAACACTAAGGGTTTTCCCACATCCAAGTCTCTACCGAATAACTTATTATTCTCATGACCAAACAGTAAAGAAGGAGAGAAAGAAATCAATATAATTATATAAATTAATATAGAAAATATCCAACACCAAACCTCCAACACCAAAAGATAAAAAAAACCATTTCACATAATTTATGAAAGCCCCAAACTATAATAAAAATTCCATAAAGGTTGAATGAAACACACGGGAAAATGAATAGTGCATCAAGAGAGATGGACCATTCATTTTTAAGGTACTAAATAGGCCATCACATAAAATAAATATAGGATGTGGTGTATTTTATAATGATTTGATATAAAATAATTCTAATTTCTTTAAATACATTATAAACACACATCCTTTTAATAAAAATGGAATATTTATTTTAAACAAAGATACATCCATTAAAAATTCAAAACAAGGGCTTCATGAAACATTATTACAAAGAATATTCTAATAAACAACATAAACATATCTCAAGGATCTTGGAACATAAAATATTTTCATTCAATATAAAAATTTAAAATTATATTATAAAATACATTTTTCTAAGACCAATTACATAAAATACCATTTTATAATTCCTTTTCATGATCATTATACAAATATTCTTTAATAAAAAAAATTATAACACCAAATCAATATAATAATATCACATTAAAGGGAAACTATAGAAACATCTACCAAAAAAATAAGTTCATATTGTAATGCTTACTTTTCTAGGAAAACACCAAAAAGGAAAAAGAATCACACCCGTAAAGCCCTAAAAATGAAACCACTATATTATAATCATCTAGAACCCCAATACTAGTTTTTATAGAGAATTAAGGTTTTATGTGTAAAGAAGAACATATGTAAATTAGAATAATTGATTTGGGAAGATAAGTAAGAGGGAAATGAAGAAGGAATCCCTTGAAAATCAATTGGAATCCATTGATAGGTGAAAAAATGCAAAGGACGGGAAGGGTGTAGATCTCCCTTGTGCTCCCTAGGTTCGTATGATCAAGTGGTAGAGGATGAGAGAATAATTAAGGTTAAAAATTGGGATGGAAAATAAGAAATATTACATTTTAGGTGGATATGGGAGCACCACTCAGTTTTTCGACACATATATCTAAATAAAACATAAACTAATTGGATAGAACTATTGGCGCTATTGCACAATGCATAGTTGACAGACAAATTTTCTATTAACCATGCACAAAAAGTGTGTCATCGAAATTATGCATACTAACATTTAATGTTTTTTTTAGGTTTCCCCTTGGCTTGACCTCAAACAATTTTCTACCCCTGCACATTAACCAAGAACATTTGAAAATGAATTGAGGACCCTGGTACATGATGATAACTATAACATTTATACTAAATTATGTGTTCTAACTCATTAAATGAAGGAAAACCTAGGTAAAGGAATTTCTTTTTTGGATTTCAAAACCATATAGTGACCTTGGGAAAATGATGTACAATGAGAATTTTTTTAAATTTGTAGAAATTCATGACCGAATCACCCATAAATTCACATTATTACATGATAAGACTATATAAAAACAACAGTAAAACGGGGTATTAAAATCTCCATACAATAATTCTTTCTTCCCCTAAATATACCATGAAAAATATGTAACTAGTCATTAAAACACCACTAAACATAGTGAAAACCAGTATACAAAATCTATCATCTCGATACAATATAATAAAAAGTTTCTTAAATAGAAGAATTTAAATCCTTAAAAACAAACCAGCTACCATCATATGAATTTGTGTCCCTAATAGGAAATAGGCCCACTGTGGGTTTCCAACAATTTATATTTAACATGTAGTGGTTTAAATTAGTGAAAAGACTCCAAAAAGAGAAAGACCACTATAGATAACCACATCATGAAGTCATTACTAACCATTACAAGGAGATCAATCATAACTTCCCGAATGTGAAACCAGAATTAATACTAACATACACAAGACGAACTCATCATCAAACATAATGAATATGACATAAAAAGGGGATAACAAGAAAATACTCCAACAATTATTGTAGAATACAATTATGGGTACCAAACCTGGTAATTTATAATCTACTTGGGTAACATGTACAATAGCTATGGAATAGTGTCATACAAAGATTATACAAATCAAGATCATCACTATCAGGTTATCACATATAAAAAGAATCACTCATCATAATCACATCAACAAGGAAATAGGGGTCTACCATGTTAAACATATCTTGACATAATCTTAAATATCCAATGATCAAACCCATAAGGTATCTTGCTATAAATAGCTAAACAGATAACCACATTACCCTTAAGAAACAAAATCCCAGCATACCAACAAGAGCATAAATCAAAAAACTAATATCCATGAACAACTAACATTTACAAGGGTGATAAAAACATCCAATGAAAACATCTATAGATTAACCTGATCCAAATCTACAAATGGTAATTCAAAAAAATATGTGATCATCCCAACCCATGATTTCACTCTAGATTTCTTCTAATAACACTACCTAAAGAATTTATCACGATAATATAGGAATATATGATAATAATAAACACTAAAATACCCAATATACCCTTTATCTGTAAGTGGAACTCAAATAATCATAGTAAACTAGGTCATTAAAATGAATACTAACCACTATAGAAGAATCAAGAAGTCCTCAATAGGGTCCAATAAGAGATAAAATCGTATGATCACCACTATATTCAGTGTCTAAGTGATGTATTAAATCATAAAAACCCAATTGAACCAACGATATTTTTCTATAGATGAAAATCGTTCTAATTCCTCTCATAACCATTATAGGTGTGATTTTTTAAATTACTCATGTTACAGACTCACAAAATTTATGCTTTAATTATTTTTTAAAAACATCCCCCACTAAAAACAAAGGGAAAATTTGAAGACAGTATTATTTAAAATTAACATCAATTATACAATTTGAGCTTCCTTAACTTTAAAATCACAATTATTTGATAATGAAATTATCCACCCCCACCAAGTCACAGTGTTGCAAAACAAAGATAATTTTCAAAAAAAAAATCACTATAAAATAGAACAATTCAATTTTAAATTAAACCAAATATTTTCACTATTTTATAACAATTTACACCCTTCTTGAATCTTCATTAAAAAATTTAAATTCAAATTACCTTATAATTCATGTCAAAAAATATACTTAATAGTCAAATTTCATCTAAAAAACATTTTCCAACACCACACTAAAATTTGATGAAATATTGATTACCCATCTAAAATAGATAACCCATTTCCAAAACAACATACTAAAAAAATAATTGTAAACCCAAAACATTCTAAAGTACTCATTTTCACTTAATAGAACCTTAAATTATAAAAAACACACACACATGAGAAACCCAAATATAAGGATACTCATCTAACCTAATTTACATAAATCACCTCAATCACCATTAAAAATCCTCATTAATTCATTCCCAATAAGTGTAAATCACTTTATGGGAAATCCAAAATCCAAGAGATATCAAAATATGAAATTTTAAAAGGATGAAATGTTATGGAGGTATTGGTTACACATTTAGGGAGTCAATGAACCAACCAAGTTTTTCCCTTAAAGAAGTTTAAAAAACCATATGTAGGGGCTTCTCATGACTTGATATATAGTGTGAGATAACCAAGAAACCCAAGTTCAACTTCCTCATTAAATCCAAAATGTAGTGGGAGTCCCAAAATCACCTTCCAAAATCAGTGGAATCCAAATATATTCTCGTGAAATTAATATATATATATAAAGGAATTATATGACATAAAATAACTAATCATAATTAACCATGCAAACCTCAGTATTAGAGTAGGTAATTATTTTCTATTATCTTACCACATATAGTTCTAGAGTTATGAAATTTATATCATCCTAATACCATAACACACCCCCAAAACAACAAGATGTACAAATCAAGAACCTAGCCTTATATAATTAATATAGTATTTAATTCCATTTTGTAACATAGTAGCCTTGGATGACCAGACATGTCACTTAACTCATTCTATCCCAAGGGGAAAAGGACATACCCAACTATTATATAAAGGAAACCAGTTCATGGGAATTGGATGAAACACCTTATAAAACATTTATAACAGAATTCATAGTTAATTAATAGAGAATAATTCACCATTAATCTATAATAGAACATCGATACCATGTTATCATACTATAAATGTAAATAAGAAGGAACAAATAAATACAAGGAAACAAGTCATTGTCAATAAAACTAATTCAACCCATAAATATATAAATTCATCATGACATAAATAAAAAATAAAAAACATTATATAAAAAATTAAAATTAAATCAAATACAGATGATATTTTCTTGGCTAGTAGAATAATACAACCCAATGAGAATAATCTTCAACCACTGCCAATAAAATATTAGTTTCCCTCCACATCATAACTCATCATCTCCGACAACGATAAATGGTAACAAAAGTAAAATGGAACCTAGGACATGTATAAAACATATAATTATTATATACATACACAAGTCTGTATGCATGGTATGAGCTAATTGTCTATTTAGGATCTCAAAAAAGATTTTATGAAATTCATTTCATAAAGAATATAATAATTTCTAGTTTGAAATATTGTAATGAAAAATAATGTGTCTAATTTTTATAAAACATTTTAAAAACATATGAAACAACAAAAAAATCTTTCATTTTTAATCTCGAATAATAATATCCTCTTCAAAATTAAGAATTATAAAATATTCCATTTAATAAAATCCTACGAAAAAACCCTCTAATTTTTTTTTGAAACCAATTAGAAAAATAGAAAAAATTAACACTTTTTTCCCAAAATATTTAACCAAACCATGCTTCATAACAATTTCAAAAACATATATATACATGGAAAAAAATATTAAATTCAATATGCTTCCAAAAGATGATGACATAACATGAAAAAAAAATCAGTATAAATAGGTAACTTGTAGAAACAATTGTATGTTGATATAAAAATAATATAAATAAAAATACCAAATATATAACCATCCATAAATTTAGAAGTGACCTGGGACAGAATCCTAGGTACTCAAATAATACAACCTTGTACTACAGACATGGAACCTAGGATGGAATTAAAGAATCTATATATACCATTATCCCCATTTAATAAATTGGATCCTATATCCATCCCATGGAATTGAAGAAAATATGGGAATATAATACTTCTTAGTTGAGTTCAACTTCCATAAGGAATGACCCCTTTTCAAGATCATAATTTAAACTAGGTTTTCACACTCATCTTGGACTCCAAATAATTTCCTAGTAATCCCATGACCAAATAATTAATGAGGTGATAAAGAAATAATGATAAATATATAAATGAAAAAATGAAATATATCACACCCCACGTACACCATCTTCACATATAACTTACCCCTTTAACATCATCCATTCAATCGCCATATAATAATAAGTAACCCATGAAATGTGGGACATAGATAGGTGTAGATGAAGATTTTTGTATGAGACTTGAAATATTCCCAATTAAGTTTGAAAATATAAAATAAAATAAAAACTAACCTTAGATGTAAAATATTTTCCTTAACATTTATTTTAAATAATTGAAATAACTTGAAATCATTTTGAGATACACCTATTTGTAAGAACGAGTGAAAATTTCTTTAAAAATTAACCACTTCCTTAGTAAATTAAAAAAAATTCACATGACCTAAATTTTCCAAAACACATTCAAAAATATCACAAAAATATTCATCATGGGTCTTGTCACATAAATCCATTTAATTTGAACATAAAACCGAAAATTCATTTTGAAAATCCTTTATTCCAATCCTAACTACATTGAAACTTTATATATAATAACATTTATGGATTCATATACAATTATATATTAATAAAATTATTTTTGAACACCCATGAATTCAAAATATTACCTAATAAAGTGAGTGAATAGAAGCAAGGAATCAACCTGAAAAAAAAAATCATTCTTCGATGTGTCTCCTTGAATGGAGAACCGGAAATCTGAAAATGAGCTACCCTTTATAATCCTTAAATAACGAAACCCATGGTAAAGAATCAACAAGATTATCAACGATAGAATAAACAACTAATTAGGGTTTCTAGAGAAATTAATAACATTGAAAATTATAAGAATGTAAGGGGTAAATTAAATAATTGAAATAAAATATAAAATACAATAAAATCACTTAAAATCCATGTATAGGGGAACATTTAGAGGAGAAATTTGGACCTCTCCCTATATCTCCCTACATTTAGACAAGTGTGTGGGGGAGTAGGAGTGGTGAATAAGGATTTGAATTATGGTAGGAAATAGTAAATTTCACTTTTTATGTGAATTGGGACAAACCACACATTTGTTTATTCACAAATTTTCAACCCATGTACCTATAAGGCGGATTAAACCATCCAAGATATAGTTTTACATGTAGTTAACTCGTATGATTTCTAGTAATAATGAAAAAGTCAGTCCACACTGCACATTACACACACTCACATGGAATTGTAATTTTTATCATTCCACTAGGCCTTGTATAAATGATTTTATTACTATTGAACACTAAAAATGTACTAAATACCCTTCATCATAAGGAAAATCACATTGATCAAAATAAATTGTGTTCCTTAAACTATACATATAAGGAATCCCTATGTAATTTTATTATATATGTGGTGAAACCCTGTATAGTGACTATGTAAAAAGTATGATTATAGAGAATTTTTATAAATGTTTAAAAATCCAAGATCCAATCATCTAGGAATTTAAAATACCACAAGATATAATTAAATAAATAAATAAAAACATCTGGTGTGACATAATCAGATTAAAAAATCATATAACTAGTAAAATCATTTTAAATATGTCTAAAAATATGAAACATTCTTTTAACACATCGCCTATTAAGATAATCCTATATATAAATTATTTTATCAAATGTTATTTTATTTTATACACATAATATTAATAAATTGATACCCAAAAGCAACCAAATCCTTATCTAACCCCAACTAAGGTAAACCAAGCAAACCATGAATTTATTATACATCCTTTTCAAGATGTAAAAATTATATTTCAAAAATAATCTCACAATCCCAAAATACAATAGTTTAGAGCCATTAGAGAATAACTATATATACATTTCATTACACATTATTTCTTCAACATATCCCAAACATTATCTATATATAACTTCATTCTTGTATTTGTGATGTATATAATTTATTATAGAAGTATAAACCATAAATTAGAGTGTTATTAAACCCCTCATAAAGAAAAACATATCAATGAAGAATAATATTTAAAAAATGTTCATAGGATAAATAATTAATTTAATGAATCGTTGAATAATAAGATATAATCATAAGAAGTAATATAATCTCATAAATCATTTACTGAGATAATAGGATCATAAAAGGGCCATCATGGGAGAATAAATCATATAACATGTTTTAAAAATAAGCTTTAATAGTGATAATCCATGGAAAAGAAACATTAGAGTGTGGTATATGGATATGCATATTAATCATAACAATGTGAAAATATTTAATTATTTCTATGTCCATAAATAAATTTAAAAACATAATAAAAAAATCATGTAACATGTTTTTAAAATTACGAAACTATCCACACATCATGTCTTAAGCATTACAACAGTGCACACACATCATGTTGTAGACAAAACAGTAATTACCACGCATAGACATCATTATATCATGAGATAAAAAAACCTTGATGAATGATTTTATGGGATATGTAGGAGCTCGCCTATCACATGTTTATAAAACAAACATATATGGGCTATATGAACATAATATCATTCATTAATCAAACATAGACTAATTAACATGTCGAAAAAATAGGTTTCAAAACAATTCTCTGAAAAAATAATCATGATCCATCCAAATAGAAAATACTAACGGTATCATTAGAGCATATAATTTTTTAATAATAATAATAATTGGATGTTAAATATATTAAAATATTTTTACAAAATTATTAGACGTATTCTTTATGAAACAATAATAAATGACATTCTATTTTGGTAATGTTTTGAAATGAGGATTTCATAGAATGATTGGAATATGATTTTATTTGAAAAAAATGAAATTTAAAAAGGAATATTAATTATTAATAATGTTCATGGGGGAATGAAGTTTTTTCAGGTGGTGAACATTAATAATCATTCATTTTTAACATTTATAATCAAATCCAAAAATTACACATATGGAAAACCCTAAGAATATTTTTCAAGAAATCATTATGAAGAAAGGAAAATATAATATAAAATCACCATAAAAATAATTTAAATATTGTTAAGAACATTATTAAAAAATATAATGAATATAAATATTTTGGTAAAATATATTGGTATGAAACATTAAAACATTTAAATAAAATAATTACAATAAAATGCCATACATTTTTTAAAATAAAAAAGGCCATTGAATGAGAAATAAAAAGAATCATCTTTATATACCATGAGTATAAATAGAATCATTATACAATATATAAAAGGGTTATTACGTACACTATATAAATAAATAAATTGTATATTATGAGATATGTCTCAACAAAGTGAAGATGAGATAAATACCCTTACGACATTGGTAAGTTTTGAATCAAAAAACCTTTAAGGATAGAACATGATATGGAATTGTAAATCAATTTAATGTTTTTAAATGTAAAATTAGACACATACATGTGTAATATATGCAACACAAGAGAGTAAAAAAAATTAATATGGTAAATATATCAATTGATATAAGAATCCTTTGACTTGGATTTTGGCTACATCAAACATGCTTTATCATGCTTATTCCTTAGAAAATTGATTAAGAATTATTTTATTGTTATTTTAGTGAGACCAACACCTATAAAAAGTTGTAATGATATATTTTAAGATGGATATAGTGTTTTTTCAATCTAAAAGTCTTTATATGTGAAGAGAATTGTTGTTATGAAAGGATCCTTTTTTAAGTGATAGGGGTGGGATTTTTTGTAAATATTAATTACATAATATTAAAGGAATATTAATTTTAGGGAAAAGTGGACCCAATTGTGGAAACTAATGGACAAGGGTAATGTATTGGTTGATCCAACACTCATAAAAAATAATTATGTGTTAATTTTTTAATATTCTACCCCCACCTAATTTAGATTTTCATCTTGATTTACATTAACCTCATTAACTCATATTTTACTCCAATGACTTATTTTTAAGACTCATAATAAAATTTAACATACAACCAAATATAAACATGCATATTAAAATTTTAAAAACCACTATAAAAGATTCAATTTATAGAAGTGGTAATAATTATATTTACTAAAATTATTCTTAACAAAACAAAGATTGTTTTTATAGAAAATCATTTTTAAGGAGAAAACAAATATACACAAAAAATATATTATTGATTATCATGTAATTTATTATCATATAAATAAACAATTATTTATTTTATGATCATAAAATAATTTCAAAATAGAATGGATCATTGTCAATTTTTAATCAATGGAAAAGGACCAAAATTGTTTTTTATTAAAAAAATATATAACATGGGTTCCAAAAAGTCATCAATATATACATAAATCCAAAATATTAATTTTAATTGTGTTTTTTTACTCTTTAAATAATTTGTTGGTTTATAAAAAGGTCTCATATATATATCTGAGTCATTTTATATAAAAAAGTTGTCATAAAATGTATGGCATTTATAAAAACTACATTTTTACAATTCATATAAAATTCAACTTCTAATAACCTCACAATTTTTCCCAATGCTTAGTTTTACACGAAGAATTTAAAACTGAGATTTATATTATCAAACCCATATTCTAATGATTTTAAATTTTCCTTTTAAACAAGTAATATATAATATACCATAAAAGCAATGTTTTTATGAATTTTTGTTTGTTATATGATAAATAATGAAGTGAGGACTCTTTATAATTACTTAATTATTAATTAAATTTACATAATTGATTTAAAAAATACTTAAATTTTATTGGTAAATTTTATTCACATAATTTCTTATAATTTTTATATTTTATTAAAATATTAATAATTCCAAAAAAAATTCTTTATAATGAATGGTTTTTTATAATTGGGTTATAATATTTTAATTAAAAATCATTTATTTTTCTAATTTGTTTTTCTAAATATCATTTCATGAGTTTCAATATGTATTTATAATGAATTATTTAATTTATTTTAGTTTTTCTTTCATTAAAAGCTTTCAATATTATTGAATATATTCGAACGGGTAATATAAACTAAAATCATGATTCCTTATATTTTACACCCATTAAGATAAATCAATAGTCACAATTACTTTAATTTGATGAAAACGAATAAGGATACCAATTATTAACTAAATCCTTGTATTTCCACATCATCTCATCAATATTATGCTCCCTCTTGAATACCTTGAATATATCAGTGGTCTTGTTTTGTAGTACATTATATAGATAATCCATGATTTCTATCGGGTTCTCCTAATAAAAAGAACATGACAAACCTCTATAAAATCTATATTCAATGCATGAGAAGGTTTGGTTATGTGGATTATTAGGGATATACAGAAAAAATAATACATTTGGGATACATTTAATGGATGTGAAGACAATAATACATCACTCACACTTGATCAAGAATTTAAAAGGACCAATGAACCTAGGGTTAGAATTTACCATCATTATAAATCACATTGTCTCCTTAAAATGTTATATTTAAAGGAAAAACTTTTCTCTAAATTGAAAACCAAATTTTAATCAATTATTATTTTCATATATTTTAGGTCAATTTTTTTTAATTTGAATGTGTTTCTAATTTTTTTGGATTTTCTATAACATCTCTTATTAATCATATGGCCACACCATCTTGAGCATTCTAAATTCATAATAATAAGTTGTATTTATAAACCTATTTCCTTATGTAGAATCATATAGTTCCAATTTATTTTATAAATGGAATCTATTTTAATATGAGAACTGCATAAGGGTAAGGTATTTATCCCAACCAGCTTTGAAATCCATTGAAAAAGAAATCATCATATCTTATATGGTTTGAATGATCCTCTCATACTGAAAATTTCAATGAGGTTGATATGCATTGTCAATGCTCAACTTCATAATCATTGATTATTAAATACATTTCCGGAACATCAAGGTAATAATCATGTCCTGATTAAATACTATTAAAATTGGTACTCAATATCGTGTATCAAAAAATTAATTTATATAATCGATAGTTATTATAGATATAAATATTCTTTCATAAATATTAAATATGAAAAATATTTATGGAAATAAACTATAAACCATATGGTATTATGGCCTTTACATTTATTAAGGAGTAATATGATAAAATCCATGGTTAATTTATCCCATTTTCATACACATATTGGTAGTGGTTCAAACATCCCATTAGATTTTTTTTCAAAATTAATTTTATGGAATACCTACGATAGAGATGCATTCTAAAAATTATCCTCCTACATATTCTTACCTCGAAAAGTAATTTTTGATATCTCTATACATCATTGTGCTCCTTGAATTGAGGGATAATGGTTAGCTATGTGAGTCAATCAATGTCTCCGTATTAAGTTGTTGTATTTATAGAAGACATATTTTATTCAAAGTCCTAATCACTCCATCATCCTCAAGGTTAAACATTGAACAATTCCATACCTTATTTTGAATATCCATATATTTCTTCTATAACTTTTTTTATCTTCACATGCATAGATGGTTAAATTATACTTTTTGAAAGATAATACTTCTCCTATTTACTTATAGTTTCAAATTATAACCATTTTAATTCCATGAGTATTGTATCTTTATCTATTTTATCCTTGATAATCTCGAATGATCGTTTTTAATCAGTACATAACCCATCTTGTTTTCCTTCCAAGGTTGGTAATGTATTGAGAAATCATACTCCTCAAAGAATTCCAACCATCACATATGATTAAATTTCATATCCATCAATGCGAATATATAATTAAAATTTATATGATCAATATATATATATATATATTTATTTATATTTATCAGAACATACACTAAATAGATAACACCACTATATTTATGAGGAAGAAATTACTACTCCTAACTACAAATCATGTGTTTGGTATTATTTTTCAGGAATAAATAATTTATATAAGTGATAATAAATAACCTCATTAAAATATATAAATCCACATACATATCCCTTCTTTAATGAATCATTATAAATAAAATAACCCTTCCCTTGTATAGGTTAATGTATGCAAAAGTGAAGTAACTAAACTCTCAGTAAGCTCTTAGAATATTTCTTTGACATTCCCATTTTATTGATATTTTACACCCTTCCTTATTAACTCCATTATTAGATTTTATATCCATGAGAAATTTTTAAAAAATAATAAATAATATCTATCAAAACTAGGAATACTACATATATCAGTTATATAATTAATTCTAGTACATTGTTCAATAACTTCTATCTATGAAGTATCTATAAAAATAACTTTCTTATTATTACATGATACATGGATGGTAATTTATATACTAAAATTCAAACAAGAAAAATTTATCATACAATCTATTATTTCAAAGTCGTAGACATACTACTGAAATGATAAAGATGATCCTCCTTGTTCTATGAATATAGAATAAAATCATTTACAAATACTACCCAAAATTGATCTTGGTACCCTATAAATTCTATATTCATCATGTACATGAATATTGAATGGTAATTTTTAGGTCTAAAAGGAATCATTATAAATTAATAGTTTTTATAACATCAAAACACTATATAGGGTATATCCATCCTTTTAACCCTTAACTAATGTTATCCATATTGATGTTTAATCTTAAAAAATTACTGAGACTCAATATGTTGATTAAATAGGTCATCAATATAGGGTAAAGTAATTTTTTTATTATTTTAGTGACCCATATTTTGGAATAGTAAAAAATTCAAGGTAATTTAATCGTTTTCATTTATGAGACATGATGTATTTAAAACTATGAATCAGAATATAATTCCTAGAGTTGGAAGACATTAAATTGTTTTTTTGGACTAGGGGGAAGGACAAATAGTTTCCATTGGTGCCTCTTTGAGTTTGGAATGCACTGGAAAAAAAATTTAAAATTTTGGGTACTCTAAAAAGGGTGCACAAATTTTCTAAAATCATTTACCCCCCAGTATCAAACCATGTGACTATAGTATGGTTGTACAAATTCCATGTACGAGTTTCACGCATTTTTTCAAAGCATTGAACCTATCCCATATGGTTAGTATCATTTTGAAAGTAACCTCTCATTATTAATTTCATGGTTGGTATAAAGTTAGAGACAAAATAATACACACACTGTGTGAGTTGATTTCTTATGTAGTGGTGTCACATGGTTGGTGAATGGTTTTTCCAAACCATGCGATGAAGTGTTTAGGGTTAAAATGGAAAAAATTACCAATATTCCACTTTGTTTTCATTTTCTAATTTTTTTCCCGGCCTAGCATCCACATTATAATCCTCTCCATCGTGGTGTTCCACTTATCCTAACAAATCAAGGCATTAAGATATCTCTTGGATCCATTGTTCGAGCCAAGAATCATCTGTCTCAATAGATATGCATTGTAAAGGCCTTTGATCCACTCTAATATATTTAATGTTATTCAATCCATATTCTATAATATTTTGGTTTGAGATCATTTGCCTTATTTTCATGTCAATGGCCCATTTCTATGTTTTCATCCAATCATGATCAAATAAGACTTTCATATTCGACGAGGGGATTTTCATAAGAATAAGGTAGGTGATCTATGCATTTTTACCTATGTTTCCATCATTTTTAATAGTTTCATCGTGTCTTTCATCAACCCTTTCCAAATGTCTCTTATTAATTTGTTTCATATTATTAAATTTATCCTTTCACTATGATGCATGTATATGGATTCTTTTTTAGGGAATTAGTTATTTTTGGGTTCTTCTATGGACACCCCATGGGTGTACCAAGACAATTATTCCTTTATAATTAAATGGTCAAAATAATAAAATGACTTCTATGAATTAATCTTATATAAATTGGAAGTTCACCTTATATATATTTTTATAAATGAGGATGAAACATTTTAATTGATGGTTTGACATTTATAAATTGATTTTCAATAAGTGTTGACTATAAATAATGCTTCTTTTGATAAATATAATTTTCATGAATGAAAAGTATAATTTTTATAAATGCATTGTTTATTAATAATTTATTTTCTTCATAATAAATCTCTTTTATGGTGGTGTGATGTCCTCTAAATAAAAATTTAATGGTTTGTGATAAAAACCATTCTTAATGTGTTGAAATTTTTTTTCTTATGTGATTTTATTTCATGATTTAAAATATAGAATGTTTGATAAATGTCCATTATTAAAGCTATAAATTGAGTTGAAGCACTTATATAGATGAGTAATGAACCAAGATCCTCATAAGTGCTTGGATATCATTGTAAATGGGTTTACCAATGTAGGTAATTTCCATGTTCAACGTGGAAACATCCAAGAACATTTTTGACACTTGATAATGCAATTTCCATGTTCTGTTTTTATAAAAGGAATAAATTATATTGAATGGAATTCCTCAAGATAGATTTCATGCCCTGAATGAATTAAATGGTTTAATTGAAACATAGTATAAATTCTGGAATTACCACAACCTTGACTGCATATTTAATTGTATTCTTAATTAAAATTGTAATAAATGGAATACCATTGTTTATAATGGGTTATTTAAATGAAAATTATGGGATTTATTACCCCATGGAATGTATTATAAATATGAAAATTCATATATATCATAGGGTTAATAAATGTAATCCAAGAGAGGTATTTCCCCACAGATGCTTATTATGAATATGATTATGCCTTATATATAGTCTATGGAATAATGGAAAGGGTTTTGTTTAGCATGATGACATCACACTCCCTTACATTGGGTGTTGAGTATGACATCTCACACATGTGATACTAAATGGACAATGATCTTTACACACCATGTTCCATGATTTGAGTATTTCCATGGCATCTCACACACTATCCCGAGTGTTGCAACATGGTGTCTCTCACTCTTTAGGTATGTAGGGAATGTACCACTGAAAATATAAACATTAATAATGGTTCAATACTAATGATTTGAAAAGTTGTTATATGAACACTATACCAATGGTTTTGGAAAACTGTTGGAATATGTATGGTATACAGAACTTATACCTACATTTTGACCATATAGTTTATATAAGGACTGTCTTTGAACACATATAATACTCAATTAACCAAATTACTAGTATATGTATTGATTGTTCACACTTATACCAATGGTTTTCCGAAAATTCTGTTATAAGAATCAATTCTGGACACATATATCAATGATATTGTCAAACTGTTAGTATATGTGTTGATTTTGGACACCTATGAAAACTGTTTGGGTAAACTGTTTGTATAGGAGGTGTCATTATTTTTTAATAATAATAATAATAATACAATAATTAATTTGAATATTTTTTTAATAAATACACACACACACACACATATATATATATATCCAAATACAAACATGTTTTGGAATACTGGTAATGTTTTTTGAATAGAAGTTGGAGGTTGAGCGATTAATGGCCAGAGCAAGGTTTTTTTCAATATAAGTCCCATACTAGCATTTTGGTTAAACCATTGGTATAGGATTATACAGGTTTAAAATCACCCAATGATCTATAAAAAATTGGTATAGTATATATAAACAGTTTTAGGGTCTATACCAAAGGTTCCAAATCATTGATTTATCTTTATTCCCAGTAGTGTTTTCTAATTACTTTCTAAACCTTGACCTTATTCTCCTGATGAATGATTTTAAATAGTGTGGTGTACATGTTTGTGATGAATTCATTTGAAAAGGGATAATCAAACAATTGATAGATTTATGAATGAAACGATCATGATTAAAGATGAATGAATTGCAGAATGAATTTGATGGGATTAAAAGCATGAAATGATTTGAAAAGAAGAAATGTGAGTTTTTAGAAAACCATTTAATTTTTTTAAAATGAAATGGAATGTTTTAATACTAGAACATGGGGAAAACATTAAATGAGTGGTTTAAATGTTTATTCATTTATTTTAGTGGATTTTAGAAACTTTTATGATTGAGTTCAAGGAATCACATTAGTGAATGGGTAGTTAAGTAGGTAATCTATGAAAATTACAATAGGAATGCATTAAATCTCCCTAGAAGTGGTTTGATGATAATAATGATACAAAAATAATGTGTTTAGGGAGATAATTCATTTGGGGTGTTCTCTTATTACCCAAATTTCTAACATCTACGGTTTTTTTCACATTGAGATCTGTATTTCACCATGATATGGGAGGATCCTTGATCCCTAATCTAGCTAACCCCAGGCATTATGACTATGGTCATATAACAGAAAATGATCATTAGAAGCCATTTTATTATGAAGTGTTTATCCATGTCAATTTTGATAGAAAGGTTTAATCATGCTTATTTTTATAAATTACTATTCATATTCCTTGTTTGATGGAAATTTTCACCGAATGCATATTTATTCATGGCATTGAAATTTCATGAAAATCATATTTTTGATGTCTAGTTTCTAGTCTCCATCACATGGGTATTTAGAATTCCAATTAATCCATTTTTTAAAGGATTCAGGTACCCTTTTTTCTAGATATCTCGTTTGGTTCATGACATGTATTTATATTTCTAATATAAAAATTCAAACTCAATTCGAAAAGAAGAAAAAATATACATTGAAAATAATAATTTAGAAATTGATATAAAAAAGTTAAATTTTTTATCCATTTAAAAATAATATTTTGATATTTATAAATAATTAATTATTCTTAATGACTTAAAATAATATGGTGTATATATATATAATCATGTTAAATTCATAAAAATATTTTAAAAAAGAAAAATACTTAAAAAATTGTAGAAGATATTTTAATATGAGGATAACTAAATTTATTCAATCTAAATAGCCTCTCACTCACCTCTAACAATGATAAAAATTAGTTAATGGCGGAATAAAAAGATTAATTTCCCTTAAATTTTCATGTTGGATGAAGAAGGTGTCCATTATATTAATCCGCTCAGTATAGAGGGTTTAGTATTCATAGTGGGTTCTACAATCAGGTACGACGTCAGTTTAATCCAAATAAACAGAGTATTAACAAATGGATCTTGATTTCCATCAAATAATAGATAAATAATATATATTGAATTTAATACATTCAATGCATTGACAATAATTTATTTTATTTAACGTAATGTATCATATTAATATTTTGTGATATAATTTTTTAGACAATAGTTTAATACATTATTAATTAATTGATTGAACTTTTATTGCATTCTATCACTTGGTCCAAAACAATTACTGATAATGAATTCGATATCTATCATTAAAAATAATCATGACACATGAATCATAGTGGTGTTTCCTCTAAACATATAGTTTACCCTTTTGTGTATCACAATATATCATATAACTTATATAAATCTATAAATAAACCTTAACCACATGGTTTATTCTCTATGTGATCAAACCTTAACCCTATGGTTTATTCTAATGAACTAAAAATATATTTATCATGTAATTATAGTATATACATAAAAGTAATATAAAAATAATCAAATATTTCATATTTCATATTTAATATTTCATATTTAACAAATTTAAAAGGTACAAAAAATTCATATACATGTTACATGGTGTATTGAATTTAAATAGAGGCATGCCTTTTGTTAAAGGATCTTCAATCATTGAACTAGTGCTGATATATTGAATAACCACCTTTTTCTGCTAAACAAATTCCCTTAGTTAAATGTACTTAATGTTGATGTTCCTAGATTTACTCAAAACAATTATTCATTTCAATAAATATAGCAGGTGGATTGTCACAATATAAAATCAACATCCTACAAATAGATTCCATAACATTAAGGACAAAAACGAAACTTCTTAGACCTACATCATGATATGTTTTTACAAAACGTGAAACGAGCTAATCATGAAGAGTATAATCCTCCATTTTCATTTGATTGACACACTACTCTGATACACAACATAAAGAGATACTCTAAATTTAATTTGTGTAAATAAACAAAACTAACAATTTATGTATCTAAGTGTGTAGTCTTCATAAGTTATCTAAAAAAATTCTTCACAACATTCTAGTGGTTTATACCCTGAATACTCTAATAACACCCTAATATTCCTACGATAAATGGACATTCATGTCACATGCATTCTTGAGTATAAAATAAACTTCAATTATTGGAATCATGAAAATAGGATGGATTCCATTTGATATCAAACAAAATATTTTTTAGGGTTTTGGTTCAAGATTAATTTATCACCGTTTACAATGTTTGTTGTACATTGTGCATAATATTTTATAAAAATTCACTCTATGAAATTCATAATAGGATTCTTTAAAAAATCCTAGATGGTCTCCCAATCTATCCCTAAGAATCATTAATAACATTGCATAGGATTAATAACCCATATCTTTCATGTCATATATTTCTGATAGAATATCTATAACCGTATATAAGAATCCATTATCAACATTAACAAGTGAAATTTCATCTACATATAAAATAAGAAACAAAATATTAATCCCACATAACCTTTTGTATATAAAATGATCCATAATGTTTTATTTCTATCAATATATGTAATTACATCATGAAATCATAAATACCACTAACCATATATATGTTTTAAACCATAGATAGACATCATGAAATTGAAAACAAAATAATTTCCACTACTATAAGAATCCTTCATGTCATTTCATTTAATTATCCTCTTCGAGATTAAAATTTAAAATGAACCTTTCACATCGATTTATTGTAATTAGAAGTCAAAATGAGGTACTAATTCCAATTGTAATGACCCAGAAATTTCAAGGAATTTTTTTCTTAAATATTTTGGAATTTTGCGAGTCTGTCACTTCTGACGGCACTTGATTCAGAGGCCCAATGTGCCCGGAATCAATTTATGATGATTAGCTCCGGTAAGTTCAGTGAACGAATGAGTGGGTTTTACTATCATTTGAACTAGTGCTCAGAATGAGATTTCGAGAGCACCGTTGAACTTGCAATGCTGGAAAATTATTAAGAGGACGTCTACCATAGATGCATTTTCACGGGAGAAGAAGTTAATTTTTGGTGGATTAAATAACTTTTGAATAAAAATTGTGAACAATTTATATTTTATATTTGTTTTTTATATCCTACATGGGGGAGTTTGGGTGGAACCCACTAGCATACTAAAAATCCATGGGAGGATAAATGTGAGGTGGGTCCCACACGACCCCCAACCCTTCACATTCTCTAAAACACTTTAAACTCCCTCTTAATTTTGTGAAACCTTTCCACCTTCTCTCTCTCCCTCATAACTCGTGCCAACACACATAAAAAATTTAATTTATATACATCAATTAATTAATTAAGTGTTTTGAAATTTAAATTTTGAAATACATGTAATGATTAAATAATATAACGAGAAGATTTATTTTATTTTTTTTTGGTTGTTGTGTTGAGATTTTGGGAGAGAGATCTTGGTTTTTTGGCGAACGCTTCATCTTCTTCGTTGAATAACACCAACTCTCCAATGAAGAACATCGACCCGGCGACCCCATATTCACCATCCCCATCTTCCACCATGACAAGGGAGGAGACACCGACGTGGGATCTCAACCATGACATCAAGCCGTGATTTCATCTCTCCGTGATAAAAAGGGGAGACGCCACTTCCTCCTCGGATGCTCTCCGTCGACGTCTACGAATCCTCACCTCATGATGCCTTCAACCGCAACGCCAATGTTCATCATCTTTTGTTGAGGTAGGGGTTATTTTTTTCATGTCTTTATCATAGTTCTTCGTTGCTTAAGGATTTGGATGCTTGTTATCATCGTAACAAGAGGCTATTGGACCACAAAAACATGGCCAATTCTCCTCCCCTTTATTTTTTTGATCTTTGTTAATGTTGGAGATGGAGGCACATTGTGTTGTTGCACCGTGCGGTGATCGGTAGGGAATCACATCGATGCAAGGATGCGGCGAAGGAGGTGTGGTGTCGTTGCACTGCGAAGAGACGAAGAGGGCCGCGACCAGAGCGTGCCGCGGTGGTGGTGTGCGATGCCGCCGCACTGCGCAAGAGAAACTGAGGAATGTCATAACCAGAGCGGGCCACGGCGGAGGGGAGTGGCGCCATCATGATGTGCATGTGAGACGAGTTGTCGCCTAGGGCTGCGCCGGACCAGCAGGCGCGGCCGACCGAGCCCGCCGCCGACATCTCTATGAGGCTGGACCCCTTCTGGGTCCCGCGTCGGCTCAAAAACCGGCCGACCTTAATGGCTAACCATTACCCAAAAACCGGGGGGCGTAACCCCCCCCCCCCCCCCCCCCACCTCGACCTGCTACTAGGGCAGAACCCACATTGTCCTCTATTTCCAAAAATAGGTGGTCGCACCCCGTTTGCGTCCCGCTCGGCCAACGGCCGAGCCGTGGCCGGCTTCAGTGCTGGGCCGCATGCCGCACGGGCTAGGCTAGCCGCAGGCCACACGGGTCGGGCCGCACCCGGCCGGGCCAGACCCGGACCCTGGTCGGTTCGACCTGGATCGGGCCGACCCGGGGGGGGGGGGGGGGGGGGGGGGGTTGGGCTGGGTCAGACCGGGCCCAGACCCCCACTTCGGACCGGTTTTTGGTCTTTTGCCCATAACATGAGCTACAGATCTTCAATCGACGCACCATCAGTTGCATATGAATCCTCGGATCGAGGTGGTCATTTTGGAATATTACACTCATGGTTTTGACAATTTTTGTGTATGTCAGGTTGGTTCGAACACAAAATCAATCGGTCCCTAAGAGCAGAAACGCTTATAACTTAAGGACCAGACGTCTGTTTGACGTGCCGTCAACTGCGTTGAATTTCTCTTGATGAGATGGTACATTTTTCTTACTCCACTTGAGGTTTGGATGCAGCTAGAGTACGGTTCGGTTGTTTTGAGCTTAAAAATCAACCGGGCCAAACGGACGTTCGGTCCTTAAGTTACAGGCGTTTCCGCTCCAAGGGAACGGTTGGTTTTGGGTTCGATGTAACATATACATACACAAACATTTCTGAAACATTTAGTGTAATATACCAAAATGACCATTTCGAGCCAAGGATTCATACCCAACTGACAGTGCATCGATTGGAGGTATATAGCTCAAGTTAAGGGGAAAATACCGAAAAACGGTGCTGGAGTATGCATGCCTCAGTCCTTGGGATGCAGCTGGAGTACGGTGGGGTTACTTTCGTACTCAGTTTACATAGTTTTTACTTTAGCATGCATACTATGATGTGTTTTTTAACTTATATATAGGCAATTCCTTCCCTTTTATTAGGATTTATGCCTTCGGTTCTAGACGCCAGCCCCTCAGCTATGGAATGCGGGCTTGGGGTAGTCACGACATGGGCCCTGAGGATGGGTCATGACAAATTGGTATCAGAGGAGTCAGTTCTACCACAGATATCAGGACTCGGATAATTTATTCTGTGAAGAAATAGTGTTAAAAATATTGAGTGTGGTTTTCTGTCCGGGGATTCCAGTGTTGGTGTGGCGGCCGACATATCAATACACTAGGACCTTGACTTCTAATTTCTGACTCCGGGCACAAAAACGCTGATTGCATGACTATTTCAACTGTTTTCTTTGTGATTACTTTTTGTTAGCTCATCAAGTATACTGTATTAACCATGGCGCAACTGTTACTTTTCAGGATGGCCCCATGAAGGTAGCCAGCTAGGGTTCTGAGCTTTGTACGAGATGGCAGCCCACTGAGCGATGACGCCTCTGGGCAGGGCCCCATTACAGCGGAGGCACCGCCGGTACCACTACCCGCTGGGCCACCGTTACCACTAGCCCTAGTAGTGGAGAACACATGCTGACTGAGTGTGTTGCACAAGTTTCAACAACATAGGCCGCCCTAGTTCCACGGAGATACAGATCCTCAGGCAGCCGAGGATTGGATGGATGCTATTGTCAGAGTCTTCAGATTAGTAGGGACACCATCTGACCTTATGGTGATCCTTTCGGTGAGTCTCCTTCATGAAATAGTAGGTAGATGGTGGATCCTGATGCTCCAGGTGCACAATAAGGCATCACTACTTTGGACGGACTTCGAGAGCCTCTTCCTCTCGGATTTTGTTCCATACATCCTCTTTACGGTGCACATCCATGAGTTACTACAGCTACGGCAGGGAATCATGACAGTAACCCATTACTCGGTGAGGTTTACGGACCTCTCGCGCTACTCCACAGACATTGTACGAGACCCATTCATCCGGGCCCAGACCTTTGAGTAGGGAATGGGGCATTAAATCAGGGCTTCAATGATCTCCCTCAGCATTCTGACGCATGCATGAGTACTGGACCGAGCCCTTCTTATGGAGAGCTTCCTTGCTGAGCTGACGCCAGCAGCGAGGCCTACCGCTGGGCGACACGTAGCTGAGTCTTCTTCAGCCGGCTATAGATAGATGACGCAGAGGGCCAAGCGGACCAGTCCATCAGGTGGGCGACCTCAAAATACTGGTTCAGATGTGTGGGGCACATGTAGCAGAGCCAGTCATACAAGAGGAAGGCAGTGCTATTCATGCGGTGGGCAGGGCCACATGGCTCGTGACTGCCTGACCCGCCATGTAGAGGAGAAGCAGATGGTTTAGGGACCACCCAAGCATAGGAAGAGGTTTGACCATGGTGGTCCATAGGGACTAGACGAACAATGCCGAGGAGATGGCCGAGCAGCAGGTGGTGGACGACGCTTCGAGGATCTACCACCACCACCACCAGGAGGACCACCCCGACCACAGGGAGCTGGCAGACAGGGGAAGGCTCATCTCTATGCAATCGAGGCCTACAACCACCAAGCACCTGATATGATTCAAGGTACTATATGTTTATACTCCACCCTTGTTGCAGTTCTTATAGAAACTGAAGCGTGTTTTTCTTTCATTTTTGCTACCTTTGTTCAGAGATCTAAGATTCCGACAGAGCTGTTGGCTAGATCCTTATAGCTTGATGCTCTTAAGGGAACAGACTCAACGATTACGCATTAGTGCTGGCAGAGTAAGCTTACTCTATGAGGCGATATCATCAGCTGGGATCTTCTTATAGCGGCGTCGAGGCCTTATGATGTCATATCAGGCATAGAATTGTTATCTACTGTTCATGCTCAGATCGACTCCATTAGGCGCAACGTGCGGTGTGTCTGCACAGATGGGAGAAGTTTCACCTTCACTAGCAAGAAGGGAGCCTCTGCAGCCCAGGATGGAATTACGTAGAGAAGAGGGCAGCTGATCACCCTTTAGTTGGCTAGTCTTATCCTCGGAACGGTAGATGTGTGGAGTCTGAGTTTTCCTGTTGTGGTTGATCAATATGCGGACGTTTTCCCTGACGATGTTCCAAGACTACCTCCTCACAGAGAGGTAGACTTCTACATTGACCTGTACCCCGGGACAACCCTGATATCTACTCCAGCATATTGGATGGCTCATGCTGAGCTTCATGAGCTGTAGGTACAGTTGGACGATTTGTAGGGAAAGGGATTCGTCCGACCCAGAGTTTCAACCTGGTCTTCTCTGATTTTGTTCGCCAAGAAGGCGGACGGGAGCTTGCGAATGTGTTCCAATTACCATCGCATTAACAATGTGTCCATGAAGAACAAGTATCCACTCTTGAGGATTGATGACCACTTTGATCAGCTCAAGGGAGCATGATTGTTTTCGAAGATAGACCTCATGTCAGTCTATCATCAGCTCAAATTTCTAGATGAGGATGCGTAGAAGACGCCGATTAGGTGTCGGTATGGCCACTATGAGTTCTTGGTTATGCCTTTTGGCCTAAATAATTCTCCAGCAGTGTTCATGAGTCTTATTAACATGATCTTCCAGCCTTACCTCGATCGATTTTTCATTGTCTTCATCGTTGACATACGAATTTACTAGACTACTGAGGAGGAGCATGCCTACCACTTGCGGGTTGTACTGGACACACACCTAGAGAAACAGCTTTATGGTAAGTTCTCAAGTGTTAGTTATGGATTCGAGAGGTCCAATTCTTGGGGAACGTCATTTTGGATGTGAGAGTTTTAGTGGATCCTGTGAAGATCGAGGTAGTACTTGCTCGGGAGCCACCCATGAGGGTGACAGAGGTGTAGAGTTTCCTAGGTCTGGATGGGTACTATCGGTGATTTGTGCTAGACTTCTCCAGAGTTGCAGCACTGAATTAAGCTTTGATGAAGAATGAAAACCCTTCGTGTGGTGAGATAGGGGCTAGTAGAGCTTCCAGAAGCAGAGGCTGAGATTGATTAGTGCACCCATCTTGAGGCTGTCAAAGGAGGGCGTAGGTTACGTAGTTTACTACGATGCATCATGGACAATACGCGGGTGTCTCCTGATGCAGGAGGAGGTAGTTATCGGTTATGGTTCATGATATTTGAGTCAGCTCGAGCAGAACTACACTACCCATGACCTAGAGTTAGCAGTAGTGGTCTTCTCCATGAAGATGTGGCGGCACTATCTGATGGGTGAGTGCTTTACAGTCTACTCTGACCACCAGAGTCTCATGTATATATTCTCATAAAAGGACCTTAACCAGAGAAAGCAGTGATGGCTCTAGTTTCTCTAGGACTATAAATTTTAGATAGTCTATATGCCTAGGAATGGGAACGTATTAGCTGATGCTCTCAGCAAGAGATCGGGCATTCAGCTACCTGGAGAGGTGACGAAGCAGATAGCCGCGTTGCATATATCCTTCTTGGATAGAGATGGAGCTACCTTTCTATAGTCGCTCCCAATCACTCCTCCACTAATTCATCTAGTCAGAGAGGCATGGTATGATGACGTTGACTGTGAGACGTGTCGTGTAAAGATATCTACATGACATGCACCTGATGGATTTTTTGTAGGAGGACAGCACATCATCCTCTACAGGGGACGTACCATGGTACTAGTTTCATTATAGGAGAAATTACTGAGGGAGTTTCACACTTCCACTATAGAGGTACATCCCAGAGTAGAGAAGATGTACTATGATCTCAGACGACAACACTGGTGGCTGGGTATAAAGAAGGTTGTGGTAGAGTTCGTTTCACGATGCCTCATCTGTCAGCAGGTTAAGGCAAAGAACCATGTTCTAGCAGGTTTGGTACAGCCCCTAGAGGTCCCGGAGTGGAATTGGGATGGGGTTTCCATGGATTTCATGGCAGGACTCCCTTGTACATAGAGAGGACACAACTCCATCAGGGTGATTGTCGATCGACTCACCAAGTCGCCCCACTTCCAATCTATTAGAGAGCATGGATTAGTGAAGAGCTTGGGACTCCTATACATTCAGGAGATAGTACGGATTAATGTTGTTCAATCATCTATCATCTCCGATCGAGATGCTCACTTCAATTCCCATATTTGGAAGTGGTTGCATGAGGCATTTGGGACGCAGCTACGCATGAGCACTACCTTTCATCCTCAGACGGATGTCCAGATGGAGAGGACCATCCAAACACTCAAGGATATTCTCTATGCATGTGTCCTTGACTTTGGTCGTAGTTGGGAGGATAAACTACCCTTTGTGGAGTTCGCGTACACAAACACCTACCACTCCACCATCGGGATGGCACCATACGAGGCACTGTACGACTGACCTTGCAGATCACCCCTATGCTGGACTTACCCTAGGGAGTCAGTACTCATTGGACCAGAGATGGTTCCGGCTACGACAGAGAAGGTGCAGATCATCCTGGAGCGGATGAGTACTACACATAGTAGACAGAAGTCCTATTCTAATATGAGGCGGAGACCACTGGAGATCGGGGATGGGGACCACGTTTTCTTACAGGTCTCATCTCGACGTGGATTATAGATATTTTGTCGGGCGGAAAGTTATCTATGCGCTTCATCACACCATTCCAGGCCCTCAACAGGGTAGGTGAGGTGTCTTATCGACTGGTCCATCCACCACAGTTACACCGGGTGCATGACGTCTTCCATGTATCTCAGCTGAGGAGATAAATGCACGACCTGACACATAACATTGATCACGGGTAACTGGACATTAATGAAGGGGCTACATTCATGGAGGTCCCGGTGGAGATCATGGATCGATAGTAGCGGGTCCTACATGGACGGACGATTCCTCTAGTGCACATTCGTTGGCATCACGGGAACCTCTAAGAGAGCACATGGAAGCAGGAGGCTAAAATTCATGCACAATACCCTCATTTGTTTCCCTAGTTTATGATTTAGCGTTATGGGGACGCAAATCCCTAAGGTGGGAGTAATGCAAAGACCCATAAATTTAAAGGTTATTTTTTTCCATAAAAACTTTTGATTTTTAGGATTATGTGCCTTATGACGCCACATGATTCTAAGGCCCGATGTTCCTGGAATTAATTTCCAATGTTTATCTCGAGTAAGTTTAGTGAACGAACAAGCAGGTTTTACTAACTTTTGAACCGTTGCTCAGAATCGGATTCCGAGAGCACCGTTGAACTCACAACGCCAGTAATTTCCTTACATGACTTTTACTATAAATGCGTTTTCACATGAGAAGAAGTTAATTTTCTGTGGATTAAATAAGAAGTGAATAAAAATTGGGGAACAATTTTTATTGTATATCTAGGTGGATATATTCTACATGGGGTACTAGGGGTGGATCCCACTAGAATCCTAACTACCCATGTGAGGATAAATGTGAGGTGGGGCCCACACGATCCCCAACTGTTAACATTCTCTAAAACTCCATAAACCCCCTCTTAATTTTGTGAAACCCTTCCACCATCTCTCTCTCCCTCATTACTCTTGCAAACATACATAAAAAAATTAATTGAACCACTAAAATTAATTAATTAAGTGTTTTGAAATTTAAATTATGAAATACATGGAACGATTAAATTAAATAAGGGGAAGCCTTATTTTATTTTTGGTTGGATTTTTCTGTTGATATTTTGGGAGAGATCTCTTGAGTTTTGAAGAACGCTTCATCTCCTTCGTTGAAGAACGCCAACTCTCCGATGAAGAACAGTGACTCGGAGACCCCGTATTCACCATCCTCTTCATCAACCACATCAAGGGTGGAGACACCGACATGGGATCTCAAAAATAACTTCACTCATTGTTTTCTTCTCTCCGTGATAAAAAGGGGAGATGTCGCTTCCTCCTCAGACACTCTCTATTGACGTATACGAATCATCACCTCGCGACACCCTCAACCGAAATGCCAACATTCGTCAGCTTTTGTCGAGGTAGGGGTTATTTTTTATCATGTCTTTATCATTGTTATTCGTTGGTGAATGATTTGGACACTTCTTATCTTCATAACGTGAGGAGATCGGACGACCCACACACGGCGGATTCTACTCCCCTTTACTTTGTTTATCTTCATTAATGTTGGAGGCGAAGGCGCGCGGTTCTGTTGCACCATGTGGTGATCTGCAGGGAACCACAGCCATGCAAGGCTGCGATGAAGGAGGTGAAGGCATCATGGTGTCGTTGCACCCCGAAGAGACGAATAGGGCCGCAACCGGAGCGGGCCGCGATGGGGGTGCGCACAGCCGTTGCGCCGCGCCAGAGAAACCGAGGAAGGCCACGGTCCTAGCGGGAAACAATGGAGGGGTGCGGCGCCGTCACGCCGTGCCGGTGAGATGAGCCACGTCCTAGTGTTGTGGCAGACAAGCAGGTGCGGCCGACCGAGCCAGTCGCCAGCGTCTCCAGGAGGCAGCAACCCTTCTTTGTTCCGCGGGAGCTCACAAACCGGCCGGCCTTAATGGATGACCGTTACTCAAAAACTGGGGCGTCTAACCCCCCCCCCCCCCCCCACCCTAATACCATCTGGTAGGGAGGACCCCACATGGTTATTCATTTCCAAAAACATGGGGTTGCACCACCTATGCCTCCCGCTCGGCTAGAGGCCGAGCCGCGACTGGCTTCCGAGCCGGGCCGCAGGCCGCATGGGTCGGGCCAGCTGCAGGCCACACAGGATGGGCCAGCCATAGTTCGCATGGGCTGGTCTGGTTCGCAACCATCCGGACCATGCCGCGCCACCTTTTCATCTTGCTCGGCTAGCGGCCGAGCCGTAGTCGGCTTCCGAACCGTGCCGCAGGCTGCATGGGTCAGGCCAACCGCATGCTAAGCGGGTCGGGCCAGCCGCAGTTCGCACAGGCCAGACCGCGCCATGCCCAGTAGGGCCCTACCATGTCGTACCAGGATGGACCCGGACCCGGGTTGGGTCGACCAGGTTCGGGCCGTCCCAGGGGGTTGGAGCGGGTCGGTACGGGCCCAGACCCCCACTTTGGACCATTTTTTAGTCTTTTTCCCATAACATGCACTACGTACCTCCGATCGGCACAGAGTCAGTTGCATAGGAATCGTTGGATCAAGACAGTAGTTTCAGAATATTTCAATGATAGTTTCGGCCAATTTTGTGTATGTCTGGTTTGGTTCGAACCCGAAACTAATCAGGCCCTTGGAGCGTAAATGCTTATAACTTAAGGACCACACGTCCGTTTGAAGTGTCATCAAATCCATTGAATTTATATTGATGAGAAAGTACTTTTGTATTACTTATCTTGAGGTTTGAATGCAGCTGGAGTATGGTCAGGTTTGTTTTAGCTTAAAAACCAACTGGGCCCCTAGGACAGAAATGCCAATAACTCTCAGACCAGATGTTCGTGTGATGCACAAATCTCTTGCGACGATATGGAACTTCTGGATACGACAAATCTATACTTCCTGATAGTTGATGTATCAACCCCCATGGATTGTGGAGCGGAACCTCCCAGAATCTAGTGTGCTGTGTGCAGGAACCCTAGAGATGGCTGCGACTGCGACGACGATGACGACTGTACTTAGATCGTACGTGGGTTAGGCAGCGAGGACGACTGTACGAGGATCCTCCGTGGGTTCGACAACGAAGACAATTTTACATCGATCCATTGTGTGATCGACAGTGATGGTTATTGTACTTCGATCCTTCAAGGGTTCGGTAGCGACGACTTCTGTAATTCGATCCTACGTGGGTTCGGCATGGGAGATGATTCATAGGCTAAATCTATCATCTCCAACCCACTTTGTGAGTAGTATACCTGTGTGATCTGAGTCTGTACATTCAGTCATTATCATCGATGTGACGGACTTTCTTTCCTATGTCGACTGGGTTGTGCATTCCTGTGTGGACTTGGTTTTACTTGGGATCTTGAGTTGGAGTCAAACTGGAATTGATGACATAGGTATATGTATGGGAATATACTTAAGTAGGGTTGGTTGATATTTCGTGTTTGTATTTTAATTTGTATTTTATCTTTTATGGATTCTGGGAGACCTTCGGGAGTCACGGGGTACCTACTGAGTATCGTATACTCACCCCTGCACGGGTTATGCCCGCACTACATTGTGTTGGATGTATATGAGAGAAAACACTGATCGAGGTGGAGTCTTGTGGAGTGGGATGTTACCTGGAGGTGGACCACTTGGTGGGATGTACACGGAGTGGACGACCAGACCCGAGGAGCTGAGGATACCATATGTACCCACCCTTCAGGTGGGATATCCGGAGGAAGACTCAGTGGTTTCTGGTTTACGTTACTACATCTGTTCTTTCTTTACTATTGTACAGTACATTCAGTTGGGTTTTTTATTCTAGCCCATTTACTTTACAACACTTACTTTTTTACTCAGTTTACTTAGTGTTTACTTCAGCATGCATACTCTGATGTGTTTTTTTTACTTATATAAAGGCAATACCTTCCCTTTTATCAGGATTTACTCCTTTGGTGCTAGTTCGCAACCCCTGGCCTATGGAAGGCAGTCTTGGGGTAGTCATGGCACAGGCCCGGAGGGCAGGTCGTGATTCCAATATAATTCATAATTAATACTTTTTTGATACTATAGAAAATGTATTAGTATAATAAATCCCTTCCTTTTATGTGCACCCATTTGTTACAAGTTGGGACTTTTATTCATCATGTTTCCTAATAAGTTGTTTTTTGTTTTAATTACACATTTACACCAAATAGGTTTTAAAACAACTGGAAATTTCTCATGTTCCAAAACAACATAACTATTCATTGTGTTCTACTCTTATATCTTAGAATCATATCACATATTTTACTCTTTACAACTCATAGCTTTTGAAAATATTTTACGATCATTTTCAAATCCACTATTTCTCTAATATTCCCTGTAAATACATATAGAAATTAAAGGATTTATCATATTTTCTGATATTCTCATTTTTAACAATTATTTTCATGAGAAATTTTTATTTCAACTTCTTGTAGAAGACTTTTAAATTTTGAACTATTTGTTCTAAAAGATGATTATCGACCATTTATGGAATGATATTTGATTGAAAATTAGGTTTTTTATTAAATTTTTTAAATTTATCACATTATATAGAGGTTTCAACTTCTGATTAAAATTTTTCAGGGTTTTTTTATAATATCATTACCACTAATTTGTTAATTTTTATGAAATGTTTCATTTCATGATTTCGCAATTCATGTACTCAATGATGGAAATAAAGTTGGTCTCCTTTAGACCATTTATAATATCCTATGATGAAGCCAATAATTGTCATGTGTTCATACTTACATTCATATGGATTATAAAAATATACTTTTTAAGGACATCCCAAAATGTGTATATGGCACAAACTCGGTTTCCAACCCTTAAACTATAAAAAATTTGTTTTTGGAACTATTGTTATTGGAAAACAATTCGAAGTATGAGATTCCACATTTTTTGAATCAGTCAAGAAGAATTTAGGTGCTATAATGTTACCCCTCATAAATCATACCAAGTACATTAATGTTCGGTTTCTCATTTTAGCTACTGAATTTTGGTCTGGGGAATGTGGAATAGTTTATTTTGCAATAATTTCATTTTCTTGATGAAACCTTGTAAATGGGCTAGGAAATTTGCCTATCCTCAGTGTATCACCCATAATAATATACTCGTTAATTTTAAATCATGATTATAATTTTTTTTACCTTATATATCATATTTATCTTCAAAATATTTAATGGAATTAGGTGTTTCCTTTTTATTTTCAATGAAATAGAGATACATATATCATGAATAGTATTAAATTTATTGAATGAAGAATTGTGGTTATGTAAATCCAAGTTCGAGCTACAAATTTTTATATATATGAAATATAATATTTATGAGATTATATTATCACATTTCATTGATTTATTTTTTTTCTTTCCAAAAATATGATCAACATAGGTGTCGAAATAAGTGAAATCAAGATTATTAGGTACCAAATCATGAACTGATCGTTGAATCCTTTATTTTGAGATATTACCTAATGTATACTTCCATAACATATAATAATTATCATATATAACACCTATTTTAATACCGATATTATCATCAATGTAATCATTATCAATTTTAATTCTCAAATGAATGGGTAAAAGACCATCCTGTAATGCTGAAACGCACGGCCGATTGTCGCCTATCGACCGGTCAAAGTTCTGGTGCTCTGCTAATGTGTATAGCAGCACTCGGGTCGAATCCTCGGTGATGGTACTTCGTAATAGTCGATTGTTTTTAGTTGATTGTATTTTGATTGGGGGGTTTGTTTGCAGAGATTAATTGAAATGTTTAATGAATTGTGTTTAATTTAACAAGTTGATAAATATTGGGGTGAGTTCATCATTGGGTAGTTTAGCATGTGATATCCTTGAGCCTTACTTTGTATTGCATTAAATTAACACCCATATCATAAGTTGATGTTGATTGGAATTCCTAAGTGTGAAGGCTTTAATCCAAGCCTTAACATAACTTAGGGTTATAATCTCAATCAAAACTTATTTATGGTAGTGTATTTATGGTTCCAATAATCCATGGAAACCACTCGTTAAACAAAACATATCATTAATCCATGACATATTGAGTTTAACATACACAATATTAATTTAAAGAATACTCATCGAGCAAAACTCTCAATCAATTAATATCCCTGAATTATAACTCACCCCAATGAGAGATTTACTCAGCCATTTGGATGTTTAATATTCTGGTTAAAATAATTATGATGATAAATTAAGAATAGAAGGAAAAGAAAGGGATTAGAAAAGAGTGGTACGTTGACACACACACACGAACGATGATGATAATTAAAAACGGATTTTCGATTGAATGAGGAAGCAAAAGAAGAGAAGGTGATTCAAATGAATTTTAACTATTTTAGGAACATAAATATTAAACTACAGAAGGTGGATGAGAATAATAGATATTGAAGAAGTAACTTGCATTAAAACAGAATTACAAAGAAAGAGAATTACAAGATTACAAAAATGAAGAACACAAAAGTAAGTGAAAACAAAGAGAGGAGGAAATGCCTCTCAAGTGAAAACATGAGTATGGCAGGTCCCCCCAAGCCTTTGGCAAGGCTTTGGTCATGCCAATATGATATCCTCTCTTCTGAAATGCCAACCCCTCTCAAGGAGAGAAGGAGAGAGTATTTATAGCCCAAGGAGTGGACTGTTTGCATTCCCAATCTGTCCCTCCAATTTCATCGACAATTCGGCAATTCAGACAGCCGAATCTTCGAATATCTCCTTCTTCACAGTTTTAGACAATAATGTTTGCCGACTACTCTCAATATTTGGAGTCATTTGGACGTAAAGATAAAAAGTTATGGCCGGTTGAATAAACAAACTTAATCAGTCCATTTCAATCCAGTCTTTTTGAAGTCCATAATGTGAAAGGGTTTTTGAATATTAATATGCCTTCAAATCCGAATGGTTTCTTCAACCAAGGCGTCCACCTACATCTCCTATTTTACACTGAAAAATCTCAGCTCGCTTGGATGATTACATAAGGAGATATGTCATGCATACTATACTGATTTTCATTCTCGTCCAGAATGGTGAGCTGGACTTCAAAGATTCATTTGGGCCCCTTGTACTTGGATTTGGGCCATAAAATTTTTATCCAAGATGCCATGTAGTGTCCCCCGAATTATGGTGGAGAGTTAAGGTTTTTGAAATTCTGGATTTAGCCCAGTAAATCAATCTTCATGAATAGTCCAGTTTCTTCAGAGATATTTTGATCTTGTTTGTGAGGACCATATGACCCTTCAAATATCAGAATTGGATCATGGTTCCTTATAATGAAATGTTTTATATTGAAAGGAGAATCCTACAAAACAAGAACCACACAATTTGGATCAGTATAGTGATAGTTATAATTAAAACATTAAACTGACTCAATTTGACTACTTCTAAAAATGCTCAAATATTATACTTAATATTAAAACATTAATATTTCACACAAATTATGAACATTTCATATAAAATAAGTAAATGGGGAATATAATAAGTAATGAAAATATTAATAACATCAACTCCCTCACACTTAGATTTGCGCGTGTCCTCATGGGCAACAAATATAAAAACATGACAAAATCATTTTCACTCACCAATAAATATTAAAATTTTGTTTTCTCCAATCAGGGGAGGTTTAGACTATTTCACTCATCCATATTGAATTCCATCACAAATTTGGTTCACAATAATTCATCATAAACAATTCATTTTTTCATGTTCAAGGTTTGAATTGGAAAATGTAGGCACTCAAAACTTACTCCTCTCAAGATGATAAAAATGTATTTTAGGAGGTTCACTCATTCACCAACAAAAAGTGAAAATCAAGAGTTTGTAAGAGCTCTCAGCTTCCATTCCCAAATATAATGTGTACAAGAATCAAGAGGTCTTTTAAGGGGTTTTTCAGTGGCTATGGGACGGTAGGTATATAATGTCCAAAGGAAAAGAGGGGTTAAAACACCAACATGGAAAAATCAATGCACATTTTTTGAAATTTGATTTGAAAGGAAATAGAAACACATATTTACAAGGGCATGAATGTGTGATGAATGAAAAGTGAGGGAGATAGAAAATAGAATAGGGTGAGATGATGGAATATGTACAACATGGAAGGCTTCCAATAATGACACAATACAAGATGATTGAAGTTTTCTTTTTTTTTCTTTTTTTTCTTTTTTTCGAAAGTGGTGCTTGAAATAAGTCTCACAGTCATCTCCCAACACATGCTTGATCTCCTCATGGAACTAATTTTAGTAGTTATAACACGATCAAAGGTTGATGATGAATGATTTTTGACCCACCCAAGACACAACCCATTCCTTTTTTTTATATATATATATAATTTTTTTCATTTTTTTGAACACTTTTCAATGACTTTTGTACAAATGACAATTACACATATACACCCCAAAGCTCACAGAATTACAACCTCTCCCCACACTTGAATGGATTCTTTCCCTCAAGCGTATGATGACACATTGGAAATCAATGAAAGTACGCCCAAAAATGAAGTCCATTCCCCCCACACTTAAATTTCAATAAATTGTACAATGAAAATCCATGAAGATGTTGGGTGGGACAAGGTATTAGTCTTGTAATGTGACTATCAAAAGAAAGGTTTTCATAGGCTCAACGGGGATTTAAAAAGTAGGATCAATGTAAGGGTAACGGGAGGCTATTTGGCTATTCTGATTCTCATGTGGCTTGGAAAATGCCTCTATCATATTAATGCACACAAAAGATGGAAATTCAGCTCGAAGGTCCACAAACTCAAGACTCACAATCAGTGGTGAAGACACACAATGAAAAAGATGGCCATTGATGACCTTGGCATGAAGGCTAATGTTTTTCCTCGCGGTAGGGGAGAATCATTTTCCACCAAAAATTGTTCATTCAAAATTTTTGTTATTGACACAAAATTGTTTACCCAAGTTTGAGATAAAAATTCAATATATTTGAGTTTAAAAAAAGCCTTTTGACTCCCCAAAATGGTTGGACAGAATTTCAATATTGGAGGATGAGTAATTATGACACCCCTTTTTTTGTAATTTTTTAAGTAATTGTGTTTTTTGGTTTTTTTTAGTTTTTAAGGTTTTTTTAAAAATACACACCCACACAAGAAAGATAAAAAGAAAGGGTTTGATGAATAAAGTGGTAAAAAAATGAAAGAGAGAGGAAGAAAAAGAAAGAAGTAGAGAGAGGAAGAGATAGAGAGAGAGTTTAAAGGGAAAGAGGTGCCCCCTGGTTTGGATTTGGTGGGTCGCCTTCTCCATCTAGTGGTAGGTCGGATAGAGAGGTTGGGGAGCCAGTGGAAGTCAAGGTTGATCCAAGATTGTGGGATGTTACCCGAAAAAGAAAATTCATTATTCATATAATGAAAAAATAAAAATGAAATGAAATTTCACAAAAGTAAAAGAAAACATGGGTTGCCTCCCAAGAAGCGCTGCATTTAATTTTCTACAGCTGGACAATTGCAGTGGACTACCCATAGTCTGACGGTGGCCATCGTATTTTCTCAACTCCAGTGTGCTTACAGAAAAACTTTTTCTTTGGAAGGCCTGATGATTCATTGGATAATTTCTTCCCATCCTTGTTGGTGTGCTTGCAATTCAATGGGGGTGGAAAGAGAATATGACTATCCTCACTTTGGTCTTCAACCTGAGGAATGATTTTATCCACAAAGTGATGGTTTTATATTCTTGTAAATTCAGGAAGATGGCTCAATTCTAATGGTTCATTTATGTAAGGATCAGATAACACAGAACAACAATATGAGATCCCAATTATTTTTGACTCATTTATTTCATCACTTACTGATGTAGAGTAATGAGGATTAGTGGAGTCATAAGACTGAATAAAATATTCAATATCATTTACTTCAATGTTGTTCGCAAAATAATTGTCAATTTCAACCTCACCAGTGATCACTTTATTAATTAGGGTAAAATATCACAAACATCACTACCATCAGGACAATATAAACACATTGGTTCAAGGTTCACTTCACATATAACAGAATTTTCAGAATCATGGATATAATAGGATGAATATGGGATAATCTAATCTGAATCAACAAATGAGCATTCTAGTGCATTTTTCTCAATACCATCCATGTTGGAGCATTGGAGGTCAAAGGTGAGATGGGATTCCAAAGAGTTTTCAAGATCCTTTAGATCAATGGAGTTTTCATTTGAAATTTCAACATCAATTTCACCATTAATCACTTGGTTAATGAGGATACAATATTCACAAACTCCTCTATTAGTAGAACAGGAAGAACATGATGGATTAGGATTCAACACACTCTCAGTGGAAGTTTTAGAAACATGGATTGAGAATGCAGAGTGATCCTCAGATGGGTATCGCATGGCTTGGAAAATGTTGAACTTGACCAGTTGGTCACCGAATTCCATGGATAAGATGCCAGCATGGACATCGATTTTGGTTTTATATGACATATGGAATGGTCTTCCTAGAATTAGGGGAGATCGAGAAGAGTTTGTCTCACCTTCCATGTCAAGGACATAGAAATCAGCTGGGAAGATAAGATCATTGACCCGAACAAGAACATCCTCAATTATCCCCTCAAGACTGGCAGTGCTTCGATTGGCTAATTGAATGACATCACCCGTTGGGTGCAAGGGACCTAGACCAAGGTTGGAGAAAATGGATTTGGGAATGACATTTACTGAGGCTCCAAGGTCTAGGAGTGCATCATCAAAGTTGGAACTCCCTATTTGACATGGAACCGTGAAGGTCCCTGGATCTTTACACTTCATGGGAATGGACTGTTGGGTTGAAACATTTTCAATGTTCCTAAGTTGCCTCTTATGGGTGCACAATTCCTTAAGAAAGTTGGCATACTTAGGTATTTTTTTGATGTCATCTAAGAGGGGGATGTTCACTTCAACACGTCCAAACATGTCAAGCATTTCAGGATCAGGTTCAAAGGACTTCTTAGGCTTGGAGATGGCTTGAGGAAAAGGAATTGGGTTCCTTAGAGGAATGGAAGAAGGTGAAGGAGTGGATTCCAGTTCCTTTTCTAGCTTTTTGTTCTTTTCATTTTCGAGATCAACATAGAAAGGGGAGGTAGAGCAATCAGCATGGGGCATAACAATTTGCTTTCCTGATCTAAGTGCAATTGCACTTACATTACCCTTAGGTTTGGGTAATGGTTGAGCTGGGAGTTGGGATGAATTGGATGGTTGTTGCTGGCTAAGGTGGGATGCAAGTTGACCTATTTGGGTTTCAATTTTCTTGAGGCTAGAATGGGTGAAGGAAGCAAGATCCTCTACAGCACTTTCCCATGGTTGTTTAGAAGAAGAGGCTTGTCCCAAATTGGGTTGGCCTTGATTTTGGTTCTTGGGAAAGCGATTGTATTGGGTGGGGAATTGGGAAGGCTCGTTAGGATAGTGGAATCCATGAGGAGGATTGTTCATTTGGGGTTGAGGAACAAAAGGATAAGGTTGATGGATGTTACCATCACTTTGACCATATTGGAACTGGTTTGGATTTTGATGAGGGAACTGAGGAGGATGAGAAATGGGATTACCATACCTCAGAGGCGGGTTAAAGGTAGAAGAGAAGGGCTCAGAGTGGGGTTGGTTGAAGTTTCTAACAAACTGACCTGATTGTTGAGGGTTGAAGTTTCGCTGAGCATATGTCGCATTGAGCTCCATTGGAATAGATGAATCAGATGGATCATCTTGAAGTTTTGGACATGTGTCAGTCGGATGAGATGGAGAGTTGCATATTCCACAATTCTTGATAGGTCCAGTGAATAGTGACTGTGGAGAAGATGAGGTTGGGGCTTTGGTAGCCACCGCTAGTTGACGCACAAGACCTGTAAGTTCACTCATCCACTCAGTCATCTTGTTGGGCTCTATGGATTGATTCTCTTGGGCTTGTTTCACTTGAGCATGTGCTCGAGTATGGAATTGTTGCGGGTTTGCAGCCATGTTACTTATGAGATCTCTTGCAGCTGTGGGAGTTTTGTCAACAAGAGCACCGCCACTTGCAGCATCAATGAGAGTTCGCTCCATAGCCAATAACCCCTCATAGAAGTATTGGATCAGGAGTTGGTCAGGGATTTGATGGTGTGGAAAAGTTGCCACATGCTTTTTGAACCTCTCCCAAAACTCATGGAGTGATTCATTAGGGAATTGATGGATGCCGGTTATTTCCTTCCGGATAGAAGCAGTTCGGGAAGCAGGAAAGAACTTCTCAAGGAAAAGTCTCTTCATGTCAACCCATGAGTTTATGGAACCAGGTGGGAGGTAGTAGAGCCAAGACTTGGCAGAATCTGCTAGGGAAAAGGGGAAAGCTCTAAGCTTGATTTGTTCTTCAGAAACCCCTTGAGGATTCATGGTAGAGCATACTACTTGGAACTCTTTAAGGTGAAGATGTGGATCCTCACCGGCTAGCCCGTGAAACTGAGGTAGAAGATGAATCAAACCCGATTTGAGTTCGAAGTCAGCTTCAATGTTTGGATATTGAATACCAAGAGGATGGTAATTCATATCAGGGGCAGCGAGTTCTTTTAGGGTTTGTTCCCTAGGATTGGCCATTTCAATTTCAACTGGTTGGATGAGGATTGGTTCTTGAATTATTTGAGTATCTCTTATGTTCCTCCTAAGTTGGCGAAGTGTTCGCTCAATTTCAGGGTCAAACAAATCCGAGGGATTGTTTGGAAGGCTACGGGGCATTCAGAGAGATTTTGGAAAAAAGAGGAAGACGGTTTTTTCTTTGTATTTTTTCAGTTTATGATTTTTATGAGAAGACGGGTTTTTCTTTGTGTTTTTTTTTTCAAAATTTTTTTAAATATTTTTTTTGTGTTTTCTTGACAATAACCAGAAAATAATGACTACTTAAAGCACCATCCCCGGCAACGGTGCCATTTGAAACGCACGGCCGATTGTCACCTATCGACCGGTCAAAGTTCCGGTGCTCTGCTAATGTGTATAGCAGCACTCTGGTCGAATCCTCGGTGATGGTACTTCGTAATAGTCGATTGTTTTTAGTTGATTGTATTTTGATTGGGGGGTTTGTTTGCAGAGATTAATTGAAAGGTTTAATGAATGGTGTTTAATTTAACAAGTTGATAAATATTGGGGTGAGTTCATCATTGAGGAGTTAAGCATGTGATATCCTTGAGCCTTACTTTGTATTGCATTAAATTAACACCCATATCATAAGTTGATGTTGATTGGAATTCCTAAGTGTGAAGGATTTAATCAAAGACATAACTTAACTTAGGGTTATAATCTCAATCAAAACTTATTTATGGTAGTGTATTTATGGTTCCAATAATCCATGGAAACCACTCGTTAAACAAAACATATCATTAATCCATGACATATTGAGTTTAACATACAAAATATTAATTTAAAGAATACTCATCGAGCAAAACACTCAATCACTTAATATACCAGAATTATAACTCACCCCAATGAGAGATTTACTCAGCCATTTGGATGTTTAATATTCTGGTTAAAATAATTATGATGATAAATTAAGAATAGAAGGAAAAGAAAGGGATTAGAAAAGAGTGGTACATTGACACACACACACACGAACGATGATGATAATTAAAAACAGATTTTCGATTGAATGAGGAAGCAAAAGAAGGGAAAGGGATTCAACTGAATTTAAACTATTTTATGAACATAAATATTAAACTATAGAAGGTGGATGAGAATAATAGATATTGAAGAAGTAACTTTCATTAAAACAGAATTACAAAGAAAGAGAATTACAAGATTATAAAAATGAAGAACACAAAAGTAAGTGAAAACAAAGAGAGGAGGAATGGTCTATCAAGTGAAAACTTGAGTATGGAAGGTCCTCCCAAGACTTTGGAAAGGCTTTGGTCGTGCCAATATGATATCATCTCTTCTGAAATGCCAACCCCTCTCAAAGAGAGAAGGAGAGAGTATTTATAGCCCAAGGAGTGGACTGTTTGCATTCCCAATCTGTCCCTCCACTTGCATCGACAATTTGGAAATTCAGACAGCCGAATCTTCAAATATATCCTTCTTCAAAGTTGTAGACAATAAGGTTGGACGACTACTCTCAAAATGTGGATTCATATGGACTTATGGATAAAATGTTATGGGCGGTTGAATAAACAAACTTAAACTGTCCATTTCAATCCAGTCTTTTTGAAGTCCATAATGTGAAAGAGTTTTTGAATATTAAGATGCCTTCAAAGCCGAATGGTTTCTTCAACAACGTCGGCCACCTACATCTCCTCTTTCACACTGAAAAATCTCAGCTCTCTTGGATGATTACATCAGGATATATGTCATGCATACTATACTGATTTTCATTCTCGGACAGAATGGTGGGCTGGACTTCAAAGATTCATTTGGGCCCCTTGTACTTGGATTTGGGCCATGAAATTTTTATCCAAGATGACATGTTGTGTCCACCGAATTATTCTGGAGAGTTAAGGTTTTTGAACTTTTGATTGAGCCCAGGAAATCAATCTTCATGAATAGTCCAGTTTCTTCACAGATTTTTTGGTCTTGTTTGTGAGGACCATATGACCCTTCAAATGGCAGAATTGGATCATGGTTCCTTATAATGAAATGTTTTATATTGAAATGAGAATCCTAAAAACAAGAACCACACAATTTGGATCAGTATAGTGATAGGTATAATTAAAACATTAAACTGACTCAATTTGACTACTTCTAAAAATGCTCAAATATTATACTTAATATTAAAACATTAATATTTCACACAAATTATGCACATTTCATATAAAATAAGTAAAGGGGGAATATAATAAGTCATGAAAATATTAATAACATCAAATGCACTACATCCAATAAAATCATTTCTATATTTCATGAAAAAAAATTTGATAAAAAATAAATGAAAAACAAATTGGTACATGTTTGGAAAATGAAATCATGTTTTTGGAGGAATATGGAATTTAAAATGCCTTTTCCCAATGAAAATTAAACCCAGTGTTTGACATTAGAAATCATCTCACCATGCCTTCCACATGTGTGTGCATCTTGATTCCTAAATATGCACCAGGCTCACGTTCCACTAGTTTACATAGGTTTTTCATTCCCTAAAAGGTATTCACAATAGGTATTATAGAACCAAAATTAATCCATTAAGGGCTATAATTTTTATCAACATTATTTGTTTCATAACAACCCATTGAGATTGAAATTACATTATTTTAAAACCCATTTCTAAAATTTAGGATATATTTTCATTACATGTCCTTTTCTTGTGAGGATGAAAAAATGAGACCCTTTTTAATATTAGGTTTAGGAAGAAATTTTTTCCACTTCTTATTGTATTGAAATTTATATCCCTTTTTATTTGGTGAATTGTCTACAATTTGGTTTCTACCATTTCTAATAATATTTTTTCCTCCCACGGAACACATATAGTCAATGATTAATTAATTGACCATTTATATTTATAAGTGTTATAATATATATCAAATGGCTAATATTGATTTGGAAGAGGGTTGAGAATATAGTGGACTAGAAATAGCTTGGATATATCGAATATAAGATTCTTATGTTCAGCTGCAATATACATCACTTACAAGATGTGCTCATGAAAACCATTCGTGGTATTGAGTCTTATAGATGATAACTTCATTAATAATGTTCTTACTAATGGATTATCTGATTACATGAAAAGACCACCTATATATTTTATAAAATTATGAAACATATAATTCCCGTTAACTGAACTACTAATGATAGTACATAATTTAGTTTTTATAAACATCATAGTAAAAGATTTTTCCCACTCCCAATGTTCGTAATATATTATAATATTTTGTGTAATATCACTATTATCTATTGGTGGTTCTTATTTCTAGATGGCATAATCAAAGGCCATCCATCCCATATGAAAAAGAAATTTTATGGAATATGTTATTGGTGTCACACTTTATTTTAAGAATGTTACACTATCTTTCAAAAAAAGACGGAATAGACGAGAATGAATTACATGATTATTAATCCAAATCACATAACTTATATATCAAATTCTTTTAACATGACTATAAAAAGTATAAAATTTCTTGTGGGTAAAATTTAAAAATTTATAGATTCATGACATTAATTAATAATTATCATCTAATATTCTAATTCATAATTCAACTAAATATAAATTTGATAACTCATAAATCCTTGTGAAAATGTTTTAAATCATTAAGAATGATAATACACTCAGAAAAATTATGAAAATTAATACTAATATGTCATCTTATAAAAATATTATAAAAGATCTCTTAGGATAAAATTTATTATATATTTCATATATTGTTCAATGATATTTAATAAATATATAAAATTTTTTAATTTTAAATGCTGTGGAAAAATCCAATTTTTAAAAATGTTTACAAAAAATAACAACATTATCAAATAATACTTCAATTGATATATTCATGAATTAAAATTAGACAATTCAGAAAACCAGAAGATAAAAATAGTAAGTTTTTAATAGTCATAAAACCTATGAGAAGATAATAAAAAGATAATTTAATATATAATGAAATTAAAATATAATATAAATTCAGTTGAGATAAAAAAATTTATACTGCTCATATATTATTTATTGTCATCTTAAAAATTGTAATAAAATCATTATTAAATATTTATTTTTCCAAATAAAAATTAATGATGTATAAATATCATTTAATAACTGGTAATGAAACAAGTGAATGTATAGTTTAATGTGATTTTAACGAAAATGTAATATCTTTAATTATGAATGTTGTCGAAGAAAACTTTTTAACGAAATATTAAAAAAATAATGACTGAAGAATTACAGATGTGTGAACACTTATTTAATAACTGATGTAGAGGAAATTATGTGGATGACAATAGACGGTGAATGTGTTATTTCAAAAACTAATGAAACGTAATAGTTTTTTATAAAACAAAAATTAATAAGTTTTGTTATAAGGAAAATGTATAACTCGCTTTGAAACCAAATTCTAAAAAACTAATAGAATATTTAAATTTCACGATCAGTACTTTTATTTAATGAAAATAACCTATTTATAACCCTTATCCATTATAAAATGTTGTAATTGGTTGAGTAAGAACATAAATGATATCTAAATATGGGAAAAAGGAAATTACGATGGGCTATTTGTGAGATGCCCCTTTACCATGGAAAATATCCCCTTGATAAGGACTGTTTGTGGTGAGAAACAAATCTGGACAAGAATATTCCTTAAAATCATTATTTTCAATAGGAATGTTTTTCTGTCACAAACACCTTTAGGGCATAGTACATTCTAAACCTGTAGAATGGTACTTCTAATGAGAATTGATTCTTATTGCAAATACCTTTGATCGTTATAATTATTCATGAATGGAATTAACCCCCATCACAAATAAAGTCAATGAAAAATACTATTTTTGATGGGACCCGTTGGAAATAGCTTTTTTACGGTCGATGTAATTATTAATGGAAGGTACTAATTATGACTGGATCTATCACATGTAATCCTATTTGTAATGGGAACCCCATCAAAAATTATATAATCTATATATACCCCGCATCACGTGAATTTTTATAATTATATTCTTTTTTGAAGTCGTCTCTCTTAATCTACTGTCATATTGTACTTCATAAAATTTTCAATGTTTTAGATTTTACAAATAAATAAATTATAGGATTTTCATTTACTAAAATATTCAGTTTTATGGTATTTATATAATTTTTTAAATTTTTATATTATATTATATTATATTATATTAGAAAACAATTATCATTAATTAGAATTAATTATATTTATCTATAATTACATCGTTTAATTTTTAATTCATTAGTTTTATTCAATAGATTTTTAATTAAATGTATTTAGTTCAAATTATTAATTAATATTTTTAATTAGTAGTAATTAGTTTTAATTTTTACTATATAGTTTTGATCTATAATTAATGTTATTTATTTGGAACTAATTGAAATTATTAAAAATTACTGATCGTTATTTTAAAAAACAAGTAATTAGTCAAAGTTATCAGTAACTAACAAGAATTGGTCAAAATTAAAGGAAATGAGCAGGAATTAACAGAACATAGTAATAATTTATATATTTTATAAAATCAATTGGTGATAATTAGTATTAATTAGTAGTAATTAGTAAAAATTATCATAAACTATTAGAAATCGAAGGTAATCATTAGCAATTAATCGTAAATATTTAAAATTAAAAATATTGACAAAAAATTATCGATAAATAATGAAAATTTGTAGAAAAAAGTAATAATTAATATCAATTAACAATAATAAGTAAAAATTAGTGAAAAATATTAATTATCTATAATTAATAAAAATTACCATTACATAGTAATGAATGATTGTAATTATTTAAAATTTACAATAATTACTACAAAGTAGTGTCAATAAGTTGAACTTAGTAAAAATTAGAAATACCAAGTGAAAATTAGCAAAAATTACCATCAATTAGTTTTAAATAAAAAAATATCGTGGTAGTTACTAAAAATTTGATGTAATTTATAAATAGTAGCTATAATTACCAAACAAAATTGTGAAGACAACAAAAAATTGCATCTATTTATAAAAATTAGTAGAAATTTTGAAATATGACTGATACATAGTAATAATTTGTACTATTTAGCGACACATAGTCACATTAAGAGTATTTCGTAAAAATTAATAGAACCTAGTAAAAATTAAATGTAATTATTAATAATTAGTAGTGATTAGTGGTGATTAGTAAAAATATGAAGTATATAGTAAAAATAAGAATCACATTGTAAAAATTAGTTTTAATTAGTTGTACACTGTAAAAATAAGTGGCAGTTAGTAAAAATTAAAATCAATTAATAAAAGTTATCCATAATTAGTAAAAATAAGATATACATAGTAATACTTAGCTATAATTAGTAATTATTAATATTAATTAGTAATAATTTTTTTATTAGTAGAACAAATAAAGTAATTAGGGGTAAACACTAAAAATTAGTGGTGATTCGTAAAAAATAGTAGTAATTACTAATTATTAGCTATAACAAAAGAATGATTTGTAATAATTAGTGTCAATTTTCGCTTCTTAGTAAAAACTAACAATAGTTAGTGGTACTTATAAAATATTAGGGATAATTAATGAAAAATAGTAGTCATTAGTAAAACATTTTAGTATGGGTAAGATAATATAAAGGCATGGTTAGATCATGAATAAATTTCATGGAGACTAGAAAATGAATTGTTTAAATAAGACATATCATATAAGTTAATGATACCAAAAGAGGCTTACAAATTATCCAATGAAAATATTATCTTATTTTATTTGTGAATTCTGTGGTCGAGGTTGCCAGATGGTTATGTTATACATATAGAAATATTTGTAAGAAAGAGTCATATTTATATATTAAAAATTCATGTATGTCTTGTTATATTAGAATGAATCATATAAATTGGATTCAGAGGTTTATCGAATTATTTCATTTCAGATGCAACAATAATAATATAATATTTTTTTGAGACATCTCTCAGGTGTTAAAAAACCATGATCCACTTTTTATACTATTAGAATATGTTGTTTCAATTTTATGTAAACTAGAGAAAAATTTTTCATCTTTCATTGATTCATTGCAACAACTAAAATTACTTTTTCCACATGAAGAAAAATGAAAAGGCACATTATAGTTTTGATGTATCTATCCATATGAGATATTTTTGCAGATACTGAATGGAATGCTACATATCTATGAATGAGTGTAAGGGTTAAAAGTAGAATCTTATTTATGGGTGGGAATTTGTTTTTTTTATACTCCCATTATTTCCAAAATGAATATCCTTCAAAAAATATAATGGGCCATTATTAGGGAAATTTTGATGCTTCACCGAACATTTAATTATCATTTTTTAATCATCACAATCATTGATTTTGTGGTGTTCATGGATTGTGTCGTTCAGATAATGGACATCATTGGGCTCATACATATGTTCTTCTCAATTGTATTGAAATGAATGGAATTGTATTTTTAGTGCTACAACAATACAATCCTTAATTAATTTAAAAGATATAAATAAATAATAATTTAAGTGATAATTATATGATATTAATATCATAAAATAATATCTATAAATTTCAACTAAAGCTATTAAAGAACAATAGCAATATAATTTTTACTATGATTTTCAAGGATTGGTAAAGTACTTTTTTTTGGTTTAAAATTTGAAATAAATATATTATTTGTTATATTACTTTTTATTTATATTTTTTAACGTTCCGATAAAATTGATAATAAGTAGATTGTATTGATTAAACCACTATCCAAAAATTTTATATCCTAAAATGCATATGTGGTCAATGACTTTTGATATCATATATGTGCATATGGTGAGTCAAAAAATTAGTTAATAGTTGTGTTTTATTGACAGGATTCCATCATTTAGAAATTGATCTTGACTTTTATGGAATTTTGGATGAAATAATTGATTTTTCTTATCTTGGACAATATTATATAATGATGTTTAAATTTCATTTGATTGATACTAATAAAGTCTATAATGTCTATGATCTTAATAGAATAGTTTATTTTAAATATAGAATATTTTATATTGTCAATGAAAAATTTTTATTCGCCCATCATGCACACAAAATATATTATGAAGATTATTGTGATGTTTCAAGTGAGTTAATTTATTGGTGGATCTTTATTAAAATGAAATCACATGAAAACCAATTTATAAAAATTGAATGTGGTTCTATTTAAGTGTATGAAAATGAATATTTTCAAGAGTCAAATGTGAATATATATTTCCAAGGTATAGAACCAAATATCTATGACGACACCATATGATTACACGAAGATGGTGGTGATGATGTATCAAACTAATTCAGATTAACATTTTATAATGAAGAAACAACTACTATTGGAATTGATGATAGTAAGGAAGAAGAAGAAGATATTGAAACTGTCATAAATGAAGATGAGGATGAAGATGAAGAATCCTTCAATCAACTATTAGTTATAGTCAAATATATATATATATATATATATTCGTCATTATCAAAAAAAATTCAGCTAACAATCATTTCATGTTTCAGGTGGATGAAATGACTTTTGTTGTTTTGTTTTGTAGGCTCTATGAGGTCATACTACTTGGTGATAAGCCTAATGCTTTACCATCTAACACTCAGTTTCCTAGTGGTAAATCATTGACTCACAGGAGACAAAGGATTTTGAAATTGACGATTCATGTCATTATTCATGAGAGACATTCATGAATTGAGTTCTACCCACACATAAAAGGATATCATCAATTGCGTATTTTAGTTAGTTTTCATTAATATTTAAAAATATATTTATGTACTAACAACTTGATTATTTTACGTTTTTTTCAAACCATTATACATATCACTTTTAGACAAGGAGTTCTATTTTGTAGAACTACATTTATAAATCAACGATGAAGTGGGATCATATTCTCATTAGTGTTTGAAACCCCATGTTTGATCATTGGATTGTACATAAAAAATTAATATTTATTTTAAAAATTATTACTTATTAAATTTATATTAATAATTATTTGGTTGTAATATCGTGTCTCATTGATGATTGCATGTCGACATCTTTTGGAGAGGCTTAGGAGGTCTTTATGTGTGATCATTGTGATCAATTTTATCAAAATTTGATCAGAAAACCAATGAAGAAAGTGAGAGTCGTGGATTTTGACCAATACATTTTCACCCATAAACCAGATTACATCTCGTCTCAGTTATGGGTTGGATTATGTTCATACTAGATGATAGATTGTTTTTAAATGAGGTTATCGTTTGTTCGGAAGAACAGGGTGGAGGTAGGATGTGACACAATGTGCAGGTTGTCATACATTCCATACACATCAATGAGATGTGGTATGTGTTTTTTAATAATTCATATAATTTTAAATGTACAAAATTTATTTTTTATTCATATATGAAGTCAAAAATCCAAATATTATGTAGTTTAATGTCTGTAAGAGTATGTATAGTGATCTTTTCACTAGAGATATTGCTGATGGTTTCCATCATCACATTGTGCCCAATATAATGTTTTTATGTAAAAAAATTTACACGAAATAATATTTTATCTATTTTAATTAAAAATTTCAATTGAATAAGTCATATCAGAAAGCAACTTCTCAATCACATGATGAGAGTTAGGTCAACACTGAGATATTGGCCACTGGTGTGGAATGATTTGATGTTTTAGAATGGTTGGTGGTGACACAATATAATTTTATCAAGGGAATGGTGGTTAGTATTAGTTATTTACTAACACATGGTAGTTTTTAGGGTACTACTTTATGGTGGGCATATAACTAAAGTAGATATTGTGAATATTCATCATCAAAAGACTCATAGTATGAGGATTATATATGAGCATAGAGTTAGGTTACAATGGTCATACATAGAGGGAATGAGAGCTCAGTCAACACACTGAGTAGTAGGTCTGGTCTTAATGATATATGGAAGACATCCTATAAACAGAACTAAAATCCTAAAAAAACATCATCAACATTATAATATTATACTTTCAAGTTACCAAGGATGACTAAATCAATAATATCTATAATTAAAAATCCCCCATGGGATTATCATATCAGACAATCATAAAACAAATGATTAATAAAACATGTTTTCACAGTTTTGGACAAACCATACTAACATAATTATTACTCAAATGACTAAAAAACTAATTATTTGAGACCGAAAATGACTCAAATGAACATAACCTTAAAAACCAATATATAGAGAAAAATAGAAATGATATCATGGAAGACGAAATGAAGAATGGAAGGATATGAAAATAAACCCCTAGATGAATGGAGAGTTGGGAAGAGATGTGGGTAGGGTGTTAAAATACAACCATGAACGCACATGGGCATCGTAAGGCAGAGACCAGAAGTAGAATTAGGTTGAGACTATGATGGATCAAGGGCCTCTGGATGATACCAGTAGTGGTGTATGATCAGTAATGTAGAGAAGTGAAATGGGGGAGAGGACCATTGGGGGTTTTGTGGTTTTTTCCGGATCGAGTCATTTCCTATAAGGACCCGGCCTTAAATCATTACTTAATATTGAATTAAATGAATAATTCACATTGAATATCTTTTTAGGTTTAGAGTTTTATATAATTAGATAATAACTATTACATCTCGAAGATTACATAGTAGACACATCTACTCAGTTTTCATTTTGTTTCACAAAATCATAACTCCTGAACAAATGATTCATGTCTAGTTCCTTGTTTTAGACAGCATGTCATTTACTTGATCCCATCATTGACTCTATTCTACATTATGTCCTGTGAAAAACATTTCAAAAACATGGGATGAGCATAAAAATCTTATTAAGGTTTATACAATTATAGAAATAAAACATTAGTCCATGTATACATAAGAATCCATGAAATCATACTTTACTCATAAAACATAAGAACTTTAACATACCTCATTAAATCGTAATATTTACAAATAACTCATAGAAATCACAAGACATGAAGGTAACTTGAGGCATTCATAACATTCTTACGTAGGGAGTAACCGTCATAGTAATGTTTGGATTACCCATCACAGTATATTACCTAAATCTCTTTGGAGAAACCTTAATGTTTAACCCCTTCGTGTTACCCAATGCATTAAACAGCTATCACGAGCTCACCTGCCCTTTGTTTATCATGTAACCACCCGTCTTCATAAACAATTACCAAGAACCATAACATAATCGTACCACATAAACCATGCATAAAGGAAACATAACATTTCCACATTTCAATCACAAGATATCCAAAAACATTGATATAATCCAAATATTATCAAAACCATTTTCAATACCAAAATAAAAAAAATTAAAACATGTTATATATTTTTCATTTAAAAAAAGGGTATGGCTTGTAGGGGAAGCCAAAACTCAAATAATTGTCACGGCGGTGGAGAAGTCGATGTCACCGTATAAATTAAAACATTCCATTATGTCATTTAGTAAAATGCTTGGTAGAAAAAGATTCTTTTTGAATAAAATTAAAAGTCAATTTGAGTTTATACACCGTATAAAAGAATGTTGTGTATAAAAGAAAATATTCCTCACTGAAAGGAGATTGAGACGAAGTCCTATACCACTTTGAAGCTTTTAAAATTTTAAACTATTAAAATACATATAAATAAATCATTAAAAACCATTTTGAAAACATGTTTAATAATGATAAATATTTATAATAATATATCATTAAAACATTTAAAATGATACTTTAGTTAAACAGTTTTTAACAAATTGAGAGACACTTGAATACAAATAATTGAGGAATAACATTTAATCACAACATTATAATATCATGAAAATATAGGGATTCATGATATAATATGCCAAAGGACAGTATATACACCATATAAGAGTTAATTTGTTCATAACAACAATGAAGTATCAATAGAAATGAAAAATGAGATGAAATCCCTTCTAAAGAAGGTATCCATAAATTAAGGATAAATCAATCTCATAATTATGTGTGATAAATATAAATACACCCAATATAAGTGGATATTAAGTGTAAAACAACTAGAGGTCATTCACACATATTCATAGGATGTCATATTCAATAATTACAATTTGAACCCTACGAAATCGAAATTGGGATAAGAAGTTCCCTTGTAAAAATTCGACAGCCTAACGGCGTCACATTAAAATTCATAAACTGAGTTGATGAGAGATAAAATGGTATCTCATCACTTGGACATAAAATTTAAATCAATAAGGATATAGAATAACATATCCCAATATAAAAATAAGTAAATTAAAAGACATAATAAAATAATTCTCTTAAAAATAGAAGTGTGAAAGGTTCGCTTACCGATATGGGCAACTTTCGAAACGTACACCCCATGAAAGAAGTGTCATAAAATGAAGATGTAAATACCTGTAAATGAGATAATATTATAAAAATATAAAAATAATGTGCAGTACATACACTACACAAATGGAAATAGTGGCAAATGTACCATGAATCCCATGAGAATAAAAAGTGAGATGAAAATCCCCTTATGAATATTCGGCAGCCTAACGACGCCACATAAAACATTAAAAATGGGTTGATGTGATCCAATAGGTTCTCTCATAACATGAACATAAAAATTACAGAAAGAGGAATATAAAATAACATCCTCCAACATAATAACATGGAGCATAAAAGAAATGACATAAAATAATGTACTTGAAAAGAAAGAGAGAGGTCGGATCCCTTACCTCAAGTCCGACTTGTCTTGTTCGTTTCTTTATATTCCAAAATAATAAACTTTTTTCATTTTATAATTTCTTATGGAACTCTTTTATAGTTTATTATTTAATTCATATCACATATTATAATGTTATAATAATTAGTTAATTATGTGAGTTCATATCAGATGTTTTTTTCGATGTTTGGTAAATGAGTCAAAAATGAACATGTTTGAAAAGAATTGTCCATATAGTTATAATTAAATCATCTCCAGAATAGTATTAAAGATTTAAATATCATATATATCCAGTAAATATTCATTTTATACTATTTCATAACATTTTTATATAAAAAGAAATGAAATTCACCATTCATGGAGAAGGTAGGCCGTACGTACGCATGAACGCTACTTTCATTTCTTTGTCTTATTAATGGAATTTAAAAATAATTGTTAGATAGATATATATATATATATTATAATTATAGTATAATATATATGTTATATAGGTCACATAAGTTCATTAATATCATTCTTTATACATTCCATGCATTGAATGAACGAGTCACATCACTTGAGGGGGCGGTAGTCCACACTCCCTCATATGAAATTATCGTATTTGCACAACATGTAATGAATTAAGGTATGTTTTAAATATAAAATATAGAATAATATAGAAAAAATAAAGACCATATATATCATATATAAAATACAGTGACAACATAATGGCCACCTTTAATTGTGTAAAAAGAATATTGAACAATCATCGTTTCGTGAGGGAGTAATTCTCCATCAATAGAAACAATATGTTCTTTAACAATTAGACTGATGTGCATGTAATTTTATATCGAATAATTCTTATAAAAACATCATATAATATTTAATATACTGTTTTTGTTACAAAATAAAGGAATAAAAAGAGTTTAGGGGGTTGTAGAATCAATATACAACAAAAGAACATAAGAGAATACATTACCTTTAAATCGGGTAACTCCCTTTGGATTGAACCAAAATGGTTTTTTGAAGAGATTTATGACCACGATGAGGCTTAAATGATGAATATAGGGATGTGGATAGATGAAATGGGCAGGGGTTGGCTGAGCCAATGGCTTGAGAAGTGTGGGTAAGAATGTAGAGGTGGGGATCTTTTATTAGAGGGAGGAGGGGCACTCTTGGAAAGTCAAGAAATGATACATTATTTTAAAAATTAGTTTCGTATTTTAAAGGCCTCAAATTGATATATTTCTAGGATTTGGTGTTAAGGGTTAATAATGTACTCATCCAATAGTTTTTTGACAACTGTAAGTCTTAGAGTTTACATTATCTTTTAATTTTATTTAAATCGTTCAGTAATGAGGTAATCGATGCATCCTAATGGTGTCATTAATAAATTAATTTATATAATGTCTAAAAATTATACAAAAAATACGATGATTTAGGTATTCTTTTTATCTTTACAATGAATATTTATAGTAAAAAATATGACTTGAATAACCCCATGTAAAAATTGTTTTAGTAAAATAATACATGTTTGTGACATTTTTATTTTAACATTAAATAGAAAGTTATTAATGTCATTTTCCTACCAAAGTGGCTCCATGGGTTCCCTAAGATGACCCATAGATTTTCTTGGTCTCCCAAGACTCGTATAATATGGGTAGGACATGTGTCAAGGTCATTTGATATTATTATAACTTTATCTTTACCTTAAATTACACTAATTACCTTTAATCGCGATTAATAAAACTTAAAAGTGACTATTCACCAAAAAATTATTTTAATCCCATTGAACTAAATTTTACCTACTAATGACAACCATGTATGTCGGATTTTTGAAATTCAAATCACAGATGTGGTAAAGTTTCATTTAAACGAAAAATCAGTTTTCTAAATACCACTTAGTGGTTTCACTATTCTTCAAAAATTGATGCTTTTAAGAAAAATACCAAAAATTCACCCTAAGATATATTTGATATTCCGAATTCAAAAATGATTCCTATTTTAAAAAATTCAAAACATATATGTTTCATTAATTAATTTAATAATTAATTACCGTTGTCAAGACCAATAGCATGTTTTTAAGAAACAATATATATTAAAAGTTTGACAGTATTTTAAATCCAATTTCAAAGTAAAATTATTTCCAATGACCATTATTGGATTAAATGGTAAAACTATATTCTAATTTCATTTTAGAACCAATTAAAAAGATTATATAATGATATAAATAAATTATACTAAAAGGAGGTTTTGAATTAAAATACAACATTTTTCAATTATTCATTAAAAATGGGCTTTATCAAAAGAAAATAACAAAAACCTACACAAAGTAAATTTTGATATCCCGATTCTAGAAAAGGATTTTATATGGTATAATATAACATATAAAATTTTCAAAAAGTGGATTTAAAAATGGTTCTCCATCAAAAGGCATTTAATCTACCTTTTAAAAAATATTTGAATATTTACGCATAAAATTGGATTTATTCGTGTTTTAAGCCTCTAAAATTTATTGCATAAAAGTAAAAATATTTGAAAAACATATATAATCAATTTTTAGTTAGATATATTCATTGCCACCATTACAAAAACAAGGCGATAACAACCATTTGAAATAATATTAATTTATTATTAGAGTGCAACTTAAGATTTCCAAGAAACTCGTTGTTGTGTATTCGGTACGCCATCAAGCATAGCATTCCCTTTAAATTAGTACTAACATTTTATCCATAAATATTGATAATTATGAAAACGTAATATTCTTTATTTACCTAGGATGTTAAATCCTTCCCCTCTTTTGGGAATTTCATCCTCGTAATTTTAAAATTGGTCTCGGAAACATCCTTGAAGGTTCCACATTGAGAAATGATTAAATTAATCTATCACTTCAAAAGAAAGAAAGATAACTACAATAGTCACCTGAGTTAACCCATACTAGGATTCCATCTAGGAAAACATGGATATGGAAGAAAAAACAAATGTTCATGTTCTGATTTAGAGTGATAGAAACTTGTTTAGGAGAATGTTAACCACCAGAAAATCACAAAATTGTGATGGGTTAAACGATATTTGATTCCCCAGTAGGAAAAATTAACAGAAAATATTTTTTAAGTTACTTTTCATTGAGGAATTTATTTATGAGATTAACTAAAAAATAAGGAAACATACTTACTTGTCATGTTTACTTTCAACTTTTACTACATTTATTACACAAACTCATATTTTCTCAAAAAGATAGGTATTTAGGATGACGTGTTCACACTAAGAGCGCAATAATAAACTTCATAAGAATCACCTAATCCACAAAATGGAACTATATATTTTCCATGTCTTTAGACCTTAACGAAAACCGAAACCAAAAAGGTTAGTACAAGATCAGATAATCCCAAAATGGATAATTTTTTTACAAAAAGAAAAACTACTCCTAATCTACAAAATTTGTCAAGAAGTACACAATGTTCAACAAAGACCATTCAATAAAAATCTATCCATAAAAATATTCAAAGTAATCTAAACTATGATTGAAACCCAAATCTCTGAATTATTTAATCACGTAGTCTTCCAAGGGAAATATAAACATTTATCTCCAAATATCATCACCTTCTCTTAATGTCTCATTTTGAAAAGTAATTATGCTAATCACATATATTCCATGATAGGTTAGTCATATCCATAGATAACCTCAAATAAACTTACTGTTGATTCATAAAATCATCTAACTAAAAATAATTAGTCAAACTAACCAGGGGCTTCACGTAGTCCAGTGGTAGCTGATAAATACCAGTGGCACTTTGGTTGTGGGTTCGATACCTACGGCTTTGTCCGACGAGACGGTTTTTCTCATAGTCTGCATGTGGTCCTTTTTCCAAAACAATATAATTCTTATAACATCCCCCCCAAAAGATATAAAATCATCAAAAATAACCATACCATAATTTAACCTCAAGTTTATCTCATCCCTTTCGTATTCCATCAAATCATGTAGTAACACATAAGTACCTCAATGTAAGGATCATATAATCATTAATGGTTACCTTTAGAATTATTACCTGAAATTCCACATCGAGTTGGTTATCTCATACATAATGCATTAGAGAACTCACCGAGGATCAAGTGGTTCATCATGACTCTTAAGAGTTGGTTTAGAATATCCATGAGATTCCTCATTGAATCCCCCATTTTATCCAGTCCCTTAATTTGAGAACCACTATAGTTTCTTTCATACCCATTGTCTCTTTGGTGCCTACTAGATCCTTCTATTTACTAAAACAAAAAATGCTAGTGTGAGTATATCAACCAAATCATCATGTACTAAAGAGGATGATAAACAATAAGATATACTTATCCATGTTATCTCAAACTCATTACAAATTTCAAAAATAACAATGACTCCATCTAATATAATAACCATTGTGGTTATAAACAACTTTTCACTTATGCTTAAACAAAACTCTAACCTCTAAAGATATCTAAACCTCCTGTTGATAAAAACTATAAGGGCCTGAACTTAAAACATTACTTAATATTGAATTATATGAATAATTCACATTGTGTATATTTTCAGTTTTAGATTTTTAGAGAATTAGATAATAACTATTACATCTCGAAGATTACAATGTAGACACATCTACTCAGTTTCCATTTTTTCACAAAATAAAAACTCTTGAACAAAAGAGCCATGTCTAGTCACTTGTTTTAGACACCATGACATTTCCTTGACCCCATCCTTGACCATATTCCACTTTATGTCCTATGAAAAACATTTCAAAATCATGGTATGAGCATAAAAATCTCAGTAAGGGTTATAACAATATGGAAAGAAAACATTAGTCCATGTATACATAAGAATCAATGAAATCATACATTCACATAAAACATAAGCACTTTAACATACCTCATGAAATCATAATATTTAAGAATAACTCATAGAAATCATAAGTCATAAAGGTAACTTGAGGCATTCATAACATTCTTGCGTAGGGAGTAACCTTCATGGTTACGTTTAGAATACCTATCACTGTATATTCCCTAAATATATTTGGAAAAAACTTAAATTTTAACCCCTTCGCGTTACCCAATGAATTAGAGAGCTATCATGGGCTCACCTGCCCTTAGCTTATTACGGAACCACCCATCTACATAAAACAATTCCCATGAACCATAACATAATCGTATCATATAAAGAATGCATAAAGGAAACATAACATTTCCAAATTTCAATCAGAAGATACAAAAACACATTTATATAATAAAAAAATTTTCAAAACCATTTTCAATACAAAAATAAAATAAAATTAAAACATGGTGTTTATTTTTCATTTAAAAAATTGGGTATGGCTTGTAGGGGAAGCTGAAACTCAAATAATGGTCACGGCGGGGGCGAAGTCGTTGTTGCCGCATACGTTAAGACATTCCCTTTTGTCGTTTAGTAAAACTCTTCGTATAAAAAGATTATTTTTGAATAAGTGTAAAAGTCAATTTGGTTTATACACTGTATAAAATAAAGTTGTGTATAGAACAAAATATGCCTCAATGAAAGGAGATTGAGACAAAGTCCTGTACCATTTTGATGCTTTTAACATTTTAAATGATTAGTATCCGTATAAATAAATCGTTAAAAACCATTATGAAAACATGGATAATAATGAGAAATATTTATAAGAATAAATCATTAAAACATTTAAAACGATATTTTTGTTAAAGAGTTTTTAACAAAATAAGAGACACTTGAATACAAATAATTGAGGAATGACATTTAATTAGGACATTATAATATCATGAAAATAAATGGATTCATGATATAATATGACAAAGGATAGTATAAACAACTTATAATATTTAATTGGTGCATAACAACAATTAAGCATCAAAAGAAATGTAAAATGTGATGAAATCCCTTGTAAAGAAGGTATCCTTAATTTGAGGATAAATCAATCTCATAATTAAGTGTGAAAAATATAAATACACCTAATATAAGTGGATATTAATTGTAAAACAAACAGATTTCATTCACACATATTCATAGGATGACATATTCAATAATTACATGTTGAACCCATTGAAATCGAAATTGGGTTAAGAAGTTCACTTATAAATATTTGACAGCCTAATGGCGTCCAATTAAAATTCAGAAAATGAGTTGATGAGATAGAAAATGGTATCTCAACAAATGAACATAAAATTTACATCAATAAGGATAAAGAAGAACATATCCCAACATGATAATATTTAAATTAAAAGACATAACAAAATAAGCCTTTTAAAAATAGTAGTGTGAAAGGTTTCCTAACGGATTTGGGAAACTTTCGAAACGTACACCCCATGAAAGAAGGTTCATAAAATGAAGATGTAAATACCCATAAATGAGATAATATTAAACAAATAGTAAAATAATGGTCAGTAAATATACCACACAAAAGGAAATAGTGGCAAATGTTGCATGAATCTCACGGAAATAAAAAGTGAGATGAAAATCTCCTTATGAAAATTCGACAGCCTAACGATGCCACATAAAACGTCTAAAAATGGGTTGATGAGATCAACTAAGATCTCTCATCACATGAACATAAATATTACAGAAATAGTAATAACAAATAACATCCTACAACATAGGAACATGGAGCATAAAATAAATGACATAAAAGGGAGTTCTTGAAATGAAAAAGATAGGTAGGATCCCTTACCTCAAGTCCGACTTGTCTTGTTCGTTTCTTTATATTCCTGAATAATAAACTTTTGAAAATTTATAATCTCTTAAGGAACTCTTTTAAAGTTTTTTATTCAATTCATATCACATATTATAATTTTATTAATTAGTTAATTACGTGAGTTCATATCAGATGTTTTTTGTCGATGTTTGGTACATGAGTCAAAAATGAACTTGATTGAAATGAATTGTCCATGTAGTTATAAGTACATCATCTCCAGCATAGTATTAATTATTTAAATATCGTATATATGCAGTAAATATTTATTTTATACTATTCCATAACATTTGGAGATAAAATTAAATGAAATGCACCGTTCATGGAGACGGTAGGCCGTACGTACGCATGAACACTACTTTCATTTCTTTGTCATATTAATGGATTTTAAAAATAATTGAGAGATATATATTATAATTCCAGTATAATATATATGTTATATAGGTCACATACGTACATTAATTTCATTCTATATATATTCCATGAATTGCATGAACGAGTCACATCACTTGAGGGGGCGGTAGTCAACACTCCCTCATATGAAATTATCGTATTCGCACAACATGAAAAGAATAAAGGTATGTTTTAAATATAAAATACTGAATCATATATAAAACAAAAATACCATATATATCATATATAAAATACAGCGACATCATAATGGCCACCTTTAAATGTGTTAAAATAATATTGAACAATCATCGTTTCGTGAGACAGTAAATTCACCATCCACAGAAACAGTATGTTTTTTAACCATTAGAAGGGTGTGTGTGTAATTTTTGCTCGAATACTTATTATAAATAATCCTATAATATTTAATATACTGTTGTTGTTACAAAATTATGTAATAAAAAGAGTTTAGGCGGTTGGAGATGCAAAATAAAACAAAAGAACATAAGAGAAGACATTACCTTTAAATCGGGTAACTCCCTTTGGTTTGAACCAAAAGGGGTTTTTAAAGCGCTTTCTACCGAAGATGAGGCATCAATGATGAAAATAGGGATATGGATTAGAGAAATGGGCAGGGGTTGGCCAATCCAAAGGCTTTAGAGGTGGGGGTATGGATGTAGAGGTGGGGGCCTTTTATAAGATGGGGGAGGGGCACTCTTCGAATGTCATGAAATGTTACATTATTTTAAAAATGAGATTCTTATTTTAAAGGTCCCACATTAATATATTTCTAGGATAAGGTGATAAAGGTTATAAATATACTCATCCAATAGTTTTTTGACAAGTTTATGTCTTAGATTTTACATTATCTTTTCATTTTATTTAAATCATTCATTAATGAGGAAACAACTGCATCATCATGGTGCCATAAATAAATTAATTTATATAATGTCTAAAAAATATAAACAAACTACTATGATGTTGGAAATATTTTTATCTTTCCTATAAATATTTATAGTCCAAAATATGACTTGTATAAAACCATGTAAAAAATGGTGTTATCAAAACAATACTTCTTTGTGACATTTTTATTTTAACTTTAAATAAAAAGTTATTAATGTCAATTTCCTACCAATGTGGCTCCATTGGGTCCCCAAGTTGACCCATAGATTTTCTTGGTCAGAAATGACTCATCCACTAAGGGTAGGATAAGTTTCATGGTCATTTCATATTATTATAACATTATCTTTACCTTAAATTACACAAATTACCTTTAATCGTGATTAATAAAACATCAAAGTCACTATTCACCAAAAAAAATTATTTTAATCCCATTGAACCATATTTTACATCCTAATGAAAACCATGTATTTCGAATTTTTGAGATTCAAAACACATAAGTGGTAAAGATTCATTTAAATGAAAATCAATTTTTTAACTACCACTTAGTGGTTTCACTATTCATCAAAAATTTAAGTTTTTCAGAAAAAAAACCAAAAATTTACCCTAAGCTATATTTGAAATTATGAATTAAAAAATGATTTCTACTTTATAAAATTAAAAACATATAAGATTCATTAATTAATTTAACAGTTAATTCCCACTATCAAAACAAATAGCGTGTTTTTAAGAAACAATATCTATTTAAATTTTGACACTAGTTTATGTACAATTTCAAAGAGAAATTGATTCCAATGACCACCATTGGAATAAATGGTAAAAATATATTATAATTTAATTTTAAAACCAATTAAAAAGATGATATAATCATATATATAAATTAGATTAAAAATTGGTTTTTAATTAAAACACATCATTTTTCACTTATTCATTAAAAATGGACATTATCAAAAAATAAAATAAAATAAACATACACAAAGTAAATTTTGATATCCAAATTCTAAATATGGATTTTATTTGGTCCAATATAACATATAAAATTGTCAAAAAGTGGATTTAGAATGGCTTCACCATCAAAATGTGATTAATCGACCTTTTAAAGAATATTAGAATATTTATGCATAAAATTGGATTCATTCGCATTTTAAGCCTCTATCATTTATTGGATAAAAGTAATAATATTTGATAAATATATATAATCACTATGTTGTTAGTTCTATTCATTCCCGCCATTACAACGGCTAGGCGTTAACTACAATTTAAACTAATATTATTTTATTATTAAAGTGCAACGTAAGATTTCCAAGAAACTCTATGTTGCGTATTGGGTACGCCATCGAGAATATCGTTCCATTTAAATTAGTTTTCAATTTTATACACAAATATGGATAAATATGAAAAAGTAATATTCTATATTTTCCTGGGATGGTACATTTCCCATGCCCACCAGCTCGTGGGGCTCACTCATCATTCAACCCAGATGGGAAGATGCATAAGGAGAAGTTATGAGAGCACCAGAAGCATCATAATCAAATGACAGAGTACATTCGACTGTTGGCTCCATGTATTGGGATTGAGTTCTTGTCCCCTCCACTTCTAGACGACTATATCCATCCCAAACACCTCCAATTTTATGTAATCATATATTATGAAAACATATGAATGTAAATATTTGAATTATTATCTTGTTTATTTCATGTGTTTCAAGGTTTATTAATTATTAAAAAAATTAATGTTTTTTAATATTTTTTGTTTTTCTATTTTTTAATTTATTTTTGACTGGATGTAGTCCCACTGTAATTAATTTTTAAGATATGTCACTTGGCCAATCCTATATTCTTTTTATAATAATCTGGCTAAAAATTATTTGAGACTAGAGGGTGGTCGGTTGCAAAAGATTGTTTTTTGTGACATGATGTTACAAAAAATACTTTCATGACACTGTTTTTGGAAACAAATTATTTACGATGGGACCAAATCACAAATAGTTATTTGTAATTGGATCCCATAACACATTCATCATCGTATTAATCAATTTATCAGTTGTGTCTGCAATCTGCATGGGGGATGTAGATGGTATTTGTTCCCTTCATATGTGAAGTGCAGGGCACGTAATATTTAAAGTGGGTTCAACCATCAAGATACAACCCCAATTTAATCCATCGAATATGATTATTAATGTATGGATATGGATTCCCACAAAATAATAAATAAATATTATATACCTAGTTTAATACATTTAAATCATTGAGAGTTATTTACTTTTTTTAACATAACGTAGCATATTAATATTTGGTTATATAATTTACTTGGCCATAATTTATTAAATTATTAGTTATTTAATGGGAAATTTATTTCAAAATACACATAAAAAAATACTATAATTTTATAATGAATATATTGATTGAAAATTAGACAAAAAAATTATTCCATGTGAGATAAAATTTCCATTAAAATTTCAAAATAAAATATCATAGAAAAAAATTATATCTTTGACTATATATTCAATGAAATATTACATTGATTATAAAAACTACATGAGAGATTTCATAGTGAATAATTATACTTAAATGGTGATATCTACACTAAAAAATTTAAATTTAATGTATAATTTCCTCAATATACTTCTAGTTGAAACATCCTCAACTGAATTCTAGTAGATACATTCAATGGAAAATATCTGTGTCAAAAATCACTGCAAACTTCTAGTGGAATATTTTACTACAATGTCTTATTGAAAAATTCTAGTGAAAAATTATATTGGAATATTTTAATAGAAACATCAACTTCAAAATAAAATTTCATGTTGAAACATTTAGTGGGAATTGTTGTGAAACATTCATTTGAAATTCCATTGAAACTTCCACTTGAGTATTTCAATAAAACATTTAGGGGAGGTTTCACTAAAAGATCCATTTGTAATTTATATCAAATATCCACTAAAAACACATGTTATAATTATATTAGAACGTCCCAGTAGTAATTTCAACTTCCACTTGAATGGTTTAGTTGCAACTTCAGTGGTAAATTCTAGTAAAACCTACAATAGAAATTCTAGTGAAAATTCCACCAGAATAAATGTTAAGTTTCATAATATTTTATAATGTCATAAACAAAAAATTACTTCATTTCTAAAAACCAGATAATATTTTTGTTTATAAAAGAATTAATATATATATATATATATATTTCCATACATGTATTTTTTTACTTTCAAATTTAATAATAAAAATTTTTCTTTAGGAAAGAATTGTAATAGGTCATTTTGTTAAAGAAAATATAATAATTTATTTCATCATAAAACTAATTATTTCTTATATGTTTAATAATATTCCATTTATTTAAAAAATTTAAAGAAAAATTATGAATATTATTCAAATGACTAAAATCATTATTTCTAATAAATAAATAATTTTTTATTTTATTAAATGGTATAAAATAGTTTTTACATAAAAATTCAATTTTATCTGGTAAAATAATTGGGTTTACAATTCAATAAAATCATGTTATTATATGATAATAGGTGTTTTTTATCATTCATAGGTGAATTCTCCCATTTTTTATTGAAGTAAACAATAAAAACTCCTTATTCTTCTAGCCAATGATACCCCATTATATGGATACAATAAACCTAATGAAAAACTGGCCCTAACCCACGTGCCTTAAATCATGAACCTGGCTACACTTAGTCAAATTTGACAGAGTCATCCACCCCATAGACCTAACGTCAACATGTTCTTGTTCAGGGAGTCACCCTTATACACTCACATCCTCCAATTTGTTTCTATTTTTTATGCATTTCCCTAAACAATCATTCCAAACATCCTTTATTAGTTATAAATTATAGATATTACATTCCATTATATATTACAATAATTAATAAAGTAGTACCCAACCCTATGTATTTAATTATTTTTAATTTATTACATTTATATTAAAAAATTGAAAAACTATTGTGTTTGTTTATATATTTTGAATATTATTCATATTAAATTGATAAATGTAATAAAAATTTTAAGTAGACTAAATTAATTATTATTAATTTAAACAGGATTTATTTTAAATTGATAATAAAATTATGAAAGTTTTTTTGATTAATACTAATTTCTTTTAGATTTATTAATAAATTTAAAAATTAAAAGTAATAGACATATCCTTAATTAAAATGGTTTTTGTAGTTAAAAGAACATTTCAAAATATAATATAATTTGGTTAAAATAACAAGTCTAAAATTAAATATCTTATAAATGGATTCATGTTTTAAGTAATAAAACATATTATGATTTGAGTGTACCAATGTTCTTTCATACTTGATGAGTCAACATCTCTAATGTTGAGTTATTGTAATTTATATATTAAGCATGATTATAAAAGATGTATAATTTTATATTTTTTTGAATGTTAATTCAACCTCCTATAATTGATTTTGAGAATATTTGAATCATATATAATATTTAATGTCATATTTAATTCAATATTATAACATTTTATTCATATCAACATTTATAAAACATTTATCTCTCCCAATTTATATTTGTAGGCTTTTTATTTTTAATCTAATCGCTAACAAATTGAAATATTTTTTAGTGCTTTCCCCTTATCTCGAACTCTATATAGGTGAGGGAAAATAGGTGGTTAAAACCACAATATCTAACAGCCGAATAAAAAACAACAAAACTATTATACTAAAATGAGTATTGCTTAGTAATAATTTTACTTGGATAATAAAAAATTCTTTTGTGGGTAATGATTATTGATTTAAATATCTAAACACTGAAAAAATAACCAAATTATAATTTTTTTATTTCTTTACCAATTTAATATTTCAAATAATTTATGATATATATTATAAACATTAAAAACAATACATTTTTTTATAATTTTTTTTATTTGATAATAATTTTATTTATAAAATTTAATGATTTATATATGATTTTTATTTTTTTCGAAAAAATTATGATGGTAATTATTTTACATTAACGGTTAACCAAAAATTATTATAAAACTATCTTTTCTCAACAATAGAATGAGGTTTATTCAAGGGAAAATGAATTTTGACAATCATGGAACCCTAAAAAATACTCATCCACTACTATGGATTACATTCATATTGAATTTATGGTGTTGAAATTTTATTGTTCTCATAATTTTTATTTATTTATACTTAAAAATTTTCATATTATATTATATTTGGTAATAATAAATAAAATTTATAAGTACACATATCAACATATTTATGTAATGATGTATTGTTGAATATATAAAGGAAATATTTTATTAATAATTCTATTTAATGTAAAAATTTATCCATTTTAAAATCATTATAAGTAAATAAATTTATTTTCGAAAAATTTATATAAAACAATATCCTGCCATTTTTTAAATTATAAAAATATTGTAATATATATATATACTTATAAAATATAGATATATATATATAATGTTCATACATACATATATGTGTGTATTAATAAACATATATATATATATACTTATAAATTTATGTGTAAACAACATATATGTAAATATATATATATATATATTAATAAAGGGAAATATCATAATATATAAAGTAAAACATCATTGTGTAGTGGTAATGGTGTTTTATTTTTCAAGGAATGGTATAAGTATCAAATCCCAGCATGAGCAGGAGGCTCGAATTTCAAAAATTACCAATGAAGGTGTTGTTTAAGAACTAATAACAGGGTATAGGGAAGCACTGATTGGGGGACTGGGGCTCTGAGAGGTTCAAAACAAATCCCCCCTTTAACAACACTACCTTTATAATTATTTTTTGAACTAAAAATCCTCCCATTTATCTACACTTTTATAGTGTTGTTAAATGGGGCATTTATCAGTTCATTTTGTGAGAACTGATAATTCATTCCCTTGAACCTCTCTCTGGTAGTCATAACCTTATAATCACTTATAAATGACCTTTACTAGAACTCATAATTGATTATTTTTTAAAAATGGATGGTGTTTAGGGATTATAGCATTAGATTTGTCCTGCTCATGTATTTGGAAAATCTACAAGAGGCCCAATAGTTTTATTGGGTTATTCATACCCTACATGGTAATCACAATATAGTTTTTAGAACCATACTTAATCTACCTTGTGATATAAACAATGTCAATAATATTTAATTCATAAAAAAAATGTGAATTAAATGCATTTCTTCAGAAAGAATTTGTAAAATCTTGGACAACTTTTCATCCCATGTCATTTTATGTGTATAAGAAACTAATTAGTTTATTATTAATATTTGGTTGAGGTATCTATTTACTATTCCCCTTCCTATTTCCTTGAAATTTATAACCCATTTTTATCTACTTCATTTTCAAAGTATTGGTCTCTCTAGTTCCTAACACCATCCTTTACACCTCCTGAACACACATAGTTATTATTTGACTAATTAACAATTTATTTTTATGGGATTTATAACAGATTTAAAATGGCCTATATTGATGTAGAATAGTGAGGAAATTATAATTCACTAGAAATTTCTTGTATATATCATCTTCAATATTATTATGTTGTGCCATAATATCCTTCACCAACTAATGTTCTTGAGAAAAAATTTAATGGTGGTGAGTCTCATAGATGATGGAGAATCATTGTGATGTTTTTAACAATATTTCATGTTTATTAACAACTATCCTTTTTTGGATGAATTTTTTTAGGAGTAGACATATTCATTGTAATTAGGGTTCATAAGAATTATATACGTTTTTGGATCCAAACACAATGAGAGAGAATATTTTTATCATTAAGAATTCTATTTTACAGGATGGGGTTTTCAAAAACATGTTTTTGAACATAGAAACACCAAATGTAGAAGTTGTCAAAAATATAAAGTCTTTGATCAGATGCATAATCACTCTAAAATAAATCATTATGATGTTAAACATTCATCAGACTTAATAGTAGTTAGAAAGTATTAATCTATTGAGAAAGAAAGTCAGAATGATGTTGAAGAGGGCTTTTTTAATGATGTAATGTTAGAAGTTCAAAAATTTTCATACTTTCTAAAAATCAATCCCGATTATTCTTTGATGCATTGTAGTTATATAATATTATATGTTATATGTATCACTAATTATTCATGCCTTATGATGAAAAGGGGGAAGAATATGTTCTACCTATCATATTGAGTTTTCGATCAGAAGAAATAGAGGAATCACATAGATTTCATAGGTTCCAAAAACCAAGAAAATTTCATCATCATATCAAGAAGTACCTTAAAATGTATTTTTAAAAATTCTAAGAGAGTTTTAGCTGATGATATTTGAATTTATTGGAAGTTACAAAGTGATGTTTCAATAATAATGATAATTCATTGCTAATGATAATTCCATTGTAATCATAAATCCAAAATTATGAGAATTCCATCATAATGGATATGATAACTAATGTTAATTTGATTAACAATCATGACGAATGTCAATCTTTCTGACTATATGGAGAGAATTTAATTCTTAATGGGATGAAGAAAAAATTCAGATTGTAATGAGATCTAGAAGAAATTCACATCGTAATGTGTAGAAGAAAAAACTAAAATCAAAATAATTAGAGGAAGATGTAAGCTCATAATGAGACAATGAATAAATGATATATCTCAACGAGGTTAGTAAGTTCCATCATAAAGAATTAACATTATAATAAATAAGATTTTGTTAAATCTAAATGATGTTAAGGAAGCAATAATAAAATGAAGGTGAGGAAGCAACATCAGACTGAAGCTCGGGATGTTCAATCAGGCTGAAGAATTGTTAGGACATTCGAGAAGGCTGATTATAGAAAAGATTCAATAATATTCTATAAGGTTTATTAAGAGTTTAAATAGTCAATTTTTTTGTTTAATTGCGAGTTTTTCTCAACACACTTCAATTTGGATTTGTGGGAAAAGTTTTCAATTTACTAGCTTTGTCATTATGAGGTTCCTAAAAATAGTAGCAGAGTTCATTTATAATATTTTAAATTTTACATGTGTGGAAAAGGAAGTGTGTTGAATATTTCATGAGTTAGAGTCTCTTTCAAATTGATACCTCATTATCAGATCAAACATCTGATAGTTATCATCTTGGACTGAGGATGATCAGACTGAATAAATTTATTATAGTTTTAGTTTTTTAGATTTAAAACGGGTTCATCATACTGATTTAGTCGAACTAATGAAGATCAGATTGAGTTTTGAGTGGCTTGTGTTTTGTTATCTACAAATAATAAAACATGTCTTCTATAATATGTTAAGAAAGAAGAAAATTATTGAGTAAACTAGATTTAGGAAATTTGAATGTGTTCATCAAATCGAAGGCTGTCAGACTAGGGGTCATTAGATCTTAGAGTGTAGTTGAATGATAAAATTCTTTTTTTCAGCTCAATAGTATTATAAGAAAATTTTATTAAATTATGGGAGTCAGTATTATATTTATATCAATATATAAAATGTATCTAAGAGAAGTTAGAAAATTTTGTAATCACTTCTCCATTATAGTGAATTTCTATAGTCCCACAAGAGTAAAAATGGAAAGGATGTAGGTTCCCACACAGAGGTCAAACTTGGAAAATATCATGTTCTTTTATTTCATTCCCACTTCTTCATGAAGCAATATTTAATAAAATATTATAATTATATAAAATTTAAAAGGATTATCGAGCTATGATTTTAAATGTATTATTACTTCTAAATGTGAACAACTGATTCAACCCCCGTTATATGTTGTTACATGATCTATTGGATATTTAATCAGTATGAAAGGGAAGGTTCCGTTGTGGAATTATTATCCATGAAAATCTCAATTTTTTCAATAATGGAAAAATCTAGACATTTGATGAAAAATATTAATATAGATGAAAAACTAGGATGAATCCTTATCCTCTATAACTTGGCATAATTTTTTATGATAATCTTACTATTGGATTCCCTTCTACTAAGAAAGATTCTACTATGAAATATTATTATTAGAGAAATATAGACATTGGTTGAATGGATAGAAATTATATCCTTATGTCTATAACAAAAAAATGTCTTTTTTAGGATATTGTGTCTGAAAAAATCAATTAGTATGTGAGACAGTATAGAATTTGTTTTTGAAGCCAATAATAAATTGAATGATGAAGATATACAAATATAGTGTACAATGTATGATGAAAAAAATAATAAATATTAATAAAGTGTTAATGAATACATCACCATAGTAAAAAAAATTGTTTGCGACATCAAATAATTAAGAGATATCCTAGACAATTATACAATTATGACGAAACACAATAGATTTTTTTGAATTGCTTTATCTCTAAAATTACATCTTTATTAGATAACAATGATTTATCTCTTGATGAATTGTGAAACATTATTATTTAATTTGAAAAGATTTAATATACAATGTTCAAAAGGAAGTTGAAAGATGAAATGTCCCTGGAATCCCTGAGAAAATTTAAAATATATGATGTTGAATATGGTGATCCTCGTGATTAGGATAATAAGGGGTGATGAGTTAAATGATAATATCATGTATCCTTTCTCTAAAAACTGGAATTTGAAAACAAAATGTTATAACGATGAAAATTCATAAATAATAATATTAGAAAAATATAACGTAAGACAAAAGTAGTACGTTGAGTAAGGAAGATGAATCAAACTCACCTGACATCTATTCTTTTGAAGAAGATCAGAAAATGATAGAACATTAATTGAAATAGTTATGAAATTAGAAGAATCTCCAAATAGTGAAGAATAAATAGGTGAAGAATCTTATAGGTAGTATCGACTCGCAATAGAACCACTTGTATGTATTGAGCCAAAAAAATATATATCATGAATGAATTTATAATGATAAATAATGATAGTGGAAAATTTTATGATGGTAATAAGGATGTTGGCCAACTAGAATAAGAATACATCTATGAGATCTTGAGTTATAAACATATAATTTATGAATAAGGAATGATATTTGAAGACCACAATATGATGTTTTTTTCTAGGAACACATGTAGAAATTATGGCATTGGCGTCCTAAATATATCATTGATTTCTTATAAACCTATACAAAACCTGATTGTATGGAATCATTTGCATGTAGTTTGTTTAAATCTGATTCCAAAAGGATCTAAATTAGAGATTTAGAAATGATTTTTTTAAAACCAATGTCAAGTGTATCCATCAAAATTCTTTTTTGTGTTGGTTTTAATTGAAATATATGAAAAAACATAATCCATTTTTTTGGCTTAGGTTTTATTAAAAACCAATGAAAATATTTTTTAAAAAATTGAATCAGTTTCTATAAAATTTGATGCAAAAAACATTTTAAAATAAATATCATATGAAGAATCCCTCATTTTCAGATCCGGAAAACACTTTTTATCTCGACTTGTGATGTTTATGACGACCATCTGAAGATCCTCAACATCGATTTCTCTTGTTTTTTTTGCTTTTAGTCACCACGTCACAATCATTAGGCCGCATTCATGCATCCTATATATTTTTTTGACCATCCACATATGTATTTTATCTTTAGAAACCATTTTCCTATTGACCATCAATCATGGTTTGATTTTTTTTGTTCTTAATTAATGGTTTTTTATACAAACATTTTTATATAATCTTGCAATGTTTATTCATCTGATAGGATCAAGGGAAAAAATTTAGATTATAGTTCAATTTTCCTTATTGACCCAAAAAAAATTAATTTAATTTTAAAATTTTTAAGATAAACTATTTATCATTTAGTTATAATTATGAGTTATTATTACAACTGATTAAATGTAGTTATTTTTAATTATAAATTTTATTGTTAAATTGTGTTTATTTTGAAAGATTTTTTTATATGTTTATGGATATATATATATATATATATATATATATGTATATATATGTATGTGTGTGTGTATCAGTTGAGATTAGTTGCTATGATATTATTCATTTTTTATTCTAACCAGATTATGTACTTTTGGATCATCTTGACAGACATCACACCATATAAATACATTTAATTGAATAGTTTTTATTTTATCACTTAATAATTGTTGATATCAGATCATTATTTATTTTTATTATATTATATTTTTTAAAAATTTATCCATTAATATATATATATATATATGTATATATATAGATGATTATATGTTTTTATATATTCGCCTATTATATTGAGATCTCAAGTATTGAGTGGATCATAATTAGAAAATTTATGAAGCATCACTAGTGAATATAAAAAATGTGTTCATGGTTTTTTGGATTTTTCCTAAGAATATCCTCAAAACATTGATTTGATCTTCGGTCCATATTGGAAGTGTTTGAATATGGGAGTGTTAAATTCTAGATAAATCAAGGATCATCTCATTTTATATTGTTTTATCCTTAATTACATATATTGGATCAATCAAGGTGAAATAACTAAAAATCAAACATCTATTATTGATGAAAATATTCATAATGAGGTAGAAGAACATTTCAATGAATTAAATCATGATCTAGTTGTTGAAACCATAAAAAAAATAAAAATTATTGAATGATTGTATGGTGATTAAGAGAAACCAATATTCCTATGATATAATGAATATATTATGTTATTACATGTTTTGGATATTAATTAAAAAGGAAATATGGGGGGAGAGATTGAAATTTATCTAATTTAATTGTGATTTTAAAAAGAGATACTTCTAGAAGTCAACAAACATCTCGATTCCAGTTATGAGGTAAAGAAAATATTATTCCAAATGGTATTGGGGTACAGAAACATGGTTTTACAAATGATTATGTGTTCTATTTTAAGGAATTTGAATATATATCATTATGTATTACATGCGAGAGATCATGCTATAATATGGATGAAAAAGTCCACTCAAATTAATTCCAAGGTATTAGCATCAAACCACATGCAAAATCAAATAATTCATTATAATATTCAATTTGGATAATTGTAATAAATCAGCTTTGATTCATTCACATGTACCAGAATCAAATCTCCTACTATAGAAATCTATTACCTTACAATACATATCAGAAGAGTATATTTTCAAATTCAATTGACACAAAAGGGTTAATATAGAATTCAAATGATAGCCTCTCTGATGGAAAATTGAGTCACCGTGTTGATTATTCATATTGGAATGACTTGATAAAAAATTTCATTATTTTGGAAACAATGTTATATATCTTAGAATGGGAGTGTGTGTAGATGGAATTAATCCATGTCAGACCCTAAGTATTAAACATAGTTCATGGCCTATTTTTTATTTTAAAACATTTCTCGAAAGATATCGTTGAACAAATAAAATTTTATAATGATCTTGATGATTTCTAGACTAATATAGTTGGGAAATGATATTTATGTGTATAATTAACCATTGGTAGATGATTTGAATCTTTTATGGGTGATATGTGTTAATGATTTTTATGCGTAGAAGAACTAGTATTTTCTTTTCTATTCTATGATAATGTTCTTTATAAATGAAATTCGCATATATAAAAACTTATCTAGACATATTGTTAAGGGACATAAAGCAAGTCCAATTTGTGGAGAGGAGACTTCATATTGTCAATTTCAGAATGTATGAATGATAATATACATAGGACATAAAATATTTTTTGGAATTGATCATCCTTATCATATATTGAAAAAAATTATTTAACGTTTAATGGGAATAAAATATTCCTTGATGACAATTGTCATATAAAGAATATTATGGCCTGGTGAAAATTTTGGATTCAAAATTTTGGAAAGAAAAAAGGTATTCTCTTTAGAAAAATATCTATAAGAAATAGCCTATATTTTTGTAGCTACATTATTAGAATTTTTTAGAGATAAAACATAACATCGATTTGATTCATGTTGAGAAAAACATAGGGCAGATTTTGATTGGAACATTTTTTTATATAAATGGAAATACAAAAGATGGATTGAATGATAAATTGGAATTGATATCAATGGGAATATAATTAATGTTATCTCCCATTATGAAAAGAACATAACATATTTACCTTTGAATTTTTACAAATTAAGAAATATTGAGAAGATGAATCAGCTTCACAATCTTCATGGTATTAAAGTACCCAGTTGATATTCTTCAAATATGAATAATTTTGTGTCATTGAAATATTCTAAATTAATATGTATGAAATCATAGGATAGTAATGTGTTAATGAAATAACTTCTTCTTGTCACACTACTTGTAATATTTTATATAGCTATTAGAGGGACTATCATCAGGTTTTGTAAATATTTCAAATCCACTTGTAGAAAATTCATTAATCACAATCTGTTAGATATGTTGGATAATGAATATTCTCATGTACTCATTTAAATAGAAATTTATTTCACACGTATGATTTTTTATGTAAGGGTTCATCTTGTTATTAATTTTTAGTAATAGATAATAATAAGTGGGAATGATTATTTATGATGGATGTATACTTTTGAAAGATATATGATGATTTTAAAGGTATATTCAAAAAATACTTATCGACCGGTGGCCTCTATTATTCTAAAATTTGTATTAGAAGATGAGATTGATTTTTGTAATGATTTTTTCTATGATGTTAAGCTTTTTGTTCTACCTATATCTTGATATATGACAGTTTATAGCGATGGTAGAGGGATTCAAGTATTTATGGAAAGGTTCATTCCACATGCTGAAATGATGCAGGCCTATTTATACATTATGCAAAACACATATGAGGTTCAACCATATATATCATCATATTTTGATGAATTAAGGCAATGATATCCTAAATGAAATGAAATGTGGGTGATTATTGATCATATAAAATCATAAGTTTAAGGTTTTAAAGGCATGGTAATGAAATATATATCTGTATCAGAATCATTGAAATAGTTTTTAGGGGGACCATATCATAATGTGATCAAATATTATGGTTTTAATTTTAAAGGTTACACATTTTACAGAAAAAGATAAATGACAATAGTACTATTCAAAATAGTACTGTAATGGTTATCACTAAAGAAAAAAAATATTCAATTGAAAAATATATAACCCCAATTTCAAAATCAATAAAATATTTTTGAGTTCTAAACTTCATATAAGAAATTGATTATACCAAATTTACAGTCAGGTTGTTCATGTGTAACTGGGAGTCTTGTAATAGTTGTGTGAAACATGATGAATATGGGTTTCAACTCGTTGCATTGAAAATATCGAAATTCAATGATGAATCAGTTATCATGAATATGAATGAGATGAAAATATTTTATGACATTCATTATCGAGTGATCTGTGGTCTTTAGTTTTGAATGCTAAAATAATCTATTTGGGTGATCAGAATGATAATGATGACATTGATTTATATGAGATTTCTTCATCTATTACATGATTATAGGATAATAATTAATAAAAGATATACATATACATATATCACAAAATGATCATGTTGAATGGATATGGGAAAACACTAAATTACACTCCTAATGAATCTAGGAAATAATTACTTTATATGGATTTTCTTAAATTTACATGTGTAGAAAATTATTTTTTAATAACCATTAGATGTTTAATTATATTTATTTGCTTTTTTTGTTAAATTTTATATTCTAAGGTTAAGGATAAAAACAATTTCACTAAAATAACGGTGTATATTATTATATGTTGATCAAATTTACGTATATAAACAAACATGTTCAATCATTGATATTTAAATTTATTAGGGTTTGTATCATTTTATATGTATTGTTTATATTTAATAATTTACCTATAATATTTTTTGGTTAAGAAACAAAACATTGTTATTTTTTTATAAATACACTTGTGTGACACATTTTTACTTATATATTTTTATTTTCCTATTTCAGAAATTTTTATTTGAATAATAATATGAAAGTACACAAGAACTTCACTTAAATTTCCTATTTTAGTGGCAGATACAGATACAGAGGAAGAGGAAGATGTACCAATGTATATGTATTTTTTCATATTATTAAATATTCACAAATATAATTTTTTAATGAAAGTAATAATTTATTTTCTATAAAATAATATTACAACAACTGAAGATAAATTAGTGGGGGAGTATTCTACTATTTGTTTGAAAAAACACTTCTCAAGTTGGTAAATGTGGCATTACAGGTTTACCAAAACTATCACTTTCTTGTTTAGACTAGCGATTTCATATTTGTTTAGATGATAATAATATGGAAATTAGCCTAAATAAAAAACATTTTATTAGCTACATATCCACACATAGTCAATATAGCATCATTATTTTATATCCTAATTGGATTTTGTCTCGCTCGATGCATCGCACGACGGGGTCGTGGGGGAGAAACATGCGCTACCCAATGGTTCATTAGAGAAGACTAGGATCTGCTTAATCACCCATATCAGGAGCACTGTTTTCACCTCAACACACCCAATGGTTCCATATCCAGCAGTACGTGAACCTTCTTTCAAAAGTTAGTCGTTTGCTGGGTGGTTTGACCAGCATCCCTTAAGAACTCACATTGGTCGAGAGGATGGGAAGTCGGGCTCATCGCACACTTTTGGGGGGAATTATTTCATGTTCTAGGTCTCTTATATTTTTAGGATGTATTCATATGTTTGTGAATCATTGGATTAAACCCAAGCATAGTATCCACTGATTTAACCCTGGTTTGCAATGGTCAACTGGATGCGGGGCTTCAGAATCATTTAGGCCCAAGGTTTACCATCCATCATTGGATTAATGACCCTAATATTTTGGGACTCATTGAGACGACACTGGGTTAAAGCCTCATAATCGGTCACTCTTGAGTTTATTATCATCCAGGGGGAACAAATAACGACATGAGAATTTGGATCGAACTAGTGGTATGGGCATTCTACATATCATTTAGAGAGGAATCTGAACCCACGTAGTTCAGTTTATTATGGGGCTTACGCTCTGGGCTTCCCAGAATAGATCTGGTGAACCGACGTGGAGAAGGTCGGATCGACCTAGTGTTAGGCTTGAACCTCAGGGAGTCTTCTTACGAACCCTGCTTAAGAGACAGGGATCAAAGTCCATGTAGTTTGAATTGGTATGGGGTTACGTTCTGAGGTAGCCCAAAGTGTGGATGGTGGGATTGAACCCCAGGGAGGATTCCTACGTACCCTGCCTAGAATAATGGGATCAAAGTCCTCGTAGTACATATTTTCCACCGTCGTTGTGCGTGTGCCAAGACCGTCAAAATTCTCTAAGCCCACGGGAGCCATGATCGGTGTGAAAAACAAGATAATGCAATAGACATGGCTAACCTCGCACTTTCTCCTGTCCGAGGGAAGGGGATATAGGCAAAGAGTTGAGGAAAAGACTTATACCGCGGGACACTCCTTCCACCTGTTTTTCGAGGAAGGTAGTAGTCGTGTTGCGGAGCAATGAACCCTCCACGTGGAAAGGAGAAGTGTCCTTGACATCCAGCGTGGATGGCGTGGGGCATACTCATGAAGTGATTCCCATGTGTCTTATTCATGTTTGGCCATGAGGGAATCCCAACCCTTTGATGGTTTGATGTATTTACCAATGCGCTAGCGCACAAGCAGAATAACACCAAGGGGATTGGGATAAGTCCGAAAAAAGTTATACAAAAAGTGTGAATCACATGTCCAACATTCAGAATGCAGTAAAAGTGGCATGATGATGAAGGATAATAGCTAACCGTGTTCAAAACACACCATCCATATTGTGTTAGCATGAAATGGTTATGAACAAATTAGGGTCGATTGTTGAATGTGTTCGAAAAACAGGACATATCTCAAAGTGTTGTCGAAAGAATTCCAGGGTGTTAGCCCAGGAGTGTAGGTGAGCCGATGTGGCATGGGACCAGGCCATTAGTGGGTCCCTTCAGACATGGAAGTGGATGAGGATCCGAATGAATGACACACGAAGCGTGAGTTGGAGTGATGGAATGTTTGAATGGATTCCAACGCTCTTTAGGTTATGCCAGTATGATCATGGAATAATGCATCTTATGCTTGGTGAATAAGACATATATTATTAGGGACAAGAGGCATCCTATTATTAAATGATAGGTAATTATTTAGTCTATAGTCATGCAGAGAGGACTGTTTCTATATAGTATAACGTCATATGGATAGGACGAGGCCATACAGTTTAACGACATGTGTTCAAGATAACTTGGTAGAAGATACCTAGTAATGGTTGGTGTGGGACATACACAAGGGCATCCCTTTCTGGATAAACCTAGCAAAAGGGTCTAGGAAATTTGATTTTGGAGTCTCATGAGGAGTAGCTCGCCTCATGGAATTTATAGGATGGATGTTGGAGCTGTATAAGGTTGCAACAGAAAATATTGTTGACCCGGCCCGAATAGTCCGCGGTGCGACTCTCCATTTTTCATGGGGGTCAGTGATGGTAGTGAAGGGACAATGCCAAAGGCTCAGGAATGCATCCCAGGAGTGAGCCCGACGAGGGTTCCGGGGGAAAAGACCCCGCGGTATGGACCAGCGAGTGCATGTGGGTTCCCCCATGGAGTGGGCCACATAGGAACTGGTCGGGAGGGACTGGTCGTGAAGGAACGATCCGCGGAGTGGGCCGTGAAGGACGCACACAGGGGAAATTTCCATAAATACATGGCCATGGAGGAGGTTGTCTGCGAAGAAAATGGCCGCTAAGGTCTCGCTGCGGAGGAGGCTGTCTATGAAGGCTGTCCTTCTTGGATGTCCGCGAAGGAAACGGCCGCTAAGGGTTGGCCGTGGAGCGGGCTGTGAAGGACGTCCGAGGAGGGGGTCCCGCCTCAGTTTCACGAAGGGTGCTGGTCCGCGGAGGGGCCGTATCATGGAACTGGCCACATAGGAAATGGCCACGGAGGGTATCCACGGAGGAGCTGGCCATATGTGGTTCGCAGACTGGTTTCTCCTATATGTGGAAGAGTTCATCCGCGGACGATATGGGGTCCGCGGATGGTCGTGAGACTTTACCGCTGGGAGAAATTTCTGAAGCATCTCCCCACGGGTTTTCACCCGACCTTCCTCCTTTCATTCTTGGTTCCCCTCGGTGACTATTTATAGAGTCACAAAGAGGTTGTTTTGATGGAACACGAATCTTTTTGAAGAATCCCATGAAGGAATCCCCACCCGCTGATGACTCGGTAAACTGAGAGTTTATTTGGAACCGAGATTCGAGAAATTGATCCATGGTCGTGAACCACTCTACCTCTGTTCCATGAACGACAGTGGTCCACAGACGGGGTACTTCACGATGGAGGACCAGCCTGGCTCCCATCCTGCTTCGCGCCCGCGTAGGAACTCGAGACCCATTTAGAGAATGACAACGTCTGCAGGAGGGCGTCTTGTCGAACCGGTTGCGTACTATTTCTAGGAGCTGGTACACAGACTGGTTTGGTCCTTTTCCATGTTTTGGGGGTAATTATATTTCCCATTTAAGAAATTTTCAGGACCCAAGATATTTCCATCAACATTATGGAGATAAATTAGCTTTGGGAGGCCGTAGTTGTAAAATAATTTAATTTATATATTTTGTCTCATTTTTTTAATAATATATAACTTAAATGTCTAATATTTAATTTTTTCCATTATATTTTATATTCTATTTTGAATAAATGAAATCAATTATGAAAATATTCTATTATTTAGTGATGGTTTGGTGGAGATATTTCCAAACAATATTGACAAAAATTATGTTTTGGAAAAGAAACAAAATAGAAACATATACCTTAAGTATGATTTTATAGATGCAAATACATAGATGAAATTTGATTCCAGTAGACATGAGGAATCATTTCTAGTATGATAATTTATTGGAATTTAAAATTAATTATATATTTAGCTATTTTTGTAATAGTTTATTTTTATATAATAGGCATCCACAAAATCTCATCATGAGAACCAATTTTAGAATACAGATTATTGTGGTTTATCACATCGAGGGTATCATTCCATGGAGAAAAAAATGTTTGGAGAAAACATTAATGCAACAAATGATAATTCTGCAAATGTTTTAGATGAGTTGAAATTAGTTCCACCATCTCCCAAAACCTGCAATGAAAAATAGATATTTGAGATAAGAAGATAAAATGAAATGTATCATAGAGTGAAATAAATTTATCTGAATGAATAGAAAGTAAATAATTTTTATTTTTCCTTAATGTTTTATATTTTTTAAATTAACAATACTAATATAAAATTTTAATTTTTTTATTTCGGATGACCATCAAGAGAAATAAAAACATAAGTTGATGGAACCAGTATTCAACCTGGTTGAATAGATATACCATGATAAATAGATCATATTACATGGTAAACGTTCATTTTAGGGGACATGGGATTTCATAATTTACTTCTTTCCCTATGGGTGTCTTCACGTGTTGCAATACGCCACCATTTACATTTGGCTACTTTTCCTATTGTTGTTGAGAAAGAGGTCTAGAGGATCACAAACCAAGTGTATCCAAAATTATCATTTAAATCACATATTATTATTTATTATCAAAAAGTTGAATAAATATTATTCATGATCATGGTTTAATAATTATTCATGTATGCAAGATAGCATTTAATCAGTCCCCTGTAATTTGAGAGAATATATTGTTAGTGGATTATTTAATAAATATTTATTTTCTAATTAGTGAATATTGTATTTTTTCATTTATTAGTGAATAATGTAGTGAATTTTATTGAACAAATAAAATATCGCAATTCAAGTCCTGATAAATATTTAGGAGGAACCGCTAGTTGTGTTTAATAGTCTAGTGATAAATATTAAATATTGGATATCATTTAGTTAAATAAAATTAAATTATAATTCTCAAGATATTTGAATGTTGAAAAGTTATAATAATACTATTATTATTTGACATGGGGGTTTTCAAGGATTAAAAAAATATTAAGGTCACTTGTGAAATTATTAAATTTTTACTCTAGTGAGACAAAAACAAATTTATGTTATTTTCTCAACAACCAATTTATTTTTACCAAACAGATTTTGGAGAATCCTCACAAGACTAGAGAGGTCCCTTTTCTTTGAACGCTCTTATGAATGGAGAGCAATACACCTCCACCAAATCAAAGAGAATGTTTTGGAAGTGGGTTTTGAGGTGATCAAAGGTGAATGACATAAGCACATGGATCTTCACAGATAGTTCAATGAACTTAAATGTGGTCTTTGAGCAGGAACATAATTACTTATAATTATTTAAATATCATTGGTGATTTAATCATTTTTTTTAAATTATTTTTTAATTTATTTTTTAATTTCAGGATTAATCGTTCTATTAATCTGAATTGTGAGATACGCTTCTTCCTCCATCGTTTCAGGTAGCTATAATTGAGAAAATTAATTTTATGATTAATATAAAAGTGTGGAACTCATCTAGTGGATCCAAGGTTTTTGGCCTGTCAATAATAGACTACACACCCAATAATTAGATTTACACGTCATTTAGTCACGTTCAACACTACAAAATTGATTCAAAAATAAATTCAATATTATGCAATGATTATTGAATTAATTAAATCATTTAATGCACACTGAGTTGACCAGAATATAATGGTTCATGGTCAGCTGTACTACAGGCTGTTTACACAACATGTAGTCATTTTGAATCATAGAAGGGTCGTGTTTTCCATACATGGCCTACACGATTTGTGACCATATAACACATAGTCAACATGATGTGTGTATCTTTTCACATGCCATGTACTCCAGATTTTATGTGGTACGATTTATAAACTGAGTCCCTAGGCATGTACATTGGATAGATGATGAGATATGTACATGTCGTGTAGATCGGATCTACATTCCATGTACTTATACAAGTTTTGCAGATTAAAATTTATTTATTATACTATGTAAAACTTAAGACATGTTATTGAAAGTGGTCATTAATAAGATAGGCTACGCCATGTGATATAAATATATATACGTGTGTGTGTGTGTTTAATTAATATATTTATAATGTTTAGATCTTCATGTCATTTATGAATCATATTACAGATATTACATTATGTGCATTGAAGCATAAAATGTGACCGAAAAAGCATGTAATTCATGAAATCATCAAATTGATAGTACATGCCATGGAAGTAAATTATATGTCATGTATTCTATATGTCACAAAAGTAAAAAAAGAATATGAATATAATTCATGTTGGGTAGAATCATATGCGTATTCACCATGTTTCTTCCATGGTACAAGTTATTTACATCATTATTTTTATAAATAATATTTTAATTTTTAAAAAATTATAATGGATGAGAATCTCCTGTAAATTCATATAAGGATTAAGATAAAATGATTGATTAAGTGAACATAATAATTAATTGATTATAGAATTATTTATCATAAATAATAATGATTAATAATTGAATTCTATTTTTATTAAATGTGTAACACATTGTGTGCATGTAGATGATAATGAGATAAAATAATTCTTTTTATGTGATTGGTTTCAAATAATTTGTTATTAAATTAAATTGTTGTAATATTTTCCTTCTCTACCCATTATTATACAGGACCTTAATTCCCATGATTTATTTTATGTAAACACATTATAACCTCACATGCATGTGATTACAATAATATATAATGTATGGATCTCCCAAGCAAGTGGAGGAGGTTCATGTTTGGAGATGAGGGGAAATAAACCCAAGTGAGATAAAAAGGTTGGCACGTGGGAAGCTATAAACACGAACCACAATCTGTTTATGTTGTTTCTCCCCTATGTAAATAATTATTTTATAAAATAAAAGATTAATTTACCATTATTATAATTTCATAAGTATAGCCTTTATTATTTTCTATCAAATTGTGTGGTTATGTTATTATGGATGTTAGTCACATTCACATAATTAATGAATTAACAAGCATGGAACTTAGAACTAAAAGAAATTGTCTTATTCAAAAATATTGTCTATGATATGGTTAATCACATAAGTAATCCTATTTTATATTAACAATAATGTGATAATGAAAAGAATTGGAAATTTATGCATAAAATAATAAAATCCCTCACTAAAATATTAAGTCATTATAGTCTTCCATTACTTTAGTGAGAATCGAACCATACTTCAAAGGGCATAACGATCCAATGTTGTGGTGATTTCAATTTTCAATAAATTCTATGTTGAAATTTGGTGTTGACTTAACATATTTGACATCGAGGGTATAAATCCATTGTAGGATATGGTGTATCTATGAGGAAATGGTTTATGAAATCTAAATGAAGAATTTATGTATTGGGGTGTCCACTAAGTGGATAAAATAACTATGAGTTAATGTACTTTTCATTTGGAATGCCTACATAAAACCAATCTTGTTTTTTAACTAACATAATTTGGGGTAATGATAAGGGGAATATGTATCCTTTTAGCTATAGTATCTAAGTAGCAGGACATTCCGAATCAAGTGGTGATGGCCATTGGATTTCAATAACAAAGTGGGAGACCAATATATATAATATTTACTTATTTTTTGAAATTTTATTTTAAAAATTAAAAAATATCTTATTTTCATATTTTTAAAAAATAAATTAAAAATGAAATCGAACATATCCTTGTGTTCCATGCTCAATAAAGATAAACTTCACACCAACACAAATTTTCATTAATGGAAAATGTGTTTACGCATCATCATTCTCCATTAAATGAAATTATTTATGGTGGATGAAATATTTACTATTCCACTATGTGACAAAGTTCTATCTATCTATGAGAAACATCTGAATGATGACACATATATTTTGTTCTTTATGTTATCAACTATGTCCCATGAGATTTTAAAGAAACATGAAGACATGGATGCATATATCATGATGTCTCACATTCAGCATCACTATGAGGATTAGGTGATACAAGAGAGGTATTAGATCATTTATTCTCTGTTCATAACTAAGAAAAGAGAGTCTACCCCAAAGGGGTCTTATGTAGTCATTATTATTTTCTACATTGAGTGTTTATACATCTAAGGGATTAAATTTTCAGATAAGTTGCGCACAGATCTAATGTATTCATCAAATCTCAAGACCATATATATTTTTATTATAATTTATAATATGAAAAATAATGAGAAGATTCATTCATCACAACTTACATTGATTTTGCAAGTGGATAGGGACACGAGGTGTTACCAACATATGGACTTTATTGTGAATATGTAAAGGAAGAACAAAGAAAAATGTCTGAAAACCTATAAACAGTCTAAATATCCCAAGCATAGAATTATCAATAAGAAAAAAATACAGATGCATGGAAAGGAAAAGGAGACATTATTTTTTTCATGTGGCAATCTAGACCAATAGAAGAGGAAATGTACCCAAAATGTAAGGGGAAACTAAGCGTGTGCTTTTTATTGATTGAAATCATTACATTTCGACAAATTGATTGTCAGATATAGTTTGTGGGGATCAAATCAATATACAAATGCATGAAAAAATTATATTCCAAAAATTTTCTAGAGGTGAGGTGGAGCAAAGAGTTTCCAATAATGTGAGGCTAGCTACTCTGGCCTTTGGTGACTACCACATTTCATTGATAATGGGAATGATTTTGGTTTTAAGATATTATTTTTATGTACCTATAGTTACCAAGAACATAATTTATTTATCTTTCCCATATACAGATGACTTATTTTGAAAGAAAACATGTTACTTTTATAAAGATAAAAGATGATATAGTATGGAACATTTAAATAAAAATCATTATGTGTTAATTTATGAAACCCATTTGTTTTCAATTGATAAAAAAACATTTTTCTCCTTACTCATTTAACAACTATATTTGGCATCAACATATTGGTAATGTAAATTAGAGGTATTTGAATAACATCACTCAAGATTGTTATTTAGAATCATCTGGGATAAAACCACTTGATATATGACATGCTTTTTTACAAGGACAAATGATGAAACCATCATTTGTTGGACATCATGTGAGCCTCATCCTATTTGGCAAGGACCTTGGAATAGCATATAAGAGACCTAATATCAAATCCTAGAATAGACATATTTTGGGTGACTTAGTTGTACTATAGTAGACACTATAGAAGGTATTTGAGGAAGTAATATTTGGTACATTAACAGTTGGAACTATTCACTCATTTAGGAGTTCAGGACACCTGTTTGGTCCTTGGGACCGTTAAGGCCTCTGCTCCACCAATGATCTTCATATCCTTATGTATTTCAGGCCACTAATTGACTTTGGGCCACCAGAGGGTCTTCAGGACTTCTCAAGGCCTTCAGGCCACATGATGTACATAAGTGACCGTACCGATTCTACAAGGAACAAGGCTCTGGATGAGGCCAGAGTAGTTCTATACAACATAGGTAGAAAAAGAGGGTATGACTCTATCAATAGGTATTATGCCTATGAAGTCTTATATAGGTATGATATCCAAACAACCTTGCGATGGTGGAGAGTTATAATCATGACACAGATGTTGGGGAGTAGTATCTCCAAGTAGTAGTGGTTTGTGATATATTCTTCTAAGACCATCAGGTCATGTATTGTGCCATTTAGTCCTATGGGAATTGTAACAGTTACCCTTAACCCCAAAAAGGGGGATTATGAATAAATGAATTAAAAGATAAGGACTTTGGTCCATTCAGGCAGGTAGGCTATTTGGTAGACATGGTGAAATCACCATAGAGCTTTTATGATTGGTACACAAAAATGTGTGTATTCTATTTCTATTTGAATCAATAAGTGTATATTATTACTTCATATATTATGCTTATGAATTGAGTAGATGAAGATATATATCCATTATGAGGTGTAAGACCAAGACCGTCGATAAATTCAAGGATTTCAAGAATAAAGTATATAATAAACATGGCTACATGATAAAGATGATTTGATCGGATGAGGTGGTGAATATGTAAAGGAATAGTTCATTAAATTTATATGGGTGTTTGGTATTCATTATAAACTCACTCCACCTTATACACCACAATGGAATGGTGTTAGTGATTGGAGGAACCATAACTATTAGACATGGTATGTTTAATGATGATTCATGTATATTTTCCATTAACCTTTTGAGGATACAAATTACAAACAATGGTATACACATTAACCTGAGACCCAAATAATGTAAGAAATGGAATTTTCATCGAGTTATGGATTGGGATGAATCTTTCTTTCAAATACACATGTATGTGGTTGTGAATCATTTTTAAGGCCTTCTCATGAAACAAACTATCACCCTAGTGCATGAAGTGTATCTTTATAGGGTATCATAATGAAAAAAAGGTATAATGCCTTTACAACCCATCTGACAAGGAAGTATTTATCACCCAAAAAATCATTTTTCATGACATATAGAACATAATAAAAAATTATTGTGGGAGAAATATAGATTTAGTTAAAGATGATGCTCAAGATACAAAAAAGATGGTACATGAACAAGTTCAACTGGTCCTCATGTAAGAAGTAGTTCCTGAAATGAAAGTACTATGTAAGATATCATGAGAGTAAAGTGAAACATAGAGATATGGTTTTCTAGTCAATGAGGATGGTGAGACATTATTGGTTAACCATGATAATCCTATCTCATACAAGGAGGTAGCATAGAGCTCAGAAGCTA